>CM033998.1:41664103-41731888 GCA_019603395.1 Cyrtorhinus lividipennis
TCCTTGAATAATCAACCTATGTTTTCATGCAAATGGTCAACCTCTCCGATTCGGCTCAAATTTTTTTTCTGGACGTTTCACGGTGTCTAGATCAGAAACGCTGCAAATTCTTACACAGGGGTTGGTTATTCGTCAGACCAGGCGCAGGTAGACTCATTTCTTCAACATGGGGGAAATGGGGATAACGGTGGGTGCGGCGGGTCCCAGACCTATTCCAATCGATTCAGTGTCCAAGATTTAGCGGAAAATGGTACCCCACACGCCTAGGTTCCAGGAATCTCAAAAACACATATTCAAAATGGGTAATATATACCCAATTTGACCCATAACTTCTTCCAGTGGGTGCCAATCGTTCTGAGACCCACTTCATTGAATTCAGCGTCCAAAATTTAGTGGAAAATGATACCCCACTCGCCTAAATCGCCCAAAATCTCGAAAAATCCATTTTTCAAAAAACACATTTTGGCCCCTACCCCGCCCAAATTTGGTGCGATCGGGCTGAAAAGCTTGGAGGACCGTCCTAGGCCGGGAACAGACCCCTGACCCAAATTTCAGATTTTTAGAAAATTGTCTACTACCAAAAACGGCGTGGACGGCGGACGGCGTACGGCGGGCGGCGTACGGCGGACGGACATTGACCTTTTTGGTTGGTTATTCCTTGAATAATCAACCTATATTTTCATGCAAATGGTCAACCTCTCCGATTCGGCTCAAAATTTTTTCTGGACTAAATTTTGGACGCTAAGTCAATTGAAATGGGTCCCAGAACGATCGGCGCCCACTGGAAGAAGTTATGGGTCAAATTGGGTATATATTACCCATTTTGAATATGTGTTTTTGAGATTTCTGGAACCTAGGCGTGTGGGGTATCATTTTCCGCTAAATCTTGGATGCTGAATCCATTGGAGTGGGTCTCAGGACGATTGGCACGCACTGGAAGAAGTAATGGGCAAACTGTGTATATATTACTCATTTTGGTTGGTTATTCCTTGAATAATCAACCTATGTTTTCATGCAAATGGTCAACCTCTCCGATTCGGCTCAAAATTTTTTTTCTGGACGTTTCATGATGTCTAGATCAAAAAAGGTCAATGTCCGTCCGCCGTCCACGCCGTTTTTGGTAGTAGAAAATTTTCTAAAAATCTGAAATTTGGGTCAGGGGTCTGTTCCCGGCCTAGGACGGTCCTCCAAGCTTTTCAGCCCGATCGAACCAAATTTGGGCGGGGTAGGGGTCAAAATGTGTTTTTTGAAAAATGGATTTTCGAGATTTTGGGCGATTTAGGCGAGTGGGGTATCATTTTCCACTAAATCTTGGACCCTGAATCCAATGAAGTGGGTCTCAGGACGATTGGCACCAACTGGAAGAAGTTATGGGTCAAATAGGGTATATATTACTAATTTAGAATGTGTTTATGAGATTTCTGGTACCTGGGCGTGTGGGGTATCATTTTCCTCTAATCATGGACACTGAATCGATTGGAATGGGTCTGGGACCCGCCGCACCCACTTTTTCCCTATTTCCCCCATGTTGAAGAAATGAGTCTCCATGCGCCTGGTCCAAGGAATAACTAACCCCTGTGTAAGAATTCGCAGCGTTTTTATTCGTGAATACAGCTGATGTGGAATACTTTCACACTACATTCAATCTAACCTCCGAACAGCCTTCTATTATATTTATGATCATCATTTATTTGAATTCATGAAGCGGTAAGGAGAGACTGCTGCCAACAACCCCTATTGCTGCGGTTCATGATAACATCGACCAGGTGTGCAATTACACAGGAAACGAACCTTTTTCGAAGAATCTGAACTGAAGACAACCTGTGAAACAACCTAACGAGTTTAATGATCCAGTTAACTGCTAGTGCAGATACTTTCAGTCCGGACTACGGACTATTCTTCTCGAATATAAATAATAATAAGAGGTGAGTTGCTCGTAATCGGAACAAATCTAGTAAAGCAGATGGCACTTTGATTGCTCGAAGTGGCTATTTCGAGAGATGTTTATCTCCAAGAAAACTGCCTCGGGCCTGGAACCTCAAGATGAAATACTTTTGAACTCAGCCGGAAAACGGGTATAGTCGGGGCATTTTTGTTTTCTCAAACACTTTTCTTCTCTGTCGAACATAGCTATGACAAAAACGATAAATGTCAACCATAAACCGAACCTAAACCTCGGAGATAAAAGCCGTGTAAACGACGATTTAACGAAAACAGGATCGTACGATGCGAAGCTATTTGCTCCCTTGAAGAGGCGAAAGGGCCTGGCAGCTTGTAAACTGACGCCAACTTCCTAAAAGCGCTGGTGTTTAGGAAGGTTTGAAATAGATCAAAGGATCTTCCTTCTTCACCAAATAACTTCATACTGTTTTATAGCGATTGATTCCGTCCATTCACGGCTCATGTTCGAGTCCCGTATGGGCGAAACTTGAGTGTGCGACTGCCGCATAAGGAATTACGTTTGTTCAGGAACAAAGGTAATATTATCTCCTGTCCTCCTTCAAGTTAGATTTGAATTTGAACAACTTTCACGAACAACACATATTGAGATGGCCTCGTTTCATTCATTCCGTCAAGAATTTCATACCATAACCATTTTCATATGAATACACTTTTGTATCAGCGAATATCGCCACAACCGTTGGAACAATGGGATACCTTGAGGATTTATTATCATCCTGTAAAGCCATTCAATCTCATCGTACCTCAGTCGACCAGGCTCTATCACGAAACAGCGAGGATTCCAAACAAATCCCTTCAATATCGATTTGTTCAACGAAAATACGCCCATTTCGAGCAGGAGCGAGGTAAAAACGGAAAGATTATAAAGAAAAACACGACTTTGTGGAACAAATCATCCGAAAAAGGGGGAGAGAATTCGCGTAATAGAATGCAAGACGAGGGATCAGGGAGTGAAAACGCCCTTTTTTCCAACGTATACATGCATGATGTGATCACAGGATCGGCCGACCTCACTCGAGTGGACCAAAGAAGCCATCAAAAGGTCTCCCCAGATCACTACCACTGGTTTTCCTTTGTAATCATCGGCGTTTTTCGATGAATTCGTTCTTTTCTTTCAACAATTTCGTCCGGAGTATTGTTTTCACGTGGTCTCACTCAAACTAATGCGTCAAGTCTTTCCAAGCTTATGAATTTTCCGCTACGTTTATGTTTCCAAAGTCGGTTGATCTTCAGTATGTCCACTACAATTCGAACTAATTTGTTACTGGGGTATTTTTCTCGAGACAATTCTCAAACTCCCCCTATCCATTATCAATTGAAATTCTTCATCTAATGCACAGAAGAAATTAACTGATGAAGTACAATTGGCTAAAGTCAAGTATATGGACCGTTGTCGCGTTATCAACTGATAGCAATGATATCGCGCATACGGTCGATAATCGATAATCGAAAGTTTTTGTTGTTGCTTCCTTTTGTCTCCTCCGGCTATCTTCAGTCACTTCACTTCAGTCGGTGTACATTTTCCCTCCATCCTTCCTTGTGCGTGTCCACTGTTATTTATTTTAGTTTATTTATTTAGTTTAGTTTAGTTTAGTTTAATTTAGTTTAGTTTAGTTTAGTTTATTTTTTTTAGTTTATTTATTTATTTATTTAGTCCCCTCCTTTTTTATAAAGACAAATATGGCCGACAGGGATAAATATTTCGTGTATAATATATCGATAGTGCATATCGACTGAGCGTACTATCGATATCAGCTGATAACGCGACAACGGTCCATATTCTTGGCTTTTACCGTACAATTTTACAAAATAACAAGCTAAATAATTATATAATTAAACCTCAATGAGCGAGAGCATGAAAGCAAGAATTTGATCCCAAAGAGAATCAATTCAATTCAATTGATAATTTTAATTATGTCATGCATAAATAATGCAAAATAATACATAAAATTGATTAGCGTTTATTTACATTACTACACTACGCTAACGTGTTCCATACCTATTTATGCTACCTACTGTTCTATTATATTAGTACGTTGCAGAATTATTAAATGTATGAACTCTAAACCGCATTTATCTTTTGAATTAAATATTCGATTGATAATACTATTCCTACTAATACCTCCAACTTTTATCAGCAGTCCACTGTTCTTTTCTTAATATCAATACATTGCCATAGACTCTAATCGACATAGGGACACTCAAATACGGCCTACCGACAAAAATCATTTTCAGGACGTCCAATCACTAAATTGCTAGTTCTTGTTGTCTTAGCAGATTCCTGTTTCTGAAAAGTCTCCAGATAATGAGTTCCTTAAACCACCTGGTCACATTTCCGAGTGCTCCTCTTGCACTCAGGTGTGCCTTTTTCCATGTTTATAATTACAGCCACAGGTTACCGAGTTTTTTCTCTAAAAATAAGTCATTTATATGTACCTGAACAATATAGGACCGAGCACTGACCCTTGAGGAACTCCATAGTTTATTCGGTTCCATTTATGAAGGACACAGTGCTCCCTATTTGAGCGGTAAGAGGAGAATCACTTTACAGACACGCTGTCCAGCCCTGCACTATAATAATGATCATTGAATGACATCAGTTTACCGCTGCTTCAAAAGCTCGTTAAATGTGAGATCCTATTTCTCCTATGAGGGCGTACAATTTGATGGTTTCCTTACGCCATTTGTCGAATAATTTTCGTACACAGATTTCCTTGGTTTGGCCCTCGACTACGCTTTCAAAGTGGTCAGAAAATTTTAGGTGAAGCTCATGGAAAATCGGAAACTTGATTTATTTATGTTTGAAAGCGCATCAAACTGCTTATAAAAGCTTCTCAACTCATGTTTTCGATGTTGTCGCCAGAAGGTGAAACGGTAATCGCCTAGTCGGAATTCCAAGTCGACAGGAGTGTCAGGATATGAATATGTAATTAAAGATCGTTATTTCGAAGAGGAAGCGGCAGATATGAACTCGCGGTACCGACTCTCCAAAGTGGTCGCGCCGCAATTGGATTCTCGTCTCACTAATTGAGTGTGCCGCCGTGCGTGATTGTTTTACTGCCCTAACGACCGGATTTATTCATGCGAAAAGGATCAAAAACGAACGGTACGAAATCGTTTGAAAAGGGTTCGCGGAACCACCCTTACCAAGCTCCTTGTTACAGAATAAATGCTAATACTCTGTGGAAGACCCCCCCCCCCCCCCCTACAAGCGATCCACGGTTCTATGTCGTCTCTGCTCCGTGCGTCTTTCCATATGAAGGTAGCTCGTTAGAGTTGAGCCTCGAGTAAATGTAATCAATTATTAACTGTCGTCGAGTGCCCCAAATGGGGTACCTCCGTTCCTTCCCATCATCTTCTGGGGGTCCCCCTGGTGCCGAGTTAATTTGGTGATTGCTCCTTGTTATACGGGATAGGCCTCCTTCGCTACTCGTCTGTTCCGAGCTGGCACAGCCTAAAAGTGCCAGTCGTCCTTTTTCTCAGCCTCTTTAGCCTCAGGACACGTCTCGATAGCCTCGTGTTTTCTCACGCTTTGTGTTATTCGGACACACTGTTGTTTTTCCGAGTCCGGGCTCGATTCGTCCCATCATTTTCGGGCTCGGAGATGCGTAGAGGCGTTCTGGAGCACCGCTGAGAGGGTATCGTCAAAGCCATTTCTGCCATCGACACAGGTTGAACGCCACGTCTCGAACATCACGTAGCAAAGGTTCCACCTTTTTCATGCTGTTCTCCACTTTTAGAAACTCTTGACAAAAACTCTGCAAATTATTCCACTATGGTTCATCATTCAAGGTAGTTCTCGCTTGAGTTAGAAAAAGTCTCATCGAGGTCTCAGCTGTACTAATACCTATTTAGAAGAGAAGCGGACAAACTTTTGGTTGGTTATTCCTTGAATAATCAACCTATGTTTTCATGATAATGGTCAACCTCTCCGATTCGGCTCAAAAAATTTTTCTGGACGTTTCATGATGTCCTGATCAAAAAAAGTCAATGTCCGTCCGCCGTACGCCGTCCGCCGTCCATTGTCCACGCCGTTTTTGGTAGTAGAAAATTTTATAAAAATCTGAAATTTGGGTCAGGGGTCTGTTCCCGGCCGAGACGGGTCCTCGAAACTTTTCAGCCCGATCGGACCAAATTTGGGTGGGCTAGGGGTCAAAATGTGTTTTTTGAAAAATGGATTTTCGAGATTTTGGGCGATTTAGGCGAGTAGGGTATCATTTTTCACTAAATTTTGGACGCTGAATCCAATGAAACGGGTCCCAGAACGATTGGCACCCACTGGAAGAAGTTATGGGTCAAATTGGGTATATATTACCCATTTTGTATACGTGTTTTCGGGATTTCTGCTACCTAGGCGTGTGGGGTATCATATTCCACTAAATTTTGGACCCTGAATCGATTGGAATGGGTCTGGGACCCGCCACACCCACTGTTTTCCCCATTCGAGGAATAACCAACCCGTGTGTAAGAATTTGCAGATTTTTCTCCCAAAAATGGTATCTATATCCAAAATGTTCACCCATAATTTGCCTATGGTAAAAGGATATCGCTCGAGGACCTATTTGAAAACCTCAGCTTCCAAAACATGGTGAAAAATTATACCCCACACCCCCGAATTCTCCAAAAGTCATTTTCAAAACACGGACATTTCGGTTATGGAATCTAAACAAATGGGAACGTCAAAGTTAAATTACTAGAAGGGAAAACTATTTTTATTTATCATTCTATTTCGGCAAAGTCACCACTAGTACGAGTACATCAATGAATGTGTCACAATCGGGTCGGGACCTAACTAATCAGTACTGCATCTGCGATTTCGCTAGGTGGAAATGATAACCCAGATATCTCATTCTGAAATGGACCAATTTAGTCCTAACCATTCCCGCTGATGTTCGCTAACCTTCCTAAGCGCATCTGATCGATTCAGCAATATCGATCGTTTAAGAAAATTGGCCCGAAAATGGGCCTATGTGTAGTCATTACACACTCAGATTTTTCGGCATTCTTTGGCTGTAATGGCAGACGGATATCCAGGACATGTGTCATTTAGAGTACAAGGGAATCGTACGAAGGATAATAGACCAAAATGACGTCCGCAGACCTGTTAGCTCCCATCTTACCAACCCACGTAGTATTTACAGGCTTGTGTATACGAAGGGTCAACACAAGAGATATCTGCAATGACGTGGACTCAAGCGTGGGCAAACTAGATCCTCTTCACTTTGATACGAGCAGCAATACAAGCCCTAACCGGCGGTATCTCTCAAGACACATGACCTACAGGGCTTTCTCCAACATATTATCGCCTATTTGGTGTTCCTTAAGCAGTACCAGATACTTTTACCGTCAACATCGATACTGGATTTCACAAGCTTCCTCATACGAGTCATGTAAGGACCATCCCTTTAGTATATTTCCTCAAGCCGGGAAACATGTTAAAATGTACAGCAGAATGAACAGTCAACATGGATCAAAGTTACCCCTGTACAATCAGTAACTCCAAGAGACAATCTATGTTTTATCACCGATTTCATGTAGGGATGATTTTTTTCTCATTTAAAAAATAGTGTTCAATTATTGGATTTTACATAACAATTGTTTCATTTTTAACACTAAGCGGTTCTCCCCCACTTTTTGGAGAGCTAATTGGACCCCACTGTTTCAGGATGAAAGCCAAAAACCACTTTTTTAGGCGGTTGCAAGGCATCAATGTGAGGGTAGAGAGGAAGACGACAACGCGATTGCTCACTCAATTCAATATGAGGTGAAGAAAAAATAATTACGTAAATTGATAAATCACGCTTCATTCAATTCAACAGACGTGACATCTACATTAAACCGCTTCCGACAGCCAGTAATCATAATCTTACCAACACGAGCGAAAGCGGTTTTATCAACTGGTGAAGAAAGAAGACTCAAGTCTATTTCGATCCAAGAGCGGTTCCGTTGTGTGAGCCTTATATTGGTACTTCCTTTCCTATCTGCTCCTCGTCCCATAACAAAAACTACAGTTTTCGTTTTACTTTCAAAAAGATACGAAAGGGTTCTACAGGGGCAGACACACTGACTACGCATTCAAAATGCTTCGTTATAGGGTGACAAATTTGGACTCTTACGGAACACGCACTTCATATTCATTAGAATTCTAATCTGTAACCCATTTTATTTTTCTATGGGCGAAAAAATGAATAAATATAAATTTAAAATGAGAAAAAAAGTCCCTTTAAAATAAATTTTATTTATTTATTTATAAATTTGTTTAAAAACTGATTAGAAAAATAAATGAATATAAACTATAATCATTTGTTCATTCAAAGAATTGAACTCAAATACTTAGATTGAGGTATCTCGAAAATAGAATCACACAATTTTAACTCCTGATTCTGCAAATAAAAACTGCTCGGAAAAAACAATGCCCAGTTTTTACCAATCTCACCTCAAATAAAAGGGGGTATAATATATAATAACTACGCAATAATTTTATGACAATTCCCACAGCTGCTGAGAAACTATCTATCTACATTTTGATTTTACTGTTCTTATAGGAGTAATGCCACAATAGCGTACATTGTAATTATAAATACTATTACTAGACTACATAAATAATAATAACTAGGAATTATCAACATTACCCCCATAAAGGGCTGTAAGAAACGAGAAGCGCAAAACATTAAATAGGACTTCTTTTTTACCTTACCGGTACTCAGCCAACTTTATTTGTAATCATGGCTAGTTACTCAGTTTTTTAACGCGATGCTGATTAGTACCTACGAACAAAACGTTGGACGGTAATTTCATCAAACTTTGTCCAAGGAAAAAAGCCAATCTGTAGAGTTTTTTACCAACAACTGTCACAAAAGCAGGCACGAAACAAACTCCAACTCGGACTAATATATATTTCCACGGAAGGGTTCAGTAAATGGTCTCTAAAAAAAGTCGAGCAATTTACTTCAAACTGCGAAATCCTTGAGATTGAGCAACGGCTTCTGCTTAATGTACGGGTAGGATTTTCTTCAAGTGTATTTGCTCGACACCAAGGCGACACAAACCGATAAATCCGGCCGCTTAGGTCGTTCTCAGAGCAGGGTCACTACAGCTTAGAGCAGTAAACACTACGGGCGAGCTTCTAACCGGTGGAATGTAGTCAGCTTAATCATTGCATGGTTTTTTCTGCGAGCCCTTGAAAGAAGCGCGAAAAACAAAAAGGGGTAAATCGTTCACTCGAGAACGTTTGAAGACTTCAAAAGACCGAACTGTACGAAAAGAAAAGGGAAAACAGCAAATCAATTATGAAGCAACGTGGAAGGCTCATGGGATTTACATTTCCAACCACAGAATCAACGATGAACGTTTGAAATTCGAATTCCAAAGAGGCCTTCGATACAGGATCTCATTCGGTCGTTTGTGAACGATTTGACCTCGATGGACGATTAGCAACGCCTTTACACATTGGAAATTCAATAGCTTAGGTTCACCCCAACACCAGAAACACATTTGACCCAAAATAATTCCTTTTGTAAGCTTTTAGACTAAATTAATAATTATTCTGCTCTTGATATAACGGCAATCTTTTGACTTTTATATTTTTATTGGAATTATATAAATTTGTTTTCGTATCGACCAAAAACAGATGTTCTTTCTCCACTTCCATTGTGTACGTTTCAAAGGGGTTTGATTCAAAATCCAGGTAAAAAGGCCTTTGATGTGCTTTGAAAAATCCCACATTTTATAAACAGACTCCACGTGAGTCCTTATTGTGACTAACGCCATATTTCGGCCCAATCCCCCAAAACGGTGGCTGGTTACGCCGATTCTAACCTATAATCTCGTAGCACAATCTCGGGTTTCCTTAGATTTGCCATTGAGGAGGATTTCACAAGTGAAATGACATTAAATCGCACAGAAACATCGGTTTTCGGAAATAATCATCAGTTTCCGCACAGCAAATGACTTTCAATAAAATAAAAAATGCATAATGTGATGCGTAAAAGCACCAACCAGTTTAAAGTTTAATATTTTCACTCCCACGATGTGTTTTCAAGATCACTTTTTTCGACCTACCAGTTGGGAAGTTAGTGAGTAGGGAGCCAGGAAAGACGCTTTCGTTCCTAAGCGAAAGGCAATTATGTTGTAGGAGGGTTAGAATAACACGAGGTGAAGATATTCGACCTACCCTTCCTTCCTGCCGGTTTACTCTCAACGAAAAGATTAAAATAAACCAACGATATGTCAATTGTGTGAAGACACGTGTGGTAATAAGAGTTACGCTCCGTCAGAAAGGACCTGAAAGTGCTGCGTTCGTTTCCAGCTGGGACCGAGGAACTCAAAGGAAAACACAAACTAAGGAAGACAGTTTAGGGTCCACAGGTGATTAGATCAAGGGCTGCGGAGGGGAGGAAGAAACTAAAGAGTATATTTAAGGTTTCCAGCATGTATGTGCTTACCTATGTTAAAAGAGAGAAAAAGTGAAGCAAAATTTTGCCCATTTTTTTAATAAACTGATAGGTCTGGTGTGCGGCAATTGGTCCAAAACTCATCTTACTTCATTCAGCATCAACGTTTGGCAGAAAATAATACCCCAGACGCCAAAAATTATCAAAAAACGACTCTTAAAATAGAAAATGTTGACCCATATCTTGCCTCTTTTTTTGGCAATCGGGCTGAAAAGTTCTAAGGACGAAATAGAGCCGTTGGTGTTCTCAGATTAATTTAGAAAAAATCTGCAAATTCTTACACACGGGTTGGTTATTCCTCGACTGGGGGAAAGAGTGGGTGTGGCGGGTCCCAGACCCATTCCAATCGATTCAGGGTCCAAAATTTAGTGGAATATGATACCCCACACGCCTAGGCACCAGAAATCCTGACACATACAAAATGGGTGGATACATACCCATTTTGACCCATAACTTCTTCCGGTGGGTGCCAATCGTTCTGGGACACACATCATTGAATTCAGCGTCCAAAATTTAGTGGAAAATGATACCCCACACGCCTAGGTAGCAGAAATCCCGAAAACACATAATCAAATTGGGTAATAAATACCAAATTTGACCCATAACTTCTTCCAGTGGGTGCCAATTGTTCTGGGACCCATTTTATTGGATTCAGCGTCCAAAATTTAGTGGAAAATTACACCCCACTCACCTAAATCACCCAAAATCCCGAAAATCCATTTTTCAAAAAAACCCTACCCCCTCCAAATTTGGTCCGATTGGGCTGAAAAGTTTCGAGGACCCATCTCGGCTGGGAACAGACCCCTGACCCAAATTTCAGATTTTTAGAAAATGTTCTACTACCAAAAACGGCGTGGACAATGGACGGCGGACAGCGTACGGCGGACGGGCATTGACCTTTTTTGATCCGGACATCATGAAACGTCCAGAAAAAAATTTTGAGCCGAATCGGAGAGGTTGACCATTATCATGAAAACATAGGTTGATTATTCAAGGAATAACCAACCAAAATTAAAGAGACGAAATTCCTACTGCCACAAACAGCGTAGACCGGACATTTTGGTTACAGAATCTGAGTCTTCAAACACCAAATGTTGACTTTTTTGGCAAATTGGAGAGGTTTCGATCATGAATTAAATGATTAAATAAATCAATATCTAAAACCAACAATACTCGCAGAATTTCCAGGTGAGATAACCGCTAAAGAGCAGTCAAGTCATGTATCTCATCACCATGAGAGGGCTCAGCCTCAGCTGGTTGACCCCACGTAGTCAACCTGAACAACCCCAGGGGGCTTTGCCCCTGACAACTCTCCCAGTTCCACAACCCGATAACTCACCCCGAGCACAGGCAAGGTTTTCCGAGAAGGTTCCAGGCAAGAGAAACCTCACTTTGACTCCCCCATTCGAAAAACTTTTTGCTTCCTGGTGGGGGCCCTGGGTGGCCCGGAGACCTAAACGGCTTCCAAGGGCAACTGTTTCCCTCCGCCACGCCGATGGCGACAAATGATAAAACACTTGTATACATCAAATAACACAAAACACAGCTGCCTTTCACGAAATACCACAGCCAATGCGTTGATCGGTAAGATCTGAAGTCGTAAAACAACTAAAGGGGACAGATGCCGGTGTTTCAGGTAGGTAAACACAAAATATTGACGTAATGCGAGGATAATTTATTCAACACCGACTCATATCCGCCCGTTCCTCTCTCAACCTATATCAGAAGATTATCCTTGAAAGGAAAGCCAGAAATATACCATAGTAGATCTTACATGATACATCTACAATTATTACTTATGAAGATGCTGAGGTGGACGACCGACTTGAATAAAAACCACTCTAAACATCTTACTATGGAAGGTCAAATCATACTAAAATTACATTTATATTAGGTACATTTTCATCCTATGCCCCATTGAACCCTGAAAGCAGTCCTGTTCTTTTTAGAAGACACTTCCCATTTTTGATCTCTTGAATCGACATTCCCCTTCATCCCCCACCCAACCACCATCACCTAATATTATTTTAGCTTCATTGCTTCTTTTTTCCACGGCCACACTTATTTACCTACATTCTAGGAAATACACAACCTTAGTTGTCTTTGAGGTGAACTACCCATGGCAACGGCTGGCAACGCCCTCTTTCGCCTGTAATGTGTTCTAGTCACTAGTTTCGCTGTTCATTTTCAACTTCGTGATTACAATACTACTTTCAAATCATAATAATGTTTGCAGTGTGTCGTCCAATTCCTTCCGATTAGATAGAAAGTTTCTAACCCTTGTACCTATTTGATTTATTACGGTCGTTATGGAGGGAAATAGAATCTTGAAAAGACTGATTACTGACACTTTCATTAGTATTTTCCATTTTTCCTCAGGTGGTCAACATAACATTTTTCTCAATGAACAAAATTTTGTCAAAATATTAGTCTATATATTATTATAGCTTTTTACTGTTTCTCTGTTGGCAGGTTCTGATAGAAGGGTACGATCTATACAGAAAATGTTCAATCTATCCTAACCTTTAAACAGGGTACAACAATAGGACTATTTACTATTAATTTGAAAAATTGTATTCATAGTATGTAATTATACTGTTGGAATTTCAAATTGTAGGTACTACATCTTGAAACCTGAATTCGCCTCATGGTTACGGATCAGATTTCTTAGCATGGCAGACGGTGTTTTCACTTCACAAGCATTCTGAAACCATGCTTGTTGACTGGTATGATATTATTTTTGAGGGTTTGAATCCATCAGATATTTAAAACCACTACTAAATTGGTAAAAATCAGTTTTTCCAGTTCTTTTTCATGAGAGAAATTCTTCAACGATGCCATTAGCTACGGCAAGGAAAATCTGTATTCGCATGGAGTCAGTGAAGGTCAGATGAAATCATTATGTCGATACAACTCGCTTGATCCTCAACAATTTTTGGTTGGTTATTCCTTGAATAATCAACCTATGTTTTCATGCAAAAGGTCAACCTCTCCGATTCGGCTAAAAATTTTTTTCTGGACGTTTCATGGTGTCTAGATCAAAAAAGGTCAATGTCCGTCCGCCGTCCATTGTCCGCGCCGTTTTCGGTAGTAGAAAATTTTCTAAAAATCTGAAATTTGGGTCAGGGGTCTGAATCCCGGCCTAGAATGGTCCTCGAAACTTTTCAGCCCGATCGGACCAAATTTGGGCGGGGTAGGGGTCAAAATGTGTTTTTCGAAAAATGGATTTTTCGAGATTTTGGGCGATCTAGGCGAGTAGGGTATCATTTTCCACTAAATTTTGGACGCCTGAATCCAATGAAATTGTTCGCAGAACAATTGGCACCACTGGAAGAAGTTATTGGTCAATTTATCGTTCAATTTATGGGTAAAAAAAAACTAAATGAGAAAACAAAAATATTCGCTCCCGGGATGGGCTCGAACCAACAACCTTTCGATATCTGCCGAACGCGCTAGCCATTTGCGCTACGGTTTGATCTAGGCCAGAATAAATGGCGTGTGGGATATCATTTTCCACTAAATTTTGTTTTATATTTTTGCTTTTTAATTCTTAACGCACATCTTCACGACTACGATTGTTTGAAAGTAGCATAAGCTACCGCTAATTTGAACACGACGAACGACCTACTCCCGCGATCCTCATCACTTTCCGAGTGAGAAAAGATAGAAGAAAACAAAAAATGGTCGCCTTATGTAGACAGCAAAAACCGTTTACGAGGTATGCCCCTCGAGGCTGGATGACATGACAGGATACAACGAGGGCGGGCCTCCAGGGGCGCAAAGCACATGTTCCCTACTTCTTCCGGGAGGCCGAAAGACTCATCTCTTCATGTTTAGAAATCTCGTGTTCTACCTCATCATCGTCATCGTCTCGCTTACGAGCTTCGAAAGAGAAAACCCACAGTTTCAGACAAGGAGCGGCTTCGGGCGCCAAAAACCGAAAAAGCCTTCGGGTGACGCCGCAGCGGGTGAGTTCTCTTGTCTGGGGTTATCGCCTGATGCGATCTGTCCCTCACGACACGTTCCAAATGGCATAAATACATACCTGAGCGTTTCCTCTCTTTCTTTCTTTTTTTTTATCGTCAGTCTGCTTTTAGGAACTTCGGAAATCGTCCCCGACTCTCGTTTGAAACGGTCCTCTCCTAATGTTTCGCTTTGTTGTGAATAACCTCAGGGTAAATCAACACGTGAACACACACCTCATTACCCAAAGTCATTGGACCAGAACCAATTCTGAATACCACTAAACGAGCGATAAGAGAATTGCTTTTGAAAAACGGTTAACTGTCATCAACAGCGACCCTCGTAGAACACACGAAAACGATAAGAATAACTTAGAAATAACTAAATAATAAATGATGTCTCTCCCACAGTAAGAAGCAATACTTATTTAATGAAGTATTTAGAAATCTCACCAAAGGAAGGGTGTCACATAAAAATGCGGTCACTCACCTGCAACAAAAACGATGATAGAGGATTAGTTAGAAGTTACTTAATCATTTTATAAATTATAACAAATCTTGCAGCACAAAATACAGGATCAATAAGCTGCCGAAGATGATCCAAATAATTTCCTTAAGTTAGAAAGAAATTATTTCAAGTAATCTCGAGCAAATCAATGTGAAATGAACACATTAATACCACATGAGGCAAATAAATACAAATTAAATTGAGGGAGGGTTTGTTTGGAGGCGTAGAAAATTAGGCAAAATGACATGAAATCCTCGGCCTACTTTTCATTGTTGAGTTTGTATTCGACAGACAACAATAATCGACGCTAAAAGAGTAAAATGAAACAAAAGAGCGAGGCTAAAAGAGTGAAATGAATAAAAACGCTGCAAATTCTTTCAAAGGGGTTGGTTATTCCTCGGACCAGGAGCATAGAGAAAATGGGGATAAACAGTGAGTGTGGAGTGTCCCGGGCTCATTCGAATCGATTCAGTGTCCAAAATTTAGTGCAAAATGATACTCCACACGCCTAGGTACCGGAAATCTCTAAAAGCCACGTTCTAAATAGGTAGGTAGATATCCATTTTGACCCATTTTGGGCGCCAATCGTTCTGGGACCCGTCCCATTGGATTCAATGTTCAAAATTTAATGGAAAATGATACCCCGCACGTCTAAATCGCCAAAAATCACGAAAATCAATTTTTCAAAAAACACTTTTGAAGTGTTTGATCTTCCCTGAAATTTGATTGAGATAGCTTTCCATGGAATAGGCTCAAGTAACCTATAGCAAAAGTGAGTGCTAAAGCTAGCTACATGAAGCTAAACGGACGGCAATCTTCGATTATTGGCTACGCTGAAGTTTCTTCTTGCCATCAGTAGGACCTGCTATGGCCATGGCTGCACTCATCTCTCCAATCCACGACTAGGATCTTAATAATTTGAACCAATTTCACTCGTTTGAATATGTTGAAACCATTTTCGGGACGGTTTCATCAGGACGCAAGTCGGAATTCTCGGCCCTAGCGGGAGTCGCTTGATGGAGCGCTACGTCCCGCAGTCAGTACGACAGGTTATGGGCCACAAAAAGGCAAAAAGAATAAGTGGAACCCTGCAGCGTTCAAGGAACCAAAAACCGTGGGGACCCTCCTCGGTCACCAAACCAAACCTTCACCATGCGCATCATTGTTGAAAAATAAAGCCCTTCCCAAACCCCGTATGTGGCCTCTACAGATACGAAGAAATGTTTGCTTTTTCAATCGCTTTGTCACGGTGTGAACACGAAATCATTGAAAAGCTAACGACGGGTTTGACTTTCAAGTTGAGCAAGACCTTCTTCGTGGTCAAGGCAAATAAATGAGCCCAGCCACTCAGAAGGGTTGAAGGATCCTTGGACGAACCCCCGGGGTCGGGGGAACCGAATTCGGAAGCATCATTACAAATATTGAATCGGCCAATAACTTCAATTTTGTATGAAAACTCGTCCTCTTGTCTCCACATGAGATTTCGCCTAAGCTCCTTTTTCGTCCTTGAACCGACTTCCCGCCAACCTGCACACGTGTTCCACGGTTGTTTTCTAAAACGAATAATTTACGTCATTGGTTTAACATTTATGACGATCATCCACTCACTTATCACATCGGAATCTTGGTTTGGTAGCTGAAACGTAGAATTATGTGACGCCGAGAGATGAACCCGTATATCGGAAAGTGAGCCCAGTGTAAATAAAACCCAACATCAGCCGCAGGGAGCTTCCTTGAGTCCGTAAAGTAATAAATGTAGCCACTACCAGTTGTTGATGTTTTATGAGGACCAGTTTCGGAAGGAATCCTCCTTCTATTCCTACATGTCGATGCCTTTTTTCTCTCCGTCTCTGGAGGGTTTCAACTGTGGTCAATGCCCGTTCAAACTTCGAAGAGGAAGATTTAATTTCCATCGTACCTACCTATTCAACAATTTACGAACGTGGAAACAAACTCCCTACATTATTCTTAGGCACAACGTACAAGGCAGCACGTCACAAAAATTACGATAATCAAACAGCCTCCTGACGAGGGCACATGGCTCTGCGGCCTGTATTGACTCTTCGAGAAATCCTGCATCGTCACTTCAGCTAACAGACCCTGTAGAACTGAAGGTTTTTATTATACCTTCTTACTAGAAGCGGAGGAATCCCGAGTCACTCGAGCTGGAAAGGCTGGTTCCAGCCGTTAATGACTCCGATACGAGCACATTGACTCTTCGACTGAGCAAATCAACGTTATTAAGCCGCAGTAGGTGTGAGAATGTAGATTGAAGGACTGCGGAGAAAACCTTAAAACCTGTTATTTTCAACTACGAAATTATAAAAGAAAAATTAATTTGAAACGAACAAGGCGAAGCAATTTCTTAAAGATTTAGTGCTTCACAGAAATATTCACGTAAAACCACTCCGTGATATTGTATCGAAAATCCATCTATAATTTCGTTTTTTTTTTTTTTTTTTTTTTTTTTTTTTTTTTTTTTTTTTTTTTTTTTTTTTTTTTTACTTGATAGGAAATTACACTGAAGGCTGCACGCCAAAAAAGCTGATTGGATTCGCGGCAATCGATTCTTCGTTCAAAATTCGAGAAGGATTTCGTGTGTATTTGAGGACAGAGTGAGATATTTTTCTTCCCATTTCCTTATTAAACATTGTAGAAAATCCCTTCAACAAATATACAAATAGAGTTATTTAGTTCTGAGGAGGGAAAATGATCACCTTATTAAATATCGCACGTTATTGAAGCTCGAATGCAGATATATCACAGAAACTCACAAGAACAGACGTCATTGGTAGGGTTCCTCAATTGTTATTGAGCAGGTATCCTGTTTGGACGACCTCTTCCACAACCTGCCTTCATAACTTGCCACAGAAGACAGAAGTTTGTTTAGTGACGCGCAGTTTTTTATTTCTTTCCTGAATTGATGAAAACCTGACCTTTCAAAGGAGCCTATAGATGTTCGAACTTTTGTAGAGGTAATGGAACCGGGAGAAGGTTCGGGACGAATTTTGGTTCGAGATAAGATCGCACACTCAGGAATTCGTTTGAGAATGAGTTGCCACATGAGGTGGGACTCTCTTAGTTTTGATTTATGTTCGCTCTCTACGGGATAGTAGTGAGGTTGGGACATGGTTCAACATTAATAACGATCTCAAGGACGTCCCACCGTTCCTTGAAGGAAAAAAGATTATTCCTGTTGGATTTTTTTTCCAAGTTTAACTTCAATTCTATTTTATTAGAAGTTTTTATCGGAAGAAGAGGCCAATCGTAACTCGTGAATTGTCAGAGTCTAAGTTTGAATACATTATAAGAACTGTTCAAACCGAGACATCCACAGAAGGTAAACTTCTTGAGTCTATGCGAAATTCTGAATATATAATGCGAATTACCCATGATAGACAGGTATTATGCAACTGAACGGTAGAGATCTTTTAGATAGAAAACCATATTTCCAATATAAACCACATTTAGTGGAAAATTACCTTCATCACTTTACGAATCTTGAACGCCTATTTTCAGGATAGTGGTTTTTATACTTTTAACCACCTGTTAACGACGATGAGGTTAAAAATTAAACAGTAAAGAGAGAAACTGAAAAAATGAAAGACTTGGGGAAACATTCAAGTTTGACACAACTTCAACATAACAATGAATTCAGGTTGTTCATACTACTACGTAGATCAGTTTTGGAGGTGTACTAATTTATGGAATCGTATCGACAGAAAACATCGCAAACAGGACGATTCCATTCGGATTGTTGATGACGTATCACTCTACACCCAAATTGGCCATTTAAGCGGCGATATAAAAGGTCCTTGGAGTTCGAACTGAAAATTCAGCCTGTAAAACTCCAGTGGCGCCACTTTCTGTGTCCGCAGTCGACGCCAACAGCCGTGGAATGACCCTGGTCACGGTAAAATGGACTTCTTTCGCATTCGAGAGGTGTTAAGTCCCATTCGGTCCCAAAGACTTCCTCTGTTCTCGTCAGGAAGGACGAAAACTCATGGCTTCCTCATACGAGTGCTGACGTAAGTGCTGACATGAGGCGTTCTCCAGCCTTCAACAGACTGATTGCGTTTCTATGCGGCCAACTACGGTTTTACTAAGGCTGGCCGTCCACTGGACGCGAATTCGCGCGAAGAGGCGAAGTACGCAATTTCAAACGAAGAGTTCGCCTCTTAACAAACACTATTATTCGTATAGGACCCCGTCCACTGCAAGCGCCATGATCGATTTACCGATTTCCATCGCCAGGTTCGCCAGTTCGCGCGTTTGGAATCAAACATGTTTGATTCTCTTCGCCTCTTCGCGTGAGTTTGATAGTAAAGCATTGGAGATCCATTATTTTCCCCAGGTGGACGGGGTCAAATGGAAATCGACAAACTTCGAGGGCGTTTTTACAACCAGTTTCCAACAAAACGTGCCTCGTGAGAGTTTTTTGATGAAGCTTTTTTCAAATTTATTATTCCATGAATTTGATTCTATCAATAATAAAGAATTTTACATCCACCAAACATCAACCGCGCTATTTATCTTTCTAAAAAGTTGACATTCTTGTCCTTGACTCCTCTCTGGCTGGCCTCAAATCTTTTCTTCGCGATTTCCAGAAACATTGGCAGAGCAGGAGTGAAAATATGTATTTTGTAAACGGAATTTTGACGACCTAGACGTAACATATTCCCCTAAATTTCCTACGCCGAACCAATTAAAATGGGTCTGAACCGATGTCCGGACACAGGATGCGAGAACTTTCTAGAATACATGTTAGTGAAATCATTTGTAGCTTTTAAAGTTGTTTTATTTTAATTATTTTTGTCATAATTTTGTCCTATAATGCCCAACCATTCATAATTTACGAACAAAAATCCGAATATCACTAATAATATATTGTTATAAAATAATTAAATTGCCCATTTCTCTGATATACCATTTTCAATTAGTCTGCGTCGGATAAAAAAATTGTCAAAGCTCAAAATTTTAACAGGTTTCCACCGGTACGCTTCGAAGTGATAGTTTCCCAGCTGCCAATGTTAAAGTTAAAAATAAGTTTGACTGAGGTAGAAAGTGAACTTTTACGGAAAAAACGACTTTGTGCGTGGAATACAACTTTACGTGATTTGAGGGATATATGATGATGGGGATTTCAGTGGTTTTGAATTCCGGAAAAACAATTTCAAAATATTATTTAAAGCATTTTAAAAATGGAAAAGTATAAATTGATACTTCTGAAGTATATCTTTATTCCCTCCTTATGGCAAACGTCAATAAGGCAAAAATATTTGTCAGCACTTTTCGAAATGCTGTACCGCTTTGAGTCTACCGAGTCTAACATTCAATTTATTCAAGAAACGATTCACGTACTTTCTCGAGTACTCAAAATAGTGGTGTACTCGTTTTTTCTCCTCTTTTTTCAAGGAGGCCTCTTTTAGAATTTTTCAACGATCGTTGCTCTTGTAGGAATGAAAAAAGAATAAAGCGTGAAACGTTTCCGATCTATCGGCGAACAGGTTGAAGTGCGCTATATCCCTCGAAAGTACATTAGTGTGGGAAGCGGAGGAGGGCGAGGCGGGGGCGGGAGTACATTAGGACCTCCGCCTTGACTGAGTGATCCCCCCTCCCCCTTGGCGGTACTCTCGCCGCACTAGCTATGCACTCTTTTCGCCCTTCTTCCTCTTCGCTTTTCCGCTCCGTCCCATTCGAGGAGGGCGAAGAAGTAAAAGAAATCGCGGGACAGAGGGGAGGAGGGGGTGGCGAAGGGGGCACCTTCCCCACTCGTCGGAGCGATGTGGTAATTGCCCTGGCCGGGAAGGCACGCCAGAGCTGAGTGCCAGGCCTCCCTCTTGTCTAGGGGTGAAGTGCCTCTAGACGCCCTCTCCCCCAGCCCGACCGCTTTTGTCTTGTTCAGCAATTAGTTCTCTTGCACAATGCACCTTCAAAATCAATATGCACTTAGCTATGCAGACCGGACTGTCTTCAGTCCCTTCAGATACCCTCGTTCTTATCCGGAAAACGATAACTTCCTACATCTACAGGTTTCGTTCCTCATCTCCTTTCAACATAATTCTATTTTTAACTGAACGTACCGGTCACCCGATTACAATGTTATGTAATATGTTGCTTACTTCCTCATTATAAAGCAGATCAACGAACCTTTAACCTTAGAATGGACGATATGAATTCATTGCAGTACACAGCACACCATCGAACGGGGTGCAATAACTACTGTATGTTTCCAGAAACCAAACTTGGGCACTTCAGATAGATTTTATTACGAATAAAAGTAGACTACATTTGAAGTTTGAAGGTGATTAAATAAATAAAATAATCATTAATTATACATTTATACATTAATTACATAAAACAATTTATTATTAATTTTTCACATTTCTGAAATTTTGGAAAATATTAATGGGCAGCAAATTATTCCTAATAGTTTTATTATGACTCGTAGTACTCCCATTAAGACGGACAGGTTATCAGGTTGTCTCGTATATCAAGTCCTAACCTATTCTGGGAAAAAAAGGAAACCACCACTTTTTCAAAAAAATCAGTTACTCAAATTAAAAATTGACCCGTTTTTACCAACAATCGGTAACCAATGAAGATTGATTCAGCGACTAAAATTTTGTAGAAAGTGACACCTCACACGTCTAGGCCGACAAAATCTAGACAACCCAGTTTAGAAGTATACATATCAACACACACCCATACCCTGCATTCGAGGAAGTTACATTTTCGCTGAGCTAAACCCACACCATCTCTAAAAATATTGCTGCAATTGGACAACAATTGTGGACGGACAGACATACAGACAGCTATATGACGTACAGACGCAAACAGAATTTGTTCGGTTAAAAATTTCGATTTTGGGCAAGGATTTTTAATTTTGAAAGTGAAAACCAAGCTTCCGATGCTATGCAGTTTGCTGAGCAAACATATTTAATTTCATAATAAAAATAATAACCATACATTTTACCCCCGTAATGATAGGTTATTGATGAATTATCTACAGTATCACGGAAAATAAAGGGAAAACAGCTTAGTAGTTGTATAGTAGTTCGGCTAGACTCAACGCTGAACAAGTAGCCGGTTCATCAAAGACACATTAGTTTGAAGTGTCATGTAATTGAAGACACAAATGGGAATAGTTTCGGGAACATTTAGCTCTTGGAGCAAAGGGTCAAAATGATACGACGGCGATGACGACGGATAGACGATGAGGGGCTTTGATGAAATAACGTAGCTATAGAGCTCATTAAGAACGGCTCCGAGAGCTGGAAGGCAACTCCGAGTTGAATATGAGGCATTGAAGGAAGCGGTGGAAGGCATCCTCGCCTAATCTACCATCTACTATCACCATTTGTCATCACAGCCAGCTTAATCATCACCAAAATGCTTCATCTCTCGGGCAACGCCTCCTCCCACTGTATGAATTTAAATGTCAAGGCGGTCGTATCACGATCGAACCGTTTCAAACTCACACACAACATCTCGAAGGATGATCCAGGAGTTTTGACTAAGCGCATTTCTGTGACACTGCGCTGATACATCGAGTTCGTGACTTGATCGGGTGTTACGAAACGCAGCGGGTCGCCCTCGACCTACGGATAAAACTATCAGTTCGCCCTGAGTGATTAATTACCTTACGGCCACTAAAACTCGTTCTGTTCTTGATCTGCGACATTTTACGAGCGAGTCATAATACCAACCAAGAGCTTATATTACAATTGGCAATCACTCGTAATAGTGACTAGCACTTTCAACGAAGAGCTTGAAGGAGGCCAAAAATGCGATAAATCTGACACCATGGAATCGTGTACTTGTAACTAGCAATACGCTATGGTGGCTAAAGGTAAGGTCGTTATCTTCGGCCAACGAAGAAGGTAGTAAGCGACACCAGAGCGAGATATATGTACCCAAGAAAAGGAGGATTCATTAGCCCAAAACGGAATCAAAGGTCCGATCCAAAGCCGGCTCAGCGATATCATACGCACTTTCATTGTTCGCTAGGGCCATTCCGGCATGAATATTTATGAGAAGAGCGATTCCTTGACAGAGTTGTGCAACAGTTCACTTGTGAAGAGCCGCCTCTCTCCAGGGGAGGCGAGTGTTGCTTACAAAGTAAACATTGCGCTGTGGCAACACTGACTCCAAGGTCAAGGTGTAAGACGCTTTATTCTACGATTTACCAGAAAAACTGAAGGATTCCTTCGAGGATTAAGGCCCACCACGAACTGTCGAATCAGGGTTTTCAAATAGCTTTAAATTCGGTAAAGCCACATTCTGGAGAATACGATTTTTGGAGGAATTTTCAGTGACAGAATAGGACGTATTTCAATTTCGTATTTTTTTTTTTTTTTTTTTTTTTTTTTTTTTTTTTTTTTTTTAAATTGAAAATAAGAATAAAATGCATAAAGTGAACAAAGCTACGTATTTCAATGCTCATATGAATATGGACAAAGTAAGCAAAACATCCCATTTCTCAATAAATTGTTCAAAAATATGAGTTTTTACCATTATTTTGCTTTTGTTAGTGTGTTAAAGAGGACGTATGACCTTAAATATTTTTTCGAATGGCATCACACATCACAGTTCAGATCCGTGGAGGGCCGAATCCGAAAACATACCGTGAATATTAATAAACATAAGAGCGATTCGCTAATCAGTTAGTTACTGTACGACGATCAAGCTATGGCAGCCACCCATTGCCCGATTTAGAGAAAATCTCGTGATTGTAAAAAAAAAAAAAAAAACCGGCAACAATTTTTACCGGACGTTCATCAAATGTATCTATTTTATTCGCAATCATGTTCATGAATTCCCCAGGGGAATCATACATATCTGATTCCAAAAATGGGAATTTCATTTTAATTATATTTATTAGTGCGGGGCCTGTAATATTGAAATGACCACTAAATAGATTCAAATAATTTAAAATTTGGACCCCATCACCACCCCATTGCCCTTCTATGATGACATGAATGCAATTCATATGGTTTTCCTGGGGCTGTAGTAATTAATTTATGGGGGTTGGTTTCGTGAAGGCCAAGCAATCACTTCAGTGGGAACATCTATTTAACCAAACATATTTGGCTCACGGAGTGGTTCTACTCTAGTTATCTTGACAATGAGTCATCTTCACGTGGAATGCGCCCGCATATTGCACCAAATACTCATAGATCAAATACTAATGTGGATTCGACCGTGGCTTACTCAATCGAGATTGTTGTACACGCGGTCAGCTCGGCACACCGCAGGCGCGCGTGGGAAGAAGGAACCAAACCTGCCAGAACCGTCGTGAGTTCAGAACGAAATGGGATCCTAAATAAACTGTCTGAACATCTTACAAGTGCTTACGAACCGAACCAACTGAGAGACTCGTGAATTATTTTTTTCGGGGGCCACTTTTAGGTCTCTGTAGTGCACGACTCGTTTTAACGTGCCCTTTCTTAATAGAACGTGTAAGCGTTGTCAAAATGTCGATTTTGAACATGTTTCGACATTTCTGGTGCCTAGACGTGTGGGGTATCATTTTCCACTAAATTTTTGACACTGAACCCAATGAGACGGTTGCTGGAACAATTTTCGCCCACCGGAAGAGGTCATGGACACCAAATTGATTGAAATGAGCCTCCAAGCACCTGGTCCGAAGAACGACCAACAACCCCGTGTGCATGAATTTGCTGCGTTTTTTGATCTAGACATAATCTTGAAACGCAAACTGTCTAATTGTGGGGCAAATTGGAGAGATGAAAAAGTTATGTTGATTATAAAGGAATATTAAACAAAAACATAACGATACCATGGAATTGTTTCTGTGTAATATCTGAGGGAGTTGAGGAGATTGGTCAAATTGTACGAATCGTAATAGGTGACCTAAATTGGAAATGGACAAAAATATAATGTTAGATTCTCGTAAGCAACCTCAAGTACGTGATATCGCGATTAACGTGATTAAACAGAATATTTTCTTCGGTTTCGTCACTCACAGTCATTTTTGTGATCAATAAAATCATCCCTCATTGATCAGCAGAACGTTTTGAATTGCCTTCCCTTGGATTAGTAAATATCCGAATATTATATGTTGAACTTATAATAGAAAGATAGTTGATGAGTCTTTACAAAAGGGAACTGTGTGAGTCTCGGCCGGCGTCAACCTGTGGAGGTTAGAGTGTTAAATACGGAGTCTTTGTCTTTGTCGGTGATGTTTTGCACCAACAATGCCTCCGCAGTGCGCTAGTAGGAGTGAATTTGGGGGTCCATACCGGCGTCGACCGGCGGGGAACAGGGCAATGTCAGCCACACGGAGAGTTGCTAGAGATGAATGTGGAGCCTTTGTTCTTGTCGGCGAAGTTATGCACCAACTATGCCTCCGCAGTGGCGTTAGTAGAGAACCTAGTCTCCAGAGAAGTAAATTTGCGTGCCTTTTCGGGCGTCGTCTAGCGGAGAGCAGGGCAAAGGCGTCGTCTAGCGGAGAGCCATTGTTCTTGTCGGCGATGTCATGCACCAACAATGCCTCCGCAGTGGCGCTAATAGAGAACCTAGTCTCCAGAGAAGTGAATTTGAGGGTCCATACCAGCGTTGACCGACGGGGAACCAGGCAATGTTAAAAAAACGGAGCGTTGCTAGAGATAAATGTGGAGCCATTGTTCTTGTTGGCGATGTCTTGCACCAACAATGCCTCCGCAGTGGCGCTAATAGAGAACCTAGTTTCAATTTTCATATAAATTTGTTCGATGGCATACTCCCAGCATGTAATATGATATTTAAACTAAGGTATCAGAACTCATATTCAATTTTAGATAATAGGAGGTGCATTTTAAAGAAACACTTCTTTGAGCTAGGCGAGTTCTAGCCGGCGAAAATTTGGTCGAAATCAACAGTGGTCAGATGGCAAGAGGCCACGCTTTTTGGGGTACCTTTTACGGGTTACTAAAGTCTGTACCTAGTTAGTTTGCCCGGTACGGTCGATGACCTAGCCAGCCTTCAGGAATTCAGACTTTCTTTGACAACCCCTTTACACCAGTACCTCCCTTTTGACGAATTAAACCATCAGCTTTCAGAATAAATAAATAAAGAAAAAGCCTTCATGTAGCTCATTGTGTGAACCTGAGATAATGTCGAGTAGGTTTACTACTTTATCAAAGGGATTAAGCTCTGAAACGACAAATCTACTCCCCCCAATGATCGAAGGAGAGAAGAAGAATCAAACTGGGAAAATGGGTGGAATTCCATGAGGGGGTTGAGGTAAATGGTATTGAGAGAATCACGTTATCCCAATTACAGAAATGAAGGGAGAAAAGCATCGAAAGGAGGAGGCGAACTATAATCAAATAAGGTTAGGAACATTCAATTGCCGAGAAGGCAAGAGCGAAAGGGAAGATCAATTGACTTTTTATTAGTGGGAGGAACCGACCAGAAAATAGGTGTAACAGGTTAGCGTGACTGCCGAGGCCATTAGGCGCGTAGCACGGGGGCCTCTCTCTTAAACGCGTACTTTCCGACAAGATCGGGTCGCACCGCTGAAGCTCTGAACGGTTTTAGCACACATGAAACAGGGATTCGTACTTCCTATTAATCTGGAGATACGTCGATTTATAAGATCTTGAGATCGTCCAAAAGATACTGGAAGCAAGTGAACTGAAGGGTTAGCGCTATTTCAGGAGATTTTCATTTCATAATGCAAGGGAAGGATAAATCGGAATCAAAGCGCAGCAATGTCATACTAAATTAATTTTAACCAAATTCCACAATCCGCAAGATCGATTTTTCTATTCAAATCAAAAGAGTTGGTTCACTTTTCTTTTCTTCGTATTTTTATTATTATTTTTGGAATAAGTTCGATTTTTGTAACGTCCAACGAACATTTGTTCCCTTCACGTTTCAAAGTGTGCAGATTCCAAATCGAGAATTCCTGTCCGTCATCAAGTACTAAAAATAAAAAGCCTTCAAACCGAAAAATATGAAATATTGCACAGGTGTTGCCTAACTCGTTTTCAGCCTGACCGCCCCAAACGAACCTGACAAGTGAGCTTTCATTTTCCTCTAACAATTAATTTAAACGATGAATCGATTGAGTTTGCTTCACTGAAATGCGATAGGAAGGACATGCTAAAACAGGTTAGTTCTTTTGGAAGATAATTTGGTAAAAGCCAAGAATATGGACCGTTGTCGCGTTATCAGCTGATATCGATAGTACGCTCAGTCGATATGCACTATCGATATATTATACACGAAATATTTATCCCTGTCGGCCATATTTGTCTTTATAAAAAAGGAGGGAAAATACTAAATTGAAATAAACTAAAACTAACTAAAATAAATAAACACTAAATAAATAAATAAATAAATAAACTAAAAAAAATAAACTAAACTAAACTAAACTAAATAAATAAACTAAAATAAATAACAGTGGACACGCACAAGGAAGGATGGAGGGAATAATATATGTACACCGACTGAAGTGAAGTGACTGAAGATAGCCGGAGGAGACAAAAAGGCTAAACTAAACTAAACTAAACTAAACTAAATAATTAAACTAAATAAACTAAACTAAACTAAATAAAAATAAAAACTAAACTAAACTAAACTAAATAAATAAACTAAAATAAATAACAGTGGACACGCACAAGGAAGGATGGAGGGAAAATGTACACCGACTGAAGTGAAGTGACTGAAGATAGCCGGAGGAGACAAAAAGGCTAAACTAAACTAAACTAAACTAAACTAAATAAATTAAACTAAATAAACTAAACTAAACTAAATAAAAATAAAAACTAAACTAAACTAAACTAAATAAATAAACTAAAATAAATAACAGTGGACACGCATAAGGAAAGATGGAGGGAAAATGTACACCGACTGAAGTGAAGTGACTGAAGATAGCCGGAGGAGACAAAAAGGAAGCAACAACAAAAACTTTCGATTATCGATTATCGACCGTATGCGCGATATCATTGCTATCAGTTGATAACGCGACAACGGTCCATATACTTGACTTTAGCCGATAATTTGTTCGCGTACTTCATTATTTTCTTTCTACAGTCAGATATTTAAAATTACCATATCAAAAGCGTCAATTTATTGTCGTTACCTGTTGTAGCTGCTGTACAATTGAATTCGCCAGCTATAGCCATTAGGGGAGGATGGCGCGTACAGATGCGATAAAAGCACAACCGCAAAGTTGAAAGATTGCCTCCCATGAAATCGTCAGAAAAGATCGCCTTCTGATTAACTAACAAGATCAGTTCTCTCCCCCGTGAAACCTTATTGGATTGTGAAACGTTCTTCTTTAGAACGCTTCCCGCTCTCCTTTCTTCCAATGTGTTTCTTTTCTAAAGAGGTGAGCGTCAGGTGCGATTCGTTCGGATCATTCAAGTTTGAAAAGCTCAATCAAAACTGCCCCTCGGTAGTCGGGTCGAGGGATTATCCCCACAAGGGGCAGCCCGTTTCTTATCTCCCACGATATTTGCCCGGATAAACGTCACTAGGGTCGAACGAAATCCCGAAAGGAAGAGTTTTCTAAGGGCTGGTAAAGGTGGCGTGTCTAATGGTAGCAAACAGGGCCCTAACCCTCGTCCCACACTTCCTTCAGGGAACACCCACCCTACCCTATCGTATACGGGTCATGCATCCGACTCCCAAGGTTTTTGAGCACAGAAGGGAGCCACAAGCCCTTGGCAGGGGTGTTTGGTCAGCGTCCACTTGTTACTTCAGCAAACACTTGCCATTGTCTGGCCGGAGGGTTTCCTCGCATCACTTGCCTCCAATGCGGCTCTCTCGGGCACCCTCTGAACCTGTGGGCGATATATCACAATATCTCCTCCTCGCTTCAACCATTCTCTACTTTTTGTCAACATTGGACGGTTAATTCGAGGCTGGGAATGGGAACGCCTCTTATCAAGGAAAAAAAATTACAATTACTTACGTTGCCTAAAAAAACCCTCGAACTTGTTATCGCCCATCCCCTAATAGCCCCGGTGTTAGTGTTGCTCCGTCAGTATCCCAGTATCGCCAGTATCAACGATGGAACGGTCGAAACATGGTTATAGTAAAGGGTAGTGTTTGTAAAGAGGGAGACGTCATATTTTGGGGCAGACACAAGTTTATCTTCCAAAAAGAAACTGAAAAGAGGAGGACTAAAGGTCGATCCACACTAGCCCGTGACGTGACCGTACCGTGCAGTGCCGTGACCGGCAGGTGATTTCACTGGCCGTGATCGACTATTCACAGTGGTCAGTGTTTCAAACGTGCTGTGGCAGTGAAGTTGAGAGGCCATGTTTTCAGACGACGAACTTGTTATGATCGCCTTGATTTTGGATGATGAAAACCACGAGGAAACCCAGAAAAAAAGCGGAAGTGGGTCCATCAAGCATGGAAAAAGAGAGGGGCGGAAGGGAAATTTGCGACGTTATATATAAGGAATTAATAGATGATGGAGCAAAATTTTTTGAATACTTCAGAATGTCAGAAAATTCGTTCAACTTATTGCTGAGCAAATTGGAAGTTCATCTCGAAAAGCAAACCACACGCTGGAGAAAAGCCATCTCACCAAGAGAATGACTCGCTGTTTGTTTGCGGATGGTGAGGGTTTTCAATTTAAAACTCCGTAGGTATTCAACGAAAGCAGTCAAAAAGAACGTAACTTTATTAGGACAAAAAATGTTATAACGAAAGTGAAATTAAATTTCAAAATTAATTAATTAAAATTAAAAATTAATTAAATTTCTAAACAACAACTAATTCAGTAAATTTTACTGAATTAGTTGTTGTTTGGAAAATCGTGGAAATAATCTTGCAATGAGTAGTCGAGCAACCTATTCTCTTGGTGATCACTAGTAGACCTTGACGGTCAGAATACCGGCCGTGAAAATCAAAAAATATCGTCCTCAACTAATGTGCCGGATCACTGTACGAGCACGGTGGCCGTTCTATTTGCACTGTCACTGTCACGTGCCTAGCGAGTGGGAACAGGCCCCTTCATTTCCCTGGAAGAATATTGTTACCCTTGCCGGACGGATCACTTTCCGGTAACGCCACTGTCACGTCACGGGCAAGTGTGGATCGACCTTAAGATGGACTTGCTCGAAGAATTCCGAATTGAAGTGTCAGGCGTATTTGAAAACTCACAGTGGGGGAGTCAGTCATTTTTGACATGAACGACACAATCACGAAGCCACTGACGACGTTGCGAGCACCGGTCAATAGGAAAGCTGCTGATTACTTATCTGACCTGATTTTCAACCACACGTACCTATATCACGTCAGACAGTCCCAAGTTTGTAGAGTGGGAAGGGAAATTCGTTAGGTTCTTATGAACTATCAGTACCGGGGTCGTTCAGCACATCCTGGCGAGAGTCGTACTGTCAGCTTTTCCCTCGTTTTGTTCGGAAACACTCGCTTTTCTCTCAATTTTGGACGCTGAATACATTCAGACGGGTCCCGGGCCGATTGGTGCCCTTTGTGGGAGGGTATGGGTCAAAATTGGTACTATGCTTGTGGGGTATTATTTTCCACTATTTGAAATATCCCTTCTAGACCTACTCACATTTCCTTTTTTCATCTGGACAGCTCAAAACATATCAAAACGAAATGTCTAATACGAGAAATCGACCTACAACATGAAAATAGGTTCATAACCCTAGGAATAATAAACCAAAATGTGCGAATTTCTGCACCGCGGAACTCGCGGACTTTCTCTACCAACAAATAGCGCAAACGAGATGTCCCAGTCGGCCTGAGTTGAATTTCTTTCGCGATTCATCTCTTACTACTTAATCGGTGGCGAGGAGACTTTGCACGCCTCCTGAAGATTCACGTCGTCCCGCGACCGTGCGACACGAAACAACCAGCCTGCGCCTCTTTGAATAGATGATAATTAATAGGACGTTTCACGAACTTACATTCTTATTTCGCCTTTTTGTGAGACGATGCATAATTTACGAGAGACACCGTGAGGCTCAATTGTCCGTGGTGTCTCCTGCTCATGCTTCTTTGGTTTCCACCAGGAGAGCGCCAGCCACTTCTTATTCTTATTCACGAACGTCGTGCTCGCAAGTCGTAATTTAACAAACGGAAGCAGGTTTCTGATCGTGTACTGTGATATGAGGCTTGGCTATCTCATTTTTCGCTCCGTTAACAGTCTCTCACCCATTCTTTTCTCAATGGTCACTTTCAGCAGCTTAAGGAGGACAACGCCACCCAGCAATAATATTATTAAACCTCAACTTGCACTACAAAAGGATATAAATAAAACCTCCAAAGAGAGTTCATAAAAATGAAAAATAAATAAAAATTATAGGAAAACCAAACCAGTGCATCAGCTTGCGTACAAGTCCGCAACTCAGTAGGACATTTTCATGTTTTAAACAAACTCAATTCTTTCAGAAAAGAAAACTGGATTTAAACTGTGAACCTGGTGCATGCATACGGATTTCTTTTATTTTCTCTCTTACAACATGCGATAATTGTTTGTCTGTCGAATACATACGTATGGTCTTATGTATTCACATTGTTATCGGTACACACTATTAGGATTTCCCCAAACAGAGGGTTGCATTGTATCGACATTCATCTATTTCGATTGTCTACAATTTCGTGATGTGATTTCGTAACGCTAAAAAAGTAACGCTTTTCGAGTTTATGTGCCAGGGTCAAGACATGAAAATGTCAAAAAAGTTTTATATTTTATTGACAACAAAAGCAGGAATTTCAATCACGTTGGTGCATGGTTGTAGAAAACAATTATTAGAATCACGGATGATCATAATTGCATTTTACTGCTCATTCAATGCTTAATTTCAAACTTCCTTAATTTCAGCACCACGTTGCAGGATCTAACAACTACACCTTAAATATTTCTCACGGGCCCACGTCAATTAATTGTCCTGCTCGACTATGGTTTCAACTTGCCGCCTCTCAAGCCGTTATTAAAGTCAAGTTCGACAAGTAAATAAATTGGGAGGTAGGTACGAGTGCCAAATAAAAATGCTAATCCAGTGAGGAAGTATTGCCTACGAAGATTCGATACCATTCCCGCTCACTGGTTCATAAATATTGAATCGAGATCACCTTATTCAAGATTCAATCAGTTCGGAAAAACGAAGATCGTCGGATCCTACTCCAGCCTCTACAACATGGCTAGTTTACGGGTGCATGAGAAATTTAAATAATCGGCCGTTTACGAGAGAGGAGAAGAGATGGGCTCACAATTCGATAATTAACTAGATAATATTTTGATTGCTTCAAATCCGTCAGCGTAAATCCCGTCTTATATCTACAGCCCAGCGTTATTCTTCTGAATACATAATATATTCAAGGGGTTATTTCCATCTCGGCCGGCACCCAAACGGAAACGAATTCACGATTCGAAGAAGATAAATTTTACCTTCGAGATAAGTCCGTAAAGTAACAGTTATAAATTAATTACGGTAAGGGTAATTGACTTTTAAAAGACAGCCATAACTTATGGCTCATTGCCTATGGAATATTCATAGAGACCCGATCTAATGACCTCCAAGGTCTTTATGATGGAAATCAACCCGAGTTGATGTTCTCCCCTGGCCGACACCGGGACATGACAATGGTAAACGCAAGATATATAGCCACTAAATAAAGATCGGGACTCACACAAGCAGGTAGCAGTGATACATTTTATAGGTGGGGTTTTCGTCTTTTGATTGGCCTCTCATGTGGCATAATGAAAATCATAGTTATACATAACTAATCCGTGATGAATAGCTGTCTAATGGTCGGCTCCGGTCCGTCTCCACGCCCACGGCCTCTTGACAAGAGAACTTTACGACTTCCACGTCTTCTTTTGGTCCTCTCTTTTTTTTGTCCATTCGCAGTCCAAATCTGAGGCGCCTGAATAAATTGATTTCGTAGCTTCTGATTCACCGTAGAAGCAAGAATATTATTATTTACGTGATCAAGTGCCACCCCATGATAACGAGATTCTTTTACCAACTGAGAACACTCATGAATTTTGTCTTGCTTCATACATTGAGGTATGATACCCCCCCCCCCCCCTACGGATTGGGTGGCAAATTGAGAAGTTCAAATAGCTTAGAAACCAGGATAAAGTTGACCCTGCCCTGAAAATGTCTTCAAGGCGTCAAGAAGCACATGAATAGTATTGTAAACATAGTGAAAAATCTGCAAATTCTTACACACGGGTTGGTTATTCCTCGAATGGGGGAAAAAGTGGGTGTGGCGAGTCCCAGACCCATTCCAATCGATTCAGGGTCCAAAATTTAGTGGAATATGATACCCCACACGCCTAGGCACCAGAAATCCTGACACATAAAAAATGGGTGGATACATACCCATTTTGACCCATAACTTCTTCCGGTGGGTGCCAATCGTTCTGGGACACACATCATTGAATTCAGCGTCTAAAATTTAGTGGAAAATGATACCCCACACGCCTAGGTACCGGAAATCTCGAGAACACATATACAAAATGGGTAATATATACCCAATTTGACCCACAACTTCTTCCTGTGGGTGCCAATCGTTCTGGGACCCGTTTCATTGGATTCAGCGTCCAAAATTTAGTGGAAAATGACACCCTACTCGCCTAAATCGCCCAAAATCTCGAAAAATCCATTTTTCAAAAAACACATTTTGACCCCTACCCCGCCCAAATTTGGTCCGATCGGGCTGAAAAATTTGGAGGATCGTCCTAGGCCGGAGCAGTTGTTACCTACATGCAGAGCCAGGTTGATGGTAATAAAAAAACGCTGCAAATTCTTACACAGGGGTTGGTTATTCCTCGGACCAGGCGCATGAAGACTCATTTCTTCAACATGGGGGAAATGGGGAAACAGTGGGTGCGGCGGGTCCCAGACCCATTCCAATCGATTCAGGATCCAAAATTTAATGGAAAATGATACCCCACACGCCTAGGCACCAGAAATCCTGACACATAAAAAATGGGTAATATATACCCAATTTGATCCATAAGTTCATGTGGGTGCCGATCGTTCTGGGACCCATGTCATTGGATTCAGCGTCCAAAATTTAGTGGAAATTGATACCCCACTTGCCTAAATCGCCCAAAATCTCGAAAAATCCATTTTTCAAAAAACACATTTTGACCCCTACCCCGCCCAAATTTGGTCCGATCGGGCTGAAAAGTTTGGAGGATCGTCCTAGGCCGGTATCAGACCCCTGACCCAAATTTCAGATTTTTAGAAAATTTTCTACTACCAAAAACGGCGTGGACAATGGACGGCGGACGGACATTGACCTTTTTGGTTGGTTATTCCTTGAATAATCAACCTATGTTTTCATGATAATGGTCAACCTCTCCGATTCGGCTCAAAATTTTTTTCTGGACGTTTCATGATGTCCTGATCAAAAAAGGTCAATGTCCGTCCGCCGTCCGCCGTCCGCCGTCCGCCGTACGCCGTCCATTGTCCACGCCGTTTTTGGTAGTAGAAAATGTTCTAAAAATCTGAAATTCGGGTCAGGGGTCTGTTCCCAGCCGAGATGGGTCCTCGAAACTTTTCAGCCCGATCGGACCAAATTTGGAGGGGGTAGGGGTCAAAATGTGTTTTTTGAAAAATGGATTTTCGAGATTTTGGGTGATTTAGGCGAGTGGGGTGTCATTTTCCACTAAATTTTGGACGCTGAATCCAATAAAATGGGTCTCAGAACAATTGGCACCCACTGGAAGAAGTAATGGGTCAAATTGGGTATTTATTACCCAATTTGATTATGTGTTTTCGGGATTTCTGCTACCTAGGCGTGTGGGGTATCATATTCCACTAAATTTTGGATCCTGAATCGATTGGAATGGGTCTGAGACCCGCCACACCCACTGTTTCCCCCATTCGAGGAATAACCAACCCGTGTGTAAGAATTTGCAGATTTTTTTATCAGGACATCATGAAACGTCCAGAAAAAAATTTTGAGCCGAATCGGAGAGGTTGACCATTATCATGAAAACATAGGTTGATTATTCAAGGAATAACCAACCAAAAGAGCCTCTTTCTATCGTATTAGATTAATCGAAAATAGCATTTGATGTCTTCCAGTATGTGGGCTCAATATGTGACGGAAACGCTAAATGGATTTCAATCTCTAGAAACATTCGCCAATTTGATATTCAAATGAAATTTTGGAATTATAATTTCAAGTGTTCGAGAATGTCGGTAATGCCGAATGTAATGCTACCGTGTTGAAGTGATGAGTTGAGAAAAAAGTACCTATTATTCACCGTCATTGTTCATTCGTATGACGAACGTGAAAAGTGAGAGGGCGTTCTAGACAAGACAACGAACGGGAGTCGAAGGATGAAGTTGTCTTATGAGACTATTTATTATAGGTCTGGCCGGAGGAAGGAGGAGGCTACCGGACATAAGAAATGTTAATAGTTCCGCCGTCTACCTCCCATCTATCAAAATACCGGTTAAGATATTTCAGCGGTTGGAATCCTTCGGTTTTCAGATCCTATCTCACCCACGGATGAGGACTAGTTCTCCTTTTCTCCAATATCCCGCATCGTCACATTCTTCTCGTCAACGTAAAGAGTCGTGAAAAGGAATCACTCTGACAGGTGGGTGAGCCGCTTGACACTTCTGTTTGCCAACTTTCGCAGGATGGATCACGATCGGCGAAGTGAACTAGTTTGAAATTAAGATAACGGCCGCTCAAATTACGTTTTGTCGAGCATACTGTCCATCGGAAAAAATCTGCAAATTCTTACACACGGGTTGGTTATTCCTCGAATGGGGGAAACAATGGGTGTGGCGGGTTTCAGACCCATTCCAATCGATTCAGGGTCCAAAATTTAGTGGAATATGATACCCCACACGCCTAGGCACCAGAAATCCTGACACATACAAAATGGGTGGATACATACCCATTTTGACCCATAACTTCTTCCGGTGGGTGCCAATCGTTCTGGGACACACATCATTGAATTCAGCGTCCAAAATTTAGTGGAAAATGATACCCCACACGCCTAGGTAGCAGAAATCCCGAAAACACATATTCAAAATGGGTAATAAATACCCAATTTGACCCATTACTTCTTCCAGTGGGTGCCAATCGTTCTGGGACCCTTTTCATTGAATTCAGCGTCCAAAATTTAGTGGAAAATGACACCCTACTCGCCTAGATCGCCCAAAATCTCGAAAATCCATTTTTCAAAAAACACATTTTGACCCCTACCCTCCCCAAATTTGGTCCGATCGGGCTGAAACGTTTCGAGGACCCGTCTCGGCCGGGAACAGACCCCTGACCCAAATTTCAGATTTTTATAAAATTTTCTACTACCAAAAACGGCGCGGACGATGGACGGCGTACGGCGGACGGACATCGACCTTTTTTGATCAGGACATCATGAAACGTCCAGAAAAAAATTTTGAGCCGAATCGGAGAGGTTGACCATTATCATGAAAACATAGGTTGATTATTCAAGGAATAACCAACCAAAAGGACATCTGGTTGGGACTGATGACAAATAATATTCGACCCAACCACATCGAAATTTGGTGCTTATTCATCAACTAAACTTTATGAGTCTCTACAACTGCGTTGATATTGCTCAACGATTCAATTCTAGATCTCTTCTTCGAAACATCTATTTAATGTTTACGACTCATGTTTTCAGAAATTATATGAATCCTCTGAAGATAACAAAACACAACTTAATATAGAGAGCTGTAGCTGGTCACTTTTCATCAAATGAGAAGAATCTGGGTACTCAAAAGGACTGAACTAGAAGATCAGTAAAAAGTTTGTTCCACTTTATTTAAAAAAATATGTTTTGTATTTTATTAAATTTTACTATCTTTATCCGTATTTTTTCCTGAAGCTACGTATGAAAACACTGCAAATTCTCTCACAGGGTTAGGTTATTCCTCGGATCAGGAGCATGGAGAAAATAGGAAAGTGGAAAAGGAAAAAAGTGGGTGTGGAGTGTCCCGGACTCATTCCAATCGATTCAGCGTCCAACGAATCTCGAAAACCCCATTTCGAAATAGATACCCACTTTGACCCATAGCCTCTTCCGATGGCCAATCGTTCCGACCCGCCTTGGTGGATTCAGCGTGATTTAGTAGAAAATGATACCCTACACGCCTAAATTGCTGAAAACCCATTTTTCGAAAAACACAAGTTGACCCCTACCCCTCTTCCCATCAAATTTGGTCTGATTGGGCTAAAAAGTTTTGAAGACTTAACTAAAGCCGGAATCGGTTCCCTGACTGAAATTTCAGATTTTTAGAAAATTGTCTATTACCAAAACGGCGTGGTCGGCGGACGGACATTTGCTTACTTTGATCTAGACACCTAGAAACGCTCAGAAAAATTTTTTGGGGCGAATCGGAGAGATTGACTTTTTGCATGAAAATGTAGGTTGATCATCCGAGGAATAACCAACCAGAAATACAACATCCCAGCTCGACTCTGGAGGGGCAAACATAAGATCCCAACGTGAAATGACATCAAAAATGGCCTCAAATTTCTTATGTCTTCGAACTCAGGTTAGGTATTCATAATTCCCGCTCCATTATAAACCAATCACCAAAATGGATATTATCACTTAGAGGTCCTACTGTCCGTCAACAGATCGTCGGCTTCCTCAGAATGGCACGTATCGAGCTAATTGGCCGTGAAAACGACCGTGAACACTCGCTATCGCAGTTCCCTTCGATTATCTCGACGACGCGCGTATTTAATTGATTATCTAATACTTTCGACTGCGAGTCTTTTTGAAGTGGCTCAACCACAAGGGGGTTTTCGGTGCATTAGGAAAAAAAAAATCATGATTACTGCTCATCGATTTTTAGGGTGAGGCAAACGGAATGTCGCTTGATCTGGTTGGAAATTGCTACATCAACGATTTCGTTACCGGCAAAATTGCTGTTAAGCAGAAGAGAGGATAGTGCACCTTGTTAAGCTAAATGAACTAAATATGTTTCGTAAGGGAAGATAAGATTTGTGAGCTATCAAAATTAACTGAAATCTGAAGTCCTTATGAGGCAAGAATTAGTTAGTACGTTATTTGAGTAGTAAATAAGTGATACTCTAACTGGTATTTCTGAACAGGACAGAAAAGGCTCGTATCAACTTGTTGTGTCATCCATCAAAGCACGCAAATGATGCTACTACTAAATGTTGGACACTGAAACGATTGGAGTGGGTCCACGACCCTACACACCCACTGTTTTCCCCATTTTCCTCATGCTCCTGGTCCTAAGAATAACCAACCCCTGTGAAAGAATTTGCAGCGTTTTCTCTTCTAAATGCATCTGCCCTGTATATTCGTACATTTTGGCGTAGGATACAATGTCACGTGTATTTTATGAGAGAATACCCAACGGAACGAGACGTTCATAGCAAATGGGGTCCATAGACTGTGCAAGTGATGTTCCCAAGAAAGAAGCAAAGCCTCGCATGTCAATAGAGTCTCAGGAAGCTTCGTGCATAGAATACCGAAAGCAGAGGACAATGAATAGATCACGATCAGGACGAAGGCTCGTCCCAGAGAAAATTCATCTTTCGACGGTGTTATGGGAAGTCTATTGCTCGATGAACCTCCGAAAATGGGGATGTCCCAATGCGCGTTGGCCACCTACAGAGACGGTTCATCAGCCAAACAAAGATCTTAAGCTTTCCATCATTGAGCTGACCGCAAGTACGTGGAGATGAGTTCTTCGAACCATCCCCCAAGCTCGGAGAAACCACTGAGTAATGAATCAAGCAAATACCAACGCTACGATCATTCCACGATAGTTGCATATTTAAAGGACTAGATTGTGTGGGGAAGTAAACTAATCAGGATGGTGCAGTTATAAACATTTATAAAGATAACAAATATTTCATGGAACATCCTTAATGATAAGTATAAACTTAAATAACCGATTATTAATATCGTTTTTTTCTGCACAAAATATGATGATTTCATACATAAAACACACGTAACGGGCGTTAGAGATCTGCTCGAGCGTTTCCAACGCATGATGAGAAGACCAAAATATCGACAAGATGAATCGTCTTGATAAATTTGTGCTTGACAGAATAAACTACTAATGCTCCATTGTCGTGTAAATAAATGACGTTGGTTCTGAGGGGAGTCCAAAATAAAGGGAATCAATTATTGTCGACAAAATAAGAAAAATGCGCTGGCAAGCGCGCTAGCTCGTGGACACATTGTTGGTCCAGATATGAAATCGTTTTACGAAAACAGGCGAAATTTATACTTCGATTGACGATGAAAAAGGCCACACAAGACGCCAAGAAACGAACAAGAGGTAAGAGACTTCTACAGAGGATTCGTCTCGGCAGACACAAATACAACGAAGCGTTTAATGAAATATAAAAATAACCGTAATGAGTTGGCCGAGAGTCGTCGAATAAAACTCCTGCCTTCCGAAATGAAAGGGCCTCCGGGGAGTTTGGAAATTTGCCAGAAAGGACAGAAAACGCCGACTGATCGTTCCTTCGAACATCAACAATAAGGCTATTAAAAAAATCGTCAGGGGTCAAGCAGTCGTTCGGCAACTCACCAATAAGAAGAAATTTGTGAACAAAAGAAAAAGGAACGAAAAGAGAGAATAAGGTTGAAGGACGAGGAAAACGAAAAAATTTTAGTGGTTTCAGCTCGGAAATGGCCGCCGACGGTTTCTTGTGTTATAGTCAGAGTTAGCCGCAGAAGTGGCGGCCCGCGAGATCCTCGGCATGAAATAATCTTTTTCCACGAGTACACACCGTAGAGACGACACTCCAAGAGCAGCGGGAAGAGCAACATCTTTTATCACTTCCCAGTCAAAACAAGGCGAATGAAACTCCCAGAAAGGCTCAGGGTGAAGAAAATGTCCGCCATCATAGCCGCTTTTTTAAACAATAATAATATTGAGTCGTACGGTGGATTGACTGAGGTTGCCCTCGGCCATTTTTATATCTCTTGAGACTAGTCAACAAAACGTCTCGAGTACGTGGAAACTCCAAATAAACATCGGATCTCGGCGGGTGATTCTCCGCGAAAACAAACAATAACCGCGAGGAGGTGGCGGTTAAAGTTGCCATAATCGAGGAGGTGTTGACATTCCTGTTTGGCCAACCGAAACGGAAATTTAAGAAAAAGTTCATCCTCAAACAGGTTCAATTCTTGTTTGCGTGCGGGGGTTCGCACAATTTTGTGTGCAGACTTACAGCTACACTTCCAAGTTTAGTTTACTTCTCAACAACAACAAACAAATAAAATAAAAATTCGTGCCGAAGAATGTCGAGATACTTGGGTATTTTGTGTCTTCCCATTATATGCGAAGAATGTGGCAAAAATATGGCGACAGATGGGAACTTACTATACTTGAGGATTGTCTCAAGATTTCCATGGTTTTATTTGGTTTGCTCATGTTTGTTTAATTTATTAAACATTTATTTAATTTATTATGTTTGTTTAATTTGCACATGTTTTGTTTATTTAAATTTTATTATTAGTCTTAATCATTATCTTACATTAAATGATATACTTATACAGTCCAGGCCTGACAACAACCAGTCCAAACCATTGAATCGCAATATTTTGGCTATTTAGGGTTCAACAGACAGCGGTTCACATCCCCTGAGACGTATTAGCTCACCCCTCTCAGACTTGGGCCTACACCACAGCAGTTTTGAACTGAGACTACAGTTACATTATATCATCCCCTAAATAATATATTTTTTCCTTTTCCCCAAACTTGGCGGTTTATCTTTTGTGTTACACGTTGAACGGGCAGTACGATAGAAACACGATTGCCAATAAAAAATGCTGCAAATTCTTACACACGGGTTGGTTATTCCTCGAATGGGGGAAACAGTGGGTGTGGCGGGTCCCAGACCCATTCCAATCGATTCAGGGTCCAAAATTTAGTGGAAAATGATACCCCACACGCCTAGGCACCAGAAATCCCGAAAACACATATTCAAAATGGGTGATAAATACCCAATTTGACCCATAACTTCTTCCAGTGGGTGCCAGTCGTCCTGGGACCCATTTCATTGGATTCAGCGTCCAAAATTTAGTGGAAAATGATACCCCACTCGCCTAGATCGCCCAAAATCTCGAAAATCCATTTTTCAAAAAACACATTTTGACCCCTACCCCACCCAAATTTGGTCCGATCGGGCTGAAAAGCTTGGAGGATCGTTCTAGACCGGGAACAGACCCCTGACCCAGATTTTTAGAAAATTTTCTACTACCAAAAATGGCGTGGACGGCGGACGGACATTGACCTTTTTTTGATCTAGACACCATGAAACGTCCAGAAAAAAAATTTGAGCCGAATCGGAGAGGTTGACCATTTGCATGAAAACATAGGTTGATTATTCAAGGAATAACCAACCAAAAATCTAGGTAGCCGTTACTGTCTGTAGCTCCTCGAAAAAGATTCCATTGCCCTCAGATCACACCGAGAGGAAGCAGCAACATCGTAGCTCACATCATTCAGGGTCGTCCAAACCTAAGAATCGTTTCACAAAAACCATGCTAGCGCATATAACGGTCGGAATTTCTCCCAAAATACCACGCTAAGGGGCGTTTGATGAACGATGGGCTTGTCTTGAAACCACATATGGTCATGTCCATAATTCTGAAGGACTCATTTACATTATTCGACAGGCTTGGTAAGAATAAACAATCATGCAGAACGCTAACCTGGAGTATAGATGTGGTCAGATACTTACAATGTTTCCCCATTTGGACACAGAATTTTTACTCACCTGCAATAAACAAACACCAAATTAAAGTAAAATGTTAAGTATCTTGTGTAATTTATGTTTGTATTTGGGATAAAATGCAGATGCTTTTGACAGAATATCTTAAAATGTTCCAATTTCCATTGGAAGCGGAGTTTGAATAATAAACCATCGGCAGGGAGAGACTGAGATTTTACGGCTAGAAGAGCTGCTTCTCATAAAGTCTAGTGAGTACCGAATCACAAATGCCAACGTACGTTCGAGAACATGAATAAAATGACTAATGAAATGCGGGAATGCTGCTCCACCAAGAGGAGGAACAACCCCGAAATCTCAACCGATAAACAAGAACTGGCTACTGTTGAGCCCTAATTAAAACAAAACTGCCCATGAATTAATCAAGCAAGGTGGACAAAGATCTGTTACGACTTGACGGCGATGCTAAGCCTCTTTTCAACCCGCTCATATATTTTATCCACTTGACTCTCCCCAACTGGACTTTTTTTCTTCCTCTTTTTTCGCCCTGTTTAGTGAGTTATTTTTGGAAAATAATCTAACAGGTGGCTTAGCGTTCGGAGCCTTCCACTCATGGTTCCTACATCGGCCTTTTTCTTACATGACGAGTAAATATCAGTGCGCGAACCAACATCTATGAAGCGCGATTTCGCGTGGATCGACTGCATTATTGAAGTCCAAGCGAAGCAGGAAAGGAATGACGGGAAGTTTTATTGACAATCTCTTGAGTACTATGGTGGGAGTATGGTCTACAACTGCTTAAAAGTCAGAGTTAGTAATTAAATTAGTGTTACTGTATCGCACTCGTGATTTCCCATCTTTGAGGTGTTCATCACTGAGTGGAAGTTTGCGATTTGCGGATGACAATAAAATGGTCATAGTGAAATGTTATAAAAGGCGTTTGGAAATGGTCAAACACAGTATGGGTAGGGTGAACAGCAGAGAGCGACACTAGCGCGTCTACTTTGTCCTGTATGAAACACTGGAAGCCTCTAGCTGACCACCCCCTGCCATGAGCTTTTCCGCTTGGACATGGTTCACAGATGACTTTCAATTCAATGACAATGTTGGTAATGGGACAAGTCTTGAGGCACTTTCTAGAGCGTTCGGCTAGTTTATTTGAACAATCAGTCGTTGCCGATACAGAAGAAGTAATTTTTGCTTCCTCCCTGCAGCTTGTTTGCTCTTCTTCGAGTTATATTGCTCTACCTTAAGATAATGGAAGCTTACACAGGCCGAAGGGATAACGGACCGTATTTGGTTTGGCCTAAGATAAAGTGGGCACCCAACTGATACCGGGAGAATTGACAGTTCGGGTATTTACAACAAAGCCACGCCCTTATCTCGGTTTTGACGGGAATAGAAGTAAGGGAGGAGCGAGGGGGACAGAAATGACACTTTTTTTCAACTTAAACTCGATTTTCACTAACACCATTGTGTCACTATCGGGGACATCGCACTTATAGGATCTTGGAAATGGCCGAGCAAACAATGACAGGACGTCCGAAAATTTGTACAATGTTCTGGGACGCTTAAGGGATTTGAAGGTGTATAACCGATAAGAGGCGATTTGGCGCATCTATCTCACGCCGACCGCTAATATTCACAGCGTCGTAAATCTCTTTCACCTGCTGGCGCTATTCCAAGTTAAATATTTATTCCCACAAGCTACCATTATTTTCATCATGAAGGGAATGATTTAATGCACGATACTTTTGAATGATTGTTGATACAAAATTATTGTATGCTAGGAATCTATAGGCATTCAAAGAAACCGAGAATCCTATTTTCACATTAATTTTTCACTTACAGATTTCATGATTTTCTATGGAGTTTTATGAGATGGGAAGATGTCTCGACGTGTCTAACCGCTGGCCATATATTTTAATGAAATGTCCTCCTCGGAAAGAGCTTCTCCTTAATTTATGATAAATGTGGCTAAATCCAACTCCAATGTCGCCTCTTACACCTTGTTTGTTCAACTTCCCCAACACAGAAACTGACTCTCGACTGTCTCGTTTAAGAGGCTATTGTAAGCTGTTCGGTTCCGCAGCGTAAATCATTCAAGCCACAATGGCCAGACGGAAAGGATTGTCTCTTCACTGGTCGACTCCCACAGCTTGAGTCACAGGATGAGCTCGAGACCCAGCTTACTAATTTGAAAAATGGTTCGGAAAAAAAAATAATAAAAAAGTGTTCAGACTCAAACCCCGAAGCTTATGTCTCTAATTGAGAACAAAATGTAGGACATCCAAACTTTTGACTTCACATTCGTAAGAACAGCTTCCCAGGGAGTCTTGAGGGGGCAATGGAAGAGTGGTAGTTCTACTACAACAGGAAACCTATCACTACAACATCCCCTACCACACAGATTACACCTACCACAAGTTACTAGGGTGAATTTCGTAACCGAAAAAAAGCTTTACGGTTGAATTTATTTCTACAATATCCAATATCAGCACCCTCCAGACCATTACGTGTCCTGCCAAATCAGGTTAGTTACCAATGCGGAAGAAATCACTTGCTTTTCAACACACTAGACAAATACAAATCCGCCGATACGGACATAAAATCTAAGAAAGCTTGAGTTCTGTAGACGCAAGGACACCAAACAACGCCATTTTCGGCCATGGTACGAAGCAACTCTATGAAGGTAACATGAAGATCACAGCTGTCTTACATTTGAAACCGGAACTGTTGCTCACAAGGAGGAAAACGTCAATGAAATGCTTCTTTGTTGCTTCGGTATCGTTGGAGCGTGTGTGGGGACGGTCCTGACAGCATGGACCCAGCAAAACTTGTACCAAAATCCGTGTTGCACGACGTCAGGTCGTCGAGAAAAATCAATTCATAACAAGGGGTTCAAATTTTCAAAAAGTGTTCAGAATAATCGATAAAAAGTTTTTTTTTTTCAAGTGATGCAACGGGGGGTGGGGGGGGGGGTTGTTTTCTACGTTTTTTGGACCCTGAGTCAATTTAGGACCCTACCTGAACGCTAAAATTAATCCTTACTAAAGAAAAAAAATTGATGGTTTATGGTTTAAAATAAAGTTAAAAATTGATGTAACCACCGTCAGCACCAGTGGCAGTAGTGGTGGTGGTGATACAAGCTAAATTTTGTGGTAATGAAATAATTCAAAGCACTCCCAAGGCTCAATAGTAAAAAAAATACTAGAACAACTGATTTTTGGTTGGTTATTCCTTGAATAATCAACCTATGTTTTCATGCAAAAGTTCAACCTCTCCGATTCGGCTCAAAAAATTTTTCTGGACGTTTCAAGGTGTCTAGATCAAAAAAGGTCAATGTCCGTCCGCCGTCCGCCGTCCACGCCGTTTTTGGTAGTAGAAAATTTTCTAAAAATCTGAAATTTGGGTCAGGGGTCTGATACCGGCCTAGGACGATCCTCCAAACTTTTCACCGAGTGGGGTATCATTTTCCACTAAATTTTGGACGCTGAATCCAATTAAATGGGTCCCAGAACGATCGGCACCCACAGGAAGAAGTTATGGGTCAAATTGGGTATATACTACCCATTTTGAATATGTGTTTTTGAGATTTCTGGAACCTAGGCGTATGGGGTATCATTTTCCGCTAAATCATGGGCGCTGAATCCAATGAAACGGGTCCCAGGACGATTGGCACCAACTGGAAGAAGTTATGGGTCAAATAGGGTATATATTACTCATTTTGAATATGTGTTTATGAGATTTCTGGTACCTGGGCGTGTGGGGTATCATTTTCCACTAATCATGGGCACTGAATCGATTGGAATGGGTCTGGGACCCACCGCACCCACCGTTTTCCCCATTTCCCCCATGTTTTTAACCCTCCGTAGGTAAGGTTATAAAAAAGTGGAATCCAGGTAAGTATCGTGAAAATTACGACTCGTCCACAATTTGCTCAAAAAAATGACTTTATTAATTTCCGTTTTTGGTAAAACCACTTTTAACTCATAGCTGACTAGTTACTATACTATCGAAAGAGAAAAAAACATCAAAATACAATAACTGTGGCATTTTAGACAAAATTGAAAGTTGTCATAGAGATCAAAAGTTGAGCCTGCTTTGTAGTCTTCCCAAAATATTCAGTTCATGATTGAGATTAATTCATTTTAAGACTCTAAAAACAAAATGTATGCAAAATTTTCGGAATCCTACAATAATTCGAGGCAGGACAAGCAGAGCAAGGCGCGGTGTTCTAGGCAGAAAGGCGCCTCGCAGTGAAGGCAGAAATTCTCCGTCATTCTTCTTTTTTTTGAGGGGCAAGTAGCGCAGATAGTTCTTCTTTTTCCTGTACGAGAGCTCTTCGGGACTGGTTGACTTACAGAAAATTTCGGATCGATTTCCTTGATGTTTTCTGTAATGATTTTCCGTAAGGAAATGGAAAGCGTCGGCCTCTGAACTCTAGTTTTCAACCATGGCAAAATCAGTTCGTTGGCTAATTGTTTCAGATAATCTTCTCTGGTTATGCACTTCTCATTCTTCCGTATTCTGTTGGTGAATCGTCCAGGTGAATACTCATCTTTGGATTTTCACATCGTAGAAATCACGATACTTACCTTTCGAGAAACGAGTAGGGAAAAATGTCGGGTGAGGTAAAGTTCGTAAATATTACGACTGACACACTGGTTTCGGCAGTTCAACGCACTTTGCCCGCTTGAAAACAACTGAGTATTGTCACGTGGTAGAGTTAGGAAGGTAGCAGGAACATTGCCCCCCATCATTGATGTTTCTGGGAATTACAGCAAATCTTTTCTGAGGCCGTCGTGATTTTTACGATACTTACCTATGGAGGGTTAAATTAGTTTCCATGCGCCTGGTCTGACGAATAACCAACCCCTATGTAAGAATTTGCAGCGTTTTATGTCTTAAAATTATCAAATATTAGCGCGAACGAAAAGGGAGGGAAACGGTGGGAGAATTTGGTCGGGGAGTGTGTGGTCCTCGAGGGTAAGGAGAGGGGATAATTTTCGCTTCCCCCGACAGTCAGAACGTGAAAGGTTCGCTAAGCTTGTAGGCTTGTAATTGCAGTTATAGTGAAATAGGTGACGATACAGGTGGATATCACGGGTTATGAATGAACCAGCAGGATTGAATCCGTCAGGCGAAGAAACGCCTCAAGAGGTAGGTAAGTTCTTGCGAAATTCGCGGGAAAGAAGGAGTTGAGACGCCCAACGATTCACAAAAGGTGACGGACAAGGGTAACTGGAATCGAAGGAAGGCCGTCGCTTCATTCATGGAACCAGAAGAGATGCGGCGCGAACTAAAAAGCGGTTCAGTTGTTCCGGGCAGTTCGAGAAGACTCGGAGACGTACAGAAAGAAGGTTCCTCGGCCCTAAAACCCTCGGGACCCCGAACCTGGTGGGAATGTTGTGGGTAGTTTGTTGGTGAGCGGAGTGTACCTTGTCAGTGAGATAATGACGTATGGGGAGGAGCGTGAAGATTGGGTAGAGTGGCCAGAACTAACCTGAGGAGGGAGCGAGCGAGACGGAACGACCAAGAGGAAGCGAGAAAGAAGGATAAGACAGGCAAAAACCTACTACCTCTATTTTTCTTCTGCGTCTCCTTCTCCTTCTCTCTTTCTTACTTTTTCTTTCGAGAGAGCCTTCGTGTTGCTGGGTTCTTACTCACATGTTCACTCCAGACTCCTGAACGATCAAGACACGATGTTTAGTTCTCGACGACAATTAATGGCGAGTTAATTCCTCCAACAGCACGATGACAATGATTCTCTCTTTCCAACAAATACAAATCCGAATTAACTGCTTTTAGTTAACCGAGGTAGAGAAGACTGCCGTTCACGACGGAGCATGATGTGTGCTTATAGATGGAAGTTCAGCGTGAGTTCCTACTATTACCTACTCACGTATTTAATGTTCAGAGCGAAAATATCATCATCCACATTCTAAATTTATCATCAAGTCAAACTATGACACAAGATGACCAAAATAAGAGTCAAAACGCGGCAACTGCCATTCTCGAAAGACAAAATACCCTTTTTCAAAACATTCATTTTCACTCCAACCCTGACCTTATTAGCGGCAATTCTATCGTAACTAATCGTAATCCAGTCATAGCTAAAACATTAGTGAAAAGATACAGTACACGGTTAGGTCCTCAAAACTGTCTTCCACAATAGTTTATTATACCTTGGAGCAAGAATATGGGGGAAACAGTTAGTATAAAGTGTACAGGACTCATTACCGGGTACCCATATTGACCCTCACCATATTGGCCACTGGAAGGCACCGATCGGTCCGGGACCCGTCTCAATGGATTCAGCGTCCGGAATTTAGAGGAAAATGATAACATACCTAGATCGCCAAAAATCTCACAAATCCATTTTCCAAAACGCTGGAAATACTTACACAGGGGTTGGTTATTCCACGGATCAGGACACTCATTCCAATTAATTCAGTGTCCAAAAATTAATGGAAAACGATATCCTACACGCCCAAATGGTCGAAAATGGGGGAAACAGTGGGTGTGGTGGGTACCGGACCCATTCCAATCGATTCAGGGTTCAAAAATTAGTGGAAAATGATACCCCACACGCCTAGATCGCGTGAAATCGCGAAACTCCATTTTTCGAAAAACACATTTTGACCCTACCCCCATCGATCCGATCGGGCTGAAAAGTTTCGAGGAACAACTACAGCCGGGAACGGGTCTATGACCAAAATTTCAGATTTTTAGAAAATGTTTTACAACCGAGGCGCGGACGGCGGACGGACATATGGGTTTTAAGATAGCTAGATTACGATGTAGACATCGCGAAACGTACTGTCAAACATCGGCGTTAATCGGAGGGGTTGCCTTCTGGCATGATTACGTAGGTTGATTGTCCACAGAATAATGTTTCAAAATCACAAAAACTCGATTTCCGGTAAGCACAACTGGGGCCTAAATGGAGTCTGTGCAAATTTTCAACTTTTTCTAGAGCAATTTAAAGGCCTTTATCACCCCAGATACTGTCACGCATGTTGCATGTTAAATCTCACACAAATGAAGTGTAAAAAGTGGAATTTTGGAATTAAAAAATGAAATTATATACCTACTACACACAAATAGCAGGGAGTAGTCCAATAAAAATGATGAACCGAAATTCGTGAGCCATAATTAGAATAATAGAGCATCCCCAAATAAATAAAGCCCTCTAAGCGACTATACGTTATTCGGACAGGCAGCATTGATAATAAAATAAAAACTCTTGGTTAAGAGAAGGGTGAATTTGCGGCAGACCGACATAGGATTGATAACCACTCGCCTTGTTTCCGTCTGATTACATAGTTAGATTCAAATGGTCAAAGAAGTTGCAGGTTGTTCCCATCACCACTTTATGTAACTCTTTCGTTTTATCGCACGATCAAGAAACCGTGAATAGTATTTTCTTTTTATGGGAACAATCATCTTTTGGGCCTACCGCTTCGTTCTGGGTCAAACCTCGGATAATTTATCGTCCAGACATCTCGACGAAATGAGCCGTGCGAACTGCGGCTTTTGAAGACGTTATTTTTGTTTCACTTTCTTCGTTTGTACTGCGAGACTGTTTTGGCAGTCGGCCACTGCATCTTGTCCAGGTCGGAGACCTTGGAGACTCGGTGGCCTCCTCAGACACTTTATTCTCTCAAGAGTTAACGCCATTTCGGCGTGAAATTTATTCTCGTTGCTGCAAGCTGCGGGTTTTTTCGCCAATTAATTGCCTTCAAATGATTGTTTCTCGCGTTTAAAAATGAGAGATAACAACAATTGGAGGCTCGAGATATTCCTCAATTAAACTAACGAAGAAAAATTGAAAATGCCATCAAAGCGGACGGAACGCATTCATGCGGCGAATTTATTCACTTAAGCGAGGCATGAACCATTTCAAAAGCGTTTTACTGACAAGATAACGTCGTTCGTTAGTAGGTGCTAACTATTAACACTACAGATAAGAAAACGTTGAAGAAACGGCGAAAAATTTACTAATCGACTTGAATTGTCGATTAGCACATGTTCATCCTTGGGTTAATTGAATTTTCTATTTCCGTTGATAGATTAAAGATTCGCTTTTATAGTTTGTACAAACCTACCATGCGGTTCGCAATCGCTAAAAAGAAGAGTATCGATTCATGTCATCGACAACGAATTGAAATTGGTTAAAGGAACAAGCCCTACAGTGCTCCTGTTGTAACAAATCGGAATTTTTTCCATTTATAATCCACTCATAGTAAATTTATACGGTTATTTGATGATGGGGGTAAATCCTCTACAACGAATTCCCACTTGGATTCCCGACGGTGATTCAAGCTGTCAGTCAAGTCACGTCCGGAGCTTTACTGTCCCTAGTGTTTATTCGTTCCTAAATTCGATATCCTCCCGAAACAAAACAAGCCACTTCCGTTCACTAGCCTTCTAGTTTATAAATCTCCTGCCGGCTAATGCTTTCTTGCCGTCGTCGTCTCTTTCTACACGTGAGTTCCCGACCGTCAGCCGAGAAACTACGGATTCACAGCCTCAACTAAAAAAGATTTGAAAATAAGGGAAAATACAAAGGGCATTAGGTTCATATCCTGACCAATAGAATCGCCAAAATGCAGGAGTTTGAATTTGATATTGATATTATCGACGTATTTTGTTATTTTCAAGTGTTCGGGCTCGCCCAAATTGTGAATAAACGTAAGAAACAAATTCGGATTATTGTTCGTGTTGCTAACTCAAATGAACATGGCTGCCATCAACCCAGTCATTCAAACGCAAAAAGGGTACGGTGAGCGAGTAACATCATAGTATGTACGATGTAGGATATGGCCACATCCCAGAACATACCAACCGCATCCCACGGGATTTTCATTAAAAACCACCAAAACCAGAGTTTAATTTCAAACAGGTTCGAAACAAATAAACTCCCCCTTATTAAATCGTTCACCCTAAATGACTACATGACGTAATTTAACGTCATAAATACGAGTACTAACAAATTACGACGGCGATCACCTATTATGGAATACGTTTTTCGTGAAAACCGCTCGTTAAACTATCATCATCTCTTTGATATTTCACCGTGAAGCGGCTATCTCATGGCTTTACTGACTATAAAACAATTCATCTCAGTTCACTTTTTTTCAATGTGGAAGAGCTATAACAAAATAAATGCACGTTGATACTGATTTTTCCACTTCGTAGCTGCGTGGGTACAAACATAATAAATAAAACAAACTAATTTTAAACTAACACGATCATTTTCAACTCGCATAACGTGAAGTGACTTTTTTTTAAGATATAATATAAAAGTTACATTAAATTCCACTATCAACGATTTTGCAACACCCGTGAGAGGTGGATGGGCAAAAATGCCCTCGTTGCTTCACACTTGCGTCATATTTTTGAACCATTCTCTTTACGATTGATTCTAATTGTTCTACAATGCTTAGTTTACTTTTGCATGAAAACAATAATTATAATATCAGCTTCGTCTAACGGCCACCAAACACCGACTTGAACACGTAGGCGATGGTAAGATGGGATATTGAGCAATTACGTTCGATGAACGGTTTAGATGTTGATGACGTTTAAATTACTGCTCCGTGGTCCGGAAGTTACCGTTTCACACCAAAGTATCAATTACATTGAATAACCAAAAACGCGGAAAAATTGGCTACTTACCTGGCAAACGAGTAAAATTAAGAAATTATGTATTTAAAAGTGGGCATTTTAACGTTTCACCCCGACAAAATGTGAGAGGTAATGTTACGAGCGGCAGTCGTTTGCATAATACGCCGAACACTTGGAAGTTTTTTGTTCTATGTGGACCTCTAATCAAAAACGACCATTAGGGGCTGAAAAACTGGCGTATACAAACTGTTATGGTGGAGAAGGACCCCAGCCTCGTTTGAGGGCCCACAAATAGGATAATCGGCTGGTTTTCATTATGGTGAACAACCCATGTGAGAGAATTTTCAACGATCAGGTAAATGGAGCTTGAAGGTAAAGGTGGATTCATTCATGGGGTCTACTCCGAACATTTTGAGTTTCCGCTCAAGACGAGAGAAAAAGGGTTAGTGTTCTGAAATGACGGAATACTAGTATATAATTGTTTTCATTACAATTAAATGTTTTTATAAAATACTGCACTATCAGCGTAATGAAGTCAAACATTCCCAACCACTCACTGAATAATATGGAAAGGGAACGTATACTTCTAAAAATAAATATAATAACGCTAAGAAAAATGTTAACCCCATTTTCCAAAAGGTCCTCCAGTCAATCTATTCATCTCAGTTACATAGGGTTCTACACAAAAACAAACCCACTGACAACAAAATTTAACAGGAATAAAATGGAAACTGAGGACGAGATATACAAGGTTTTTCAAGCTTTGGGTGCGACAGTAAAGTTTCTCCAGTTGGGCGAATGGTGGAAGGAGCTTTTATAATGAACTTGTAAACCTATCGGACCGTTTATTCTCCAAATAAACTATCATGAAAACTGCTATTGATGGAAATGACGAGCTTTAACGGTGTTCAAAGTATTAAAGGATCCTTTTATGGGACAATTAATTCAGTACGAAGGTTTTGTCAAGTAGTATAAGAGGGATTCAGTAGATAACAGCCGGAGAAGGTGAAGCTTGTCATTGTTAAATCAGTGGAAATCGCCAAATTTGTAATACGAAGAGAGAACTCAAATTATTATCATTAAAATGAAGCAGATTTTGGTCATCTAAATATGATAAAAACTAGTATAACGAACGTAGATTCTCTTCATGGGGTTCTGTTTCGGAAATGACCTGTTCCAGTCAATCAACCCCCTCAAGAATATATAACCAGTACCATGTGATTTATAAGGATGCCCGTAGTGTGAGAATTTTTAAAAAGCAGATTAAGGAGCAGTTATATTTGAGTTAGTTGTTAGATTTATTTTAATGTATGTATTAGACAATGTAAGCAGTATTTATTTTATTTTATTCTATTTTTGTTAGAGAGGTGTTTATTTTTCTTTCTTTTAAACATGAATAGCTTGTAACTGTATTTGATGTCATAGCCTGACGTGAAAATGTGATGTACACTTCTGTATATTTGTAAGAGTGGGCCGCTCAGGCCTAAAAATGTACAGATAAATAAAAATTTCAGTCAGTCAGTCATTTTCACGTAAGGTTAACGAAAACGGCAATATTTTCGTCTCTGGCTGGGGTAACCGTTGATAGGGGAAGCATGTGCACCCTATCACATGATTTTCGCACGGGATCTCCGGTACAATAAATGGTCGATTCACATGGATTCAGAAGTTTGAAAACCCCAGGGACCATTCGACGGAATAAGCATACGGAAGTATTTATTGACTATTGAGAAATTAACAGCCACCACTATTGGAGAAATTTTTTTCTACACGTATTTTTACAAAGGCATCTCCTCTGAGTGTATATATTAGACTACGATTGTCTCAGATATGAAGATCTCGGATGAAAATGGTATCTGAAGAAGTTTGGCGCGTTCCGCAACCGTGTTCTCCTCTTCAGAACCAGTCTAGTAGATGAATTGCCCGTTGGGCTTAGGTCCAGCGCACTCAGAAGGTGGTGAAGACAATTTTTTCCTGCTCGTAAAACAGGCCACCTGCTTAAGATAATCGCCCTAGATACACGAGGGATTCCCAATTGAAGTTAGAGACTTTAAAAAAGCCATCGTCTTGTGAAAATGTAAAGGAGATAAAGCATTCACGATTTATAAAAAAATCACAGGATCCTTGATCGGAAATTGGGCTTTTTTTATCTGAGCTAACTGGAGGAGGGAAAGAGGGTTGGAGATCAAGGAGTGAGGGGGGGGGGGGATATGTGGCACCGGGTTGAACGTCCTGTGGCATGTTTGGATACCTGGGCCCAGGCAAGGCAGTCAGGTAAAGGCCAGCGTTGCCAACTGGGCACCATCATATGGAAGGTTGGCCGGCCTGTGCCGAGACCCGGCGTTGCCGCTTCCTTCGCCCTGACAGACTCCTTAGTCCAGTAATGAATCAGTGTTTGTTACCTGCACCTCTAACCGGCCTCCCCCGGCCGTTTTCACGCCTAACGTATTATTTACAGCCTCGATACGAGTAATTATTTACAGCCGTTCCTCCTTCGCATTTGAACTCCTTCCCCCTTCCATTCGCCTCATCATCTCGTCTTCCAATCTTTTATACCTCTCACGACCGTCCCTAAATTTGATTGCCGAATTAACTCCTCCAACGCATGCCTGCTCGTCATTTAGAACACGTTATTGCTTTTCTTTAAGATCCGTAGGCTTTACAATCTACTCGTGGACTTAATATCGAGAAGTAACATTCAAATGCACGTCAATAAAAGTAGCCATTTACAATTGGAGCTCTCGATACCCCATCAAAGATAACTTGGCGAATCAATGAGAAGATCACATAAGTATGCCACAGAGGCAACAGTTTCAGGACGTGTTTTGATACAGAAAAATCATAAAATCTAGTATAAATGACACGAATGAAAAGTCAGCATTCCTCAGTATCGACGAAGACTCGTTGAATCGATCGTTAAACCTTCAATAGTTAGATTCAAAAGTGTAGGTATCTCTATTGAGTTCTTCAGAACCGATATAAATGTGACATATTTGATAGTAAAAAAAATTATTAAGAAAACCATTCCGTGGCATAGGGCTTCTGAATTTTTCAAAAAGTGAAACCAAAGCACGATACGCCTGTCAGATTGGCAATCAACGGTGGGATCATCAAGACCTTCATTAAGAGCCGACCACGGTAGGTGCATTAGCAATCTCGAATTGAGCTGGTACTGATCCTCGGGAGGATAGGATAGTCACGCCCCCGCTCGGCCTCTTCCAATTACCAAAACGCCAACTAGTTGACAGGCAACCACCTGCGTCCGCTCAAACGAGGTCTGTGTACGTATGAAACGATACTCATTTCGTCGGTTCGGCCGAGAGCAAACATCGCTGAAGGACGCGAACCCGAGCAGGCCAACCGCACCAGACCGTTCGGCGTCTCTTCACGTTTTGTCTCAGCGAAGGCGAAACGACCTCAATTTACCATCAGAGCAGCTCAAACTCCTTTTCGGAACCAATTTAACCCTCCTACCCTCACCCACTGCGCTTCCCTTCTAATTTACCATGTCAATTGCTATAATTTGAGCGTCCGAAGCTGTCAGCTCTTCTTTTAATATTAACTGAGGACGCAGTTAAATTAATTAAGCCGTCCTCCGGGAAGAAACGCAGAGGGTGTCTGGTCGCCTTCATTTAGTTGACAAGACCGAATTTTATTACCGAGCAAACGTTACATCGAAGGCGTTTCAATGCCGAAATTACAAAGTAGTGGCTAGTCGACTTTGAAGAATTTACTAAGGAAACTGAGAGTACTTACCATAGACACTGGAATCGTTGGAGGTGTCCCATTGTGGTATGGATAAGGTGACACGAGATAACCCATGTTGAAAGCTGAACTATGAGGCGTCGGATCAGATTTTCCTGGAATAGAATATGAAATATAAGTGAAGATATGATTCATAATGTTGATTAAAATGTTAAATTAACGCAATTTGATCAACGAATCGAGAAAACAGCAGGTACAACAGGAGGTTTGCAAGGAGTATAGAAATCCACAACCAATCCATGTAATCTATCTAACAAAATTATCGATATAATTTCAAAAAAATCTGCAAATTCTTACACACGGGTTGGTTATTCCTCGAATGGGGGAAACAGTGGGTGTGGCGGGTCCCAGACCCATTCCAATCGATTCAGGGTCCAAAATTTAGTGGAATATGATACCCCACTCGCCTAGGCACCAGAAATCCTGACACATACAAAATGGGTGGATACATACCCATTTTGACCCATAACTTCTTCCGGTGGGTGCCAATCGTTCTGGGACCCATTTTATTGGATTCAGCGTCCAAAATTTAGTGGAAAATGACACCCCACTCGCCTAAATCACCCAAAATCTCGAAAATCCATTTTTCAAAAAACCCCTACCCCCTCCAAATTTGGTCCGATCGGGCTGAAAAGTTTCGAGGACCCATCTCGGCTGGGAACAGACCCCTGACCCGAATTTCAGATTTTTAGAAAATTTTCTACTACCAAAACGGCATGGACGGCAGACGGATAATTTGGTTTACCCAAATTTACAACAACATTTGGTTTCTAGACCCCATAAAATACAAACTAAAATTTTGGGGCAAATCGGAGAGGTTGACCTAATGCAAGAAAACATTTCATTCACACGAGCCCTCTCTGCCACTGGAGAATCTGACTGCGTGAAGATCGCGATTAGAGTCACCCGACTCCCACGGTCGAACTTGATAAACAAACGTACAATAAATCGATACGACCGTTCGCAACCTGTAGCTGCAGAACGGGCGAACAGACTAAACAACTACTGAAGTGGAGAGTGGATTGAGACTCTCCAGAACCCAAACAAACCGCCTCGACACGCCAGTAGTCTTTCCATACGACGTCCGGGGGTAGGTATATGAAGCGTCAGAAGGGATCATTGTAAATATATTGCAGTAAATTATAGAACATACTGAAGCGCGAACCAACTACTTGTATCAGTCTCACATCCAGCACTCGTCTTCTTCTCGATACAAACCCAGAAACTTCTGGCTGTTGACCAGTTGGAGAATAATTCGTCTTATTCTAATCGCTCGAAGAACGCTCAACTGGACTCGCCCTTTACACAGAAATCATGATGTATTTTTTGAGTAAAGAAGATTTCATTACAACAACAATGCAGGATAATCCTCCTTAAAAGAACAACAATTAAGGAATCTCGAAACGGGACCACAAGAACCGGTTCATTGTATAAAGCAAGTATAATGCAGTTCGCGTGTCGTGTTTTGAAGGGAATAAATTGGAGTTGAGCATAATCTTTTGTCGAACCATGTCGAGACGACCAATGACCGGTTTTCGTGACGAATAAAGGAGCAACAACCGAGTTAATTCGTCAAAAATCGCATTATGTCAAGTGTGAATCAGAAAGAGGCCAAACGAAGGGATCAGCTCGATTTTTGTATGGATGAGAAGATGACGAAATTATAGCTTTTAGAGGCATCTCCGTGACCCACCGCGGCTCTCATCGATGATTATGCATGTGAGATTAAATGCTCCAATGATTATTGTCATTAGCGACGATCCAATCCCCTCACCTCATCCGGAAACTCACGACAAACAACAACGATTTGTGAACTTATGGACACTTTTGAGAATAAAACTGTTCACGACAAGAAATCTTTTTTTGGTTGGTTATTCCTTGATTAATCAACCTATGTTTTCATGATAATGGTCAACCTCTCCGATTCGGCTCAAAATTTTTTTCTGGACGTTTCATGATGTCCTGATCAAAAAAGGTCAATGTCCGTCCGCCGTACGCCGTCCATCGTCCGCGCCGTTTTTGGTAGTAGACATTTTCTAAAAATCTGAAATTTGGGTCAGGGGTCTGTTCCCAGCCGAGACGGGTCCTCGAAACTTTTCAGCCCTATCAGACCAAATTGGGGGTAGGCGTCAAAATGTGTTTTTTGAAAAATGGATTTTTCGAGATTTTGGGCGATCTAGGCGAGTAGGGTGTCATTTTCCACTAAATTTTGGACGCTGAATCCAATGAAACGGGTCCCAGAACGATTGGCACCCACTGGAAGAAGTTATGGGTCAAATTGGGTATATATTACCCATTTTGAATATGTGTTTTTGGGATTTCTGCTACCTAGGCGTGTGGGGTATAGTTTTCCACTAAAATTTGGACGCTGAATCCAAAAAAATGTGTCCCAGAACGATTGGCAACCACCGGAAGAAGTTATGGGTCAAATTGGGTATTTATACCCATTTTGAATATGTGTTTTCGGGATTTCTGCTACCTAGGCGTGTGGGGGTATAGTTTTCCACTAAATTTTTGACTCTGAATCGATTGGAATGGGTCTGGGACCCGCCACACCCATTGTTTCCCCCATTCGAGGAATAACCAACCCGTGTGAAGGAATTTGCAGATTTTTTTTTTTCAAGTCTTTCCCAAAACCCTCAGGGTTCTAATGATTTTACCCGGTAGTAAGTAATGAAATCTACTATGATGAAACGGCGGGAGCATATTCTGCTCAAAATGAATTTCCAAATAAAAAATCTGCAAATTCTTACACACGGGTTGGTTATTCCTCGAATGGGGGAAACAATGGGTGTGGCGGGTCCCAGACCCATTCCAATCAATTCAGGGTACAAAATTTAGTGGAATATGATACCCCACACGCCTAGGTAGCAGAAATCCCGAAAAAAACATATTCAAAATGGGTAACAAATACCCAATTTGACCCATTACTTCTCTTCAACTTTCTTGGTGAGAAAATGGGAATTATAACTCGCGGATCACAATTTGAACAATATATTTTTGTACTCACTTTCTTACAACTCTAGAAGAAGGAGTGACTTGAGACTTAAATGAACAGAGCTGCAAACCCTCATGACCACTAACAGTCTAAGGAGAGCAATATGTAGTTCGTATGTTACATGGAATGTATAAGATATTCCATCAACTTTCTCCAGTGGGTGCCAATCGTTCTGGGACCCGTTTCATTGAATTCAGCGTCCAAAATTTAGTGGAAAATGACACCCTACTCGCCTAGATCGCCCAAAACCTCGAAAATCCATTTTTCAAAAAACACATTTTGACCCCTACCCCCCCCCCCCAAATTTGGTCCGATCGGGCTGAAAAGTTTCGAGGACCCATCTCGACTGGGAACAGACCCCTGACCCAAATTTCAGATTTTTAGAAAATTTTCTACTACCAAAAACGGCGCGGAACATGGACGGCGTACGGCTGACGGACATTGACCTTTTTTGATCAGGACATCATGAAACGTCCAGAAAAAAATTTTGAGCCAAATCGGAGAGGTTGACCATTATCATGAAAACATAGGTTGATTATTCGAGGAATAACCAACCAAAACTCGCAAGGGGTTTATATGGTGTGCAAAATTTTGGGAGGCCAACAAGAGCCATGTCAAAATTACTGACTAACAAAAACAAGTCCGACGGATTAACAGTGAATACGGGTGTGAGAGTACAAGGTTATTGAACGCGTCATGACTTCCCCGTTACATGTCAAATTGAAGCAAATAATATTCCATTATTAGAACGCCGAGAAAATAGAAATTGAAAGTACTTTCAGCCAAAATATATTTGCATTTTTCATTTCATCATCCAGAGTTAAGCACATGGCGGCAGATTCCTGTAGATATTCCTCATGCCTTCATGGGAGACCCATACCCCATCATCGACTTTTCGCGCGCCCACGGCCGACAGCCATCAAAGAGAGCAGTATGAACGAATAAAAACTCGGAAGTTATCCGTAGCAGAGAGAAAAACAGAGGAAAACCTGCGAATAAACGTCGATAATTTAAATCTGATAAAACATTCATCTTCGACATCGAGATGAATCGCTTTCAGAGCTGAAAATCGGCCGAACGCGAGGGAAAACTATGAGAGCGGAGAGGGAATCTGCCTTTTATGTAGGTGAAACACGCTATATGCAAGGGAAAACAATCGACGTCCATCGTAATCGCAATCACCGATAGTCCAACACTGGCCGCCTTTGTAACGCGATATTGCGGAAGAGGAGGGGGTTGATACCCGAAGCTGGGCGTTTAGCTCGGGTGCACTTCCATCGAGAAGTGATTCCGCTATATTGAATACCTTCACGCTGGGTCGGAAACCCGCCGAAATTTGAAGCGAAGCGATGCGATAATCACAAGGTTTGTTCTTGCGTTGTTTGGTCAAACATGAGCAGCAAAAGATAATGGCTTACCGGATGAGTAAGGACGTTAGTCAAGCTGATATGGGGAAAACAGTGAGTGTGGAGAGTCCAGGACTCATTCCAGTATCAATCAATCAAAATATTAAATGTCGGTTTAGGTAACTCTGACCTTTACAACAGGAGTTCGTTGACATCAATTTTTTATAGTGTTTTCTTAGTAAATAAAAATAAATGTGCTCGTAATTTATACTTATACATGTATCCCACAATATGACCATTTGTACAAAGATACACTAGTTAATTCAGCAATCCAAAATCTATCAGTAACTCTTCTAAAAACTTTCTTTTCTTTAAGTAAGCCACCGTGAAACTAAAAAGGCGAAATATTAGGTCCTCGTTTACACCTCAATAGACATTTTTCAATGTATTCCCCACTAAGCTTGCTGGATCCAAAGAATCTGGTGCGATCCCCATCAAGCTGTGGGCACCTCCCAAAACATGAAGGATGGTTTCTTTCTCCCCGGAGTTGCACATGATGCAGTTCTTCTCGAGATCCACGTTCCACCGTTCTCCCTTATGAAAAATACGGAGGTGGGTATCGTTCCTCAACCTCAACTGGGCCACCAGCCGCTTTACTGTGATGGGGATGTTCCAATTTAAGTGCCCAAGGCGGCTCGAGTATCCGTCCGTGTATCCGATGTACCTTCTACTATATGACGAACAGATCATTCGTTCATAATCCATGTAGGCCACCATCGTTGCGTAGCTGTTGAGGACAGCCTTCCTCTGCTGTGCTACCAACTCCGCGCTTTGGGACTCCCACAAGTCCAAGTATCCCAGTTTGACCAACTGATTTTTGAGTTGCGATGCCCAATTGTACCTGACGTTGGTTCCACTGTTGTTCATCGTGCGAATCAGAGCGTTGAAGCGCGCCCTAGGGTATCTCTCTTGGGGCATACGAAGGATTGCTTCCCACCATCCCATGGCTCTATCCACGACGAAAGCGCCCAGCTTAAGTCTACCTGTTTCAGCTCTTAGCATGTAGTGCGGAGTGCACATGGGTAAAGTTAGCTAGTTTTTAAATATTCTTGACTGGACGACTTCCAACTCTTCGGTGTACCTCAAGTCCACCATATTTCGCTGGAGTACAAACACCACCGAGGTGGACATTGCATCTACTAGCCGGCATGTCGACTCCCAGCTAGAGCACTTTCCAGCTGACAGGATCTGGCGTACACTTCCCCACGCTCTCAAACCTTTTGATATGAAGTGATCCTTCGCCTTATTAAATACTCCTGAGGAAGTAAATGGGACCCCCAGATAGGTGTACTCCCCCGCGAATTGGATTTCTCCCCCTGTCAGCGTGTCCTAGGCCGGGAACAGACCCCTGACCCAAATTTCAGATTTTTAGAACATTTTCTACTACCAAAAACGGCGTGGACAATGGACGGCGGACGGCGTACGGCCTTTTTTGATCTAGACACCATGAAACGTCCAGAAAAAAAATTTTGAGCCGAATCGGAGAGGTTGACCGTTTGCATGAAAACATAGGTTGATTATTCAAGGAATAACCAACCAAAAGGCGCCTAAGTGATCAGGTTCTAACGAGGTGTATTCTACGAAAAACCGACAAAATTAATTTGAAAACGAGGACGCGGCGAGGGTTGGGATGTTGATATAACATTCCGGCAAGTTGTTGATTATCTCAGGTAGAGGTGAAAACATTACGAGGAAGGTGGGGCGTTTCACTGTTCCCACAACCAAATCCACAAGAGATGAAGAGGAGAGCGAACTCAGAGGCTGAAGGAGGCACTTCCACTCCAACGAATCCTTCCTATCTGATTATTGTGGAAGGAGCACCGGTTTTCAGGTAGGCAGCACAAGTCACAATGTGTCCAAACCATCTATTCTCTTCCAACGCCAATATGAAAGGCTCTGAAAGTTTTTCTACGTTTTTTTTTTCCTGAGTCGCCTCCAACTAACGAAATAATAATGCTCTCCCCTTATCCCTCTTTTTCCACGTAGACACGACATGCGATTTGCGCGTTTGACGGATCGTCGTTTTGGGGGTTCGTATTACCAATGTTTCAGCTATCTCCTGTGGGAGGTATCGGTTGAAAGTATTACTCACACAGGTATGATAAACAATATTGCTGCGAATGAGGTCGAATAAGAAACAAAAACCATTTCAAAATCTGTCGACGAAGCCGTGATAGCCCCAGAAACAGAGAGAGAAACAGTAACATCATGGTGAATATAATTTTCGAATGCCTTTGAAAATGTTTGGACTGCCTGACATTATTTTTCTTTAGTCCTTGCTTTAAATGATCTCTTGACTAGTCAACTGGTGGACCCCTGACGGTTGACCTTCCTAATTAAATAATTCGTAGGTCAGCGTAACTCAATTTCCATTAGGAAACCGGGTTGTGAACACTTCCCAATAGCTTTGATCACTTACTAAAAAATTAAAAAAATTAAAAAAAAAAACATTTTCGTAGCTAGGTAACTCTTCCTTTGTTCTTACGACTGTATTAATTAAGAATCCGAAATATCCGCCCCATGTCAAAAAATCCCTTGAAATACTGAAAAAAAATCTGAAAATTTGCACGCAGACATCGTTGCCTTTTTACGTGGGTCTAACTCATTTTTAGATCGATCGTCCCAAATTATGGCTGAAAACAGGGGGTGCAGATATCTACGAGATTATCATCAAGGCAGAAGAACCACGAACCGGTCCGAAAGATTGGGTCCATAAAATGCAAGGTGGCTCGCGCATTCGCACTCTCATAAAACCAGAGGAAAAATGAAAAGCATTCCAAAATTTCCTGGCGTAATAATGAATCCACATCACGTACGAGTTTTTCTCACGTCCTTCCATCCCACGTAGGTTTAATTGAGAAATTATTGAGATATAATTGGATTTTTGACGTACGTTCTTTCGAACATGGATACTCAACATAACTTCCATCCCAGGATGGCATTCCTTGCCGTGTTTTAGGCTGTAAATTATCACACGAGGATCCGTTGAATGCAAATGAACAGACGGAGGTTCCGGCGAAAAACATTTGGAAAGCGTCCAATTACTGGTAAGTTTTGCATAGGTTGACCGTCGAGGGCCGAACAAAAGGAACCAAATAGAGCCATTCGGATGTAAATACCCAGTGGTTAGTGGGGGTTTATCCGTTCAGACGGAGAGATCACTCCGTCAGAAAGATCAGATCGAGATCCAGGAAAGTTATATCGCTAAAGAACGCTCACACTCTGGTTTTGTGTCTCGTCTTTTGCCTTGGGAAAAGGGTCAACAAGAGTAAAACCAATTCCCAAGGGGGGAAGAGTTTTAACTAATTGTCGAGTCTCCGGCCCAAGGTCTTCTTTCATAAGGCCTATTAACACATGAGATCTTGTTGACAGCACACGAGGTGTGGTCTTGAGGGAGAAACTCATATGTTACGTCTTCGTGTGGAATTTACAACGAAGAGTGTTATTACCAAATATACATTTCATCACTATCATGTAATTTTTTCGCAAAGAAAAAAAACACTGCGAATTTGTTTACAATTTTTACACATACCGACCCTCGTACGCGGCGATCGGGTTGAAAATTAGTAATGTAAGGAGCTCATAAGGAGTCTACGTGCCAAATTACAGTCCTTCACATTAGATGGCCGTCACCAGGCTGGACAGCAAATGAAAATTTTGGATTTCATATCGATACACTTGAAAACATAAAATGTAAACTTTTTTTCTTGTCAATACAAAGAAAGCTTATTCGATAACAAACCAAAATATTTTTTAAAAATCCACAAAACTACCTGTACGATCAGTACTCGTTTGATGTTATACCTCTCTAATGGGAAAACTAAATTGTAGTTAATTTATGTTTGTTTCTCTTCGTTAAATTTGATTACAATGGAGAGAAAATCCGCATTTCCTTGAGCGGGAATGGGGAGTAGTTGACTACAGATTCCCAGTCATAGTCATTATTTTGTGCAAGGGAGGTAGTGGTTCAGAAGGGAGTGTTCATATCGGGCGGGAGATTTACCTCAATACGCATGACGGTGACATCCATTCCAAGATTCTTTTTCTCGACTGGTCCGCTCCTGTTGCTCGCCTAATTGAATTTATTGCTCGCTTGGAATCCGCTGCCGCATTTTTCGACGAGTTAAATCACACGTGGTTTTTTGAACCTGCGGGTATCATCGAGTTTTTCCTCTCACTAGGTCACCGTAATTGCTCATCGTGGCAGTATGGCTGGCTTTTTATCGGCCAGAAAACTTCTTAGCTTCATCCTATGTTGAGCTCTGTACATTCCTCAGTGTTGAGACAGCGCCGCGGATGCGACCATTCGCATTCCTCATCTGGGTTCTAAATTGTATCAGTTCGTCACATGAAGAAGAACACCATACTCCGTTATTATCAATTTCTTTCATGGCTGGGCGCCACATCCGAAAAAATACGCGTAAGCTTCAAACATGTTATGGTTAATTTCATAACAACATCAAATTGCAATGTTTTTTGTTAGGAATATGGATGAGACAAAATGGTCAGAGCACAAGAGTTATATTTAGTTCAGCACTCATTTTCAACACGATCGCCGCTAACGGAGGTTAGGTAAGGGTGAGAATTGATAATTTGATTTAATACGACCCTTAGGTTTCTGCAAACCTCGGCTGGAAGGGTCTCATATATCATTTTCTACTAAATTCTGGACGCTGACTTGATACAGTCCCGTCTCGGACCAATAACCTCACCCCGAAGGGGTACCTGTGGGTCAAATCTGCAGTTTGAAAATAATGATAAGTTTTCCCTTACCAGCGCGATACAAATAAAAATTGCTGTAAACAGTAGTGCAGCGTTTTTGGTTTATGATGAACTGTTGAAGGAAAACCATCCGTCTACTCGCTACAATTGATTTTTTTGACTGCGAGACCGGAATATTTACAAAAAATGGAGCAGTTTAAACACAGAGTAGTTTTTCCTATTTGGCCATGGACATATTTCCTCTACTACCAAAAAGAAAATTTCCAAAATGCGTCCAGTTTCAAAACAATTACTAAGATACGAGTGCGAAATTCACGTCATAATAAGCGCAAAATCCAGGTCAATTGGAACTTTTGCCGTTGTTCGCTTAATATGTATTCTTAAAAGGTGAAGAATCTGCTCAGAGCGCCAAACCATAGGCAGCTGTATTATTCCTATAAAAAATGAATCAAATGACTTTGAATTCTCTCATCTTCCTCACACAGAATCTTTGCCAATATGAAGGAGTATCCCTCTGAAAACAACTTACTGTCTCACGAAAAGGCTGAGATTGGAGCGACTTCACTCAAAATTCATCCTGGAGCTATTTTGATCGGCTAAAGGCTCCCAAGGCCAACGAAAATCATTTCCAGACAACCTCGCACAGTCGCATAAAAGCTACCTTCGAGATTTTAGGCGACTAGCGTATGGGGTTTTGTTTTCCACTACATTTTGGACGTCGAATCCAATGAGATGGGTCCTGGAACGATTTGCGTCCACCGGAAGAGGTTATGGACGCTGAATCTATTTTTAAATTAGTATCGAGGAATAATTTCATTGGATTCAGCGTCCAGAATTTAGTGGAAAATGACACCCCACATACCGAATTGCCAATGAATTCAAAATCCATTTTTCGAAAACATTGACCTACCTTTTGCCCTACCCCACCAAATTTGGTCCGATCGGGTGAAAAGTTCGAGGACCACTAGCCGAACGACCCCTGACCAAATTCAGATTTTAAAATTTTCTACTACCAAAAAAGTGCGACATGGAGGAGCGGATGCCTTGTTGCTATTTTGATCTAGACACCTTGAAACGTTAAGAACAAATTTTCGGGCCGAATCGGAGAGGTTGACCATTTGCATGAAAACATAGGTTGATTATTCAAGGAATAACCAACCAAAAATGATAATAATGATGGCATAACTGGCCTCCATAACCTAGCTGAACTGAAGTTTGAATTGAGCGGGAAATGTGAGCTTCCTCATAGTCCCGCTAGAGGCCGTCAATGTCGAATCCCTCACAGTGATCAGCTGCGCAAGTGAATAAGTGAACAAGATAATATAATACAATACCACAATTATTAGAGGCTGGATTAATTTCATTAAGTGACTCCGTGTTGTGTTTGGATATTATTTTGAGCTCCTGTTGGAATGGTTTTGACTGAAACAATTTGCTGATAAATACTGCTGGGCCGCGGGTGCTGGCTTCCACCATTCTCCAGAGAGTTGTTTTTTGAATCATGTAAGTTGACAGAAGTTTCGTTAAGGAAATAGTTTTACCTGTTACTGTTAAAATTGCATTCATTTGGCCGTGATAACGCAGCCTCAGTAAGTTGATTGATGATTACCAACTTACCGGTAAACCGGATACCTTATGCAGAACTCCATCTGGCCTGGCGTCAGCTTGTAATTTTAGGCTCAGGCCTGGTTTCCACAGATTTATCAACCCTCTCATTTCAGGTCATTCGGATACGGAGACCTGAGAGGCAGCTGCCGGTACAACGACCGCCAAAATCACTCGACCATTTCCAAAATGCAACACCAATACTGGGTTACCAAAGAAACAGTTTTCCGAAAGCTCGGCAAGAAAGAGGACAGCAATATTGTCGCGTCTGACGCCGAATTGGACGCCAAATTGGAACTTTTCAAGTCAATTCAAGACTCATGTCTGGATCTCCAGATCATTGACAAGTATCAAGAGAGATTTGCAGTGAGTTTTATAATTTCCGTCCAGCCTGGTTGAAAGCTATTGCTCTCGACTCATTCAACAATATTTCCACAGTTCTGGCCCAGGAGGAAAATGCCATGGGTAGATTCCTGAAAGATGCTGGCAGGCATGACAAGACAGGAGCAGGCAATATTATGATTACTTTAGGCAAGTCTTTATCCCACGCTGGGCAGCAGAGAATCGCATTGAGGAGCCCTCTCCTCAGGCTATTTCAGGTTTGTTATTTTTATAACGTGCGCATAGTATTTAAAATAACCGGTATTGTAAAGTCAATTCCCTTGTAGGAAGTGGAAACCTTCAGACACCGTGCGATTGAAGATACAATCAGGACCATTCTGGGAATGGAGCGATCTCGTACAGAATACAGGGCATCGTTGAACTGGATGAAGGACGTTTCGCAAGAGCTCGACCCTGACACGTACAAGCAGATGGAGAAATTCAGGAAAGTTCAAGATACCGTCAAGCAGAGCAAAGCTGTGTTCGACCGCTTCAAATTGGACTCTTTGCAGAAAGTCGACCTCCTCGCTGCTGCTCGTTGCAATATGTTCTCACACGCTTTGATTCTGTATCACAACGTCATGGTTCAGTTTGCTACATCAACTTCGGAAGCTCTCAGTTCTATCGCGACTTCGTGTAAAGGTAAGTCCTTGAAATAACTCATGTTTTCTTGCAAAAAGTCAATCTGGACGTTTGGAGGTGTCTAGATCAAAATTAGCAAATGTCCGTCCGCCGCCCACGCCGACTTTGGTAGTCGAAAATTTTCTAAAAATCTGAAAGTTTGGTCGAGGTCTGTTCATTGCTCTAGTTGGTCCTCGAAACTTTTCACCCGGACCAAATTTGGGGGGTAGGTTAAAAATGTGTTTAAGAAATGGATTTTCAAGATTTTGGCATCTGGCGTGTGGGGTTCGTTTTTCCACTAAATTCTGGACGCTGAATCCAATGAAATGGGTCCCAGAACGATTGGCACCCATCGGAGGAAGTTATGGGCCAAAATGGGTATCTATCTACCAATTCGAATGTGTGTTTTCGAGATTTCTGGTACCTAGGCGTGTGGGGTATCATTTTCCACTAAATGTTGGACCCTGAATCGACTGGAATGGATCCGGGACCCGCCACACCCACTGTTTCCCCTCATTTTCCCCAAGTTAAAGAAATGAATCTCCATACGCCTGGTCCGAGGTTTAAATTAGCCTCCATGCGCCTGGTTCGAGGAATAACCAACCTGTGTGTAAGAATTTGCAGCGTTTTATCTGGACAACGTTGTTTGAAGGGCGCAAGACCACACGACCAAGATATATGTACTGAGGGTAGCCTGAAATATTAACAACACAACAGAGCAGGGCATGTATTCTACGATTTCTCGTAGCAGATATTGATTATACCAGCGTGAATGCTGCAGCTTGGTCGCACATGTGGCCATCCCCTACCCGGATGTAGATCTCTGAATTTTCCCTCCATTTGTGTGCTTATGACGATCAGTGTTTCGAGATTTGACGCGTCGAATCATAATTTGATTCTCGACATTAATATACATGTATCGCTAGTTAGAGAGGCGCTTGCACAATAGAATATGAAAGCATAACCGTTAAGGTTGCTATCCATGGGCGCCCTAACTCTTCAGAGGTCGATCCTACAACAAACCAGCAACACACGCTGAATCCAATGAGGTGTGTGGGGTATCATAACTGAACTTTAGGGGAATAACTGATCAACTCGG
>CM033998.1:41731913-41786581 GCA_019603395.1 Cyrtorhinus lividipennis
CCCAAAAAATGAGCTGACACACACACAGACACACACAAAAAAAAAGAAGAAAAAGAGAAGGCGAAGTAAAATAAAAAAGGAACCTCCCGGCATTGTAACACGAACGACGGACGGGGCCCTTCTCTACCTTTCCCCTTGTCTGCCTTCATAATTCTGAAGCCTCCACAGGTTGTAAAGGTTGGTGCCATGTTCAGGTGGTCCTCGATACCTGACGTCCCCCAGAACGAATTGGTGGTTTAGAGTTACACACTAATTCTTGTTGACATAAGGCCCTTCTCTAGGCGTGGCCACCTTGTTGGCTGGCGAGGGCGATCTTCACGGAAATTGAATATGAAAAACCACTTTGTTGGGTGTTTACTCCTTTCAGTTTTCGACCAAGACGTCACGGCTCGTGCTCGAGGAATAAAAAAACGGTGCAAAATCAGAACGGACTTCTACTTTGATGCGGTCGCCAAATACCAGGCACTCGAATGAGCTGAGTGTGGGATAAATGCATCAGCATTCCTACTGGCGCCATTAAGTGACCATGAAAGAGCCTGAGAGGATCAGAACCATACCAAAAATTTAGTTAACTCACTTTATGAAATAAAAACGAGGGAAGAGGCGGACAGTATGATGGAGTATTAATGTCATTCTGAGCAAATGCAAGTCAAATAGGTATCGACAGATTGAGTTCGAACACCCACCTGCACGTAAGAGGATCTGCCACGTATGTAATTACGTTAGCTTGCTCCTAGTGGCAATTCAATTACTAGTTTTTTGCGGGTTGAGGAACGTGAGCCAATACTCAAGGGGCCGGGGGAGGAAAGTTGAGTGAGGTGTCCGGTCATGGGAGAGGGGAAAGGGGGAGAAAGATGAAGGGAGGAAGGACGAGAAACAATAAGGAAACAGGAAGGAAGAAAAAAGAGGGAAAAAAAAGAGAGAGAAGGAAGAAGAACTAACGAGAAAAGAATAAAAGAAAAAAACAAAACATAAAGGGAGGAGAGGGAAAAAGAGGGAAAGGGAAAGAGGGAGTAAAGGTGAGAAAGGGAAAGGGACAGGAGAGAAGGGAAGAAAGGGAAAAAAAAAAGAGAGAAAAGAAAGGGGGGGACAGCAAAGAAAAAAAAGGAAAGCAAGGGGAAAGAACAAAGAAAACGGAGAAGAGAGTGGGGGAGAGGAACGGGCGTAGAAAAGGGGGACGGCAGATGAAACAAAAAAGAGGAACGAAAAAGAAGAAGGAGGAAAAAGAGTAAGGGAAGGAGGAAAAAAAAAGAAAAAAAGGCCCAGGGAAAGCAAAGGACAGAAAAGAACGAAAGAGGAACACAGAATGTGGAACAGGGGAAAAGGCCAAAGGGAAGCAGACAGGGGATGAAAGAAAAAAACAAAAACAGAAAGACACCAGAAGATACCAAAGAGGGAGAAAAAAAGAAAGGAGGAGGCGGGAAATAGCGAAGAGAAGGAAAGCGGGGGAAGAAAGGGACGTGTAAGAGAAGAGAGTAAACGGGAAACGGAAAAAAAAAAAGAGGAAAAGAAGCAACGAAAAACGGGAGTGGAAACGGGGGGAGGGCAAAAGAAGACGAAAAAAAGAAGGGGAAGAAAAAACAAGACAGAAAACAAAAAAGAACAAACAGGAAGAGAGGGAAAAAACACGGAAAAAGACAAAGGGAAGGGGAAAACGAAAACAACAAGGAAGAGAAAAAGGAAAACAAAAAACAAGTCGGAGAGGGGGGCAACGAAAGAGGAAAAAAAAAAAAGGGAGAAAAGAAAAGAAAACGAAGAGGGGAAGGGGGAAGAACAAAAAAGGGGAAAGAAAAGGGAGGAGGAAGAAAAGACCTATAAAAAGAGAAAAAGGAGGACAACGAGAGGAGGAAGAAGGAACAAGGAAGGGCCAGCGGAGGCCAAAACCGGACACAGAGACGAGGGGGAACAAACGGGAGAAGGAAGAGCCAAGAAAGAAAAGGCGGAAAGGCGAAGAGAACGGGGCAAAAAAAAGGAGAGGGAAAAAGTAAAAGCGGGGAGAAACAGAGCGAGGAAAGAAAAGAGAACGGGACAGAAGGGGAGGTGGGGAAGCGGGGGGGGGGAGAGAAGGAAAAGGGCGCAAAAGAGGAAAGAACAACGAGAACAAGAGGGGGAACAGAAGAAAGCCGGGAGGGGAAAAGAGGAAGAGAGGGGGAAGGGAAGGGAGGGGACAGGGAGGCGAAAGGAGAAAAGGAACAAAAGAGAGAAAAAAAACCCAAAAGGAGCGACAAGACCGTAGAGAAAAAACAACGAGGAGAAAAAGCGAAAGAAGAAAGAGCAACGAAAAAAAGTACAACAAGCAGAAGAACAAAGGGGACGGAAAGGGGAAAAACGAGGAACAAAAAGCCGAGCAAAAGAAAGTAGGAAGGGAGGGGGGGACGACAAGGGAGACGAAACGAGAAAGAGAGAGGAAAAGGGGGAGGGAGAAAAAAGGACAAAAAAGAAGAAAACAAGGAGGAGAGGGAAAAGAAGGAGCGAAAAAGAAGAACAACAAGAAGCGGGAAAGGAGAAAGGAGAGATCGACCAAGGAGGAGGGGGAAGAGAAAGAAAAAAAGAAAACGGAAGGTTACAAAAAGAGAAGAACGAGAAGCAGAAGGAGAGGGAAACAAGGGAGACGGACCGAGAGGAACGGAGAAACAAAAAACAGGAAAAAGGAAATGAGCAGGAAGGGAGAGAAAAGAGGGATAAAAAGAAATAAAAAAAAGACCCAAAAACAACCAAGGAGGGGAGGGAAAAAAAAAGGGAAGAAAAGAGAAGGGGGAAGCAAACAAAAAAAAAAAGAAGGGCAGAGAAAAAGAAAAAGAAAGAAAAAAAAAATGGGGAAAGGAAGGGAGGGGGGAGAGGCGGCAATGGGAGGGGCAAAAAAGGGCAGGGGGCTAGGGAGAAAGAGGAAAAAAACCGGAGAGGGGGGAAAAAAGCAAAAAGGGGGAGAGGGCATAGGGGGGAGGAAGAAAGGAGTGAACCAAAGAAAGAGCGAAGGCAGACAGGGAAAGAAGAAAAGGAAAAGAGGCGCGGAAGGGGAAAGAAAGAGAAAAGGGGGGGAGAGAACGAGAACAGGAAAGGAGAGCCAAAAAAGAGAAAAGAGAGTACAGAAAACAAAGGAGAAACAAAAAGGCAAGCGAGGAGAAAGTAAGAAGAAGAAGGGAGAAGGAGGGAGGAGGAAAGGAAACAAAAGAAAAGCACAAAAGGGACAAGAGCAGAGAAGAAAAGGAACAAAGGGAAGAACAAAGGGACAAAAGACGAGGCATAAGAGGCGGAAAATGAAACAAAAAAAAGGCCAAGAAAAGGAAAAGGAGCAAAGAAAGACGGACGGAAGGAGAGAAAAGGAAAAAAAGAAGGAAGAAGGCAGAAAAAAAAAAAAAAAAAAAAAAAGGGAGGGAGGGACACAAGGGAAGGAGGGAGCGGAATAAAAAAAGAAAAAAACAAAGAGGAAGGAGAAAGAAAAATGGGAGAAAAAAAAGGCCGGAGAAAAAGAGGGGGAAAACAGAACAAAACAAAAAAAACGCAGCAAAGGGGCAGAAAAAGAGCCAAGGGAAGGGGAAAGTGAAAAAGCAGGGGGTCGACAGAAAAAAAGGAAGGAAAACACACCAAAGAAGAAAAAAAAAAGAGCAAGCAAGAGGAAGCGCAGGCACAGATGACACCGAACCAAGGAGAACGAACAAGGAGAAAAAAAAAAAGAAGGAAGGTGAAGGGGGAGAAACACGTGGGAGAACACGGGGGGAAAAAGGATCAGGGAAAAAAAGAGAAGAAAAAAAAAAGAAGAAGACGAAGAGGAGGCGAGAAGAGAGGGGGGCAAAAAACAGAGAGAGAAAAAAACAAAAAATAGGAACCAAAATAAAAAACTGAACGGGAAAAAAAAAAAGAAAGGAAAAGAAAAAACAAAGCCGCACAAAAGGCAAAAAAGAAAGAAAGAGAACAAAGGGGGGGGGGAAGAGGAAGAAAAAAAGAAAAGGGAAAAAAAAACGGGAAGGGGGGTAAAGGAAAGGAGGAAAAACGGGTGCAAGAAAACGAAGCACCAAAAAAAAAAAAAAAAAAAAGGAAAGAAAAAGAAGGAAACAAAAGGCAGAAGAAGAACAAAGAAAGAGGGGGAAGTAAGGAAAAAACAAACAAAGAACGGAGAAGAAGGAGAAGGGAAATAAGAGGGGAAGAGGGACAACAAAAGAGGCGTGAGAAAAAAAAGAAAGGAAGCAACAGGAAAGCAAAAAAACAAAAAAGCGGCGGCGAGAGAAAAAAAGGAACGAACAAGAAAAGGAGAGAAAGGGGAAAACACGAAGCGCCAGGGGGATAGAAAAAAGGAAAAAAAGAGCCACAGGGAACCAAGGAAAGGAGAAGGAAAAGAGAAAAAAGGAGAAAAAGGGGAAAGAATAAAAAAGAAACAGAAAAACGGAGGAAGGAAAGAGGGTGTCAAAACAAGAAGGAAGAAGGGGGAAAAAGAAACAAGAAGCGAAGAGGGGGAACAAAGGGAAACAAACAACGGGAGAACGAGAAAAGAACAAAGAGAAGGGCAAAGAAAGGAGAAAAAAAGAAAAAAAAAAAACAAAAAAGGGGGGGAAAACAGAAGGGGGGAAGAGGGAGAAAGGGGGGGAGGGAGCGAAAAAAATCAAAGAGACGAGAAAAGCGGGAAAGACAAAAGAAAAGCAACAAAAAAAAGGCGAGAGCAAAAGAAGACGAAAGCAAAAAAGTAAGAGGAGCGAGGGGGAACAAGACAGGGGGGAGGGGGGGGGAACAACAAAGGAACAAGAAAAAAAAGAAGAGGAGGACAGGGAAAGGGAAGGAAGGGCAGAAAGGAAAGAAAACGCACAACGACGCCAGGAGAACGACGGGGAAAAAAAAAAAAGAAAAGGGAAAGACAGTAGCGGGAGAACCTAGAGACAGGAAGGGACCGAAAAAAGTGAAAAAACAGCGAAAAGAAGCAGAAAGAACAGAGAAGGGGGGCGAAGGAGGAACAAGAGAGAACGAGAAGGAAAAACAAAGCGAGAAACGACGAAGGGAAAGGGTGGGGGGAGGGCAAAAGAACATGCTAGCCAGGCAAAGAGAGGAAAAAAATAAAAAAAACACCGAAAAGGCAAAGGGAAAAGGGGAAACAAAAAAAAAAAAAGGCAGGGAAAAGAAGAAGCAAACACAAAGACAGGAAAAACGGGAGAACAAAGGAGAGCGGAAAAAGAAGAAGAAGGAGGGGCAAAGGAAAGAAAGAAAACCGAGGGGAAAAGGAAAGGGAAAAGAAAGGGAAAGAGGGTTGAACGTGGCTGCAATCAACTCAACTCAGGCGTTTGAGTGGTGTTGTTTCGGTCATGTGAGCGGGGACGAGAGTCCAATTTTGACATCGTCAGTGATTACCAACTCTCATAGAACCACTAACTAAATGCAATTATCACATGAGGAGACTACTGGCGAATCACTACAAAAGGAGGGATTCCTTAGTTTACGCATTACCTGAATATAAATGGAAAACAGGATCATGTGACATCTTAAAGGGGAGGTAGGCACGAATAAGTTGGGTATAGTCCCTTGAGCCAATCGATCCCATTTTTTTTTCAAGATGTCAAGTTTTCAATTATTTACTTTGGCAATCTCGCAAAAGTAATTTTTGGGTTCATAGGACCATTGCATGACCAAGAATCTAAATAAAACAAAACGAATAAATGTGGCGATCGAGCCCAAAAATTCCTCAGTGTCTACCTAATCGCAGGAAGTCCTTCATTCTGCCCAATCAACCCTAATTTCATTATAACCAAGAAAAATCGAGAAAGGAATAAATAATACGAGAATCAGTATTTCGATAAAGGTGTCGAATTTCGCTATAGAGAGGCGTGGAAGGTTTCTGAATTGACACCCCAACTTGAATACTCACTTCAATTCATTACTTCACACTTGCTATCTAATCTTGACACAACTCGTTCTACATATACACCACGTACCCCGCTTATCTCCAAGTAGAACTTATTCGAACGAGTGAAGATTCGGTAGGAGCGGTGAAACGTTGGGAGGCAGTGCAAGCCTGACAGACGCAACTCCCACGCTACAGGACTGATAAGGAAATGGTGATTAAGAAGCATCCTTGGACTCGTGCTTCGGTCACGACGTTCTTATCACACATAGCCACTAACCATAACATCAGGTTTGCAGGAAGCGCTCATTCACTCTCGACAAACTCCAGCAACTAAACAGAGCGAACCTCCGATTGAGGAAATTGGTGGATTGAAGGGGCCTCCTTATTGATTCTTTTCAAAATGCAACCGCAAAACGTTATCATTGCAATTGGTACTCGTGGACAGATAGTTGAAGTGCATCATTATATCAATTAAAATATATGAAAATTAAGAGCAATTTCAAAATTCATTGGCCAAACAATTTCGCACAGCTTACGCTGCCGTTCAAATGCACTGCTGATGGGTCCTCTAATCGAAACAATGGGACTAAACGCCGGTTACAAAAAATTAATCGTTGGAAATGATAAACTGTGACGATAACCCCAACACGGATGGCCTTCTCGCCTTGTAATTAGCGATACTGCACTCTCAGTCTCGTCGATGCCTTGTTTCCGTGAAATGGAGCGATACGTTATCACATTTCCACGAATTTAAACGATAGGGCGACCACGCGGCAGGGTCAAAGTCTAATCTTTTAACACAGGTTCGAATGTTGAAAGAATTGGCTACTCGCGACCTTCGTGGCTATTAAATGGAGAGGCAAGATGTTTAAGAAAACAAAGATTCATTCCAGCAGGATTGGACGGTTCCGCTTGATCTTGCAAAAGGAGACAGGAAGAAGCAATAACAAAAATGATGTCTCAGAAATCAATTTTCTGTACAACGTAATAACGAGACCTCTTTCGCCATCTAAGGAGTTGAGCTTACAACATGTTGCAGAAAAAAAAGAAGAAGAGACCGCCCAAGACAAACGCACTCAAAAGGGTACTCCCACCTAAAAAACAAAGCAAAAAAGAAAAAAAAGTTAAGGGGGGGGATAGGTTTGTCTGTTAAACCGCGCAATCTACAGTTTGGTTATTCCTGACCGAGCATAGACTCATTCCCATCGATTCAGCGTCCAAATTTTATTGGAAAATGATACCCTACACACCTAGGTACCAGAAATCTCAAAAACCCACATTCAAAATAGGTAGATAGAGACCCATTTTGAACGTCTTCAGGTGGGCGCCAATCTTTTCGAGACCCGCCTCATTCAAAATTTAGTCAAAAATAATACTTTGCTAATAATATAAAACACGCCTAGATCGCCAAAAATCTCACAAAACCATTTTTTGAAATACACATTTTGACCACTCTCGTAAAAATGAACTTCACAGAAGCCCAAAATGATGCCATTCAATTTTAGCATTCATGTCATTTCTCGATAGAACATGGTGGTACCCATCAATCAAAATTCTAGAATATGTAACATAATGATGGGGATGATATTTCAATAAACTATACAAATTCCTTAAACGTTTAGTTGAGTAAACACGTGTGATTCTACACTATAATCACACGCCCACACATTGAAGAAAGAAGGGAACCCTTGAAACTGTCAATACCCCTCGAAAGATCGATAAATATCAATTAACTGACTACTCAAAAGCGATTCACTCGAGTGTAACTATTGAAAGCCTTAGTTTGATGGTTATTAGAGAATAAGAGCCACCTAAGATGAGAAAAGAAGAATCTCGTTCAGACTCCAAATTTGAGTATGTTATTTATGAGGAAACCGATTTTTTAGAAAATTAAGAGCCCTTTGAAAATGCTGTGGCCGAGGATAGTACGTACGATAACAGTTCTATTTTTTCGAACATCAAAATCAATTCAGCAATGCACGAGTAACAGTCGTGAGACGTAAGCACGCTTTCTTTCTACCCGAAAAAATTGACGATTCAATTAAAAAATGTTTCATGAAAGAAAAGGTGGCATTTAAAAGGCGTACAAAAGATAACATGAATTATACATGGTTGTACTGGCCCGTGATGGTAATGAAAACCGCTTTTAATTCAGTAGCAGAGTAATCAGTTACGGGAGAGCAACGAAGGGTGACCAGGAAGCGGCCCAGTAAGCGCTGAAAGAGGATCGTTTTGTCAAGTTGACTAAGGTCAAGAAACGAGGGTGTGTTTAGCATAGACTTTCAGAAAGTGGTTGATGACATTGATAGGAAAGCGATTGAAAAACGCGATGAGAGAGAATCAATATTGTAGTGTCCGTAAGTTGGTAGCAGTTAGCTACTTGGGAGATAAGTTAGCGCACTCGTCACTCATTGAAAATAGGGTTATCCACGGATTTATTACATAGAGGGTGCCCACTTTGAGTAGCTTTCGACAAATTTCAGGGGGTGATTTGGCGCAAAGAGTGACTTTGAGGCTTTATTCCGACCTCTTATTACGAAAATAAAAGTTCAGGGAAGCATTGGAAAGAGCATCAAGTTTCCTATCTCTCAGTTACAGTATCTACCTGTTTTAAGCAGTCGGGTATGCTTGGACGGTACCCAAAGTTTCATTTCACATGTGTACAAATCTTGAACCATAGATCGGAATAAAGAGGGAGGAACAGAGCATTGAAAAGCTCCAACGGGCATTTTTGTGTTAAAACACAGTTTACCTATAGGAAAAGACAAACGAACTACTACTTCCTTTTTTATTATCCCAAGTGGAAGTAACCCGTAGATTAAATTCGACATACCAACCTACTTCGAAAAAAAAGAGGGACCGCCGATTTCGAGGAGAAACCCAACCGCGGCTGATGTCTCAACAGTGAAGCGGCAACTTGGCAAATCCTCATCTTGATTCAACTCAAGCCCGACGTTTGACAGTTCTCAGCATACTAAGAAGACGTGTGAAGGTGACAACAAAAATACTGGAGGCCACCGTGAATTGAGAAGTAGCTGATCCTTACGAGCAAGTGTGGGAGAGCTTGTTTTTGAGTGGAGAAACAAGCATTCCATTACATAAACCGTAAAAATTCTCTTGGAGAATTCTTATTTAAAGCTCAATATTATTAGCCAAATAATTAAATCGTTATTTTTCTGAGTCGGCAGGCTTCCAAATTACCCGGAATCAACGGAAAAATTTTCAATTTCGAATCATCAGTTACCATTGTGTTTATAGTTGGCCATAAAATCTCTCCACCCCGACTTCTTCAGGCAGGTATGAAAACATGAGCTTGTTCGTGCCTGCTATGGGGCGGTAGTCTTGTTTTTACTGTTGAAATGAAAATAAAGTCTATCGAAGATGATTCTTTACACTTAGAAAAGATACAAAAAAGAATAGACGGGAAAACATAACGAACATCGAACGAACACAAGACCAGAAAATGTAGGTAAGGAAAGGAAAAAAGCGACGTCGTAACAAAGGTCAGAAACCACAGGGGGGCGCGAGGCGAAAGTATGGAAGAAAAACAAGAACACGAGAGAAACGAATCATGAATCTGAACAGCAAGGCAATCAAAAAACGTATTTACTTGCTACAGAAACAATAAAGAAAGAGAAGGATACTATAAATTCAGTGCCAAGACCCGGGTGAACAAACGCGCATTCAGTTCCTTGGTAGGCAAGAATTCGCCAATAAAAGAGGAGATGTTGAATTGGTCCTTTTAAGAAAAGAGCAAGAAAGCGTGAAAATAGATTCTACCAATAAAAAAGATGAGCCACACCTAGAAATGTTGAAACCCTGTTTCTTGCACTCGCGTGGACATGCCTTTACTCATCAAAATGAAAAACAACGCGGCTACCTCACTCGGAAATGTGAATCCTTAAATGGACAGTGGCCACCGAAAGGAGAATGATGCTCAGGGAGGACTCCTCTCTTCGGGAGAGCGGGTTTGATGAAGAAGGATCGCCAGTATAAAAGAAGCCGTGCTAAGGACATAGCTCTCGGTTCTGAGTTATGAGCTCAAAACCCTGTTCAAGAATGGAGCGAGAAAAAAAAAGTTTGAAAAACACTTGCATTACGATGACGACATGATCCGAGCAAGGGTTACGTCCTTGCGGCCCGATAGGCGGTAGAACATTTTAACAGAACATTAAGTACTGAAGGTAGATATGAAAAATCTACAAATTCTTACACACGGGTTGGTTATTCCTCGAATGGGGGAACAGTGGTTGTGCAGGGTCCCTGACCCATTCCAATCGATTCAGGTCCAAAATTTAGTGGAATATGATACCCCATACGCCTAGGCACCAAAATCTGACACTACAAAATGGTGTGGATACATACCCATTTTGACCCTAAACTTCTTCCGGAGGGTGTCAATCGTTCTGGGACCACATCATTGAATTTAGCGTCCAAAATTTAGTGAAAATGATACCCCACACAGCCTAGGTAGCAAGAAATCCCGAAACACATATCAAATTGGGTAATAATACCCATTTGACCCATAACTTCTCGGTGGTGCCAATCGTTCTGGGACCCATTTTTTGATTCAGCGTCCAAATTTAGTGGAAAATGATACCCCACTCGCCTAAATCACCCAAATCTCGAAATCCATTTTTCAAACAAACCCCTACCCCCCCAAATTTGGTCCGTCGGGCTGAAAAGTTTCGAGGACCCAAATTCAGATTTTTAGAAAATTTTCTACTACCAAAAACGGCGTGGACAATGACGCGGACGTACGGCGGACGGACATTGACCTTTTTTGATCAGGACATCATGAAACGTCCAGAAAAAAATTTTGAGCCAAATCGGAGAGGTTGACCATTATCATGATAACATAGGTTGATTATTCAAGGAATAACCAACCAAAATCGGGCGTATATTACGTAATAATTGGTCAATAAAGCAGAATGCTATGATGAAGTAGGGTTGTAAGGAACTGAAGTACTCTGGCACGCCAGGAAGACAAATTTGACTCTGATAACTTCTGTCTGCCACTTGAAAATGAAAAAGAAAATCCTTCTAACCAGCAGTGCAGATTCAGGACGACAGATGAGCAGAGGAAAGGTCAACCAAACACCGCTTTTTCGCTAGTTTAAAAGGAAGTTAGCCATGAAACGGAATCATTCGTTAAACGTACAAATACCGCTCAACAAATTACTTTAGGTTTTCTGTACTTCAATAATGACTGGATTTATTCCAAACCAACTTCTCCAAAGGTATTACGAAGAATGAAAGTACCAACAATTCTCAAACAGCCCACACTGAGAACACAATACCGGGTCGGGCGCTAAGCGCTTATGAATATTACAACAGTTGACAAGACTGCAAAAGATCTAAACAAGGAGAGTCATGAACTTAATAGTTATTAGAGGAAGGTACATAATCATCCCTGGTTTATAAATATATTATGCATGCGCGTATTTGGCAAGTTGATGCCGTGTTGATAGGCAGGAGTTTTCAAGGGGCTAAGGCGTCTTCTACCATATAATTATATAGACTCGCTTCCAATCTATCAACTGCACAGTTATTGACTAGCGAGAGACATCCACAGAGATTGCGCATATCGACATAGTTTCATTAACCCCCTAAAAGTTAGACACTTATTCACAGGCTATAACATGCCAAAACCAACATCATTGTGCATTCAACTAGTTTTTTGCACAACTCGAGTTACATACTTATTCACAATTCTGGGTACATACCCTTTCCCTAAGATTACCCCTATAAATAAAATTTTTGCAGAGAGTTCAATTTGAGGAAATGAATCTTAAAATTGAATTAGGTCAAATCTTAGGAATAACGATTTTGTTTTTATTTGACTGCTGATCTTGCAATGTGATTTGTATCAAAATACATAAACCTGAATGAAGATCAAGTTGTACAATAACCTATTCAGATTTTCCTATGGTTTCAAGTTTGCTTATAACTTGTTTTTCAGATCACAAGAAATTTGAGTTCAACGTCGTGAAAGAACTGAGTGAGATGAAGCCTGAAGAAGAGCAGCCAGCTGATGGAAACTCTGAACCAAATGATTTCCCTCTGGAAACCGATGAAAAGTAACTTCTACTGTTTTAATATTATCTGTTTTGTATTTGTATTCTCGTATTTCTGAAACTTTGCTTAATTTATTTTGTCACCGCTGCACCAACGAAACAATCGTTATTTATTATTTTCCATGTATTTCCCTCTTATGGGAGAATCTATGTACCCTTCTTTGTGTTGTAGGGCCGCATCGCTGCTTATGAGTTACTTTGTGTTTGCACTGTGAGCTTTTGCACTGCCCCTCTTTCGGTTTGTATTTTTTACGTTTTCATTTTTGAATTATTTTGCGTTCTACGTATAGGGATGATCGATACCGGAGGAGGATCGATATGAGTACTAGTATCGGTATTGTAACGATTTATGTTCTTAGTAAATAATTTATTACAATTGTTCACTTGAATACACTGTTCACATTTGCGGTTGTAGCGGTTGTCACACTATTTATCACACAGGCACGGCACAATTTATAACCCGAAGCGTCTATATTCAAACTCCGATTTGAACTGAACTCGCAGAGTTCCTGGGTCCCTTTTATACTGGCTGCGTTGGTCGAGTACCTTCTCAAACCTTCCCTGGTTCTGGGAACTCAACGTGTTGTCTTGAGCAAACTGGAAGGTTCCAGCCAATTCGATAGGACGCATGAACAAGAGCGACCCTTAGCCCTCCACAGGTTGTTGACCCTGCGACTCCGGCAGCCCTTTTGACGGGCGCAGGTGCAATCTCGCAACACTATCAAAAGAATTGTATCGATACCAAGCAAGTATCGGATCAAAAGTATCGATACCAACTAATATCGGTATCGAATCCAATCGGCGCTCCGCGTCTTGCGGGGGCATCGCCCCCGGTTACCACTATTTACATACTTCAAACGAAATTATTGAAACAAAGAATGTGTTTTACTGACGCTTTTCACGCAATTTCGCTACTTTCCTCCCACTAAATCAGAACCTTATATAATCACCGCGTCACACGCTTAAGTAAATCACTTTACCAATGAACACACAACTAACAAAGTGAACACGGAACAAAATAACACACTTAATGCTGTCTTATCACTAATATAATAGCAAGGCATTCTTCTTCTTCACAAGACAACCCCTAGCCAAAGCAGGGATGGGGGATCTCTCTCCGAAGCTTCTGGCCCTTCAAGTATAATATACCTTAGTCTATGGTATATAGCCAAAGTATATACTCGAAGTTCAGGCCGAAACAAGTAGCAACCTTTAGGAGAGGGCCTTCTTGATTCTTAATTGGTAATTTTTAACAAAATTTGAGGTACTGTTATTGTTTGATTTTTTCGATCCCGATTATTATTACCGATACTAGTATCGGTATCAAAAGCAGAGTATCAATACCAAAATGGTCGGTATTGGAAGAAAAGTATCGTTCATCCCTATCTACATATCTTTCCCTATCTTTTATTTCGAGCAGCAGCAATCGGGTTTGCGTAAAACCTCTGTGAGCATGATGTTACTCAAATTATTGTTTTTTTGTTTTGTTTTTTATTCTTGTAGGAATAATGCACCCTTGTAGTAGACCCCCTCTGCTCGACTCAGGAAATGATATTTTTGTCCACAGCGCCCCGTTCGCACTGAAAACAGCTTGAGAAATGCTCTGAAAAGTACAATTTAGCATCCCAACCCCATAAATTTAATTGGTTATTCCTTAAATAATCAACCTGTGTAATCATGCCAAAAATTTGACAGTGTATGTTTCATGATGTCTATATCAGAAAGGCAAAATGACTGTCCGTCGTCCACCCGTTTTTGATAGTAGAAAAATGTCTACAAATCTGAAATGTTGGTCAGGGACCTCATTCCGACTCCAGTTGGTCTTTCAAAAATTTGAAGAGAATATTGGTAAAAATGGTGGGCGCTCGGTAGTCTAGTGGAATAGACGAAGGATTGGTGTGGTACTCCGAGCGGCCAGGGTTCGAATCCTGGCTAGAGCAACTTGTTTGTCTTGACCCTCATATTCGTCCTCTTCACTTAAGGGGGTGAGGCAATAAGTAGCCACGAGCGAAATCGTCAGATCAATTTACGATCCTCTTTGGAGGACGGCTGACGACGTCCGCGACACCTGACCAAGGTAGTCGGACGAAAATCCAAGGTGAAAGTCCTTGTTTACTTTACTTTTTTTTACTTTATTGGTAAAAATGTATTTTTTGAAACTCAATTTTGGTACTTTTTGGGAACCGGGCGTGTGGGTATTATTTCCCAGTAAATTTTGGACTCTTATCATTTGAAAGGGGTCCCGGATCAGCTTTTAACCATGGTTACCTACCTACCCAATTCGAAAGTAGGTTTTCGAATTTTTAGGTACCTAGGCGTGTGGGGTATCATTTTCCAGTAAATTTTGGATGAATCGATTAAAATGTGTCCGGAACACTCCACACTCACTGTTTTGGTGACCAAATTTGGGTGGGGTAAGGGTCAAAATGTGTGATTCGAAAAATTGATTTTCGTGATTTTTGGCAATCCAGGAGTGTGGGGTATCGCTGAATCCAATGAAAAGGGTCCCAGAACGATTGGCACTCATTGGAAGAGGTTATGGGTCAGAATGGCTATCTATTACCCATTTCGAATATGTGCTTTCGAGATTTTAGGTACCTAGGCGTGTGGGGTATCATTTTCTGCTAAATTTTGGACCCTGAATCGATTGGAATGGGTCCGGTACCCGCCACATCCACTGTTTCCCCCATTTTCCCCATTATGAAGAAATGAGTCTCCATTCTACTGGTCCCAGGAATAACCAACCCGTGTGATTGAATTTGCAGGTGTTTTTTTAACGATTATATTCTCTTTATGTACTGTTTACATATTCATTCAAGGCTCCTCAATCTTGATCTTTCGGAGGACAAGACCGTCGAAGACGAAACGAAAATGAGCTCAGATCAAATTGTCGATTTGTCTTTGGATCTGCTCATTGATCCGATCAAGACCTGCGCTGCGTTTCCTGGCAACGGTGCGGATTTGACGTCAGAGAAAAATTTCCTACCTTCGCAGCTCCTCATGCGCGGGGATGGTCTTTCTGTGTTGAATCAACCTGAAAAATCCAATGTTGCTGGTGAGCACGATGTACATAAATGAAGTTTCATCTCGGCTTATTGATAACTTTCAGATTTTGACGGCTCTTGTGTCATTTTTTTCTATTTCAGACTCCAAAGAAGCGGTCTCTCCTGCCCGTACCTCCCATGTAAGCTGGATATTTATTGCTGTTTCTTTACGACTTAATTTGCTCTTATTGGCAACGCATTGCTTGATTCTGAAAAGTGCAAAGAGGGGAAAACTAAGAAAAGTAGCACGTTTTGTTTTGGATGGTTAATCTCTCCGATGCGGCCCGTTTCAATGTGTCAAGATCAAAATCAGCAAATGTCCTTCCGCCGTCCACGCCGATTTTTGTAGTAAAAAAATTGTAAAAATCTGAAATTCGGGTCAGGGGTCCGTTCCCGGCTTAGGTTGGTCCTTGAGGCTTTCCACCCCGATCGGACCAAATTTGGGCAGGGTAGGGGGTCAAAATGTGAATTTCGAAAAATAAATGTTCAAGATTTTTGGCAATCTAAACATGTGGGGTATCATTTTCCACTAAATTTTGGACGCTGAATTCAATGAAGTGGGTCCCTAAACGTTTGGCGCCCACTGGAAGAGGTTATGGATCAAAATGGGTATCAATTTACCCATTCCAAATGTGTTTTCGAGAACTCTGGTACCTAGGCGTGTGGGGTTTCGTTATCAACTAAATTTTGGACACTGAATTCAATGAAATGGGTCCGGGAACGATTGGCGCCCACTGGAAGAGGTAATAAGACAAAATCGGTGTCTATCTACCCATTTTGAATATTTGTGGTACCTAGTAGCTACCTACTAGCTTGTGGGGTATCATTTGCCACTCAATTTCGGACGCTGAATCCAATGAGACGGCCCCAGAAAGATTGGCACCCACCGGAAGAGGTTATGGACGCTGAATCTATTTCTTAATTAGTCTCCATGCGCCTGGTCGAGTAATAACCAATCCCTGTGTAAGAATTGGCAGGGTTTTTTTTAATTGTGGTTTTGAAAAGTACCCAGGCCTGCATCATGGAAGGATCAGAATGATTAGTGATCGTGATAGTGCTCCTGTCTTGGTACAGTGAACCTTGGTGATAAACGTTATAGTGTCATCACTGAGCTGATTAGAACATTCCTCCTGCCCAGCAGCAGCCAATGCGTCACCAATGTATATTTTTCTAATTCAAAAGCTCAAGAGCATTTTGTTAATAATCGACATAATCTTCTTTAAACCATCATTGATGTATGATTTTATTTCTACAGGGGACGCCTCAACAGAAAAGCACTTGGCTCGAACTTTTCTCCGAACTGGACCCCCTGGCCAACCCTGACACGATTGGCCAACCACCAACTTCGGAACCCCTCCGCAACTGCTAACACCCTCGTGGCCGTGGAAAGAAACAAATAATTAATATGACCCCCACCGCTCTTTAGTTCATATAAATAAATAAGAGTAATCGTGTATCAATTTTTTATTTTTACTTTTAGGGCTTTAAAATTACCTAATCAGTTTGGAAATTTCATTTTTGTTCATTGGTTTTAAATGTAATTATAATTATATTCTTATCATTTCGCATAAACATACGTAGCGGTGTCTGCTATAAATCGAAGTCCTTATGGCTGGCTGAAACTAAAACTTGGAGGAAGATTCTTCAGCTACGCACTTGAAGTGACGATTATTGTAATCATTACAACCGATATCCTCAAGCGCTTGGTATCTAATTACTGACGGTTTATATTTTACTAACACCGCATCAAGTTTCTTCCCTACTTGTGTCCACCTATCAGTTTTTATAAGCGCTATGGCTTGAATGAATGTTCAAAAACTACTTCAAAAATTACTTGTCTACTTAGCGGTGATTTATTCAATAAAAACTTCGTTTTGTAATGAGAAATGTATTTTTGCGTATTTACAATTCCTTCCAAATAAGGACTAATGTGTTTCTCACCCCAATGCAAGGAAATGAGCCACGATTATAAGGAGAGCTCACCCCACGGGTTATGCTCCCAAGCTGCAAGCAGTGAGGACACAGCCTTAAATGGCTGAATGATTGTCCCTTCATTCAGCAGGGCTTAGATAGGGAGTAGTAAACTGCTCCCCCTAAGCAAACTCACAGATCCAGTCTATATTGGTACATCCTACACGGATGAATGCAGCACAGGCCTCCCTTTTATTGGCACCATCACTGGGTGAAGCTCTCCAGCTAGGGTATGCCCCAATTACGACGTCCATTCTTTTGGACAGCAGTTTCCTACAACAATTGGGGGGGCTGGCAGGTGAAGCTTTGCCAGAGCATTGCTTCTGTGGCCAGGGGCTCCCCCCGACTCGCGGTACCAGTTTGGAAGGATACAGGTTTGTCAGCAGCCTGACGACCGTGACTTCCTATAAGGGCTAACTGGCTAATAGCCCCATGGCAAAGGCTTTCTACCTGTCACTACCGTTTCATGGAGTGCCAGAGGTTTCCCTCTTCTCCCACAAGCGGTCTCAGTCGCCTGTCCCTCTCAGAGAGTAGCATTCCATATGATGCAAGGGGACGGAGAAGAGGGTCGTTGCTGTAAAGCATAGGAGGCCTGCCAGGCTTAAAAGGCCAAGAATCTAGGACAGCTGACCCACAAAGCTTCGTCATGTTGAATATTCATGAGTTGTCGTGCATAATTTAGCGACACAAATGTCAAAGAAAGTGACAAGGAAACCATAAGGTCATTGGGGGAGAATCATTCCTATGAATTCATGTTTGTTATGCGTTCAATAGTGAGCATTGAAATCATCCGTGCAAATTTGCAGCAGGCAACGCTCCGTGAATATAGTCGGTTTTTGTATCAGAAACGGTTTCAGAAAATACAGAAAGTGGTGAAAGGGCTGTGCAAGGACAAGCACAAGGGGACTTAATGAATAGAGAGAAGAATGTTTCAGTGCAGTTGTGGCTTGAAGGTAGTCTACCAAACATGAAATAGCTAACTGGAGCCGAGAGCTCCAACAGTTGGACGTTGGCCGTGGAAATGTACCTCAACTTGGAAAATTTGTGACCAGTGGTCGCAGGTGAGGAAGTAGATGCAAGAAGGGATACAAAGGCAAGGGCAAAATCTGTCTGCTGGTAGAGAAAGCTTCACATTCTGTGGTGAAAGGCTTGCAGACAGCCAAGAAGTGTTGCAGAAATTAGGAACGAGCTATGAGAGTAAGACACTTTCTAGAAGATTGAGCCTACTCGAGCAGCAGTTTAGTTTTGAGGTGAAGCAGTTAGTTAGCTGACAGAGATGCTGACAGCGGCTATGGAGATGAAGTGCTGAAAAAGTACGCGTTCGCTGCTGCGAGTGATGAGCCTTCTATTAGTTTTGATTGGAGTGCAGAGTTTGTGCTCAAAAAAACATCTCTCAAGAAGGATGAGCAATGGCCGCTCACAGCAATGGCTGTCAATGATTACTCGTTGATGTAACACAGACACAGTGGAAGATTCATCAACTGGTTCCACTTCCCCCAGCACTGCTTCAAAGGTGTCCTAGCCTTATTATGCTTTTGCAGCAGTTCTGTAAAAATTAGGCAGCTTTCCACTTCCTTTTAATTGTTTATTCCTTGAATAATCAACCTGTTTTCATGCTCAAGGTCAACTTCTCCGATCGGGGTCAAAATTTGGAAGGGGTATGGGGTGGGTAATAATAACATTTTTTAACACAGGACGAATTCGCAGCGTTTCAATGATAGACTGCAAGTGGCAACACTCGTAAAACTTTGTTTCTGCCTCTGTAAGCCCCCAGGCTTGCTGCCTCCAGAAGGCCAGAAGGGAGGGAGCATGCGCCAGGAAGTGCGCGCAGCTCCTGCCCGGACGTCGCATTTGGAGAGCTCCAGGGCCTCACTCGTTCCGAAGGCGTCCAACCAGGCGATCGTCGTCGAGGCGCCCCTCGGGGCCGAGGCGCCCGACATGTTGGAGTTATATATTTTTGTAACCTGTCGTGCAAGTGCATCTCATTCAGTCCATCCTGGCTTTGTCCTGTGCTCGCTCTGAAGTGAACTCTGCAACCGTGCTGAAGTCGACCAAAGCTGTAATATTGTGTTCCCCATGAGATAAAGGACTCAAGTTAATAAGCCTCGCTGTGTACCTGCGGGACAGCGAGCCCCCTCCTGTTTTTCCTTCGACGTCGACGCCGTTTTTGTCAGCCGGTATCGTTGCACTTGCTCATTAATTGTATTTCATGTATATCATAATTTCATGTATCTTGCATTAATTGTATTTTATGCTCCACATGTTGTCTATTTTACTTTGTCAAATTACTTTGTCTTCTATCAATTGTAGCCCAGGTTGAGGCATATTCTCCTTTGCAACGAGTCCTTGTTTTCAATTATAATTCAGTTTGTATCAATGTATTTTATGCTCATCCTTGGTATCCCGAGTTGCTCAGTCGTAAGTCTTGGACTTGCATCCCGTATCCTCTCGCTAGGTCCCTTCCAAATTCTCCGAAGAAACCCGAATTAAATTATAGTAAATTCATAACACATTTTAATTCGAGAGAGGCTTACACCTCTGTTGTCTCAACTCTGCTTTATTGTCTTCCCTCAACCAGCCTAGCTCTTCTACTGAGCGTCGGCCTAGTTGAGCCAACGTCAGTTTGTTTGGAAGCACCAACACAATCTGGGAAGTTGCTGTTTGAAGCCAATTTAGGCAACGTAGTTTAGGGCGGCAATACATATGGGGTGAAGTGTTTGTTGGAGGGTCAGTCAACATCACTATTTACTCCAAAGTCTTGGGCAGCAATACATATAGGGTGAAGTGTTTGTTGGAGGGTCAGTCAATATCACTATTTACTCCAAAGTCTTGGGCAGCAATACATATGGGGTGAAGTGTTTGTTGGAGGGACAGTCAACATCACTATTTACTCCAAAGTCTTGGGGAGCAATACATCTGGGGTGAAGTGTTTGTTGGAGGGACAGTCAACATCACTATTTTCTCCAAAGTCTTGGGCAGCAATACATATAGGGTGAAGTGTTTGTTGGAGGGACAGTCAACATCACTATTTACTCCAAAGTCTTGATCTGAGGATTTAGTTGATTAATCCTGTGGGCGAATTCTCAGCGTTTCAGCGATAGACTGCTAGTGGCAACACTCCTAAAACTTTGTTTCTGCCTCTGTTGTCTCAGCTCTGCTTTGTTGTCTTCCCTCAACCAGCCTAGCTCTTTTACTGAGCGTCGGCATACTCGAGCCAACGTCTGTTTGTATGGAAGCACCAACACAATCTGCAAAGTTGCCCTTGATTGATATCAAATCAAGATGTTGAAGTCAATTTAGGCAACGTAGGCAACATATATGGGGTGAAGTGTTTGTTGGAGGGTCAGTCAACACTATTTACTCCAAAGTCTTGGGCAGCAATACATATGGGGTGAAGTGTTTGTTAGAGGGACAGTCAACATCACTATTTACTCCAAAGTCTTGGGCAGCAATACATATGGGGTGAAGTGTTTTTTGGAGGGACAGTCAACATCACTATTTACTCTAAAGTCTTGATCTGAGGATTAATCAACTATTGTGGACGAATTCTCAGCGTTTCAACGATAGACCGCTAGTGGCAACACTCCTAAAATATTTTTCCTGCCTCTGTTGTCTCAGCTCTGCTTTGTTGTCTTCCCTCAACCAGCCTAGCCCTTTTACTGAGCGTCGGCCTAGTTGAGCCAACGTCAGTTTGTTTGGAAGCACCAACACAATCTGGGAAGTTGCTGTCAATTTAGGAAATATAGTGTACGATGGCAATACATATGGGGTGAAGTGTTTGTTGGAGGGACAACTTCACAGGTCAACGATCGTAAATGAGATCATATTTTCCTTGGAGCGGGTCCCATTCTCAACCTTGACCCAACCCTTGAATGGGAACTTCGTTTTGACTGGAACCACGACTGTCTCCGATGTTTGAGGACCTTCTTCAGGGCAGTTTATATTCATAACCTCTCCGTGACGGAAATTTTTTTTTTGAATCATATTGTAAAAGCGTCTTTTAAGGGTTCCCCTTCGAGCTCGAGAGAAAAAAAAATCCAATGAACTGTCTGCGTCTCTTCCGATTTCAAAAAATACACCGCGCTCAAGTGCTCGTATGCGTCGTGAGGCAAAAAGAGAACCCAAAAGGACCCAGTCTTCCAAACGTGAACTTGAATTGTGACACTGGTCTCGAATATATTAAAAGCGGTGCTCCCATTTCGTCGAGAAGTTTATGACCTCAGGACCACGGCGAGTCATTCGAAAGTGAATTTATTTTAAAAGAAAAAAAAGAAGAAATCATCGTCGACTTTAAGAAATCTAAAGGGGAAAAAAATCGTAGGTAGGTAAATTTTGGGAAGATCAGAACGTACGATCGTCACTTTCCTAATCGTTCAGGATTGATAAAATAAGGTTTTCAAATAAATTTTGGAATCGCACTTTTTTTTTTCACTCAATATTAAAAATATGTACAATTTCTCTTCACTACAAAATCTACGATAAATAATATTTACAAAAACCACTTCCTCAAGAGTGCGATAGAGATCTTGATACACTTTGTGGTAAAATGTGGATACAAAAAAAAAAAAAAAAATAAAATAAAATAAAAAACATTTTGGTAACAAACGCATTTTGATCGTGCTATTTTATCTGTTTTGAATAAATTTGGTAAACAAACTATCGATAATTACTAATTACTTAATAACTAAAATGTAATCTTGACAACTATTTGTCTAGTATAAAACACTATAATATTTACAATATAGGTGGAATGATTTTTGTTTTTGTCTCTATAAAAATATACGGTTTTAGAGGATACCTACATATAATTCGCGCTGAAGACTTTTAAATGTTCTAATAAAATTAATTTTCCTTGTTCGCAGTAACAGAAATGTCTGTAATATTGGTAAAAATGTACTTGTATTTTTAAAAATATATTTTACATTACTTGACTTTTTGACTGACATGAGAATAAACAGTAAGTTTTGGAGAATGATCAAAAATAATGTGAATTGTGTGATTATTACTAAACTAGTTGAAGTAACAACGCGATGTGTGACTGGATGTGTGACTCAGGCCACTTTAGTGGTGAGATCTAGCGGGGTTCGGACAAAGTCAGGGACGGGCCGAGCGGGGACGTCGTCGTCCTCGACGTTTATCGACTCTTCGGAAGAGTCCGTCTCGACGACGGACGCCGACTCGGACTCGTCCGTTCCCGATTTGACGGACAGGTCGATCGGCAGATCTTCCCAGGGCCGGACAGGCGGGTAGGCGGGCGGTAGGAACGCCGGGTGGTACACTGGCGGGAGAAACAACGGCGGAACGAGATGCCCCAGTTGACTCGGGTAGTAGAAAGGCGGGGGGTCGACGGAACGGCGGTATTTCTCCTCCGAGCTGTCCGACCCGGGGGAGGAGATGCTCGGGGAGCTGGCGGTTTTGTACTCGTCGAGTCCGAGAAGCATCAGCTCGTCTTTGTTCCGGTTGATCGTGGCGATCTGGTGTCCCAGTCGGCTCTCCTCCGCTTTGGCTTTTTGCTCCTGGAGGAGGCAGTGAATTTTGAACCAATTTGACCTCCGTCCGTACCTTGAATAAAATACAATTTTTAATCACAATTGAATCATGAATGAACTATTAATAAATTAGTTTATTCTTTTAGCAAACATAAATAAAACAATCATCAAACGTGACATTCGCCAAATGAGAGATTACACCAATGACGCTAACCCTTTGCAAATACAACCCAAAACCTCATAATTTTTGGAAACATTACTCGCCCGTTAAGTAATATTTTAAACTCTGAAGGGTATAACCATCCATTGTAGAATAATTAGCAGCGTAAAAAAAAAAAAAAAAAAAATCTAGACATTATGATTGACAAACTGTCAAATTTTGTGGCCAATCGAAGAGATCAACTTCTGTCATGCAAACCCAATTTGATTATTCAAGGAATAATACACTCGAAGGCCGAATGAGGTTGAGGTTAGTGTATTTTGATTACATTGACTCATGGATTTGAAAAAGATATTTTTTGAACTGCGAATCAAAATTACGCCGTCCCAAAGGATACAATACTTGAGATGTTTCACTTGGACTACTACCTACGCGAGAAGTTTCATCTTCTTTTTCATCCCAAGGAGTCAAAATTGTATAGGGGAGAGTCAAAGAGAGGGTTTCTCCCTCTCACAATGGATTTGTCATATTGGAGTCAGAATGAGCGGCTCAGGGAGCACTTCCGCACCGGTCGACGCCGATAAGGCGCAAATCTTATCGCTGACGCTGCGGAGACATTGTTAGCGCGCAATGACGCCGACAAAGACAAAAGCTCCGCATTTAACCTAAGCAAAATTGCACGGGGGAATACGCCGATCACCGTAGATCGACGCCGGCACGGACCGATTTGGCCCAACACTTTTTTCTGGACGTTTCAAGGTGCCTAGTCTATTGGACCAAATTTAGGCGGGGTATGGGTCATAATGTGTATTTCGAAAAATGAATTTTCGACATTTTTGGCGATCTAGGCTTGTGGGGTATCATTTTCCACTAAATTTTGGACCCTGAATCCAATGAAATGGGTCCTAGAACGATTGGCACCCACTGGAAGAAGTTATGGGTCAAATTGGGTATTTATTACCCATTTTGAATATGTTTTTTCGGGATTTCTGCTCCCTAGGCGTGTGGGGTATAGTTTTCCACTAAATTTTGGACGCTGAATCCAATTAAATGGGTCCCAGAACGATTGGCACCCACTGGAAGAAGTTATGGGTCAAATTGGGTATATATTACCCATTTTGTACATGTGTTTTCGGTATTTCTGGTACCTAGGCGTGTGGGGTATCATTTTCCACTAAATTTTGGACGCTGAATTCAATGATGTGTGTCCCAGGACGATTGGCACCCACCGGAAGAAGTTATGGGTCAAAATGGGTATGTATCCACCCATTTTGTATGTGTCAGGATTTCTGGTGCCTAGGCGTGTGGGGTATCATTTTCCACTAAATCCTGGACCCTGAATCGATTGGAATGGGTCCAGAACCCACCACACCCCCTTTTTCCCCCATTTTCCCCATGTTCGACATTTTTGACAACTTAGGAGTGTGGGGTATCGTTTTCCACAATATTTTGGAAGCTGAATTCAATGAAATGGGTCCCGGAACAATCAGCGCTACGTTTCAATTATTCTAAACCAAAAACTGGTCCTTTTTGGGAATTAGGAATACCCCACACGTATCATTTTCAGTCAATCATCAGTTCGGGACACTCCATACTCACTACCTCCCCCATACTCTCACTCCAAATAATAGTAATTTGCAATGATCAATGATTGAAGAGGCCTGAACATTTTCGTCTTTAAAACGTAAAAGAGAGGTTCCGTATAAAGGTCTGTTAGGTATGGTTTAAACAATCGGAAATAGTGGTGTCTATCTAGTGAATTGTTTGAATAAGGGATATCAAGATTTTAGCCCCTTTGGTCAAGTAGCGGGAAAATCGAGTCTTCGCAGATCCACCAGCTGGATAAATCTTCAAAAATCTAATAATTTGGTTAATTGAAAACAGTAACATGAAAAAAAGTTTACCTTGAACCGCTTTTCGACATTCCCACGAGTAGACATTTCCGTAGCCGACAGGCTTTGCATGAGGTTCGGTTTTTCTTATTGATGACGCACTCCCCGTTGTTTTTACATTCGGAAATTGATCCCAAATTGTTGTAGCTTCTTCCGAAAAAACTCTGCAACAGTTAAAACAGAATGGTAATGGTCAAAATGGAAGTGTGAGTCTGATCAACTATCGATTGGCTCTCTGAAAGAAAGCACAGGCAATCGCATACCCGGAATACGTACATTTCAAATTTGAGCAAGATCTAGGTGGCTCGAGTCATACCTCGGTACATGGTTAAAACAAGAGTAAGCTTATATAGGCCAAGGTTGATACGTCAGGAGTAGTAATCGAGGGATCAGAACGATGCGAATATTGTCCAGTGGCTTAAGCAGGCTTAACTCTACAACTCGGAGTACAGACCAATGAACAAAGGCCCCAAAATTTTTTCTGGATGTTTCAAGGTGCCCAGATAAAAACAGTGGGTGTGGCGGGTCCCGGAACCATTCCAATCGATTCAGGGTCCAAAATTTAGTGGAAAACGATACCCCCACACGCCTAGGTACCGGAAATCTCAAAAACACATATTCAAAATGGGTAATAGATACCCATTTTGACCCATAACCTCTTCCAGTGGGTGCCAATCGTTCTGGGACCCCTTTCTTTGGATTCAGCGTCCAAAATGTAGTAAAATGATACCCCACACGCCTAGATTGCAAAATATCTCAAAAACCCATTTTCACCCCTACCTCACCCAAATTTGGTCCGATGTGGTTGAAAAGTTTCGAGAACTAGAGCCAGAAACGGGCCCAAATTTCAGATTTTTAGAAAATTGTCTACCACCAATGCCGGCGTGGACGACGGACGGCGGACGGACATTTGCTAATTTTGATTTAGACACCAGGTAAATGTCCGTCCTCCGGTCATTGGTAGTAGAAAATTTTCTAAAAATCTGAAATTTTGGTCAAGAATCCGCTATTGGCTCTAGTTGATGCTCTTTTCAACCCGATCGGACCAAATTTGGGTGGAGTAGGAGTCAAAATGTGTATTTAGAAAAATGGATTTTCGAGATTTTTGGCAATCTAGGCGTGTGGGGTATCATTTTCCACTAAATATTGGACGCTGAATTCAATGAGGCGGGTCCCGGAACGATTGGCGCCCTCTGGATGAGGCTATGGGTCAAAATGGGGGCCTTTCCACCCATTTCGAATGTGTGTTTTCGAGATTACTGGTACCTAGGCGTGTGGGGTATCATTTTCCACTAAACTTTGGACCCTGAATCGACTGGAATGGGTCCAGGACCCTCCACACTCACTGTTTCCCTCCTGTTGAAGATCTGCCGTCACCTTCTAGGATGAAAGAATGTCCCCAGAGGCCCAACAAATCAGCATTTTCTGACATTTTCGGCCACTTTTCACCGAACCTCATTATTTCAACGAATAATTAGACATCTTTCAATTAATTACTCAGCAATAACACACGTCTGAAACATCTCACGCGAGCTCTCAGGGTGTAAATTCACTTGGATCAAGTGCCTTCGTGGCAGCTCGTTAGTGCCTGGCGTGATGCGGCTGTGTAAGATTCGTAATAACATCGTCGCGAGCCGGTACTTGTAACATGAAACCACTGCTCTAATGAGCCATGAAATTCCAATAGTACAAGATTCTCCGTGACCTTCATTAGCGTCGATTTTCACAGCCAGATTTCCATAAGAGCTCGTCGATTGGTCTCGTAAAATCCAACTAAATTGCACTTTAGCCCTGTTGTGCGCTCGATATGGCCTCACTTGCTGTCAAACGGCTGATTATTGAAATTCATTGGGCTGAAACATATCGGCCCTCGTGAGTTGTTACCCTTGGGGGGGAAGCACATCAAATAAGTTTCTTCTGAGTGGTCAAATTATTTTGAAAAACAGGTTCTTGAAGGCGTCAAAATTTCCCAGAGCAATAGTGACGCGACAAACAATTTATAATAGTCTAATTAAGACACAAACCAACCTCTGACTAACGTCAAATTGAAAATACCGCGAATATACTCCACGTAGTAACGATAAGAAAAGCTAGGACCATAAAAATAGATTTAAATGTACAATGTAGACTTTGCTAAGATTGGACACAGCGACAATCCGGTTATCATAAGGAAACAAGAAGAGCCAAATAATTAAAAAAATAAAAATAAAAATAAAAATTCATGCAAAAAGTCAGTTTCTCCGATTTGGCCCAAAAATTTTTTCTGGACGTTTCAAGGTGTCTAGATCAAAATTAGCAAAAATGTTCGCTGTCCACGCCGACTTTGGTAGTAAAAAAATTTCTAAAAATCTGAAATTTTGGTCAGGGGTCCGTTTATGGCTTTAGTTGGCCCTCGAAACTTTTCAACCGGATCGGACCAAATTTAGGGTGGGGTAGGGCTCAAAATGTGTATTCCGAAAAATGGATTTTTCAAGATTTTTGGCAATTAAGGCATGTGGGGTATCATTTTCCACTAAATTTTGGACCCTGAATCGATTGGAATGAGTTCATGGACCTCCACACCCACTGTTTCCCCCATTTTGTTGAAGAAATGAGTCTCCACGCGCGCCTGGTCCGATGAATAACCAACCATTTATTTTTATTAATTTATTATTATTTTATTTAATAGTATTTTTTCGCGCCATGTTTACATTTATTAACAATATTTTGTTGACCTTAAATACTACGGGTAAAAATCCAAAATGATACATGGCATGTTCTGTATCTTTGTGACTAATTGTAATGGATAGAAGATAACGGCATCTCTGTTGAGAATTTAAGGGAGTTTCATACAACATTTATTCAAAAGAGGAAATAATTTTACTGACACTGAATGAATTCCTAAATTCCTAAGCTTATGAAAATAATAAGTTGTAACATTTTAAGAAAACTGCTTTAGAATAGTAGTTAACCCCCTCACACCGAGGATGTCTATATCTCCTTTCCGTTAAGGGATGTCATGGGCACTCGTTGTACCAGTGATCCTCCCCCCCCCCTCCTCCAAAATGTTCAATTTTTTCAGCAAAATAAGATATTACTAGAATGATTAGCCATATGAGAAGCATTTGTGTGCATGAGAGACGTTCTGTTTCACCAATTAAAAAAAATTGTATTTGTTGTTGTTTTTCTCTACATTGCGTTTCATCAAGCCTAAAAAACTACTTATTATTAGTAATAACTAGCAGAAAAACCACAGCAAATTTTAGAATCAGAAGACAAGGTGGTTCAGTGAAAATGTTTTCATATTCATTATAAAAGTCATATATATTCGCTGCAGCTATCATTATTATCAAAAACGTCATTTCCTTCCAGTACTGAATGGCACTTTTCGCATACTTGGTGAACAATATGCTTCTTGCAAGTAAACTTTTGGCATATGTCGCATGTTATTGTCAACCCCACTTCATAGATAGTTGTTAGGAGGATACCTAGAGAGAGGAGTGGATTGGACTGTTAAAATAAAAATAATAAAATAAAATAAAATAATAAAAATGGATGCGCTAGAGTCTGCAGGCAGCCAAAAGAGCACCTGTGGGACATGGAATGCCTGTAGAGATCCCTTGGAGGGTTAATGAAGGTAGCTTAGGTTGTTTGTTGGCCTTTATTTTGTGCATTTGTATTTGGGTGGAGTTGAATAATTGTTGTTATTTAAATTCGAGTTGAGTTGGTTATTGTTTCGCGGCTAATTGGGGTAGAAGCATAATTCGAAATCTTACCTTGCATCCTTCGCATGTAAAAGCGCCGAAATGGAAGCCGGCCGCGGGTTCACCGCAGACCTTGCACGTCTGGTTCATGCTGTAACAAAACACAATAACTACTGAATGTTACAGCTGATGACTGCAAGGAAGGAGTTCCGAAGCATCGAGGAAGGAGGAAGAGGAGTTGGGAAGGGGTGGAAAAATCGTGGGGAAGAAGGAAAACGAGAATCGAAGTGGTGGGGGTGCGTTCCCAGCAGGGGATGTTGCAATTTGGGCATCCAACCTTGAAAGAGGAAAACCACTAGAAGAAGACCCATTCCTCCAGGTTGGGAGGCGGCTTCAGGGGCGGCCTGTTGCAACTGACCTTGGCTGCCCACGAGGGGTTGGTATCGTCGATTGCTTCAGGCCTGGCACACATAGGAGGCCGGGCGTGTCGACCTTGCCCCCCATCAGGGGAAACGATAACTGTGGCAGGGAGGAAACGCCACTTGTCTAGCGGTAACAATGCACAATGGCTGCGTCCATCCCGCAGGAATACGCAATACCTTCTCAATGTCAGTCATTCTCCCAGGGAGCCCCCTCCGTCAATGACCGATCCTGGACCGTCAAGAGCGATCTCAACACAAAGAACACAACTTTCGGCGTTTGTCCGGAATAAACCTAGATCTAGCCTAGACTTTTGACGTCACAGTACCACAACTCAAAAGGGATGAAATTGAAATAGATTTTTTTGTAAGATAGTAAAAGCTCTCAAGGACACGCAAATTTTCTTATTCAGCAGTAAAAATTGGACCAACCGCACAAATCCCTGCTTGTAATATATTTGCGCTATCCCCGTACAGGAAGAAGTTAAAACACGAGCCAAATCACGCTGATTGAAGTGGCCCAGCAATAATTACTTAATAATTTAAATAATTCTTGCAAGCCACATCACTCGATATTCTCTCAAGATTCCTCCCATTCACTCTTCCAATCCTTCCCATTTCTCTTCCCTAAGTTGATTAAATTGATCAAAATTAACTCATCCCTGGGACCCAAGATCTACAGGGGTTTGCTGCAGGGGAAGGATGAGGAACTCCCTGACAACGTCGAAGACGGCAAATTGATCTAGGTTGCTGAAACGCCCCATCATGCTTAGCTACGCAAAATTAATTTTAACAAAAAATTAAAACGTTACGTATATTGCAAAATGTAGACGGTTATTTATTACTGGGGTCGTGAAAACACATGCTCAACTACTTGATTATAAATAATTAATTTTTCCTAGGCGGTGAGGGATAGCCTACACATCTCCATCTCTAATCCTATTCTCTGAAGATAAAATTAAATCGGCCAAGTAATTTGGACCCCAACCATCCCCCTACCACCAACACGTTTTTTCCATTATTTAAAATATATTTGCCGTCAAAAATTGTTGTTTACTTAAAAGTATTCGGTCTAGTAATAAAGGGCTCTTAATTTTGTTTGTTTGCTAGAGCATCCAATTATGACTTTCATCTCTCGAGAGGGGGTAGCAAAGATGCTCAGAAATAAAATATGATCTTAGAAGAACTTAATTCGGGTTCAAATAATTTTCTACGCGTTTTTGATTGGTTAAATTTAAAGGAAAACTCAACTGAAACAACGAATTTTACAGTTGATATACTTGCTTAGGGGGACACACACTGTTAAAATGATATTGGGTACAGAGCCGTATTTTTTAAACTTTTACATGGTGTGACTACATGATTTTACGCCGTCAAATTTTGCTGTCTCATCATTCTCACGAATCGAGGGTTTTTTTACGGCGCGGGTTAGGTTAAAAATTCAACGTAGGCCGTTGTAGTTCGTCCTTCCAGTCAACAGATGGCACCTCCTGTCCGTACCGGTTGCATTTCACATTCCCTGATGAGAACTCGTCTAAAGATCCCCAGCGGTCAAAGGACGTTAAAAACAAATGTACGGATTACCTAATCCCTCGTTGAGTTGTTTCAACAAACAAATATACCGCATCTTGATGTAATTCATAAGTTACTATGGCACTGAGCCTCAACGCTGTTCCTTTTGATAAATCTAAATTATATAAAAATGTAGAACCGCTCTGTAATTAACCATAATAAGTAAAAGTTCAAACTTTTTGACATTTTTGAATTCCAGCATAGCTTTCTCTGTCCGTTGCAAGACGCGAGAGAGGAATTACAATCAGAAAACCAAAAAAGGATGAGAAAATCATGGGTTTATCGAAATTATTCCTTGAGATGAGAATATACAGGCTGATTAGGTGGGGATAAGTTGATGTTCTTTCTCAAAGTCTTCTTCAGGACATGTTATTTATATTATCTAGGTACGTTTATTCCGACTAGCTTATTAGAATGAATGGCTGGAGGCGGTGATGGGAGGGGGTGCAAACCGGTTTGGACGGCAAATGGTGGTATGCCGGGGGAGGGGGGTATACTGTACATGACAAATTCACAAAAAAAGGAAAAAATAATACAGGAAAATATACCAAACTAAATATAAGATAATATTGGAACATGAGTGGAAATTTCTTAAAAAGCGAACCTACGTCAGGCGCAACACTTCCTAATTGATATTTTACGACAAATACGAATGTTTGATTGATTTTGAAAGAGGAAATCCTCATTTGAGAGGTTTATTTTGAGCTGCAGAGGCGGTGAGAGCTAACGAAGAAGACAATTTCGGGGAAAATACGCCGGAAGTCAATATCCTTCTAACCATTCAGTTCCGAAATGGTAGGAAAATATATAACATCATCTTTCAAGCATCTGGGTGATCATTAAGAAGTTTTTAGATCCGTAAAATAACGTTAGGGGACACAGCTCAGCTAAGGTATACATGTAATGATTATTCACAAATATAAGCCGATTCATTCTTAGTTTCAGTCTTTGTTTTTTGGACTTGTATCATTAGGTGATGGGGATGAATCCATTATATTGGTGTTTTAGAAGGTACACATTGGGTTTTCAAAATAAATTACTACTATGTGGAAAGGTAAATGAGTACGCACTAATAAGAGCAAGTTTGAGTGACTTGAACGTGTGGTAAACACGGTACGTACAATGAATAAGTAGAAACTCGGCGGTGAATTGTGTGGATACAAAGAATGCTTTTTGCAAAGATAAGGGCATATTTGTACCAAAATTCGTTCTCTATGAAAATTTTGAAAAAAAAAAAATAAATAAAATAAAATAAATAAATTCCACAATTGATGGTACTTACTCTTTGAATTCGTCGGGGTTGATTTCCATCCAATTAGTAATCCCAAGAAAAGGTCGGCTCGATGATTTGGAGCTATGAACAGGATTTCGGTTTCATAAAATCAACATACACAACCACTTTACAGCTAAGCACTGGGGAGGCCTGGCGGCAACTGAAGAGTTCTTCGGCTGCTCGTGTAGCCACGTCAAGTTCTCTGGGGGTAGCGGGCGAAAGGAGGGATGAAGGGGCGGGAAGGGGGACGCCATTTTGTTTTTCGCTTCGCGTTTTCAACCTTGCGAGTATCCCCGATCTGTCAAGTGTAGATTTTTGAAGTTTTTCGAGAAAGGGTGACAAGTCGACTAGCCAAATCGGAGGATAATTCCAGTGGCTGAACCGATATCTTTTCATATGACAAGAAAACTTACTAGTAGCGAAATCAGTAACCAAACTTCCTTCAGAAAATGCATTATGTTGTTTGGTGAAAGAAACTTTCCCTTCTTGACCAATAAGTACCCATCTCCAGTGTACGGAAATCGGCCCAGGACCCATCTGAAAAAAATTCAGCGTCCAATTTGAATGGCATCAATTCAGTGAAGAAACACTAAATACTATTTTTTCTAAATGAGCACTCCTACTTATTTTCACTCATACTCTGTTTCATTCGTCGGAGGCGTTTTTGCTGAAACTTGGGTAAATTTAGGCATAGGAAAGCCCCAAATGGAGTTCACTGAAAATTTCAAGACTGGACGGACATTTTTAATTTTGTATGTACTTACGAATATTAACACTGCAAATTCTTTCAGATGGGTTGGTTATTCCTCGGACCAGGCGCATGGAAACTCATTTCTTCAACATGGGGAAAACAAAGGGTGTGGTGGCTCCAGGAACCATTCCAATCGATTCAGCGTCTAAAATTTAGTGGAAAATGATACCCCACACGCCTAGGTACCAGAAATCTTGATAACACATATACAAAATGGGTAGATAGATATCCATTTTGACCCATAACTTCATACGGTGGTTGCCAATCGTTCTGAGACCTATTTTATTGGATTCAGCGTCCAAATTTTAGTGGGAAATAATACCCTACACGCCTAGATCGCCAAAAATCTATTTTTCAAAATACACATTTTGACCACTACCCCGCCCAAATTTGTTCCGATCGGGCTGAAAAGTTTCTACTACCAATAACGGCGCGGATGGCGTACGGCGACACACTACATTTTTAACTTCTTTGATCTGAACACCTTAAAAAAAAAAAAAAAAAAGGGAATGGGCCGAATTAGATAGGTTTGCATGAAAACAAGGGTGGATTATTCAAGGAATAACCAAGCAAATGTAAAGATCTGGGAGGATTTTATGTTTAGTTATATTTGTGTTAAAGAAAACACGAAAATGCAGATAACAGGAACGGAGCACATTTATGGCTCTACTATCCCAATCTGACCAATAAACCGAGATTAAGAATAATTAACAACAACAAATAATACGATATTTTCAGAATATTTGATGGAGCGTTGTAGCTATCAACTCATTCGAATGAAGGAACATCTTCAACCGAAAGCAGACCATGAAAACTAAATGTACATCTCAATAACTGGTATAAACTATAAGAATAGCAGTGCTGTTCAGACAGCTAATTAAACAGAGTAAATCAAGTTTTAAGGTGTTGCAAGTTCAGCACCTCTTTAATGTCAAATTCCATGAAACAAAATCATACCTGTAGGACATCGCAAATCTTCTCTCTGCTCCATCAGCTTACCTTCTAGATGCGATTCGCACGCCCATTCATCAAATGAATGGAGTAAAGATCTGATTTACCCACGACCTTAACACATATAGTTTTCTTTTTCTTGGAGAGGAAGTCAATTGTTTTGCAACAGGGGAACCGACCAGGTTATGGACCCAGCCCAACAATGCGCGGAATCAAGAAACTTCTTTCGCCACCAAGGACGTCGTATTAGAGATCAAGTATTTTATTTTATTTTTATTATATGTGAGGTAATGTAACAAAATATAGCATTTTCACGTGAAATTAATGGTTGATGGAAATCGTTCGTTTCACGATAGTTTTAACGCCAGACCTCTAGTCCGCATAGATTCGGAAAATACCTACTCTATGCAACACAACACAACGTAGAAATTCCATCCATTGAAAAATGTGTTCATTGTTTTTCGTTCAGTATGTTCATTCTTAGATGTTGAATGTTACGTTTCACGCTAATTTGTTGTTATTGCTTTCCAGAATTAAATCATGTTTCTTGGTCATCTTCCGAATAAATGCGTAAATGTTATATAAAGTTACATTTTAGAATTTTCAGTTTTTTTTTACAGATTCAAAGTCAGAAAAAGTAATTAAGTACTCAAGTCCTTCTTCTAGATTAAAAAAAAAAATAAAAAAATAAATATATAATAAACTGGCATGAGAGGGAGTTTTTGGTTATTATTCCATGAATAATCAACCTATGTTTTCGGTAGTAGAAAATTTTCTAAGATTCTAAAATGGATTTTTGACGATCTAGGCGTGTGGGGTATCATTTTCCACTAACTTTTGGACGCAAAATCCAATAAAATGGGTCCCAGAATGATTCGCACCCACCGGAACAAGTTATGGGTCAAAATGAGTATCTATCTACCCATTTTGTACATGTGTTTTCAAGATTTCTGGTACCTAGGGGGGTGGGGTATCATTTTCCACTAAATTTTTGACCTTGAATCGATCGGTATGGGTCTGGGAACCACCACACGTTGAAGAAATGAATCTCCATACGTCCTGGGATTAACCTACCCGTGTTAAAGAATTTGCAGCGTTTTTCAAATTGAGATTAAGCGAGGGAATTAAGTAGTATATTATTAAACAAGCAAATCGAAGACAGAAAATAATTTTAAGGTGTTCCAACTGATGGGGCGACATTATGGTTATGAAGTGATCCTAATAGCTAAATTTCCAATCGAGGCTAAATACATCAATAATACAACCTTGTTACCTACAGGTTTCGCTCCTTACAATAGCGCGTTTCCTTCGTGCAGGAAGTGATTTATTTTGACGGTGAGCGGGAAGCGATTTGTCTCGAATAGAACGTTGAATGAGAGGCTCAGGTGAATAATAACTCGTGATTAGCGCCTCGATACCCTTCTATCGGCCTCAAGTGTTGGATTCTAAAGTCTCACGGATTCTTTTTCGAGAACCGAACCAATTTATCGGAGCACGAAATGAAATATCGGCGTCAATCAATTTCCCTACGATGGTTTTAGAATGCACTAAGGCGAGTGGGAAAACATATAACGGCCGACGCCTTCGTACATGGGTCGAGGGAAGTTATATTTTTCAGGAACGAGCTGTATCATGTTTTGAATTGACGAGGAGTGTCAAAAGTACGTGGTGATGTCGACTTTGCTGGTTAATTTCAAGTATAGGACCTCTACAGAGCAATTTTTTCGGGTAATCCTCACGAAAATCATTGGATTTAGTCCGCAATTTCGTCAACTAGCGACCCTTTCAAACGTATTCCACAGTTTCCTGTTTTCAGGAGTGTTTTACAGGCGTTTTACCCCCGGTTTTATCGATTATCCTCAACGGTCGATCCGGTTAGTTGAATTCCTTGGGACGAAGTGAAAACGAACATTCGGCATTCCCCCGGACCGTGTAGTATTATTGAATAAGATTTGAAATGCTTTTACGAAACCAAAACGGGTCTAGGCAAAAAACCTTGAGGGTGGAAGCCCTTGGCGGTATCGTTCGCTATCCTTTCTCACACTCCCCCCTTGTGAAAACGGAGAAAACCCGACTATGCCAGTTGCGGTAGATTCTCAATGTTTTATCACGCAAATTGAAGAGCTTCATTATTATACCAATATACACATACGGTTTTTTATATTTCGGCCAAAAATAATTCGCTCGGATGGGTTTTCGGGTACCTTGGCGTGTGTGGTATCATTTTCTACTAAATTTTGGATGCTGAATCGATTGGAATGGGTCTGGGACACTTGGTTGGTTCATGCAAAAAGTCAATCTCTTCGATTCGGCCCAACATTTTTTCCTGGGCGTTTCAAGGTGTCTAGATAAATACCAGGCGCATGGAGACTCATTTCTTCAACAGGGTGAAATGGGGGAAACAGTGGGTGTGGCGGGTCCCGAACCCATTTTAATCGATTCAGCGTCCAAGATTTAGTGGAAAATGATACCTCACACGCCTAGGTACCAAAAATCTTGAAAAGACACATTAAAAATGGGTAGATAGGTACCCATTTAGACCCATAACCTCATCCAGTGGGCAGCAATCGTTCCGGGACCCATTTCATTGGATTCAGCGTCCAAGATTTAGTGGAAAATGATACCCCACACGCCTGGATTGCAAAAAAACTAGAAAATCCATTTTTCGAAATATACATTTTGACCCCTACCCCACCCAAATTTGGTACGATCGGGCTGAAAAGTTTCAAGGACCAACTAGAACCGAGAACAGACCCCTGACCCAAATTCCCGTTTTTTAGAAAATTTGTTTGTGAAATGTGTTTTTTGAAAAATGAATTTTCAAGATTTTCGGCGATTTAGTTTCGTGCGGTGTCAGTTTCCACTAAATTTTGGACGCTGAATTGATTGGAATGGGTCCGGTACCCGCCACACCCATTGTTTCCCCCATTTTCCCCATGTTCGACGACTTTGGCGTCTGGGGTATCGTTTTCCACTAAATTTTGGACGCTGAACCCAATGAAACGGGTTCTAGAACGATTGGCGCCCACTGGAAGAGGTTATGGACGCTGAATCAATATTTAAATTATTCTCTATGCGACTGGTCCGAGGAATAACCATCCCCTGTGAATGAATTAGCAGCATTTTACCTTACGATGAAGGTGGTTTCGTTCTTGAAAACTTCAGAAACGAAAGAGTTCAACTGAATTGCCAAGAAGGGCCTACAATGTCAAGTATTATCACGAAATCCTACCGCGGAAAGGAAAAATTAGTTACCAGGGCACGAGTAGCCTATACCAATCACTACCTACTTTGGTAGGTACCAATTAATTTATATCGGTCGTAACTGTTGGCGACACGCAGCCGGTCACCGAAGGCGCAGTAGCTAATGAGATGTCGACATTCTGCTGATGTCTCACTTTCCTATGTTCCTATAATGGAGAGAACGTGCCCCGACAACTTCCTAATAGGAATTTTGGGTGTCGCGTGGTTTCTGGGGCGCGTGCGACGCCTTTTTTCGATTAGAAAACCGCTTCTCAAGGTAATTAGTGAAGTGAAAACTTTGAATTGACGGAGTTAATTGTCGTTTAATGACCTCATTCGATTAGGTAAAATATTTGGATTTTATTGACGGACTCAAAGCGGCTAATTAGACGCCACGTTCCGTGCTATTTCAGCTGAATGGAAATTTTTGTGGTTGGTGCTTATAATAGCCGCCTTTCTTGGACGATACGCTGAACAAACAATAGTACATAATCCTACTAACTTAGGGCTGCCATATCTCTCCCAGGTAAATCGGGACAGCTTATGCTAGAAATCGGGACTTATCGGGACAGCCTAAACAAAAACATAGGTTGATTATTCAAGGAATAACCAACCAAAAACCCTGGAAATTATTACACACGGGTTGGTTATTCCTCGAATGGGGGAAACAGTGGGTGTGGCGGGTCCCGGACCCTTTTCAATCGATTCAGGGTCCAAAATTTAGTGGAAAATGATACGCTACTCGCCCAGATCGCCCAAAATCTCGAAAAAACCATTTTTCAAAAAACACATTTTGACCCCTACCCCGCCCAAATTTGGTCCGGGCTGAAAAGTTTCGAGGACCATTATAGGCCGGGAACAGACCCCTGACCCAAATTTCAGATTTTTAGAAAATTTTCTACTACCGAAAACGGCGCGGACAATGGACGGCGGACGGACATTGACCTTTTGGTTAGTTATTCCTTGAATAATCAACCTATGTTTTCATGCAAATGGTCAACCTCTCCGATTCGGCTCAAAACTTTTTTCTGGACGTTTCGGTGTCTAGATCAAAAAAGGTCAATGTCCGTCCGTCGTACGCCGTCCACCGTACGCCGTCCACCGTCCGCCGTCCGCCATACGCCGTCCGCCGTCCACCGTCCGCCGTCCACGCCGTTTTTGGTAGTAGAAAATTTTCTAAAAATCTGAGATTTGGGTCAGGGGTCTGTTCCCGGTCTAGGACGGTCCTCCAAGCTTTTCAGCCCGATCGGACCAAATTTGGGCGGGGTAGAGGTCAAAATGTGTTTTTTGAAAAATGGATTTTCGAGATTTTGTGCAATCTAGGCGAGTGGGGTATAATTTTCCACTAAATTTTGGACGCTGAATCCAATGAAATGGGTCCCAGAACGATCGGCGCCCACTGGAAGAAGTCATGGGTCAAATTGGGTATATACTACCCATTTTGAATATACGTTTTCGAGATTTCTGGTACCTAGGCGTGTGGGGTATCATTTTCCACTAAATTTTGGATCCTGAATCGATTGGAATGGGTCTGGGACCCGCCGCACCCATTGTATTCCCCATTTCCCCCATGTTGAAGAAATGAGTCTCCATGCGCCTGGTCCGAGGAATAACCAACCCGTGTGTAAGAATTTGCAGCGTTTTTTGATCTAGACACCATGAAACGTCCAGAAAAATAATTTTGAGCCGAATCGGAGAGGTTGACCTTTTGCATGAAAACATAGGTTGATTATTCAAGGAATAACCAACAAAAATCGGCACAAGATGACCTTACCAAACCTATGCGAAATAAAATATTTTTGAAAGCATGGAATATATCATAATACGAGGTATTATGACGTATAATAATATGACGTATGTATAATATGACGTATAACAGCTAATATTAACACAAACATTTTCTGGACACACGTATTTTGAAATAGGTATTTAAGTCATTGCACGTATTTATCTTTTCCGCCGACTAAGCGTAGGACTTCTTTGTGTTCTTTGATATAGTTGAAAAATTCTGAGCAGGTGATGACAAGATTCGTCTAGATGGTGGTCAGGGAATTGACAGTTTCTGGGAGAAGGGAGTTTTGGTTCATTGAGCACTGATCAGAGAAAAAATTCTTTCAACGAAAGCGTTGTGTGAAGGGATGGCAAACACGTATCCAGCTATTTAGCTGAGGAAATTGATCGCTGAGTTTATTTTATTGAAGAAACTTGCCCATTTCATAGGGGACTGCAATTGCAGAAAATCCTCATTAGTGATTTGTTCCGCCATTATACATTTTCATTGCCACCCACTCCGTGAACAACGAGGTATCATCAATATTAACCTTATTGGCGCACAAATATTCAATGAAACTTGAACTTCATCCAAGTGGCAATCATCTCTAAAAGCCATCCACCTTTATCCACCAAGATTTATGTTCAAAGATTTGATTCTTCAAAAAAGTTAATCGGGACACCTCGAAAATCGGGACATGTCCCGATAAATCGGGATGGATGGCAGCCCTATACTAACTTGTATGATGAAATCTGAACGATCATACCTATCAAAATCTTGCACAGAAGTAGAATATGTACTCTAATTAGGCAGCGCCGGTGATGTGACATACTTAATACATTATGTACGAGTATGATCACTCAGAAGAAAATGGTTGGATCTTGAAAATATCCTTCATCTTGTGTTTATCATTAATCTAAACGAGTGGTGTAAAAATCTACAAGAAACCTGTTTGTCAACTGAGTTTTAGCCGTGATAACATTACAACTTATGTGCTAATAATTCGGCGAATTGAGGGTACTTTTCCGATAATGGGGCCTTAAACTATCAAAATTATGTTATCGTTCAAGACAGTCTTTTCAATGAAGGCGAGTAAACATTTCAAAATGGTATCAGCAGGTGCAGTCGGGACAGATTGTCTGTTATCTCGAGAGTTCAATAACCTTAACCCTCTCCATCACGCGATTTGTCTAATAGTGATGAACTTTGCAGAGAATCTCTGCACTGTAGCATCTGTTCCATGAACTCGAGGATTGTCTTCAGTACTTTTTCGTTTCAGTTTGCCTGAGCCTCACCTGGGCATTATTTCTCAGACAGAAGTAGTTTAGCAAATAACGAAAGCGTGTATAGGTACAAAGTACATGGTATGTACTTAGGGACACCCATTTTTAAAACCATGGGATTGGTAATTTTACCTTGGGAAAATTTGACACAATTTTACCTCCGCAAAATTGATGAAACTGAATGAAAATGGTTCCCCGAATGTCACTGACTGGAGGTGAGTATGGGTCGAAATATTTTGAAAATGGGTTTTCGAGAGAAGAAGTTATGGGTCAAAATGTACGCCGCCGTCCGCACAGTTTTGGTAGTAGACAATTTTCTAAAAATTTGGGTCCCAAAGAAATCTGGGTCAGGGGTGTTTTCTCGGTTTCGTTGGTCCTCGGAACTTTTCAGCCCGATCGGACCAAATTTGGGTGAGGTAGGAGTCAAAATGTGTATTTTGAAAAAAGGATTTTTGAGATTTTTGGCGATCCAGGAGTATGGGGTATCATTTTCCGCTAAATTTTGGACTTTGAATCCAATAAAATGGGTCTCGAAACGATTGGCGCCCTCTGGATGAGGTTATGGGTCAAAGTGGGTGCCTATTTACCCATTTCGAATGTGTCTTTTCGAGATTTCTGGTACCTAGGCGTATGGGGTATCATTTTCCACCAAATTTTGGACGTTGAATCCAATAAAATGGGTCCCGAAACGATTGGCACCCTCTGGATGAGGTTATGGGTCAAAGTGGGTGCCTATTTACCCATTTCGAATGTGTCTTTTCGAGATTTCTGGTACCTAGGCGTATGGGGTATCATTTTCCACCAAATTTTGGACGTTGAATCCAATAAAATGGGTCCCGAAACGATTGGCACCCTCTGGATGAGGTTATGGGTCAAAGTGGGTGCCTATTTACCCATTTCGAATGTGTCTTTTTGAGATTCCTGGTACCTAGGCGTGTGGGGTATCATTTCCACTAAATGTTGGACGCTGGATTGATTGGAATTAGTCCGGGACACTTTAAACACACTGTTTTCCACATATTCCTGCTCCAACGAATATTCCTCCTAATCTCGTGAATTGCACCAATTTTCTCAGCCGACCTCAAGGAATTTGACACCCATTGGGACCCAGTCGCCGTAGACATCGTTTTGTCATCAAACCATCTTGAAAATCTATCCTCATACACTCAATCTGACGAAAATAACCTCTCGGTTGATATCAGCGACCTCAAGGCTTCCTATTGAGGCGATGATTTTGGCTATCGTCTTCTGTTGGTGCATAGTGCAGCTGTGCCTTCTGTTACAGATGTGCATTTCAGATTGCAATCATCTGCTGAGCTCTTCATAGAATATGCGAGTACACGTAGCTCCCTTAAACTCAATCCAGAAAGTCCATGTTTTTCTCCTTCGAACTAGAGTATGGTCTATTCGTTCATTGCCTATTCCACGGCTTACATTCAAGCACGCAAGCTCTTCTTTTCAAAGAGGAAGTAGAGATACGCTTTCACCCTCTGTAAACGGCAGATGCTGGACCACAATACAGCAAACATAATCGATTTCGATGATCACCTTAATATGCCATCTTAATATCCTCGCAAAACGCAGGCGAGTTATTTAAGGAATAACCAACCAATGTTTTCATGCAAAAAGTCAATCTCTCTGATTCGGCCCAACATTTTTTTCTGGACATTTCAAGGTGCCTAGTCTATTGGACCAAATTTGGGCGAAGTAGGGGTCATAATGTGTATTTCGAAAAATGAATTTTCGAGATTTTTGACGATCTAAGCGTGCGGGGTATTATTTTTAGCCAAATTTTGAACCCTGAATCGTCTAGAATGGGTCCGGGACTCCCCACAATCACTGCCCCCCCCCCCCCCCCCCCATGTTGATGAAATGAGTCTCCATGCGCCTATGAACCCAATGAAATGGGTCCCGGAACGATTGGCACCCACCACAAGAGGTTGTGGGTCAAAATGGGTACCTATTTACCCAAGTCGAATGTGTTTTCGAGATTTCTGGTACCTAGGCGTGTAGGGTATCATTTTCCACTAAATTTTGGACCCTGAATCGATTGGAATGGGTCCGGAACCCACCACTCTCACTGTTTCCCCTATTTTCCCCATTTTGAATAAATGAGTCTCCATGCGCCAGGTCCGAGGAATAACCAACCAGTGTGTAAGAATTTGCAGCGTTTTTTGAAGATCATAACATAATGAGAATGATCAAATTCTTGAAAGTGATGAGTAATGCGAAACGTTCGTACAGGCATATAACTAAAGAAATACCAATGGTTCTTCGTTAGGGTGCGAATTGTGCGAATGAATCACAAGAACTCAATCCATCAAATCCGCATAAAGCAACGCCTAGGCGTACTCTTTCTTCAGTAAATAAAAAAATAAAATAAAATAAGCTCAATAAAAATATAATCCACATTTGGATCACTTACCTTTTATTAGACTTCATTCGTGATCCGTCCACATCTCGTCTGACAGGACAAGAAAAGCTTCGGATCCGGGATTACCAATTCGCGGCTGATGATGAATGGAAGAACCAAGGATCTTGATAGAAGGAGTATCCCATTACAAAGGACGTGAAAGGAGCGAACGTGGCTCAGCGCGATATAAGCTCGAACTCTTCATATAGCCCTCCCCCGTGTAAATTAAATTAAAACTCTTCATCTCTGATAAGCTGGAAGAGGTCGATCATCCACGAGCAAAAGAAAAAAAAGAATGGTTTCCTCCTACTAAAAAGTCTATCACCCAATAACTATAATTATAGAGAGCAGTGCAGTCGAGGTTTTTTTTTGCCTCGTGGGAAACTCTTGGTGAGGTCCTACTTCTGTCGTTGGGGACCAATCAAGTAGTTTTTGATTGAGCAAGAGCTCATGTGTGACGGTGTTGTACTGCGTTGTGGGCGTCAGTTGAGTCATCTCGAGGACTATCCAGCCGAAGGATCAACTTTAGAGACCGAGCCAATTGCACGACTGTCCCGTTTGTTAGGATAGTAAATTTGGAAAGACGTCGAGAAGTGGAACTCCCAAACACCCTAGTGCCGTTATGATTACTGTGGCCATTATAATTGACGTCATTCTTACGTTTTCTAGGGACAGCCGAGGCAATGGCGCTCCCTTCAGTAAATTCTAGCATCTGCAATGAGACCTTGGACGATGTTGGATTTATCTTAAAATGACATTTTCTCTACTCGGCTGAATAGCTATATTTTCATTTTGAAACTCCGGAACACTCCGATTCGGCCCAAAATTTTTTTTCTGGACGTTTCAAGGTGTCTAGATCAAAATTAGCAAATGTCCGTCCGCCGTCCACGCCGACTTTGGTAGTAGAAAATTTTCTAAAAATCTAAAATTTTGGTCAGGGGCCCGTTTCTAACTCTAGTTGGTCCTCGAAACTTTTCAGCCCGATCGGACCAAATTTGGGTGGGGTAGGGGTCAAAATGTGTATTCCGAAAAATGGATTTTTGAGATTTCATGCAATCTAGGTGCGTGGGGTATCATTTTCCACTCGGTTTTGGACCCCGAATCGATTGGAATTCCGGTTTACTCCACACCCACTGTTTTCCCCCATGTTGAAGAAATTAATCTTCATGCGCCTGGGACCAAATTTGGGTGGGGAAGGGGTCAAAACTTCGAAAAATGGACTTTCGAGATTTTTGGCGATCTAGGCGTATGGGGTATTGATTTCCACTAAATTTTGGACGCTGAATTCAATGAAAAGGGTCCCAGAACGATTGGCACCCACCGGAAGAAGTTATGGGTCAAAATGGGTATCTATCTACCCATTTTGTTTATGTTTTTTCAAGATTTTTGGTACCTAGGCGTGTGGGGTATCTTTTTCCGCTAAATTTTGGACGTTGAATCCAATAAAATGGGTCGGGGAACGATTGGCGCCCTCTGGATGAGGGTATGGGTCAACGTATCTACCCATTTCGAATGGATGATTCCAAAATTTCTGGTACTTAGGCGTGTGGGGTGTCATTTTCGACGAAATTATGGACGCTGAATCCAAAGAAAGGGGTCCCAGAACGATTGGCTCCCACTGGAGGAGGTTATGGGTCAAAATGGGTATCTATTACCTATTTTGAATGTGTTTTCCAGATTTCTGGTACCTAGGCGTGTGGGGTATCATTTTCCACTAAATTTTAGACCCTGAATCGATTGGAATGAGACCGGGACCCACCACACCCGCTATTTCCCCTATTTTCCCCCCCTTGTTGAAGAAATTAGTCTCCATGCGCCTAGTTCCGTGAAATAACCAACCCCTGTGTAAGAATTCGCAGCGTTTTTGTTCCTCAACATTCAATCTGAATATACAGCCCTACTATAACGACGGTGGTTATTCGAGGCAGAGTTAACGAAACTGCAAAAACCCTAACTTTTTTTCCTCAACCGAAACCCTCCCCCACTATTGATCAGCTCCGGACTGCGATCTCAACCGCACTCCTCTACCCAGCCTTGTGCCTGGGATGATTTATCTGAAGGTCGCTGGGTCAAAAGAGTCACCATGAGAAGGATTGAAGGTCTATGCCAATTCAGTCAAGAATAAATTCAGCTGAAACAAACGCGACAATACAATTCCATCATTGTGGAAGCGAGCATAGGATCCCGCCAAATTATCGGTGTTTCTTCGCTGAATTTCATACACATGAAATGAACCACTTCTTGTTTACCTATTGATCTATGAATATGAATTATACTGGATTTGATAATTGAACAACACTTAGTCACTTGAACAAATTATATTCTTGAATCTCAACTAGCTCTACAACCGCCATAACCAGAAAGACGACGCCACGCGTCAGAAGAGATTAATCAAGAAGGCCTCGCAGTGTTGACAACTGCGAGGTGAACTTCATTATTTTGATATGACTTGATATGACATTATAAAATAGTATTGCTTGTTGTTTATGTGAGAGTAATATTTCTTGTATATTTTCTTGAGGTTTCTCTTCTATCAAGACAGGTAGATCATATCTCAACGAAGTAAGGATATGACTGGTAGTAGTTGATTCTTCTCCCGCTAGGTAGGTAGTTGGTGCAGGGAGCAATTTGAGCTGTCCCGAGTGGTCAAATATTTTACGGATCCACTAACTCATGATAGCTCATCATAAAATCAAAGATAGTTGATGATGTTATCTGCAGGGAATTGTCAGCTGGCAAGCAAAATCCAAACCCAAACAGCATCTCAATTTCGCGGAGTTGAACCAGTTGAATCAGGGCCTCCATAGAATACGCAGATAGAATTCACCTTAGCAGTAGTTGGAAAACTTGAAATTTTTTTAAAGATTCTCCTAATTGGAGGGCCCATAAGCTTCGCCTCCACAATAGCCAGGTCAGCCTCAGCCTCTTTCTGGGAAGACGTTAAAGAATGGAGACTTGAAGACTGGAACGCGAATTGAACGTAGTAATTATAACCTCCACGGTCTCAGGCTATCTAGATCGTAAAAGAGCTCTAAACACTAGATTTATTAGACGGGGAAGAATCAAAAACTTCATCGGTAAAGCACGAGCAAAAAAGACTGAGCGGGGATTCAACTCGTAAGGTTGAATTATGTAAGGGGTCGACGCTAATATTATTAAAATCCCTGAGGTCGAAAACTGTTCACTCTTCCTCTCCACGTACCTTGCTATCTCGTTATCTTGAGATCCTCTACCCTTGAGTAAGCTGAGTCTCCATCGAATGGAAAAAATCATACCCCAGAGATTTGAAACCGTTTTCCCTCTGACCTCGCTGCATGACCCGAGCGCTCAGACAAGGATTCGTCCGGCATCGCTCAATGGATGGGTGGTCCTATCTAGGCACTTGTCGGAGAGGGTACAGCCCGTATTGTATCTCCGATGCAAATTTCCTAACGTAAAACGACCCCAAGCGAATAATGACAAGTGAGAAATGTAAGGCCCAAGGCGTTGACCACCCGCTTTATAGTTCGATCTATTCGTCCTGTTTGGTTGGGATGTTTTACTTCTCTCATTTTGGTTGGTTATTCCTTGGATAATCAACCTATGTTTTCGTGCAAAAAGTCCACGCCGATTTTGGTTGTAGAAAATTTTCTAAAAATCTGTTTCTGGCTCTATTTGGTCCTCAGCCCGATCGGACCAAATTTGGAGGAGGTAGGGGTCAAATTGGTTTTTCGAAAGATGAATTTTCGAAATTTTCGGCGATCAAGGCGTGTGGAATAGCTTCATCGACAAAATTTTGGACGCTGAATCCAATAAAACGGGTCCCGGAACGATTGGCACCCACCAGAAGAGGTTATGGGTCAAAATGGGTTTCAATCCTACCTACTTTGAACCTGGGTTTTTGAGATTTATGGTACCTATGCTTATGGGGTATCATTTTCCACTAATTTCAATGGATTTTACATGCTTTTTTCAGCCCAGATGGGTGATGAACGTGCCATACCTACTAAAAGGAAAACAATTTGGGAGGACTATTTTGGTGATAGAATCCAGGCGCGGATTCAAGGGGGGGGGGGGGGGTCACAGGGGTCATGACCCCCCCAAACCAGGTAGAATTTTGAGATGAACTAAATTTTTTCAAACCAAAAATCTAACAAAATGAAGAAATTGACTAGAGCAATTGAAAAGACTTTATTGTTAAGAGATTCGAAAAAGTGAGAAAATTTAGTTCATTTTGTTTGTTTGGTTATTTTTTTTTTTTAGCTTTTGATTTTACCCTGTGACCCTCTCCGACAAAAATTTCTAGATCCGCGCCTGATAGAATCCAAAGGTGTTACTCCAATGAAGATGACCAACCAACATTAAAGAAATAAAGCCGCATTTACACCGGAGCTGACAACATTGCTGCCAGCAAAAGCTGATAACATTTACAAAAATCGTACTTTTAATTCCGTCAACATTTGCTGCCAACAATGCTGTCAGCACCGAAAAGTGTTGGCAGCATTTACCCACCAGTAGTCGGTAAAGATCAAAGAATGTTGTCCAACATATGCTGGCAGCAATGTTGATGGGACTAAGCGACTGTCAACAATGTTGGCAACACTTACCTTAGCGCACGTGGTTGGCCGCCATGTCGTTCCGACAGCATCAGTACTCTAGTTGCGACTGTTGATGGTAGTACGTCTGTGTTGTTTGGTGTCCGTGTTTCTCAACTCAATATGAACAGCGACAGCATTGAAAGTGAAATTGATTGGTCGCGTGAAACAGTCATGCAATTGATTGACCTATATCGAGAGCAACCAGTTCTTTGGAATCCGATGGACCCTGATTATAAAAATAAAAACCTAAAGAACTATGCCTGGAATGACATTTCGCGGGAGATAAAAGCCAGTAATTCGGAAGTACAGGTAAAAGTGAAAACATTGTTGGCACAGTTTCAAAGAGAACTTAAGAAAAAGAACAGTGGTTCGGGGGCAGACGAGTATAAAAGCAAGTGTCAACACATGTTGATCAGTCTAGGGAATTTGCCAACATTTGCTGCCAGCATTTGTTGATAGCAATGCTGCCAACAAAAGCTGGCCAACATTTGGTGTAAATGCTGCTTTAGTGCATGTTTTGGAGGGGACAAACTATGAGAATATAGGTTCTAGATTTCGTTCTAGTCCAGTTCCCAAGTGAAAAATGCACCTCAGTCATGACATTTGTGGAAAATCACCTTCTCCAGTAAGATGGTAATTTTGTCTTCATGTGTGGTATCATTTTCCCCTAAATTTTGGAAGCTGAATCTAATGATATGGGTCTCATTGGCGCCCACCGGAAGAGGTTATGGTCAGAATGGGCATCTATTTACTCATTTTGAATGTGTGTTTTCGAGATTTCTAGATCTAGTTCTTCACGTTTTTGCCTCAAATGTAGCCATCATCTCACTTTTCCCGAGTATTGTGACGTCACTGTTCAGCGGGTATTATTATTATTTTTTTAATCCATCATCCACACAATTTCTTATGTATTTGACACCTTTTTCCCCTTTCATATTTACTGACAACATTATTGGAAAGCAAAAATTGATCAATTATCGAACCTGCGGGTACACCCCATTTTACAAGGAAACAACCATTTTGAAAGAAAAAAAAACTCATTTCTTGTAGAATGAAGACAATTATATTTACAACTTCCCAATTCAGATGATCAACAAAAATACAATTTTATTTTGAGCCACCAAAATGTAAGTAATCCGGATTTTGAAAGAACTTTGTAATTAAGCTTCAGCAAGGAAATAACTTAAGAAGAGATTTTGAGAACAATTACAAAATGGTATCTCATTTGGATACACACAATACACAAAACAGTGTTCAAAAGTTACTAAAATTTTAATTCATGTTCTTGCCTGTTATTGCTCGCTCTAAATTTTTCCTTGCTCTGTCGACAATAAAGGAACTCTTATAAGGAATAATCTCGAGATAAAAAACCGTTGCAGAGCTTAGGTGAAGTGGAGACGCCTAAGCTCAACTAAATCATAGCACCTTGTCCGTCATTCTGAGAAAATATCGCCATTAAGGATAATAACAATAAAACGCTTTTGACCAAAAATATTTACAATTACGGTCATTTAACTTTTTCCTTAATTTTGCGTTTTTGAAACATCACTACGTAGGTACTTATGATAATTCTATTTCTTATTTTTAAAAAAGTAAATAAATATACTTTTTGCTAACTGAACCAGCGGCCATTACCACTCGAGATGCACCCACCCTTGTAGGAGGGTGCAAAATACTCTGCCCAGTTGGCGGAAGCAGAGCATACGGTGGGGTTTGCAAACTGACTTTACAGTATTGGCTATTATTATACAGTGTTTAAGAAGAGCCTACCGATCAGGAAATTTTCATTGAAACGATTAAACAGCCGTAACTAGTTGCATGGATCGAGAAACTGTTGTCAGGTTGGCGCTTGGCTTTACGCAAATCTGAGAAGTAGCCATACATCTTACAATAAGTATTTACAATTGCTTCCTAAACTTATCACTTTATATACACTAATATGTACATTATGGTTGAAAACGATTGAACCGATAGGAAGCTGAAAAGAAATTCTAATTACACATACATTTTTCTTCTTGAAATAGCGAGAAGAACTTCGTTCAATGACAATTTTCAAATTAGAGAGAATTTGTGACATACTATACACGATTTCATCGAAGCAATATAAAATTTACTACAGGAACATTCTTTTCAAGTTGAAGTGAAGTTACAATACATTGCAGAAGTGCATGTATTCTCGTAACTGTGTATTCCGTACGTGTTAAAATACTGTTAGTCAAAGAACAATAACTGCAGTTAACGAATGAACGCCATTCGAGTACTTGCATGTTACACTGCTTTAACGGTATGTACAGCTTGGCCGTCTCAAAGAAGGCCAAGTAGGGGTATTCAATGGTTTGAAAGGATGGGGTGAAGCGGGAGAGGGGTTAGTTATGTGGTATTGTGGGGTTGAATAAGGAAAATAAGAGCAGGATTCCATCACAGTTAGCTTTGTCAGGCCTCTTTTTGATTGCTGAATTCGTTTGACAGCGGATGTCCCAAAAGCCATGTCTCTTGGATACCTAGGGGAATGAAAAGTATCCTGGATAGGGAGACGGGCATTGAGTACTTCGGTGTACCTGGGACACCCTCGGGAAACCTCAGTGGTGCTTACTGTAATTGGCAGGGTAAGCATCATTGTTGACTGGAGGCTTCCCGTTGGCCTGATGTCATTGAACCGGGGCCTGGGAATTGGCAGGAGGTTGGAGGAGTTGAAGGGTATATTGCTGTTGGAAAGCAGCGGCAGCCGCTGCAGCCTGAGCAACCTGGGAGTAGGGGCCTTGGGGCATGTACAGTTCTTGGGGTTTGTCGTTATTCGGTTCGAGCGACCGTCTCTTAGCTGGCGGACCACCTGGTTCGCCTCGCAGCGCTGGGTGGTTGTCAATGTGACGATTCATTTGCTCTTCAGTGTGAAATCGACGACGGCAGCTGGAAATGGGGCAGCAGTAACTCCTGTCATCACCAAGGTGGGTTCGGTAGTGCTGATCGAGAATGGCTTTCTGCCTGAAATCCTTACCGCACTCCGAACACTTATATGGTTTTTCGTCAGTGTGAATCCTGAAAGGTATTCAAAACAAAAGCCACAATCTAGACTATTGCTTGGAAAGAGGAATGCTGTATAGAGCGTTGTCTGTGAGGGCCAAAGAAAAGAGTACACCACATTTTTTTTCAACTTTAAAATTGATATTTTCAGAAAATTTTGTTTGAAATGCGACAAAGCTTGAGTTGGACAAAATCAGGGAAACCCATAGTTTAGGCGATGTAAGGTCTACTCTACCTACCACAATGCTTCCATCCAAGCATGGCCCAACAAATGAAACTATGAAAGCCATCCATTAAAAGAGACAAGTTATGTTACTTTGGCCTGTTTACCCCGTGTTTGCGTGCTGTCTGTGATCACTTACCGGTCGAAAAAAATAGTCACCAAAATGCGGCATAAAAGTATTAAGTACTATAATTTGAAGAAGCTATAGTCAGAAGGAGCTGAGACAGCTAGCTACAAGTATATAAAAAATTAAGATGAAACTGGTTGATTCAATTGGGTTACGTTAGACAAGGGATCTGTCTTACCTAACATGTTTGGGGTAACGGAAGAACTTTAGTAACAGTTAATGGACCTTTTGACGGATGTAAATGGATACACAATTGATGAGCAGAGCGAGGCTAACACTTTGTTAAGAGAGTAAAGGTTTCCCAGGATGGCAGGTTACCCCATTAGTTTGTAGAATGAGTGAGCGCTAGTGTCGGGTCATCTAGCGCGAGCAAAATGGGCCTAACCCGATCGACCTGAACGGCGGGTAATTTGAACTGGCTGTTCCTTGGCGTATTTAGATCTTATAGGGAGGCCTGGGGCCAAACAGACATCATTGCACTTTCTATGTCCTTGTGAACTTATGCAGTCTATGTAAGAAGAACTACCCAGGGTTCTGGCATGAGTTTTTGTCAAGTGCTCAGCCACAACAGCACAGCACCTGTGTGCCACTAGAGCGCAGTTGAAGGCTATTTATAACAAATAGAATTTGTATTGAGGTTCTGACAAACTAGGCGCTCATCATCCCACCATCCATTCCTATCCCACTGAGACGCAGCAGCAACCTGATGAGAAAACCTTTCAGTTTTTGGGCCCGTAGGTACACTTTATTGAAGCCTAACTTGGGAGTACCCAAGAAGCCAAAAATCAACCAAATCCTTGTATAAAAGAGCGCCACCTGAACGTGAAATTTGTATCTGAGTGTATTCTGTGAGTAAAAACTCATCTACGACTGTCCTGTGACCTGCAACAAGTTTTTTAATTCCTCTCTATTATTGGCAGTTGGCACCTAGTATTCTGTGGCTGCTGCAAAACTGTGCACGAGAATGAACAACAGGACCAACTGTAAGCGCACCAAAGCAAGAAACTCATGGAGTTTCATGAGTATGAACCTGGCATAAGTGATCTATCTTTAGTATGGGGCAGTTTTAGAACTAACCAGAGGACAAAACACGACCGTGATTCAGGATATGAAGACTGCTAGAGATTGTTTCGGGTGATATTATATATGATGTCCATGGAAATATTGGGGCACATGCAAGTACAAAGTTACTGAGGAGAAATTAAAAGCTAAACCCGTTTTACCCAGGATGAAATATTTTGATAATAATAATTTTCTCAAGCAGTGCTCCATGTTGAACCACGTTCGGAAATGAAGGTTGATCAGGGTTGGGTGCCTGATTGGCTGGCATCTCAAGACAAAATATGATGACGAACTTGTAATAAAAACCATTTCTCAAATTCCATTATCGTAGCTGCCACGAAGCGCTCGTTTGTTTTCATTCTGCGTAAAACGGGTTCTGGAAATCCAGAAGAAAAGTAGATATTTCTGTACCTAAGATGTTGATTGAGCGTAGTACGTTGTCTGAAGAATCTACCGCAGTAAGAACACTCGTAGGGTTTTTTGTCGGTGTGGATCCTCAAATAAGATATTAATTCTCATGTTAAGACCAATTGAGCAATAATTGCAAAAATAATGATAAATGAGAGTGACTTTGTTACTATTTTAAGGGCTGAATTGTGTTCTGGAAGAGACCAGAGCAAAGGAAATTTCACTAAGATTAGGACTTTTACATGTGATGCGCTGTTGTGCTGCTGACAGTAACAGACGCGCCTAAAAGGCAGCCTCGTAGCAGCAAATATTGTCTGAGAAATCCACCAATTGATTACCTGAGATGTTGATTAAGAGTTGTGCGCTGACGGAAACACTTGCCGCAGTACATGCACTCGAACGGCTTTTTATCTGAATGTATCCTCAGATGCTGCGTCAAGTGGGACTGTTGTCGAAACCTTTTTCCACATTCTGTACACGGGTAGGGACGCGCCTCGATGTGGACGCAACCTCTCTGCAGAAGGGTGGGCTTTTGCTTGAATTCCTTTTGGCAAATGAGGCACCCAACGTACTGCGGCATTGCCTGGCGATTGGCAGTTGTGATGAGGTCGAGCAGCTCTTTGGATGCTGCGGGAATACTGGAGGGCAGTGACCCTGCAACAGCCGAGGGATGCCGAGCTGGAGGAAAGAAGCATAGCAACCACTGACCAGGAACTCATTTTTGACGGGTTACTCCCAAATCAAAACTTTGTGAAGATGCTAACATGCAAGAATATTAGTGTGGTTGTTATGATTGTTTGTACAACAGGAATGATGACAGGTTGACCATCGAATTTGGACAAGTTTGTGTATTGTAAATGTGTGTGTAGTGTGACATACAGAATCAACCAAGAACGTTGAGAAGCAAATTCTGTGCCAAGAAGTGTCTTTAGAGTTAAAATATAATCACTAAGGATAGGTGTCCTGTGCAAACGACAACGAGGCGCTTTGTGCTCTCATGTTGGGCAATCATTACAATTCTACTTCAAGCATACAACTTCCCGATCCGTCAATTTGGGAAAATTATCTTCACGAACTGCTCATCACTGTACTGAAATAATGTTTCCCTAAACTAGTAACGAACGTTTTGCAATCTAGGTGTGTTGGGTATCATTTTCCACTATATTTTGGACGCTGAATCCAATGAGGCGGGTCCTGGAACGATTGGCGCCCTCTGGATGAGGATATGGGTCAAAATGGGTGCCTATCTACCCATTTCGAATGTGGGTTTTCAAGATGTCTGGAACCTAGGCGTGTCGGGTATCATTTTCCACTAAATTTTGGACGCTGAATCGATTGGAATGGGTCCGGGACCCGCCACACCCACTGTTTCACCCATTTTCCCCATGTTGAAGAAATGAGCCTCCATGCGCCTGGCCCGAGGAATAAACAACCCGTGTGAAAGAATTTGCATCGTTTTTGGCATTCTAAAATGTAATTGAGTTTGTCCAATATTCTAATGAATAAATAGTTAAAACAGTCATACATATTTTTGCAACTGACGCCCAGTTTGACGGGTCATATATGTCATGAAACGAACTTTTGTGAGTACCTACAATATGACGGATTACTAACTGGTAAGGTAATGAGAGACGATGAATGACGACCGCTTGTTGCATGAAAGGAATTAAAAAAACTAAAATATTCAAGTCCACGAACACACCTCCAAACGTGAAACTCCAGCATTAAACCCTAGCGGTGTTTTTATTGTTCGTCAGCTAATAAAAGTAGCTAAGTGAGTTATGACCTAAGAGCATGACTCGTTGATCCTCCAAGAATCCCTTGAAGATGAGGCCAACGCAATGTGGCGGTTGTGGTCTCACTAGCGTAACATTACTATGGTTACAATGTGGCTTTCTGGACAATAGGAGGACTCCAAGATTATTTTCTGGGCGTTTCAAGGTGTTTAGATCAGAATAAGTAAAATTTACTTATTCGGATAAAATTTACTTATTACGGACATTTAATGTCCGTTCACCGTTTACGCCGATTCTGGTAGAAGAAAAATTTCTTCTAATTCTCCCAAATTTGTAGTGGGGGAGGTCAAAATGTGAGTTTCGAAAAATGTCTTTTCAAGTTTTTCAGCGATCTAGGCGTGTGGGGTATCATTTTCCCCTAAATTGTGGACGCTGAATCCAATAAGACGGGTCCGGGAACCATTGACGCCCTCTGGATGAGGTTATGGGTCAAAATGGGTACCTATCCACCCATTTCGAATGTCTGTTTTTGAGACCTTTTGTGGACGAGACGTTTTGGACCCTGAATCGATTGGATTTGGTCCGAGACCCGCCATACCCACTGTTTCCCATGTTGAAGAAATGAGTCTTCATGGTCCGAGGAATAACCACCCGTGTAAAAGAATTTGCAGGGTTTTTTCTTGTTTCGCAGAGTTTGTCGCACGAACGAAATCATCCGCAAAAAGCTTGGTTACTACATGTTTTGTGCAACATGGATTCCAAAAATCTTGACAGAGGACCATAAAAATCAGCAATGGCTGCAGCGTTGAACTTTTTGGCTCACCATAAAGATGGTGCCTCTTCACTCGATCGCACCGTTACTGGTGACGAAACATGGGTGAAACACGTGAACTGTTAAATGAAATTGCAATCAATGCAGTGGGGGCACACATGTTTTCCCCAAATACCAGCTGCAAGAAGAGGTATCAAAGTGGTTGAAGGCGCAGGCGGCTGAATCATGTACATCGCTATTATGATTGCCTTAATTTGAATGGTGCCTATGTAGAAAAGTAGTACGTAGTACCTCGCGATACGATGTTTTCAAGATACAAAGTGGAATACCGCAAATATTTGTGCTCGCGAAACGATACGTTTTTCGCGATACGCTCCTAATATCTCTTGCCACAAGATGGCGCGCTACGGGCAAACCATCAAAATTGGTTGGTTTGAAAACTTGAACAGTTTTATTAAAAAAAAAAGCACAAAAAAAAAAAAAAAAAAAAAATTGCGTACAGCTTGTGCAATGGACAATGTGAATGACATTTGTATGAGTCATTTTCGAAACATTTTGAGGAGTCGTCAGAAACTCTTTCTTTACTCGTTCTTTAGATAGATATTTTTGGAAGAGAAGTGCCCCAGAACGTGGAGACGATGATGTATCACCTTAAATTTAAGTTTAAATTGAATCATCATCGCTCATCGTTCATTATACGATTTTTTCAAGATACGATCCGGATTAAGATCGTGTCGAGGTAACACTGTATTAGAGTGTGGCTTTCATCTGTATATAATAAAATTTGTTTCTTATACTTTGTTCATTTTTTTTTTTTTTTAATTCCGATACGTAATCTACTTTCTGGATAGCCATCGTAATTGCTCAGCTATAGTGGAGACACCACAAAACAAAAAATGTCAAATTTCGGGCTAAATGCGGAG
>CM033998.1:41786681-42272805 GCA_019603395.1 Cyrtorhinus lividipennis
TAAAAAATATATGCAGTTTTTAAGACCCATTAATCATAGTTTCGTATACCTCATACTAGCCGTGTACAGGGTATTGGCTAGGGACTGACAATGACGGTTCTTGGACATGAGTATTGTTAGGATGTGCGCAATTTCCAATCTCATGTTAGACAGCTCCACATTTTCCTAATTCCCACCCTTCTCTTCCCAGCGATGACGTTTTCTACGACCGCATTGACGAAATGGAGAGCACAATCGAAGTACGACGAGACAGACGAGTATTATAAGAACTTGTATGCTCAATTTCCTTTCGCAACCAAACACCTGGGAAGATCAGAATCTAAGATCATCTGACGTTGCATTTTCTTTTGTTTCACGATGGAGCCAAGAACAAGAATAAAGGAACTCTCGCGATCTTCCTCGAAAAACTCTCTTTAAAATTAGCCGAGCCATTTAGACATCAACTTGGACCCCTCTCGCCCGCCAGAACTGCTATTGATTTATAATTCTTATAAGAATAATACACCCTTGTATTTATATCGTCAAAGGGGAAAAATTGAAAAAGGTACAAATTTAGCGTCCAAAATCTAGTAAAATAAATAAACCCCACGCGCGTAGATCGCCAAAAATCTAGAAAATCCATTTTTTAGATTTTAGAAAATTGTTTACAACTAAAATCGGAACGGACATTTGCTTATTTTGATCCGCCCTCCTTGAAACGCCCAGAAAATTTTTTGGGCCGAATCGGAGAGATTGACTTTTTGCATGAAAACAGGTTGATTATTCAATTTATTTGGCTATACCAAACAAAAGTTTGTTCTCCCCAAACTTAAACAAGTATGTTTCGAAGTGTGTACCATACGTAATCATAAATGTCCGTGTATTATCTACCCTTTAAAAAGTGCTTCAGAAAAGCTTAAATTTATCACATGGAACGACTGGTATGGGTGAAAGTGGTCTGTCGTAATAATTCTCGACATCTAAGCGTACCTATAAGGTGCCATTTTGTCTTTAATTTTCTGAGATGGATCAATTAAGGTGCATTTTCTACCGGAGGTTGTCTTCATACAATGTATTATGATTTAAATGTATACTGATTTAAATGTGTACTAATTCCAGTATCAGTAAATATTTTGTGGAATGGAATATGGGCATCGAGGAGATGTAATTGTATGTTATCCCTTGAATCAAATCATGCAAAAAGCCAATCTCTCCAATTCGACCCGAAACGTTTTTCTTGACGTTTCAAGGTGTCTAGATCAAAATAAGCATCCGTCCACGTTTTTGGCAGTAGACATTTTTCTAAAACCTGAAATTTTGGGTGGCAAAATGTGAATTTTAACAATAAAGATTTTCGGCGATCCTAGATCGGCATGTGAGGTATCATTTTCCACGAAATTTCGTACGCTGAATCCAATGAGACGGGCCCCGGAACGATTGGCTTCCTCTTGAAGAGGTTAAGGGTCAATTAGGGTATCTATCTACCTACTTCGAATCTGTGTTTTCGAGATTCCTGTACCTAGGCGTGTGGGGTATCATTTCCCGCTAAATTTAAGACCCTGAATCGATTGGAATGGCTCCGAACACGCCTCACCCACTGTCCCCCCCCCCTTTTTTTTTTTTTTTTTTTTTTTTTTTTAATACATTGATTTACGTGAAATGACTCCTTTTGGCGCCAAGCCGGACTTTACTTTGTAAACGGGCCACCGGAGGAACTGGCCGAAAATCCGTGCGATCCAAACCCGCGCGAGGTCAATAACAACGATTAGCCACGGCCTGTCTGACGGCGCTTCCTCAATCTCGGCTTGGAATAGAGTATTTCATTAGTATAGTTCATATTTTGGAATCTGGGGGAACCACCGAAAGGGAAAGGATACCGAACCAGTTCTCTGCTCAGCACGTGAACCAGCGTTTCTTGCGGGCGGAAGGCGAATTCACACGCCTGTGGAACGACGCGCCGGACAACCGCTTCCAGGTTCCAGGCCACCTCCACGACAGGCCTCAGGTATCCAGTGACTTCCTCGCCGGCTCGAGAGGTACACAAACACGAAAACGACAGTTCGCGAGGTCCACGAATCCCCTCCACGCGGCGTCACGACCCACGACGGAACTCGCTCGGAGAACCTGTACCTAGTGTGCCACCAACCCGTGTCCGGGGAAAAGCTCCGTCCCCGATGATCATCTCCCTACTTTCTCTGTTTTTAAAACGTGTATTACTAACTTCTACACCTAAACAAGCACCGCTAATCAACAGCCATGATTTCCTTCATTTGGGAACTCCTGAACCCTCAGCTCTCCGTGATACTACTTGGTTTCCTCACCGTGTTTCTCTTCTACAACGGGACCGGGGTCAATATTTACTGCGCTCTACTGACACTACCTCGTGACTTGCAGTGAGTAGCCAAATTTGTTATCAAATTGAATTTCCGATAATCTTTCTGGATCATCCTCATAATACCCTCCAATTAATCGAATTTTATATATTCTAAACATTACCGCATCTTTGTCTAAACCAAAGGTAATTCAGGTTTGAATTTTAGAAGAATCAAAATCAAGGACCTACATACATTTTTTACGTTTTTTTCTAAATAATATGCTGGTACCTTCTACAATAATTGGTATGTTCCCACGAAAATACTCGTACGTATTTTCCATAAAAATATGTCAGTGGGATTTAGGAAAATACCAATTTTGTATCTGATTTTCTCAATTATTGCACATTGGCTTCCGTAATGCCGTGCTTTAGAAGCTGATGAACAAAGAAGGTGGAAAGAACTTATGAAGTTGATGATTTTTACAATCTGGCGGGATTACTCATACCGGGTCTGGGAAAAGTCCCAATAATCGGCAATTTTATTCATAATAAGCGATTACAAGCCTTCCGTAACGTCGAATCATTCAGTGTGGAACATTTCTTCATACATTCGATGAGTAGGTAATATGATGTATTTCTTATACGGTTATTTTGGTGACGTTTCGAGGTCACCAAAAGCCCCTTCCTCAGAACATCCACTTCAACCTCGAGCGTCAGTAGTAAGGCTCATCTTCCTACTCCGACTTTTCTGCCAAGTTCGTTTTTACTAAGTCATTGATAAGTTGATTTACACCTAATTGAAATACTTTTTCCTCCCAGATTTCTGTCTCTGTCTACAGCTCGATATACTTGGATAAGCTTTCCCGCTTTGTTTGTTTCAGCTGTAGGGATTTACCGTACAAGTTCTCACGTCACCTCGATGCAAAATGACAAGAAAATTAAATAATTATTGTTCCTGAGGTGTACCTACTCTGACAGTGATATAATAAAGGTCATCCAGTTCCCACAGTCACTTCAAGTAAAGAAAAAGTTAGAGAACTTGAGTGGTCATCGAGGTGACGAGAGATCATTTACCTGGTTTCCGGATTTTTACCATATCTTATCTCCGTATTGGTTTAACGGTGTGCACACAGATCGTTGAGCACTCTACGATAGGATAAACGTGTCGAACGATATTCCTAAGCTGTGTCAGGTTACTTCCAGTTTCAACTCAACTTGATCTGTGTTGATTGAATCGAAGATATATCCTGACTTGTATGCCTCTTGGTTCGAACTACATGTTAATGATTGGCTTGTGAAGGCCAATGAGAAGAGGGAAAGACCTCCGAAATATATTAAAGTCCCTCAAAAACTCAGTTTATACGTAAAAAAAAAAAGGCCCAGATGATTAGTTTTCTTGGTCGTTATAACACAAAGCAATTTTTTTCCTTGTTAAAACCTAGCATTTGATCTTGAAGAGCGCATTTTGTATTCAAGTATTTTATATTGCCGTCATCGAAGGAGTGATTAGCTCGCAGAAATAGAGAACCTACGACGCCTTGTTTATAGTTTCACCCGCAAACGGGAACTCCCAAGTGTCGTAGGCACATACCGACATTCAAGGAACTCGGAACATTGCGTGACGGAAGACGTACCTAACAACCAATTTCTACTAAGTTCTGAAGTCGATTTCATTACTAATACCGATAGACTCTCTAATAATTTAAAACCCCATCGTTTGAGCAATTTTGACATTAGAATGTTTTTACTCGACCTCATAAGTGGAAAAATCAACAATTTTCTAACAATAGTGTTAATTATCTGCGAGAAGGGTATTCGGTGGCTTCAGCTCACAACCAAACGGTGGCTGAGGAGATGTATTTGGGCGCCACTAGATAGAAACTCATGATTTCTTACAAAAAAAAAAAAAAAAAAAAATTAAATTAAATTAAAAAAAAACACTGCAAATTATTTTACACGGGTTGGTTATTCCTCGGACCAGGCGCATGGAGACTCATTTCATCAACATGGGGAAAATGGGCGAAACAGTGGGTGTGGTGGGTCCCGGACCCATTCCAATCGATTCAGCGTCCTAAATTTAGTGGAAAATGATACCCCACACGCGTAGGTACCAGAAATCTCGAAAATGCACATTCGAAATGGGTATACAGGTACCCATTTTGACAAATAACCTCATCCAGAGGGCGCTAATCGTTCCGGGACCCATTTTATTGGATTCAACGTCCATAATTTAATGGAAAATGATACCCCGCACGCCTAGATCGCCAAAAATCTCGAAAATCCATCTTTCGAAATACACATTTTGACCCCTACCCCGCCCAAATTTGGTCCGATCGGTCTGAAAAGTTTCGAGGACTAACTAGAGCTGGGAACAGACCCCTCACCCAAATTTCAGATTTTTAGACAATTTTCTAATACCAAAAAAGCCCGGACGGCGGACGGACATTTGACTTTAAGGTTGGTTATTCCTTGAATAATCAACCTATGTTTTCATGCAAAAGGTCAACCTCTCCGATTCGGCTCAAAATTTTTTTCTGGACGTTTCATGGTGTCTAGATAAAAAAATCTGCAAATTCTTACACACGGGTTGGTTATTCCTCGAATGGGGGAAACAGTGGGTGTGGCGGGTCTCAGACCCATTCCAATCGATTCAGGGTCCAAAATTTAGTGGAATATGATACCCCACACGCCCAGGTACCAGAAATCCTGACACATACCAAATGGGTGGATACATACCCATTTTGACCCATAACTTCTTCCGGTGGGTGCCAATCGTTCTGGGACACACATCATTGAATTCAGCGTCCAAAATTTAGTGGAAAATGATACCCCACACGCCTAGGTAGCAGAAATCCCGAAAACACATAATCAAATTGGGTAATAAATACCCAATTTGACCCATTACTTCTTCCAGTGGGTGCCAATTGTTCTGGGACCCATTTTATTGGATTCAGCGTTCAAAATTTAGTGGAAAATGACACCCTACTCGCATAGGTAGCAGAAATCCCGAAAACACATATTCAAGATGGGTGTATCTATGGGGCACTACGACACTAATTTACTAATATAAGGTACTTGTCAATTAGAACCCCTCCAGAGGGTGACCTGTTTACTAGCACCGTAACCTTCCCGTTGGACAGCGATATATCGCACAGCGATATATACGATATATCGCAACGTAGCCTGCACCGACTTTAACATATTTCAGAATTATTTATTTATTTCAACGGTAATAACCATTTATGAAGAGGAAATAAAAATTTTCAGTTCAGAACCCGAAAGAGGTTACCAATTTTTATACCTTATAAACAACATTAAAAATAGTGAAATCGTGAAAAACAACATAAAAAATACCCACTAACGTGGAGGTTATATATAGATCGATATATAGAAAATCGATTCATCACGCCATGTTTGGGATAGTTGGTTACCCTCGGGAGGGGGTCTAATTGACAAGTACCTAATATAATATTGAGAAAACGTAGGTAATTTAGAAGGCTATAATAATTGTATTAAATTGAATTGAATGGTACGAATAAAAAGCTCGGACAGTAAAAAGAATTGTAAGCAACTGCTCAAAATTCGTTGCTAAGTTTAACAGCTGGTTATAAACAACAGGATATGACGATGTGTTTTGTTTGTCTATTCGGCTGAAGTCACCCACATGGGTAATAAATACCCAATTTGACCCATTACTTCTTCCAGTGGGTGCCAATTGTTCTGGGACCCATTTTATTGGATTCAGCGTCCAAAATTTAGTCGAAAATGACACCCCACTCGCCTAAATCACCCAAAATCTCGAAAATCCATTTTTCAAAAAACACATTTTGACCCCTACCCCCTCCAAATTTGGTCCGATCGGGCTGAAAAGTTTCGAGGACCCATCTCGGCTGGGAACAGACCCCTGACCCAAATTTCAGATTTTTAGAACATTTTCTACTACCAAAAACGGCGTGGACAATGGACGGCGGACGGCGTATGGCGTACGGCGGACGGCGGACGGCGGACGGCGGACGGCGGACGGACATTGACCTTTTTTGATCAGGACATCATGAAACGTCCAGAAAAAAATTTTGAGCCGAATCGGAGAGGTTGACCATTATCATGAAAACATAGGTTGATTATTCAAGGAATAACCAACCAAAAAGGTCAATGTCCGTCCGCCGTCCATTGTCCGCGCCGTTTTCGGTAGTAGAAAATTTTCTAAACATCTGAAATTTGGGTCAGGGGTCTGTTCCCGGCCGAGACGGGTCCTCGAAACTTTTCAGCCCGGTCGGACCAAATTTGGGCGGGGTAGGGGTCAAAATGTGTTTATTGAAAAAAGGATTTTTCGAGATTTTGGGCGATCTAGGCGAGTAGGGTATCATTTTCCACTAAATTTTGGACGCTGAATCCAATAAAATTGGTCCCAGAACGATTGGCACCCACTGGAAGAAGTAATTGGTCAATTTATTGTTCAATTTATGGGTAAAAAAAAACTAAATCAGAAAACAAAAATATTCGCTCCCACCTGGGCTCGAACCGAGAACCTTCCGGTTTCTGCCGTACGCGCTAGCCACGGTTTAATATAGACTAGGACAAAAATGGCGTGTGGGATATCATTTTCCACTAAATTTTGGACCCTGAATCGATTGGAATGGGTCCGGGACCCGCCACATCCACTGTTTCCCCCATTCGAGGAATAACCAACCCGTGTGTAATAATTTGCAGATTATTTTATCTAGACACCTTGAAACGTCCAGAATAAAATGTTGGGCGAATCGGAGAGGGCGACCTTTTGGATGAAAATATAGGCTGATTATCAAGGAATAACCAACTAAAATATTAACGCTGCCAGAGCTTCTTCCGCATACGTCCTTGAGACGCACTGGAGAGTACGAGAGTAATGAGAGTAGAGTAGATTAAACAGATCAGCCAAGGAATATCTTTTGGTTTACTACGTTTTAGGAGAATAACCAAGAATTTTGTCAAAAAATGTGATATGCTGTCTACAGGGAATGTTCATAGCTGTCAAGAGGTTTGGTCGATATTCAGAAGAAGAATTTCTTCTTTTATCCATCGCCCTTATCCTTTGTCTTATCATTAGTACACACGAACCTACCCTTGTCCGTTGTTGAAAGGTCTTACGATAGCCCGTGGGTGACTGGGATGACGAATCATAATCTAAAAGAGGATGATCAAGGTTGGCGTAGGCCTCCGGTCTTTGGACAGTTGTACTATCGCAGTCTCAATGAACCCAATTCAAGATATCGGCGTCATGTTTTTTACGAAACTAAGATAAATTAAACAATATGCCGACGAGAACCGAAAAAAAATTCTTTTCAAAGACTAATTTAGAACTCTTATTTTTATTTAAAACATCATAATGAACGATCTCAAATTATATCGAGTTACCATTTTGAACGCATTTCCTCTGATTCGATGATAATAGAAATGTATTTAATAAAAATCTTAAAGTAATCATCGCGCATTCACTGGTGGTTTCCCCCAGAGCGCTTCTAATAGAGTAAAAGTTGTAACGTTGGATTTGGTTTCATTTGAGCCAAGTAGACGAAGATTTGTTAAAACATCAATACCAAATCTCTGCGTAATAATGGCACCCTAATCCGCACAACCTGACATCACCTACCGAGTGGGTTGATACCTATGTACGTACAATAACGCATTGGTACGGTGGCATGGATCAAAAAATGACAAAATGCCTCAATTAAATAGATTTTCCAAGATTATTGACCAAACTTTAAGTTTCAAAACGTTGTCAGTCGTAAATCGTGTGATTTCATCGATTCCACATTTTATTTTTCCCCTTAACAGGGACTTGAGGAGCGATTAAGTATGAATAATACTTATTAGAAACCGCTGCTATGTACTTTACGAGACTTCAATTTAAGTTCTGAGCAACATTGCATTCAGCTGGCATTACCACCCAGATCGTGTGACATTTCACTGATTCGAAAACGACTGCAATTTAATCGGTTGTGGTGGTGTACTTTCACTCTTTTTGAACGTGGCTTGGAGGGATACGACGGTTTTACGTAATTTTGTACGCACGTATACCCTATGAGTGGCACCTTTTGCTTGGGAAATCGTATTTATTTAGACGACGGTCCTATCATGGGAAATCATTTGTCTGTGTTTCACCTCTAGTTTTAAAATATTCTAGATCGAAATCTATTGATGAATAATGAGTCAAAAGGGAATAATTACCATCGTCTCGCAGTGCAATTCAATGCAAAATATTCATTCTTCACTCGAGAGGGAAAGCGGAGATTCTGTCGAAGGTTGGAAGGAGGGGGGAGAGGGAGTTCGCTGACAAAATACGACATTTACATTTTTGTTTCGATTCAGGCACTCGTTGAAATCTCGCGCTAGCAATCAACATTGTAAATCCCGCGTCACCTTCGAATACGAGAGGGTGGGGACAATAGTCGACCTTTGACATGCGTCAAAGTCTACCTAATTGAGAGCAAAAGAAAATGAGCTGGGTTTTTTCAAGGACGTATCATACGCCGTCAGCTAGGCGTAAATCATTTGACTGAGAACGTATAATATTGAGATCAATTAATCGCTACAATACGAATTAATATATCATTCCTGAGTTACAGAGAGGCACAGATATCAAAATCAAAATTTCCGTTCTTCACGTATAGTACCGAATGTAACCAAGACAGGAACGCTATTGAATGGAGACTGCGGCAGTCAGGGCCAAAAACACTGCTGTGTACTTTTGTTGTTTTATATTTCTTATAAGAGCACAGAAAATAAGTGGAACATCCTTAGTGAAATAAATGTAGTTTTACGTTAACCCTTACCGGTGGTATCAATAGTTACTTGAATCTAAACGAAATTCTCCGTTAGAAGAAGTTTCTACTTAGAATTCTGTTACGATAATCCACAGCGCACAAGAAACCTTTCTTATAATCGCCTTCAGTTCCTTCAATTTTTTTCTTTTTTTTTAATGCCAACATCAATTTTTTTTTGTTGCGGTAGAATAGAGTTATAAAAGTAAGATATAAGTCCGCTCTCTTTGGTGCGCTATTTATTGGTGCGTGACTGCCTACAATTGGCGTCGTCAGAATAGGCGAAACAGCGATTGTGATTGCCACGAATAAAATCTTAGTGGATTAGATATGCAAGAAGCAACAATGTCGTGAAACTATCAACGAGAACTAGTTTTATGGGGATATAAAGCGATGGAGGGGGGAGGGGGTCATGGTGGGATATGGAAGAAAAATTAAAAGCTTTTAAACTAGAGTGACCACCGGACAAATATTTGCTTAGAGTGTTAGCTAAACCTTGCCCTTCGTTCTGTTCCAGCTTAACCTTCACGGCAATATGGATGATGCTTCAGCAAAAAATTTGGGAGAGGAGGAAAACAGTACCGGCTACCATATTCAAGAATTGGGTGGAAAAACAACCCAACAAAATAGCATTTCGCCACCAAGATGTTGCATGGACTTTTCAACAGGTAAAATAAACAGGGAAGATTTGTTGAAAAACAAGTACAGATCATGAAGACAAAGTGAAGCTAACCTGAGGTCGGATGATGGTGTTACAGGCCGAAGATTGGAGCAACCAGGTCGCTAACTACTTCAAATCAAAAGGTGTAAAAAAAGGAGACACCATAGCTTTGTTCTCCGAAGGTCGTGTTGAATATCCCTGCGTATGGTTGGGTTTATCCAAAATCGGAGCCATCACCGCTCTTATAAACACCAGCCAAACTGGCGAAGTTCTTCAACGGTGTATCGAGATTTCCACGGCCAAATGGCTCATCTACAGCACGGAACTCACTAGCGGTAAGCAGATTGCAGAAATATGATTGAAATCATTTGCACATACGTCATTTCACGCAAATAAAAAGCTTCAAGAGGAGATTTTTGGTAGCTCTTATGCTTCCTTCACGTAATATCCCTCTCCATTTCGTTTCCAAAGCCTTTCCTTGACTAATGAGCAACGCTCCTTTAAGAATCCTGCACAACTAATTTGGATGGATTACAATTGCGATGGATGGGGATTGCGTAGGACCACTACAGTAGGTTTTTTTTTGGCCCAGACGTCGGATGGAAGGGATTTTATCCAAACTAACCTAATATAGAATTTAAAAGTTTGAACGTAAAAGGTTTTGGTCCACCATCGCGAACCATCCTTAATCTAAAAATATTGATCGGTACATGGGCATTACGACAGTAATTACCACCAGACTAAGTACATACTCCCTAGAAACGAGTACTAATCAGAAAGAAGCTTTCTGTTGATCTACAGTTGGAATGAATCAGATATAACGTACCTACTTTAATAGAGACGACTTTCAAGAGGTCTTTACCATTCATCCAACCCTCAGACGCGAGATGAGTGCTTATCTAGATATCACATAAGTACATAAAAATATGACTCAGCTTTTTTGAAATTGCAGCCGTCGAGGGCGTAGAGGAGCAGCTCGCTGGTCTGACTAAATTCTCCTTAGGAACTGGCAAAACGGTGAAAGGCACCAGCAGTCTGGAAAAAGAGATTTCCTCTGCTTCGAAAGCGTCTCCGCAGGATGACATCCAGAAGTTGACTCAGTTGGACCCATTTATGTACATTTACACTTCTGGGACTACGGGGCTTCCAAAAGCTGCCATCATGACGCATGCCAGGTAATCTAATTGTGCTTATAAATCACGGAATTATCTCTGAGTGTTATTGACGCAGCAGTTTAATTTATTTGTGATCATCTCCAGATTTATAATGATGGCTATGGGAGTCAAGAGGGTTCTCGGAGTCACTGAAGACGATGTTATTTACACCTCCCTACCGCTGTACCATACTGCTGGAGGACTCCTTGGCTGCGGTCAAGTCATTCTTGGCGGCTCAACGCAAGTTATCAAGAGCAAATTTAGCGCTTCGAACTTTTTCAAAGACTGCATCAAGTATGAATGTACAGTAAGTGATTCAGCAACGTGAAAGCCCGTCGGTGCTCAATGTTGTCATAAGTAGAATCATTTAAAAGTGCTTGTTTGGAGGTATCTCATACTTTTAATGTTCCTCATTATTTCGAACATCGCCAGAAATGCTATCACATCCATCTCCGAACAAAATTTCAAGAAGTCATATGAAAATCGGCCCTGCTGACCTACTACTTATCTCTTCTACCTATCGCATCATAGTCGGATCGCTTAAATGCGGCATGATGTTTTCTTTCAGGTTGCTCAATACATCGGCGAAATTTGTCGTTACCTTCTGACCACACCAGCAGCTTCAACGGATAAACAGCACAAGGTCAGGCTGATGTTCGGCAATGGTTTGAGACCACAAGTTTGGAAGGATTTCGTTTCAAGGTTCAACATTAAACAGATCGGAGAATTCTACGGTGCCACCGAAGGCAACTCCAGTACAAGTAAGAAAATCATCCCACAGACAGAATGTTCATAATTACTGCTCGGGGTCACAAAAAGTGAAGTCCTCTATTCAAAATTTTTAGGGAAAGCATATTTTAAATTTTCTGAAGATTTTAAAATTGGCTCGGATCGTAATATCAACTCATACCTATTACCTACCTAGGACTAGATTTTAATGTATAGACAAAATCAAATGAGGAGAATACCTCTTTACTGCCTAATCAGCAGACAGGGACATCGGTCTTGTAGGTTGAGAAAAATATTAAAGCTCGAATTATGATCTCGGGAGGCATTTACTTAAGGAATTTTTCTTTCTAGATCATTTACAATTTTAGGTCATCATCAAGCAGGATCTACAGTTATTTAAATTTTTCTAAAACTGTCTTTCCTCTTCTTTCTGTAAAAAAATTGCTAAAAAAATTGAATGAAGGCTTATATTATTTTGGGAAAGTTCTGAGCGGGTAGTTTTCTCAATAAATCAACATAAAAAATTGGGTACACCGGATTGTTTTGTTGGTATGACTTTAATCTTTTGAGCATGAAATAGCCGATTATTATTTATATAGTCAAGGAGCAATAAAACGCTTGTCTACAAAAACGATGGATTGGCTCGAAACAGTTGACGTTATTGAGTTTGTTTTGTTTTGTTTATTTATGTATTTTTGTTGATTTATACTTACGCTAAAACCTTAAAAATCTTCCTCATTGCCACATTGTTTGTGTGTATAGTTAACGGATGGAATCGTATTGGGTCAGTTGGATACATTCCGTGGTTCCTCAAACCTTTTTATCCAGTTTCTCTCATTCGAGTCAACGAAGAAACCAACGAACCCATCAGAGGACAAAACGGTCTCTGCATCCCCTGCAAACCAGGTAAGCTGAACGGGTCAAAAGCTTTTGAAATGTTGATCAATGAAACAGTTTCTTTTTCTTTTTCTTGAATCATTGGTTTTACTCTTTGTCCAATCCTGAAGGAGAAGCCGGTCTTCTTGTGAGCAAAATCTTGAAAGCCCGCGCCGTAAGCCATTTCAATGGTTATGTCGATAAAGAAGCAACGAAGAAGAAGATTCTCACTGACGTGTATAGCAAGGGAGATTCCGCATTCAACTCAGGTTCATAATATAGTAAAAAAGTAGTAGAAGTGTTTTTAAATAATTTTCTAATAAATTTTACTTGAATGTACGATGTCATATTTCAGGTGACATTCTCGTTCAGGATGAATTTGGCTATCTCTATTTCAAAGACAGAACAGGAGACACGTTTCGGTGGGTATTTTTGATCGCATTTTCCAATGAATGATTCGAGTGTTGAGTAATTAAATAATTGAGATCAACCATACGTGCTATCCACCCCGATTTTCGGCGCTTTGTCGTTCGAGTTTGCTCACCATCGGAACAGTCTTTGGGGCACACGGTGACGGATTATTGAGGACCCAATTTTAATGTTTAAGGTAGACTCCAATAATTGGAGTCTCAATTATTGAGACTCTTCATCGGATGTACAATTTTATAAAAAATCACAACTAAACCAGAAAGTCCGCTAGTGAGATCCGTATGCGGTGCCACATATTCGTGTGTTAATTTTTAAATTGCATTGACAACCAAAAATCTCTAATTTTGCTCCTTGTATGTTCCATCCCCTCTCTTAACAAATACAATGTGTTCATTCATGCCCTGCCATTCTATTGAAATGCCGACTGATTCAATCTGGATCGAGGCGCTTATAATCTGATTATATTAATTTGTAATGATTTCCTTTGCTTTCGTTTCGATAATATTTACAAATTAATTCTCTTCTTACCAGATGGAGAGGAGAGAATGTAGCTACTTCAGAAGTTGAAGCCATTATATCCAAAGTTGTGGGAAACGTTGATGCTACAGTGTACGGAGTCGAAGTGAGTCCTCTCATGGTTATTTGAACTCCTCTTGTACCGAATGTATTCTACTTTTTGGTCGCTGAATGAAATAATTTATTCCTTACAAAAAATTCTTGTAAATAGCTCTAAAGAATGTTGTTTAGCTCTTGTTTATTCGAACTAGAATGCTTAATTGTATGTATTACTGTGATTGTGTGATAATCACTGTAATGATGCATAATCTTCACAAATTCCTATTCTTGTTTTGCGATTTTGAATTTGCCACAATATTTTGCTAATGTTTGATTGTGTGGTTTGTTAGATTCCGAACGTCGAAGGCAAGGCTGGGATGGCCACAATTGTCGACAAAGAGAACAGAATTGACCTCGACAAGATGGCGGAAGGCATGAAGAAACTCCTTCCACCATTTGCCCGGCCGCTTTTCTTCAGACTGGTCCGTGACATACCCCTCACAGGTAATGTTAACTTATTTGAAACTATCATGCTCTAAATGATTCCGTAAAGTCGGTCAGTAGTAAATGATAAATTTGGGTTTCTCAGATTTTTAGTTTACTCGACTTTCCCTCATATTTTTGGGATGAAATTCATTTTCTTCTTCCACTAAGAGGATCCTGATTGTATTGGATTTAGCAACTGCTAAACAAAAACGAAGAAGTGCTAAAAGTCTTGTCAAGTTTGCAATCCTCAACAACTTAAGGAGAGCTTTGATTTCGTGTAATTGAAAAAGAAGGCATCAAGAATGTTGAGTTCATCTCTAAACAAATGGAACCAGAAGAAATTATTTTGAAGAGGAAATAAATTATTCTTATGAGTAATACCCATCATAAGTTTGTCTAAGTTGTTTTCGACTAATATTTTCGCCGGATTATCAGATCCAAGCGCAAAAACAAGACAATAGTGCAAAATAAATAGGTACCCACCACGTTTCCCTGTATCTTCAAATGAATCGTTCTAAAGGATTAATAAAAAGGTACCTATGAACTAATGAGGATATGGCAAAAACATCCCAAAAACGGAAATAAGTACATCCAACTTTCAGACAAAGCACGTCTGGTCCCGGATACGCTACTGTAATAGCTATTTGATCAAATAATTACCAATGTGTACTTGAACTAACTTCATAAACGCTGTTTTGTTTGCAGGTACTTTCAAGATTCAAAAGGTACAGCTCCAAAAAGAAGGTTTCGACCCTGCAATTATCAGCGATCCTTTGTACTTCTACAATGACAAGCAAAGCAAGTTCTCGACGCTTGACCTAGATTTGTATAATAAAATTATCAAGAACGAAGTGTCTTTGTGATGAATTCGTAACAATGGTGCAACTACTTGACTGGGAACAACGTTGTGAACTTGACTCTCTTTCATTCACGTGATACATGAGCATGTCTTGTCAAACGCGCTGTGAACTATTTCGTGATGTGGCAATTAATGTACAGCTACGAGTTCATAGTAGTGATTCAGACGTGCGTCTATTTTGAATAGGTGTAAAAGAACCCCATGGCCATTACTTTTACAAGCAACGAAAATCAAAAGTGGAAAAAATGTGATACTCGCTTAGAAATTGAAGCATTTCTTAAACGATAATGGGAAACGAATAGATTAAAAATGTATTTTTTTCATTCATGGCAATACTTGGTACCAAAACGTAAAGATCGCGTATTTTAAGGAATATTTTTGGGAACGTACTTTTTTTGGGAAATGCCTCTAAATAACTTTCTAGTACGAATCCCTGGAAACTTTGAAATTTCTTTAAAAATACCTCAACAATGTCATTCGTATAAAGATAGTAGCTGGTATCTTAGTCGACCACGCTTTAATGATGTTGGAGCTGTGAATATTTTATTACAGGCTTAAAAATGTCAATTGGTAGAACGTAAGCGAATGAAAAATCAAATTTTTTTGTTGGTACTTGAATTGTTAAATTGCTCAACTAGAATAAATTTTAAGGGGTAGTTGCAAAATAAACAAATTTTTGTTGTTTAATGTAATAAGTGTTGTGGTTGAAATATATGTTTATGTTTGTCTTTCCGTTCAATTTCTTTTACATTTTCAACGATTTCGACGTTTTAGTATGTCTGCGGAGGTAGCTGTGTTGTGAGCTCAGTGTTGAATGGGCCAAGTATGCCGCTTTGTCATTCATATCTTTTGTGGTGTTTGGGCATTATTGAGCCCATGAACAAAATCTCTACAAGTCATTGCTGAATTTTGGCCGTACCCTTAGGAGCTTAATCCGCATTAAAACGTCACGAGATCCAATGGCCATTAAAAATGCAGAAATAGTCGAGCGAATTGCCGTACTTGTGATACAACTGCATACCTGGAGAGGGACTTTTCCGCAGGGAATGGTTCTCATTGGGGTTGGTGCTCCAAAGAGTGTGCCTGCGAGATGTGCCAGCTGGGCACTCAAAAATAATGTGAGTCGTAGTTTCCTTACAAAGTCTGCATAAGGTTGTTGATTGTTGATTGAATCACCCCTAAGCGGTTCAGGTGAAAACGCAGAGGAGCGAAGCCGGTTAATAGGCCAACTATCAATGTTCTGTTTAGTATTGGTTTGAGAAGAAATCAATGAATACGCCTCTCAGTTCCTCATTCACAGAACACAAGGGCATTCGTTAGTGATAACATAAAATCATTCAGCACCAATTAAAACATTCATTTATTACAAATAATAACAATATTAAGGCCACTATGGTCTGTACAAAGAGCAAACATACAATAAGTAATATTAAATATTACATTTAACACACATAGATATTATATTCATAACAACATTTATCAGAACGTTAAACATTGTTTTAATCGATAGGTAATAATATTATCCATTGTAGGTACATCAAATTGAATGAGACGCGCAATAATTTTTCCGTCTAAGACATTTTCATTGAACATCGTAGATCTTTCAATGTTGCAATTATTCTCTTTGTTACAAAAATACATTCATCTTTCGTGGTCAAAGACTGAGGATGGAGGCTGGCAAGCTTGCAATGCGAGAATAAATATTATTAGCGCATAAAATTTCAAATTAAAATTGTTCAGTAAAACCACAGAAGTCCGTCCTTGAGGGGGCGACAAAAATATTAAGTATTTTGGTAAATTAAGTATTCTCAGCTAACCTGAGATGCATTTTTTCGAAGTTTGAAGTATTGGGTTTATTTTTTATCTTTGCAGTTCTCACTCGTAGATTGAGCATCAGGATTTTCAATGTGCCTGCATGCCATATCCTCAGTCCAAGAGAACAGACAGCGATGAGCTACGTGTGTACACGAATTTAAAGTCACCTTTGCTCACTTATATTAGTAATCCATTAAGAACGACACAACAATTACATGTTTGAAGCAAGATTCATTGTTCCTATCCTTATAAAAGTACAAATAACCTTCCTTAGCCTAATTCAGAGACATTGAAAGTTGCTGATTTCACCGGAAGTTCTAAAGTATGGGTTCAATGTTTTTAGCGATTAACATCGAACTACAACGGAATAATTACAGATAAAGTTGAGTAGACATTATTTTCAAGAGCTAGTCTACAAGAAATGATCGCTTTAGCAATAACACCCAACGCCTAATAAAATGGAAGCTAATGTTAAATATTTTGCTCACGAGGAATCTATTCATCGCAGTAAAATAGGCGAAAAGCGATGCGAGGACGTTTTAACAGCGAAAGGGTTATCAGGGTGCAATACTCAACCAGAGTTTTCGTTCCTCCATAATAACAAAACAGTTGGGGGAAAATTTCAAGAATCGCTCACATATAGGGCGATTGTGTTCACTAGTAGATCACGAACATACGTAACACAAGTAATTTATGAACAAAATCACAATTTGGTGCGTGCAGGAGTCAAAATCGTCTCGATTGAGATATTCTATTGGTTGTTGTCGTTCTCATTCAATTCCTTGTAAACCCAGCCCAGCCGTTAGAACCATTTAACCCAGCGTTTCCTTATGATTTTATGAACTTATGGATTTGTTTAAACGGGACAATGCCTTACGGATTTTGATTGGTTATTCCTTGAATAATCAGCCTGTTTTCATACAAAATGCCAATGTCTCCGATTCGGCCCGAAAATTTTTTCTGGGCGTATTAATGTGTCTAGATCAAAATAAGCAAATGTCCGTCCACCATCCATGCCGATTTTGGTAGTAGAAAATGTTCTAAAAATCTGAAATTTGGGTCAAGGGTTCGTCTCCAGCTCTAGTTGGTGCTCGAAACTTTTCAGCCCGATCGGACCAAATTTAGGGGGTAGGTGTCCAAATGTGTATTTCAAAACATGGGATTTCGAGATTTTTGGCAATCTAGGCATGTGGGGAATTATTTTCGACTAAATTTTGGACGCTCAAACCTGAAGCTGAATTCGCAGCGTTTTATAATTTGATTATGAAAAAATTGACGTTTGAAATTTTCAAGTGGAGCCCCTAAGAGTAGTTATCGAATTTTTCACTGTAGGTACTTTTGGCGTACATGTATTCAGTTACAAAGTAAATTACACAATATGTCCGAGGCATGTAAGCGGGGTGTAAGCAAAAAGACCAATCACATTCCATTTGACTGCGACTCATGCGAAATTATTGTGATTATCAGCGAAGGAATCCTCTCGAAGGTTAGTTGCAATCGTGTTGCAGCCACAGTAATTATTTTTAATCAGCAACTATCTCTTTTTACTACGAAACTTGGCTCTAGCGAGATAGAATCTTGATATCCCTACCCACACAAGCAGGACAACAGGCAGCAACAGTGTTGCTTCATTCAACCATTAAGTAGAAGTTACAAAAACAAACAAGATGAGAAACAAAGTGAGACCGGTTGGCAATAGATGGTGGGGTGACAGAACGTCACGACCTTCGAATTCGAAACTGTCGTGTAGATGGGGAGCAGGGCTGGTCGTAGGTCAAGCAGGGCAAGTTACTTGTGGGAATAACGCGTTCAGTAGGTACGAGTCATTGGCATAGTGCGTTCGCTGCCCACCAAATCGTTTGGCACTGAAAGTACATTATTTGGGCCGCTGAAGATTGAAGCGTATGTTCGGTTAGGACTCCCGGGGCCGCTACGTCCACGCTGTCACAAGCCCAACTAAATACGTAGCTAAATGGCTACTCCCCAGCTGAAAAAAAGGCGTCTTTACGTCCCTAATGCGTCTCTCACGTGCTACAATATTTTCCCCTAAAGAAAAAGTTAAAAATATGCATGTTTAGAGATCTTAATGTGAAATTACATTAATTTTCAGAACATCTGCGATCCTTAGCGATTCCTTTGCAGTTCTCAAAAAATAAACATTCGTATATTCGTTGGAGTACTATACCTAATTTCATCAACTCATAAGTTTTGTAATGAGAGGATGTCTTATTAGAGAAGTAACTATCTCGCTTTTGGCAATCAAAACCCCAAATTTGGATTGAATTAAACGTCCACATCTCATTTATAATATCAGAAGGTCAAGCGTTCGTTTCGGTATTGAAAAGTTATTTTTCCAATGTCAATTTTAAACGGAGTAATTTTCAGCAACCACTACGCTGAGTAAAGTCTCTTTTTGCTCCATTTCTCCAAAAATTAAAAATGCGTGCTACCGATCGGTTTATTGTTGATTCCCAAGTGAATACAGGTATACTTATAACAACGAGCGTTCATTCTCTTTTTCTTCTTTCTGGGGAAGTGCGTAGAGAGGCAACAAGTAGCTTCAAGGCTTTAAGTGCTTCTACGAATCATTTAATTCTTGTACGACCATTGATTTGTACTTAGGCTAAGTATCCAATGAAATTAAGAATGTTTCCTTCATCAAAGGGGCCTTCATTAAAAAGTTGAATAAATACAAGAAAATGTACGCTATTCACCGAAACACGTGTCCACAGATTTTTTTTTAGAGCAGTTGGTTCAGTTGGAACTCCAGAGTTACTTTTCTGGAACTGATTTGCAACAACCAAAATTCCTGTTGTAATTACTGTGGTATTTTTTTTTTGTTAGTTTATAAATGAGTTACTTTACTGTGACGAATTCCAAAAACATGTTTTCAAAGAAGTTAGGATAAAATGCATTGAATCGATGAAAATGTAGGGAAAGCCAAACATAAATTAAGCATATTTTCTGTTTAGATGTAATGATACACAGCCAAACACTCATATTTGGCTATCTCCAAGCTAAGCCCAGTCTTACCTTAAATAATTCCCGCCACCATTTAGCCCCTCCCTGCCTTGTTGTGGGATGACTATGAAATCAAATAGCTGGGTAGAAATGGTAGATTATAGCAGCTGAAAACGTACTGTTCACTCAAACTCTTCAAATAATTCAGCTTTGTAGGCTAAATGCACAAAATAAAAAGTTCGTCGGTTTTAGTTTTCCTATGCAACGGTAAATTGTATATTCCAGCAAAATTACGTTCTTAATATAACTGGTTAAGAATAATTGTTTTCTCTTTTTTTCGAAAAAGGGCTATTAGACCCGTTTGAGTGTTTCTCCCAACTTACTTTTCATGTCTCGTGAATACAATTTCCGCGTTATTGAGGTTCAGGTAATCAATTCTTCCTGTAACTGTTATAACGTACGTATACTAGTTCAACTTATAATCTACAATCGAACTGGGGAAGAGAAACAAATTGACTAGGTTCCAGTGGAGGATATCTGAAAAATGCCACGTAATACGTAGGCTGCTAACCAAGAATTTTGGAATTGGGGGTTGAAAATTTGAGAAACCTGTCTTGTGTAGAGGCTCTCCCAGGTGATGAGAGAACGTTCGGAATAACTCTACAGTTCTTGGAAGGTACTGAGTAGCTACTACCTTAATCGTGCTCACGTTATTACGAGTAGCTATTTCATTTTAAGCGTAATGTTCTCCCCTCAATATCTTTGATATGAATAATTGAAAATGAGATCAACAGAAACTATTGTAAGTGGGAGAAAGGGGCATTTCTATTTTTTATTTGGAAATTACTTTTACTTTATATTGTGTTTTGAAATTACGTAACAATCAATTTAACGACTTGTGGCTTCCTGCATTTCATGTTTTTAATATGTGCCAGGTTCCTTCTGTTTTCATAAATGGCCACATTGCCAGACAAATTTGATCGAGAATTATTTGAAAATTGCGTGGAGTGAAAGCATTGTGACGGAGCGAACGTTGCGGACCGAGCCTGTATAGTATGTTAAACCTTCTACAAGACTAAACTTCTTTGCGCAAAAGATAGCAGTTTCCTACCGAGTATAAATAATATGGTGCCACCGCCTGTGTATCATCGAAACGACATGTGGCGTAGAATCTTTTAACATGGATAACAACAGGAACATTGACTCTCCGCCCCCAAAACATTGATAACTTGTACCAAAACTCAAGCGAGAAGCTTTCTTAAGATTAGGAGCCTCAATCAGGGCATAAAAACCCTTCTTAAAAAGGAATAACAAAACTGCTTCAATCTTCTTCAGTGCTAGGTGACTTTCCTCGGATCTGACGACTTGGCAACATACTAGGCTGTACGTGAGCACCAAACTTCTTTCTTGTCCCTTATTTTCCTCCGATCCCGCTGATAACGACTCAAATGATTCTACTATAGGAGTAAGTAGCATTTTTAGGCAAATCGGAATAAGGAGTAGGGTGTTCCTGTTTCCGATTCCGCGATTGGAGACAAATGGAAAGTGATGAGTTAATCAAGGAAATTGTAATAGTGGCAATGCGTTCTGAATAAATACAGAATGCTACTTGGACTTGAGCTGCTAAAATAGGTCTTACTGTAGGCCTCTTCTTCGTTCATATTTTCCAAAAAAAAAGGCTCATTACATCAGCATTCAGCAACAAAGCTACACCATTCTGCAACTATTGCAAAAGTGAGCAGAAATGTGAAAGGAATGCGAAGATGGATACCACCTAATGTTAGTAGAGTATAGGTGTACTAGGAAGAGAAGGAGCGTCGACAAGGGAATGCAAGACGAATATAAATCGGCATGATTTTCACGCACTTACACCAACCAGCTATTTATAAACGCGACTCCGAAGCAGAGCGTCACTTTTAGCAGGGAAATCCGGCAAAACCAAAAAATAACCTCACATGTAGGAAGTAAATACTCTAAAATTATCACACATTACAAATTAGGTAGGTACGGATGTTTAAAAAAATAACGCTTCTCCTTAAAGTAAATGATACTCAGACCAATCTTCGGTTTGTAACTTTATACACTTGTACGAAAATAAATCTCACTTTCACTTGTTGGACAACAATTTTACTGTTGATTTTCTAACGATACTAACTAAGACATTATCGCCGGTTACTCTTAGTCGGAATGTAAAACGCTAATATTTCTATAAAAATCTATCTCAAGATACATTCATGGGCGAGGAAAGGATAACAACACCGAGATGATGGGAAGTATAATGACTAGTCATAGAATGGAATTGAGATTCCATGTTATTACATCAGCGATAAGAATTTGGTAGAGCGATTATATAAATTTGGAAGGAAAGAGTCATGAGGGTCATGTTTAAGGGATGAGGTTTGAAAAAGGAGCTATGTTGAATTGTTGTGAATATTCGCTTGAGTACGTAGGTGACGTAGTGATGTCTGTTGTTACTGTTTTATATAATTATTAGTAAGAGAAGAGAAGACCAAGGACTCTTCATTATTTTTGTAGAAAAACTAAGGCGAACTGTTGTCTTTCCGAAAGAACGTTGACATCGCAAACGGTAAATGTCAGAAGATTCAAGGTGGAGTTCACCCCAAAATAGGACCACTGAAGAGAAAGGTGACCGTGTGATGTTTCGTAAATAACCAACCAACAGGAAAAAGGAAAACGACACTTATCTACGTAGTTCCTTCAAACAGTTCGAAATATCACTCTAGAACCATTTAGTTAGCTTTAAGTAAAGCAGAAAAAAATGTTAAGAAATGAACATTATTCGAGAGCAAAATAAAGTTGGAGAAAATTTACTGTTAACGGACTCCTTTGGTGTGAAATTCTTCCAAATGGGCAGCTCAAAAGAGTCTTGAGATTCCATATAAAGAATCTCGAAACTCAACTTCCCCAAAAGAAGGGTCTCAGCCCGGCAATCGAGATAATAATTACGAGTCCATCTCAAGGCTTGTCATTAGAAAAAGCCATTGTGGGAAGAATTGAGGCTCAATAGTTATTTTTTCGACGACGGTTTTCTCAATTAACTCCATTTTCAAACCATGAAGCGATAAAATTGCAGACTCCGAGAATTCTGTCAAAAAGGAGCGTGTTTTACGTGTGAAGATGAACAACATTGACAGATCAAGCAGAGAAGTGTTTGAAACACGATCAGCCGTACAAAAGGTGATACTTATGATGTAAATAATGGTACTTGGAAAACAATTATTTCATGGAGAACAATTTTGGGAGATCAGCCTATACGAATCACAACACGGTAATATTAACACCGAATCGTATCATGACCCAATTATGAAAGTCGATGGTTGAATGTGTTACACAACGCTAACATCGAAGTAAACTTTTTAATCCTTTTCAATTTACAACGCGCTAATACTACTTTGTTATCTTATTATTAATCTCTGATATTGTTGTTTGCATCCTGGATGAAAAATATTCCCTCTGCAATCATCAAAGCGTGGAGTAACTCATACTGAGGTGAGTGGAATGGAGCCCAACGGAATTTAAGGTTTGCTTTGTTATTGATCATCAATTTTCCGATTGCAGAAGGGCGGGTATTTGTGCTTCGACGTCGCAGGACCGCAAATATTGCAACCGCAAACGTTGGGATACATGCGACACTTGATGAGGTTGAAACTAATTAAACTACGCGAACAATTATTTTAGGACTTCAAAGGGACAATTGAATCAGACCGGTTTCTTCTTCCACGCAACCCGCCCGGTAGTGATGCTGCGTTACAACTGCAAGCAAAACTATAGAAATTACAATAATTTTAAAGCTTACTTTTCATGTTGCAGTGTGATTGATGTAACTTAACTTCTTAAACAAATTGCGAGCGGGTTCCTACCTGACAACAGATGCCAAATGATTCTCAGTTCATTAAAAACGTTTTGGTGTAGGTGTTAACAGCCATGGAATTGCGCAAAGACAGCTGGAAGCGTCGTAATGTAAGGGACGGTGATGGGAGCGTAACGCAAAATCGCAAGGGAACAACGGCTTGAAAAAACTGATCCAAATTTCATAATTCCGCACCCTTATACAGAAGCGCACGAGCTGAGCGATTGTTGCTTTTTAAAAGGTTAAAATTAAAGGAGCACAGCTGAAAAAATACATAACTCAGTTTTCATTTGGCCATCCTAATGGTTATCTGACTAATAAACAAGAAGAAACATAGACTCCACAGGACGAACTCGGAATTTCTTTTTTTGAATCTGATGTGAAACATGGTCACTGAGAACACTACTAGAATCAGAATATATATAATATATAATCCTGTCCGCAATAATTTCGGTAATGACATTTGCTGCCTCTCGTATCTAGAAGGGGACCTTTTCAGACGATGGGGCGCTTACACGAATTGGTTGAACGTATGATCGTGGCGTCAAAACTAGGAACATCAAACCATTGCCAGTTAAATGTAACCTTCGGATGAAATGAAATGTGAAACAAAATCATATTAAAATTTGTTGTTAAAGGGCTGAAAAGGTGTAAACTATGAAGAACGCTCACAGAAGCAGATTCCGGATTTTGTCATGTAGTTGTCATTATACTTGAGTACCACTCAACAGATGCCAAATTGTATTTCAGTCGATTCAAAACGTTAAGGTATAGATGTTGACAGCCATGGAATTGGGCAACAAAAAAGGGGTTACCGCATTTGTCATGATTTTTTTTTGGCTTCGTACACATTTTTGCCGAATTTCGATGGAAAAATTCCAACATTGTACTTCATGTTGAGCATCCTTGGGTTTGTAGGTACTTTTGTTACTGAACCCCAAGTTCTTACCAACGTTCTAACGACAGCTAAATGCTGACTACGCCGCGATCGTTAACTCGGTTATGAGCACAAGTCGTAGTCTTGGTGTGCTGTGTTGATTGCGTACCTCCGAATCAACACAGTCCTCCCGCTGTTTTGCGTAACCAAATGTCAAATAAGGGCTTTTAGTAATTTGTAAACTCGTAGATTCCCACGACATAAATTAAACTATCCAATTCATAGAGCACAGGCAGGAGTAATAAATTAATATTAGCGAAAAATAAGGGAACGCTCTGTGGTTGGACAACGACGCGGTCATGAATCTTCTCCGAGGTGTTCTTCATACGACCACTATAATATGGACTTACAGTTTTCTTCGAACACCGTACGCCAAAAACATCCATTTTTCATAATCGACTCGGAATGACGCAAGAGTGAATAAGGGGACTGGAACTACATGGTGACGGGGAACAGCTAAGGGGTGCAGCTGTAGACACAAGAAGTTGCTGACCGCAGAGGACGTGATGGCTGGAATGAAGCTGGTCACATCAATGAGCAGCTTTTGGCTCGGTCTTTCAGTTCGGACTTGAGGTCTACTTTGCTCTTGCTCCTTGGAGGGCCCTGCAACCTGTACAGAGGAAATTTGTTGGAAGACTCTAGAAATATCTCTATTTGAGGACAGCCAAAATGTCAACATTCTAATCTAATCATGAGATCCAATGGCGACCTTGTCCTATCGCAATCCCTTTCCCCTAGTGGTCTCTCTAGTCCTGCCAACATCAGATACCTTCATCGTTACAATAGTGTACATTACCTAGGAACCAGGCAGGTATTCATATTGAGTCTTCCAAGAGCAGCGAGAGCGGCAACCTCGAAAGCATCGCGCACAGCTTTCGACGATTGTTTGGACGACGTCTCGACGTAAGTCGTCGCGCCCACTTGCCTACTGACGCTGACGCCCTGTGAAATAATTCCATCGTAATGATAAATTAAATTAATTCAATCCCCATTTTTTATTTAAAGTGAACCGTAAGCGGAGTTGGGTGTTGCATTAACTCGAAGTATAGCGGCTCAGTTGGTATATTATGGATTTCGGTTGAAACTCATTACCCTTTCATGGACTTGAGCTTTGTTGAGTGAGCTATTCTGGGTTATCAGAAATACAATTTAATTTCTACATCTACACTAAAGTGAGTACATAGATACATACTTAATTTATACGCTGCGCCTACCTGTTCAGGCGTGACTGGAGATTTGAAAACAAGAGAGAGCTCTTTGATCGTTTCTTTGTCGTTTCTCAAATCTACTTGACAACCGCAGAGGATCACAGCCGTGTTTGCACAGTGCTCTCGGATTTCCGGGTACCACTGAAACACACCAATGATTTATGTTTCCACATTGCAAAACTAGAAAATTGCTATCAACAGGGTACTCGATCATCTAATAGTTATACCCTGTAACCTCCTGGAATAACCTATAGTAACCATTCTACATATTATGTGCGCATAGTGACTTTACCTAATGGTGTATGGAGAGCACGCCCAATCAATAGTATTGGGACATCAACTACACAAGGTAAATTGAATCAGAAATGCTTCTAAAAAGATGAGAGACGAGATGATGATTTCTATTTCTATAATAAAAAACCCCTGAAAAAAAGTTTGAGGTGGTTTCAAAATTGGTTAAATAATAGGTACGATTCCCGTTGTATTGGTACAATCTGTCGTCAATTAAAATGGTTACATTATTTTAAAAAAAAAAAAAACGTGAATATTTAAGAACATACTAGGTAGAGGATGAAAGAAGAATAGGAACGTTATGAACAGAAGGAATGGATTTTCTTCAAATATTGGTCAGTTGATCAACACAATTAGTATAATATCAATATCACTTCCCAATAAGCAAACAGTGAAATAGAGTATATATATTTTTCTTTTTACATCGGGGTTATTTATATTTTCGAAAAAATATTCAATATTGCATTTGTCATCGGGTTGTCTCTGTTTCACTGACTTATCTGATTTTGTTGTACTGCTGTCTTGTTTAGCTGGGCGTCGCCATGTTTCAATTTCCCCGCCTTCCTACATGGCTACAATAATATCACATGGCGTCGCATTGCTCTCTGCAGATTTTTTGCATCGGTTTGGGCCGTCCATTGATTACAGGTCAAACATCGGCTTTGCAAATCCACCAACTCGAGCATGAGACCGAGAGTTTGAGTGGAAAATACCCACCTTGCGAGCGCGGAATGGTGATTATGCTGTATCGATCATCATCAGTGGAGGAGCTGAAAAGGGAAGCTCGCTTGCTCTCCACGGTACAGGAAGGTAGGTAGGTAGGTACCTATACAATGCACGACACGACGAACGAGATAACTTAAGCTCAGTGATCAAAAGCGCACACTGACGGTTATTCTGAGGCTCGATCGACTCAAGTTCCCTCCCAACATCAACGCATAATATCTCGAGTCAATAATGCTGGGAGTCGATTATGACTTCAGTCAATACCACCCCAATGGAGTGGTGTCTGCAGATCTCTCGAAGGTTAGTATTGGAAGGTAAGCGTTCGGTGCTAATCTCGAGAGCACACTTTCAACGTTACCCCCGTAAGCTGTTTAGTAAGCCTGGAACAACCGTCGTCTATACCCTGAATCATCACCATTTCCAAAACTTTCATCAAAAAATTAATTGTTATTCCACTTTGCAAACACATAAATCCTACCCTTTCGCCGTAAGAAATGGCCGCTCGCATTTTCTCACAAATAATGGCCGATAACTTTGATATTCACCTTCAGAGCGACTAGGTAACTAATCTTGCATAACGAGTTTTCTTGAATTTCTCGTCGGTAAATGGCTGCGATAAGAAACTTTTCGTTGAACTTGAGTAGCGAACCAAAAAGTAATTTTGGGCATACTTTTCAAAATATATGAGTGCGATCGAGCAAGTGGCAGATAAGGGAGTTGGTTTGAACATAGAAGAAATTAGAATGTTCTACAATTAATGCAGGCAATTAATGATTTTTTTTTAATGAGTAGGCAGTTAGCTTGTCAAAATTCAGAAGTAAATTACTGTTTGGATTGTTGAAGTTGGTGATAGAAGAAAAAATTATAATAATAACGAGTCGGTTCCTTTACACCCCCACCCACACAATCTGTCCTTTCTCGGACTAAATTGGTCTTGGTTTCCCCCTCATCTTTTCGTGCAAAGACAAATAATGCAATCGACCTCTGCGAAACGGCAAAAGATATAATTCCATTCGAGCGATATTTCAGCCACGAGGCAGATAAAACTGAGTTTCACCTTTCCAGCTTTTTACCAGAGTTGGCAGAGCCATTTCCGAGCGTCTTTTCACGAAAAAAAATTGCCATTTATCTTTCGCTTTCTTTTTCTTTCGGGTCACCGATAGTTGACGGCTACTCATAATACTGATGTAAGACCGAGGAAGCGACGGCAAACACTATTTTATATTAGTTTCTGGAATACTGAACGTAACGAGAAGCAATAACTTCTAGAACCTAACAACATTCAACGATTGATATATAAGAATAAGTGAACCGTGGAGCATTCCATAATGTAGGAATCATCCGTATTGGTAGAGGAGAGCTCCTTTCCGGGGATTCAGATCGTGCTGCAGAACGACCCTGTCCTGGTGTTCGCAGACTTATGAATACCATGTAAGCTTGGTAAGTAGGCGATGCATATGAGCTCGACCGGCGAACACGTCCGGTATTCCCAAGATGTGAGAGCCCATTGAGAGTGGTGGAAGAATTGAAGGAAAGGGTTGATGTATATGCTAGAGACGTGGAGCCAGCGTATGAATTCAAACTTCTCCAAGGAAAAAAGAACCTTCTCAGCAGGGTAAGGGTTGTGGGTCATCAAAGCTTGGACATCCCCTTTGCCACGGTTCTTTCCCGCTCGTTCCCAAGTGTACACAACCGCTGTTGAATCAATGGCCACAGGCCTTGACCACACACACTCGACACTCTTGTAAAGCAAATGGAACGGTGTTTTACTCTCATCAACGTGAGCACCATAGGCTTTTCCTTTCGAATATAATCAGTCTCTCCGCCTCTCAAAAGCGTATAATACAAGGTAGAGTAAAGAGTAATGATTTTCTTACAGCCTCAGGTTAGAAATGATTTCAAATCTACAACCTCGACATTCCCGATGGTAACATTAGGATGGTCACTTTTACCTTGCTGAGTGTATTATCTAGGGAATCGGGGTCTGCGACGCAAAAACACACGAGGAAAACCTGAGCGTCCTGGTAAGCGAGAGGCCTCACCGTATCGTAGGCCACTGAACCTGTAACAAGAAGTACATTTTTGTAATTAAAAACAAATTTAGTGAACACGTTGTGGTTGTCGTAACACATTGCCTATGACGTCGAAGTGCAACATGAATTGAGACGTCGGTTTTTCCTCTCAAATTTGAAACAGAAATATGTAATATACGTTGTTTTAGTTAATCCTTTGTGTTATTGATGTGGAGCTGTGTGAAAAATACACTGTGATAAGCTTCAGACCTGTCGTTTTCCGATTATAAAAGCGTTCAGTTCGAATCGTGTCGTTCCTTTACTCGTTCTCCTCGTGAGAATAACCGTAAGTCAATCGAGAAAATGCCTGAAAACCGTGTTTTATTAAAGCAATTCATTGAAAAAGGCAATGAGTTTCCTTTTAGCTCTTAGGCGAATCGAATAACAGCATAAACTGCTTCATTACTATTCTTAAATTACCTCGAGCAAACAGCCCACCGCCAGAAATACTGTTCTTTCATCCTGTTCCCTGATTTCCGATTCTCCCAAACTTACCCAATTTCAATGAGAAACAAATCCAGTGATTGCTGAAGGAAATCAAAGCTACAAATCTTAATCGTCCTTGCTAATTAGCATTTATTTTCCAATAGATTAGCGAAAAGCTATGTTTTCAATCCATCGACATTAGGCATTTTAATTACTTGTGAAACCGAAAACCAGGGATAGGTATTGTGAAATTGTCTTCCAGTTTACATTGAACATTAAATAAATTGGTTCACATGGAACAATAGAACCGATTTGCTCGATCTTCGCGAAACTGCGCGAACGGAGAAGAGACTCAAGCTTTTTGACAAGACGACATGATAGCACCATATCTGATCAACTGTGGCGCATTTTCAGAGGGCTAAGCCAAAGTACAGTTCCATGGTTACCTCCAACGACTGGTGAAGATGATGTTGCTTACTAGCAAGAATGAAGTTATAACGGATCAATACCATCTTGATCCACGTCTAGAATGAAAGGCCACCTAACTCCACCCCTAACGCTCCAAGAACTGCCTAACTCATCATTCGTTGGTCTAATATACCAGGAATATTTTAAGTATCTTTATGACGAATTTAGTTGATTCGGTTTAGTTAAATTCTTTATGGACAATACAAACAGTTTTCTCTGTCAAGAATTTATCTTTTTCCTTTCTCAGACACTTCTGTCATCCCCTCTCAGCCTCGCGCCGAAGAAAATATGTTTGTTGAAGCTTGGCACGTTTTACTGAGACATCCTTCCTAGTTTCAACCAGAAATTAGTAGGTAATATTGTTTCTCCAGAACTTACTATTCATCAAAAGAGCAAAAGTGAATTAAATACGACTCCCTGATGTAGTTTGGTCGATGTTGTTTAAAAGGTATTTAAGAGAAAAAAGTTGTACAAAGGTATTATATACGTTCGGTTTATACTCGTGTATTAACAACCGTTTCCTCGTTCCACTCAATTCAAAGGAGTGGTCGAGCAAACAAAGTGAAATTCGCCAACATTTCGGAGAAGGTTATTGCTGGGGGCGTTATTGCCCTCGTGGGAGTTGACGTCATTGCCGGGAGAGCTGCCGTTGTTCCAGTCCCAAATCAAGTTGGTTTCGATCTGACAGCCGCGCTACCGACCTCTCTGATGGAAAAACTTTGTCCGAAAGGGTCTGCAGCTGAAGTCTCTGACGTCCGAGAGCGCCAGCTCCGACGACGGATATTGTACGACGATTTCCAGCGCGGTCAATGCGTGGATGGAAGCAAGGTGTGCATAAGAGTAGATTTTATTATTGTTATTTAGTTATCATTTCTCAATATGTTTTATACGAATCAGATATCAGATATGCCAATTTTGCAGACCTCGATTAGCTTTCCCGAACTAAGCTGCACCTCCAGCAAACAGACTGATTTTACAGATTTGCGAAACCCCTTAAGGTCGATCCACACTTGCCCGTGACGTGACAGTGGCGCTACCGGAACGTGATACGTCCGGCGAGGGTAACAATATTCTTTCAGGGAAATGAAGGGGCCTGTTCCCACTCGCTAGGCACGTGACAGTGACAGTGCAAATAGAACGGCCACCGTGCTCGTTCAGTGATCCGGCACATTAGTTGAGGACGATATTTTTTGATTTTCACGGCCGGTATTCTGACCGTCAAGGTCTACTAGTGATCACCAAGATTATAGGTTGCTCGACTACTCATTGCAAGATTATTTCCACGATTTTCCAAACAACAACTAATTTACTGAATTAGTTGTTTGGAAATTTAATTAATTTTTAATTTTAATTAATTAATTGTGAAATTTAATTTCACTTTCGTTATAACATTTTTTGTCCTAATAAAGTTACGTTCTTTTTGACTGCTTTCGTTAAATACCTACGGAGTTTTAAATTGAAAACGCTCACCATCCTCAAACAAACAGCGAGTCATTCTCTTGGTGAGATGGCTTTTCTCCAGCGTGTGGTTTGCTTTTCGAGATGAACTTCCAATTTGCTCAGCAATAAGTTGAACGAATTTTCTGACATTCTGAAGTATTCAAAAAATGTTGCTCCATCATCTATTAATTCCTTATATATAACGTCGCAAATTCCCCTTCCGCCCCTCTCTTTTTCCATGCTTGATGGACCCACTTCCACTTTTTTTCTGGGTTTCCTCGTGGTTTTCACCATCCAAAATCAAGGCGATCATAACAAGTTCGTCGTCTGAAAACATGGCCACTCAACTTCACTGCCACAGCACGTTTGAAACACTGACCACTGTGAATAGTCGATCACGGCCAGTGAAATCACCTGCCGGTCACGGCTCTGCACGGTACGGTCACGTCACGGGCTAGTGTGGATTGACCTTTAGAAGATTATTAACAGACTGTCACTTATGGCGGTATATGTTTGATCTGTCCTCAAAACTACGTGTAAGTATTTATTATCAAAATGCACCTAAGTAGGTATTTTGGGTGAGTTGGTTGCGCTCTACTACTGTTCAGAATTGTGTTATAGATAAGTTTAGTGGGAACCAACTTGATATATTTTACTCCGACAGTTGCTGATATTGGCCTCTCGGTGAACGACGCGATGAATTTTCAGGAGCGGTATCTAGAACTCCCGCCGACGCTGCGGGAAAGTTTCGACAGGCGTGAATTAGGGGAATGAACGAGTGGATGGAAACTACACCGCTGGAACGAAATGCTGGGAAAGGAGAAAAGACCCCGCGACCATACATCATTTGCGTTTTGCGGCAGAATTTAATCCGGGAAGTGTAGCGATTGAGTCAAGTTTTCCTTTTTAATCTCCAAGATCACAATATAATAAGGATACATGGCAGGACTCAACGTAAATACGTTACGCGTGACGTTTCCTACCCTTTCGTAGAAACACGTCTTTCCGTTTTCCTTTGGAACTCGTTAGTCTCTTTTGAACTCATCCACTACTCAATCAACCTATCATCAATCAATTCACTCCTTTCCAACTTACCCCTAACTTTTCGTTCAATTCATTAGGTTTTTACGAACCGTAAAATATCGTCCACAAATGATCAATGGTACGAAGGACTACCTCGAATTCCTGTGCTGTGATTATGCTTCCCCTGACGTGCTTCAAAATTTTGTACTCGATGAGAAAATAAATCAGTAGGTACTACCACAGAGGAACGATTTCGCCTCTCTGCTGCGAATGTTCTTTACAGAATTTACAGTTTTTGAATAAGCGAGAAAAACAAAATGAGCGTGCGTGTAAAAAAAAGTATCAGCTTGTTCACGAATGAGCTCACTTCAAGGATTGCCTCAGCGCAACTACTCTCTATTATACGGCTAACGTGAGCAAATAAATCAAAGACTTTTCGAACCTCTCAAACGAAATTTCATTCCGCGTCTCCGGATTTGTTTGAAACACGGAACGAGTCATGTTTCTGCGCTGGAAAACATCAAACAACTCGTCCCAGAATCGTTAAATTGACTTCAACTCGGCCTTTTTCGTTGTGTGCGTTCCTTTGACAGATCTCGGGGCTGACTCGCCCGTAAAACGAAAGTTGTGAGGTTATGATGCTCCTGAAACGATTCGGGTTTCCCTATATTGTGTTGGGAAGACTAATGATGCTCTCGATTTTTTTTCTTCTCCCCTTCGTTTTTTATCGAAAACCCCCCAACCACCAAGGATCACCTCCTCGTCGTTCTCAGCAATGGGCACACCAGCTTCGGCAATCTACAGGACGATGGAAAGACGAGGGGAGAGGGATGAAAAATTGAATTCGCCCGAGTGATTGAGGCGAAAATGAACTGGTGAAAGTCGTTATCCGGTCGACTCACCCTTCACTTTCCCAATTTATCCGCTCCGCCTTCGCATTTATACGTTACATGGGATCACATACCTATCATACTTCGCCATTCTTGGACCCCTCATCTTAATTTATACCACTTAGCTCATTTCCGATTAACCCACAATATTCTGACTGGCTACTTTTCAACTACATACATCTAGCTTGAATACTTACGTACGTTTACCTTAACTTACGTTACTAACATAAAAACAACCATATTCGACATACGTATCATAGTAGTAAGGTGATGGAACGACGAAAATGGTGCACAGTCGATACCGATCAACTTTGCACGGTTCTTTTCCATCTTCTGTCACTATCTATGTCGCGGAATAAGAACGGGTTATTTTAGGCAGAGAAATAGACGGGGTTATTGATAATTGACAGGATCCTGGGTGCATGGTGGATGTGGAAAGATCTGTTAATAATGGAATCTCAGAATTATGATGGATGCAGCTAAAACCAATACCAATGGTGTATACTCTCACCACAGTTCGCGCAATGCTCCCCCTCGTAACGCCCGTCCACAAGGACTACTACGCTCCTCTTGCGAGTACTAAGTCCTTGACAACCTCACCAGTGACGTCAAAGACCAACACCAAACAAAGGAAGACGACGTCATCAAGGGCTTGACACAGCCAATATGCTCAACGGGTTCAAGGCCCGAGGTCAAGAGAGGACCACGCTCTTCATGGTCCTGTTCATGACAGTCACAGTCCAAAATTTTAATAGACCATTATGAAAATGATAGTTGTAATCGGTACATATTTTGTTTTATATAAAAGATGTATTGAGGAATTTAAAAGACTGATCACTAACCATTCAAAACATTTCAATTTTCCTCAAGTATTCGCTACAGTGGAACATTTACCTTGATGCCCTCATTGTGCAGATCTAAACTAATATGGTACTTGGTAGAACCGGTTTCAGTCCTTCCGGAAATGTAGTTTGGTAGGGAATGGGCCATCAAGTTATGAGCAATTCGACGAGGGTCCTTTTCGTCAGAAGCCCTCTTAAAGTGCGTGGGCGATGTAGGAAAAGCCTTTCTCTGACTACCCGTTCACCTTCTCTTTAGCCTACATCACCTCATAAAAGAGCGGACTGTGCCGAAAAATTGAGGCCTCTTCTGCGAGAGAAAAACGAGTTGTAGCGTTGAAGAGAAAATAGCTGGGCACAGTAGTAGAAGGCGAGCCTCTAAATGGAGACGGAATCGACGGCTTGGTAGAGCCACATTGAGGGTTGACATTGCCTGTATTTGACCACAGCCTTTTCCTTTCTCGAAGAAATGGAGGTCTACCGTGACCATTCTGCTCTGTTCCATGAAAATCGACCACTGTAACTTCGCGTCCAGTATTCATTTGACTCAGAAAAATGTCTTATCTTTTGATTGACGGCTCCAGATTTGTTCTTGTTGGTCTCACGGAAATCAAGTAACGACAATTCATGATAAACACGGTAAGACACTACTCATACCCCAAAGTAATTGCCTCTACCACATGATTGATGATCTCGATAGAGTTTTAAAGTAATATTCAAAGTTGTAGGCCCGTGACTACTACTTTTCCAAGCTCCTACATCGATGTAGGACTCGTCTGAGCAGGAAGTGGAAATTAGCAGGATGACTATTATGGCAGTAGGAATAAGATAGTGATAAATAATATGATAAATAAGTTCAATTCAATTCAATTCAATTCATTTATTGTCGTTTCAGGTAACTTAGACCTATACAACAGGAGTTCAGCCACTTTACAAATGTCTAGCAAGTACATACAATGTTTCAAAAAACTAGGTCACATGAGTCGGAATGGTCCCTGTTAAATCAAAAACTGGAACGTCAAGGACTTCGACCTAGGATCAACGATTTGAAATCTGGAAAAAAAAGCGATGAATGAACATTTCAAGATGTAAACCATAGTAGGTGCGATTTGTATTCTATAATCTTCACTCTTTTTTGTATAATATTTTTAATATTTTTAAATAATGTTATATCGACTATTTTAGTTCTATTGTTATTAATATTGTAGATTTTTCAGAGGAACCAAAGTTAGTAAAAATAATTTCCAATGCAAACGCATTAATAATATTTATGTGACTCATGTGACCTAGTTTTTTGAAACATCGTATGTACTTGCTAGACATTTTTGTAAAGTGGCTGAACTCCTGTTGTATAGGTCTAAGTTACCTGAAACGACAATAAATGAATTGAATTGGAATGATAAATAAGTTTCCAGGACCCGCAATGACGACAGAAGGGCTCCACCAAACAACGTATATGTGATTCTAATACGTGTCTATCTCAGGGTCTGTACATAATTGAGATAACAATTGTGAATGAGAATTAAAGAAATACTACAATTAACTATTAGAAAAGGCAAAATTAAGAACTTTGTCAATGAAAAAGAACATACAAGGCAAAATCAACTCTGTACAACTAGTCGTTTCTTAGCGTTTGAATATTAATTTACGAACTCTTTTTACCGTCTACCTTCCTGCCTATTGTAGGGAACATTAGTACGCAAAATAATTAAAGCTGTCGCTTTTTCCAACGTTTAGAGCATGACTGGCCGGAGAAAAGGTCCCAAATTGTTACTCATGGTGTAATGCAATTAGAGGATACAAACCACAATTTAGGCTGCACCAGTCACACTGGACCCAACCCCGACGGATGTGCTTGGTATACGGCCAAGCACTGTATACGAACCCGAGCACCACGGAATGTTGAAAAAATCACGATCATGAGATTCATGAGAGGAACGCGTCCGCCCCTCGAAGTGCGCCCGCGAGGGATGCTGAATCCGGAGTTCATACCACCAACCCAGGGAAAGAGTTGTATCTGAATAATTCATGGGAGGAGGATCAGTGGGGCTCTGAGAAGGAATACAGTTGAGGCGACCAAAGAATCTTTTTTAATGAAGATCCTGAAAGATAAATTCGAATTGACGTGGATGGTTATGTAACCCTTTTTGTGCCGCTGGGAAAATGAACCTCTGCTCCTCAAATTGTATTCCATTCATAAAATGAACAATGAAAAGGTGACTGACAGAGCCAGAGGATTCATCATGGTTTGAAATGAAATTAATTCACCTACTGGTCACATTGGGTTGGCCCGGAATTGAAATGTTCGGGGTTAATTAAAGAACTCAACAAACTCAAGTTCGTGATAGTTACAGTCAGCCGCAAAGTTGATGAAATCCTGGTTGATTAATACTTAATTATGAAAGCCGGCTTTACTTTTCTCGCTATCGAAAAAACAAGATTAGAAACTGACGAAAAAAACCCTGTTAACACCTAATACTTTTACACGGGTCCATCGGATCCCGCGCATGGGGACTCATTTCTTCAAAATGGGGGAAACAGTGGGTGAGGCGGGTCCCGGACCCATTCCAATCAATTCAGGGTCAAAAATTTAATGAAACTCCTACTCCGCCCAATTGTGGTCCGATCGGGCTGAAAAGTTTCGAGAACCAACGAACCCCTGACCCTAATTTCAGATTTTTAGAAGATTTTCTACTACCAAAGTCGGCGTGGACGGTGGACGGACATTTGACTTTTTTGATCGGGACACTTTGGGACACCCAGAAATTTTTTTTGGGCCGAATCGGAGAGATAGACTTTTTGCATGAAAACATCGGTAGCTTATTCAAGGAATAACCAACCAAAATTAAGAATTTGTGAGTCAATGAGTGAATTGGTGGGTTGCGGTATTGAAGCAAAAAATATTGTTCTATCATTCGTGTGAAGCCCTTTTCGTACTTCGCAGCCGGTTCTTTAGCTGAATACGTAAGTGGTAAGAAGGAAGGTGTTTAAATGATTACTGAAATACGTCATTAGGCTAACTATGAACATCTCCTTTAAAATATATTTCAGGTGATTGAACGATGACGCTGGGTTTTAAAAGTTGTGGAATATCCCTGACTAAACTTTCGGAAAACTAGCTCCAAAATTACATCATTTTCCAATAAACTGAAGGATCAACTCTGCAGGAGTAGTCATTGTCAGAAGTTAATTCAGAAGACTTCAGACTGAATTAGTTGAACTGAAACTACATACAACTAACTGAACGACCCCGGCTAGTGCTAATCACGGGAAGTGGAACGACACTGAGTGCTTAGTGGACGATGGAGAGAAGAGGTGGAATGGGACGTATAATAGGTGAGGTGGGGCTAGAGGAAAAACGATTGAAGCCAACAATTAGGTTCAACTGAAAGAAAAGCGCGTTCTTCCAGTAACGAGTCGGAGGCCGCTGCAAAGCTCTCGCGGGTCGTGGGGAGTCCGTGTTGTAGTAGTTGGTTGAAGAAGAGTCAGACAATAAAAAGGAGGGAGGACTGTGGGAGGCGAATGGGATGTAATCAAGAGGTTCAGGTGAGTGTGAGAAGGGGTATCGTTACTTCTATAGTCTCTGTTCGTTATCTGGATTTTCCCAGCTTCAAACCAAAACACAAGGGTTTTTACAGGAAACTACACATCACGTGCGTACCAAGGATTGCCTTGTCTTTCCAGTCGACGTGGAAGGAGAAAACAACCGAAGAGCATGAGGTACAAAAAATGTTTAGGAAAGAGAAAAACGTTCGCAAAATTTGAGCAAAGCTCATCAAAATTATTACACTCTACTTGAAAAACGGATGTCGTCTCTCTTAATGAACAATGAAACAAGTTGATATTCCAGTCTAATACGTTCAAAAAAGCACCAGAATTACAAAACGACCAATCCACTTGTATTTTGATTTTTCTGAAAATGGACACACAAGTCACTTTAGCTCAATATTATAAGTACTAGTCGAAAATGTCCAAAACCAACCGTCAGACCTTTAAAAATACCGCGAAATATTTCATCGTGAGCGTACACCTTCTGTGCTGTATAACGATTCGCCCCGTTTTCCGCCCGATTATTTCCCATTGAAGAGACGTCGTCCTTTTTGGCTTTTTAGGCCCTTGTCCGACTTATGAAAAATTTTCTCAAAAATTTCAGCTGCAGACGCAAACATGGCTTTTCTATCATACAGTAGAGAATTAAATTAATAATAGTGCGCTTTCGCCGACCGCCTTCTAGAAATTTGTACATTCCATTGAAAAGGATCATTGACGGATTCATATCAATGAATCAAAAGTTATAAGTAACCGACTCCTTACCGACCGATTGTAGGAAAAGGGTTCACTACTAGTTTACCTCTTCTTTCGACACTGAAGAACTGAAACACTCATCTCTCTCCTTTGGCCAAAAATTTATAGCGGTAAGTTGTCCAATTTTCCAAAACTCCAGAAACTATTATTCCAAATATACTAACTGCCCATACCCTATCTCGAATTCCGAAAAAACCCTCCTTTGGTTGGTTATTCCTTGAATAATCAACCTATGTTTTCATGCAAAAGGTCAACCTCTCCGATTCGGCACAAGATTTTTTTCTGGACGTTTCAAGGTGTCTAGGTCAAAAAAGTCATATGTCCGTCCACCGTCCGGGCTTCTTTTGGTAGTAGACAATTTTCTAAAAATCTGAAAATTTGGGTCAGGGGTCTGTTCCCGGCCTGAGTCAGACCTCGAAACTTTTCAGCCCGATCGGACCAAATTTGGGCGGGGTAGGGGTCAATATGTGTATTTCGAAAAAGAGATTTTCGAGATTTTTGGCGATCTAGGCGTTTGCGGTACCATTTTCCACTAAATTTTGGACGCTGAATCCAATTAAATGAGTCCCAGAACAACTGATTAGCACCCACCGGAAGAAGTTATGGATCAAAATAGGTATCTATTTACCCATTTTGATGTGTTTTCAAGATTTCTGGTACCTAGGCGTGTGGGGTATCATTTTCCACTAAATTTTGGACGCTGAATCGATTGGAATGGGCCTGGGACCCGCCACTACTGTTTCCTCCATTTTCCCCATGTTGAAGAAATGAGTCTCCATGCGCCTGGTCCGAGAAATAACCATCCCGTGTGAAAGAATTTGCTGCGTTTTTTCAATTTGGAAGGTCCGTGTGGATAGACTTGATAGCCATGTAGATAATATTTCTCACACAAGCATCACGACATAGGATAATAAATAATAGTGGAATAATTAGCTGTTGAGAATTCAGGCATGAAATGAATACGATGTGAAACATAGAAATGTCAAATTTCTTGGAAAATCTGAAAGATGCATGAAAACACAGGGTTTTTATCAAGAAAGCATGACGCTCAGGTCATTATGCCACTGGCATCCTTACGAAATCCTTATGAAATATGCAGTTGACTAGATTGTTCCTAAAGGGTAAATTTTTCAAGGTAATCGCTTTGTTTGCCTGGTCGATGAAAGAGGAGACATCACTAACTTATCAGGTTGACTTGGCACCCTTCCATTCAAGTTGCCATTGTTCGTACGTTCGTCTACTAGAGTTCCAGGTTATTTTGGGTTGTGGCACTACAGTTACGATGAACGTGTCAAATATCACAATGTTTCATGAAAACTCACCCGGTTGAAAAGCCTGCCTTGCATTTCAGGTTGGTTCATAGAAATTTCAGTCTTCAGATGGACTACTACTGGCACTGAATTCAATTCCATTTCATTCACGGTCAATCTATTACCAACAATCGGTTGGTGAATTGTTTACTCAACTTGATCGATTCATGAAGGTCGAAACACGGGTCTAATCTCACTGGCTTAGGAAAGAGACGTCGGCGTAAAATCTTTACCGGAGATTGCGAGCCAACGCGTCACTCCAATGCTAGAAGTTCAATTGGTTCGAATCAATCAGAAGCAAGCACCATAGCCCTCCCGATTCCTTTGCACTGCGAAACACTGAAGTAAAATATAGATCTGCTGTATAAACGTCGTGAAGATAATACAATATCATTGGGAACAATACGTGGCTCAGAGGATAGTCAAGGAAATGTATATCTATATTACTGCAAAGAGAGCATTCGGTTCGAGAACATTCGTATCCCGTGGAACAGTGACTGTAGTAAATTCGGGATAGAAGGAATGGCACAGTTCCACTAGTGCTTCTCATTCAAGGTTTCCCCACTCGAACACACTCGACAGTTTTTCACCCGTTGACCCGCTTCGACTGTGAGTCCCATGTCGAGGTGTTGGGCGGATTGGGAGGGGGAAGGGGGGGGGGAGATTTATGAGCCCGGTAGCTCTAAGCGGTGACAAACCCGTGAATAGTAAACGAAAACGGTATTCGAGAAGCAGACGAGGAAGAAGGCGAAGAAGTTTCCGAAGCGAAGGGAAGCGACCCAGGGCCTTGAAGGGTTATGTGATCCAAAAGGGGGAGGGGGGGTTGCTTGTGATGGGCGAGAGCCTGGATGAAGCAAATGTTTATTACACGGGTGGGAAGATATATTGAGACAGTATATCACTTTCTTCATCCCTTCGGTGAGGATGTGTGTCGGCAAGGGCTGCACCCCCCTTCCTCCATGCTTTTACTTTTCTTCTATCCCGCCGCTACCCGCCAAGGTTTAAAAGCCTTACGACCAACAAGTTATTTTTTCCTTTCCAAGCGGAATATCGGAGTCAGGGTGATATTGCGATACGACCTAAGGGGTGAAGAAGAGTATTGTGATCTATATTAAGACCAAGTTACGCCTTTTTTTTCTACCCATCGTTCCCGTTATCGAGCACCTATATAATTACAGTTGTCAGCAACATACACTCAAAAATTAATGAACCGACACCCCGAATAATTTGTGGCAAGGACGTTTAATCGTGGCTTTCCAAAAGTGAATCACGATTCGTGTACGTTTAAAAATTTTTCTTAGATCACTTGGCCTTAATCCTCTTCCAGAAACAATGTTATTCCCTATGGCCCTCTCCGCAAAAATGTTTTGGGGATGGAGGTGGTGGAAAGGAACCATAGTTTGAAATCACCAGGGAAAAATTCCTTACCAAATGGTGGGGAAATGATTTACTACCGTACGTAAGACACAGGCCGGTGACCCTCCTATTGTCAGAGAAATAGAGTATTATTAGATCGGAGGGGGCTCTTATAAGAAACCTTCAAGTAGGCTAGAGACTTGCAGAACCACCATATTTTTCACATTGCTCACGTAACCTTTTGTTTTCGAACACAATTAAGGGATAGTAATACGATCATTCTTGCAATCAGGAAACATCTCTCTTATTCAACTTTTAATTCATCTCAACTGATTTGACATCAAAAGCTCTTCATTCAACGTGAAAATTAAAATTTTTAGAGCCCAAGGTACAAATCGTCTGTCAGAGGAGAAGCATCACCATCAAAATAGAAAAAAAAAGAGTTGGAATAGTAGTGACGAGAAAAGTGCGGAAACGGCAGATTTCCCAAGGGCTTGTGGACGGAATTCCCTGAAGCTCAACTGCTCATGCCGGCCTCTGCCATCTAGATCGAGCACATGACTCTGGAACTCACAAAGGGGTGAAGTAGCAAGTTGGAAGGTCGAGGGCGCAAGAGAAGTTTACGGGGTTGGGAAGCCCTCAAGTCACGAGGCGGACAACAAACCGTATTAGGGGTTATTTGGCCATTCCCCTATACTGACCCCGGATCTTGGGCTTTCCCCAACCGATCCTCCATGTCGCAAGCACGTCTTCGGTGGGGAACTGGCTCTGATCACGAAAGTGGTAACCTGAGGTGGAAATATTTATTTTTTGAGCTGAACTGAATGAGCATCATGAGAATAAATTGAGTCCGAGCTAAAAACGCCAGATAAGTTGGATAACTCCAAGAACATCACAATTTAGGCAAGAGAGAAATCTAATACTTCAGTAGGTAAGAAAAAATGAACTCGAAAGTAACTAGAACTAAAAAAATAACTAAGTAAAATGAAATAAGAAATAGAATAAATAATGTATGCGTAAGCGTCCATATTTATGCTACTACGTATTATCCTGTGAATATTTTATAGTGTTATTGACTCTTAAACTCACTGGCTTTTGTAACCACGATCGTGAATACATAATTTAAACTAAAAGCGGAATCATTAGTTCATTTCAACACAAAGGGGATCGGAAAAATAAAAAACGCTGCAAATTCTTACACAGGGGTTGGTTATTCGTCAGACCAAGGGCATGGAAACTAATTTAAAAACATGGGGGAAAAATGGGGAAAACGGTGGGTGCGGCGGGTCCCAGACCCATTCCAATCGATTCAGTGTCCATGATTAGTGGAAAATGATACCCCACACGCCCAGGTACCAGAAATCTCATAAACACATATTCAAAATGAGTAATATATACCCATAACTTCTATACTATATTACTCCATACTATATTTGACCCATAACTTCTTCCAGTTGGTGCCAATCGTCCTGGGACCCGTTTCATTGGATTCAGCGTCCATGGTTTAGCGGAAAATGATACCCCATACGCCTAGGATCCAGAAATCTCAAAACACATATTCAAAATGGGTAGTATATACACAAATTGACCCATAACTTCTTCCTGTGGGTGCCGATCGTCCTGAGACCCACTTCATTGGATTCAGCGTCCAAAATTTAGTGGAAAATGATACCCCACTCGCCTAGATCGCCCAAAATCTCGAAAATCCATTTTTCAAAAAACACATTTTGACCCCTACCCCGCCTAGGCCGGTATCAGACCCCTGACCCAAATTTCAGATTTTTAGAAAATTTTCTACTACCAAAAACGGCGTGGACAGCGGACGGCGGACGGACATTGATATTTTTTGATCTAGACACCTTGAAACGTCCAGAAAAAATTTTGAGCCAAATCGGAGAGGTTGACCATTTGCATGAAAACATAGGTTGATTATTCAAGGAATAACCAACCAAAAGGCATGATCTTGAAGTATTGTGAATATAGTATTATAATATACTACCCCACGTAAATCGAAATCATTGAAAAATGTTACAAGATAACAATATTTCCTCCAGTAACGTACCTTGCCTGCGTTCGCGGCCATCGGGCGGAAAATGAGTTGGGACCCACGGGGAATCAAACGTACATTATTTGCGAAACTGGAGTTTTGATGTTACTTTTAAATGTTTTAAATTTTATTGGTTAGCGCTGCGGACGGACGTCTTGGATTTTGAGTAAGTTTAGGAAGGATTTTTCTATACGACACCCACATGCGTGCATTACCACAACATGGATGGAGTACCAAAGTTGGATTAAAGGGGGAAATATTTTGTAGGATATCTACTTATTCTTCTAGATGCTATGTAAATGATATGTACTTACAATACGGGCCTCCCCATGACGCTTTCTATAGAAAATGAAATGCTACACAAGAAAGACCTAAACAGTAATTATAGGAGATACTGATAAAGGGCCACCAAAGCGCAAGAGGCCAGACTACTTGCATGAATGGGATTACTGGATAACGATATCTGGGTAGTGACCCTTCTACCAAACAGGTAGGAATACCCCGAGCCCTTCTCTGTCCCCTCCAGCTGTCAGTTGCGTTTTGGGTTTGAGAGGTGCCACTGTCGTCTTACAACCATGGACCCCTTCAAAGCTGTGTTCACTTTATACATCGTTCAAAATGTATTGATTGATCGCGATTGGGTGACCTACGTCAAAATGAAGATGGCTCTGGGTCTCATAAAAGTGGTTGAGCCGCCTGCAAGAGAGCGGAAATCCTTCAGAGGTGACGGTCTGGCGTTCATCAAAGCCTTCAAGCGTTATGCGTTTTCCCCACTCGCCACTTCCACCCCTTTATCTGCCACACCAAGTGAGTAATTTGGCTGCATGATATTGAATCTTGACGCTGAAAATATTTGCTTTGTCAAATTATACCCATTTATTGAATTTGACACGGTCTCTCCTCAGGGCTATGGTTTTGAGTCTTGAATAATGATAGAATAAATACGTCGTCATGCTCCATAACTGACACCCTTTTTCCCTATAACCCTATGTCAGCCAATTTAATCACAATATCATTATGTACAAACATTTTGCACCGCTTCACAAACGTTCCAGTGGAATCTATTATAGCTCTATTGTACTTGTTCTGTAGATTGCTCGCTGGAGGACTTGAGTTTTTGGGATGACGCTCTTCTCAACAACGGCTTCTTTGAAATCAATTGATTCACCAAATAGCGCCTAATTTTAATGAGAATTGGGTACAGATATGTACGCACCTACGTGTTTGTTATATGTTCAACTAATGGACTAATGCTATTTATAAGAAAATAAAAATTTGTATTTGAATTTGTCCAAGTCGTTCGGCTTACCCTCTCATAATTTTAACTTCTTACTGATACAATATTTGTTACGTGTAAATACAGAAAAAACCGTTAGAATCATACATATTCTTTCTCTTTTCTCCTGTCACCCTAATTCCGTAAGGATCAGCGAGTTTAGTGTCGTGCCTTTGTGATTTTCCTTATTACTGGCCTCAAGTTGAATGATGATCATTTCGATTATTTCATCTTCATTATTTCCATTAAACAAGGCATGTCCAAAATGATCCTCGACCATTTCAGCCATGGGTTGATACAATTTTACCTTTGAACATTGGTACATATTGGGCCCGGACACTTCACGATAAATTCGATCCTGATTTTAGTTTACTATTCTTTCGTAACGGCGAAAGCGCCCAAGTTTTTTACATTTCTAATTTTTCAAAATGTAAATATTTTCAAAATCTGAAAATCCCTCAAAATGCTGTTGGTTGATTGATTTCGATCGTTAAAATGCTCCCCCTCTTCTGCGTACGGGATTTGCATTGTAAGGTGTCGAAGCAGCCTGTGGGGAGGGGGAATGGTACTGAGAAACAAAAAGTGCTTCTTTAAAATTAATGAAGCTGGGGGGTGGGTAAGAAGTCGTGTCACGTCTCAAAAAAGAGGAAACTCGGGCTTGGGTTGTTGACGACGTTACTTACCCCTTGTTACTTCTGTCTTGTTACATTGAGTCTCTAGAGGACGATGAGTCCACTTTGCATTGAATTTATTTTGACAGTACGTCCCGTAGAATATGACAACTGTAAGCAGTCACGTCAGACTGAATATTTCAATAATATTTCACATTCGTGCCCGCTCTAAATGTTTCCGGTGATATTCGCTTTCGGTCCACATCTATGTCACTGCTTCATCACATAAATATCACCCGTCCTTTTCCCTCTTCTGGGGAGCTAGGCACAATTTGAGCATTTTGAAAGAAGTAACAAAGAATTGTATAGCCAGTGAAGGAACCTTTATAAATCAAATTATAGTACCCAACACCGCAAAATGAGAGCGTATTATGGGTACGACAACCAATATTGTGTACCAATTTAAAAACTAATAGGAAGTTGGACCAAAAAGGACCTCTCCGTTGTAGAACGGGGTTTTGTAATAAGAATAATGTCTGGCTAACCCAGATAAAAGTACCTACTCACCTCAACAGTGTCACCATTAATAATAATAAAAAAAAAAAAATTAGTACCCATGACAAAAGTAAAAAGTCCGTCATCATACATTTTTTAACGCTTTTCGCATATCCGCGCTTCGAGAATACGAACCACTTTAATGAAAAACGCAACGGAACGATCGGGTGGCAATACATTTGTGGACTACTCGTTACACAACTGCGGTCGTTCGGCACGAGTATTGGTCACCATGTAATGGAGCAGTTCTTTTCGAATAGACAACCAGAATAAAAAACGATGAAACGAGCTAGAGTTATTAGGGTCCGCTCTACGTGTTTAGCAATCATTCAGCACCCGAAATGAGATTTCCAGTCCTCCCTTACCAGGGCGAAGCTGCGGTTTCATGTCCTTGAAGCAATTACCAAGGGAAATGTGGGATGGTTCGTGCTCAATAAAGGAGACGACTCGGGCGTAAAAAGAGAAATATTGTCACTCGAGACCCGTTCCGTCGGAACCACTCGACTGAGCTAACACATCCACTGTACCTAATTCCCTGAGCTTCGAGACGTGGACGAAGATTTAAACTGGCCCAGAACTTATTCATTTAAGGCGATTTCCATTTTGCGTTATCCTACGAGTATACCTAGTGCTATGGCACGGATGAAACTCGGCTGAGTTTCCCAAAAGTACCAATTATCCCCACGTTCCAAAGTTTCGTTTCTTTGTTGACACTCCTAGATTGATACAAATTAGTTTATTAGTGATGAACCGCGAAAATTGCTGTCGTTGAGAATGTCACTCATCTTGTGACTGTCACTGATCTGTACAGCTTATTTTCAAAAGAAAACCTCCAAACTGGATATTTTCCAAGGATTGACACGTGTTTATGCCCCAACTACATCGAAAAACCATGTTCACCATACTCTCTCTACAACTGTTTGTGGCGATCGGTCCAAGACCCGTCTCGGTTAATTCAGTATTGACAATTTGGTGGAAAATCACCACTCCTCGTCAATACCCTGCCTCCGCCGTCGCGGCGCCAGGGCTCAAAATGAATTAGGCAATGCAAAAACCCAAGTATAGTCTTCACACAAAATATCAGATTTTTTGAAGCATTAAAATACCACTTTCGGCCACAATGCTTAACATTTCAAAGTTCAATATTCCAATTAATTCAATTCAATAATTCAATTCAAGTGCTCTCAAATAATTGTTTATCTCGTGGCATTTTGGGAAGTGTTAGCACAATGCCATTTGTCCTACTTTTCTTGACATCGCACGACAGAAATGAGCATAGTGCTTCATGTTTCTATCTAGTAAACAAGTCACGTACAACACGATGGACAAAAAGAACATATATGAACGTTTATGATTAATGGAACCGTCTTACCGATAAGGAAATTCTTACAGAAAAATCTTCCATGAAAATGAACTATGGTACCAACTTTATTTGAAGGCGCACGGCATCGAATAATTTAAATTGCATCTGTAATTAGATTCTTACAGCATTCGAAGACATTTCAATTTATACTTCCATGGACAAGAAAATTTTATAATCTCATGGAAAGCACAACCGGAGGTGGTCGACGTTCAGAGATAGAAGATTTGTGCTAACGCTCGGATAAACAGCATCTTTCATTCTCTCCAATTCTAGAGCATATTAGACTTATTTCCTACGTCAGGTTTATCTCCTGACGCCGAGAAATTCACGAGGCGTTTACAGCTGAGAAAACACAACCGCGGTGGTCGGAGGGATTCCTTCAGGAACGTGCATATGCGGGAAGGCGAAGGAGCCCTTGGGAAAGCGGCGAGTTGAGAGAAGAATCGTGGCGAATAATCTTGAAGGAATAAATTCACTCGAGACTGACGTGGGTTTGTTAGGTTTAGTATAGCCTTGTTATCGGAGCTTTGGGCGCTCGGAGCAAGCGGTTAGCCTGAAGTAAAAAGGGAGTGAGAGGCGTTTCCTTCCCCCGAGCAAGAACAAACACGAGTCGACTCAAAAGCTCCTCGACTTGTTGTTCTTGGTTGAGCTCCTCTGCCTGCCCATTTTCGCCCGGTGTAGCGAAATTTACATCTTTCAGACGTTCTAGCATTCTTCCAAGCAGTCGTTTTATGAAAAGTACGGAAATCATTTTAAAAGTTTGATTCGTATGCCCACCAAACACATCATTCGAAGGGAGTTGAATATGAAATTGGCACCGCAGAGGCCTGAGTGATAAAAAGTTGGTTTGATGAGAAGAAGCCAAAACTCCAGTTGCAGCACAGATTATAAACAGTTATTTATAATCAATAACGATTCCTAAATTGATGAGAGGACGTCAAGATTCACCTGCTCTACGCGGACATTTCCCCCCAATTTTATTTGTTAACAATATCTGATAGTTTTTTTTTCCAGAAATACTTTTTTCTTCCATAAACAACGGTTCCATATAATCATCCTCTTTTCGCAATGCTTCAGTAGAAAACTGATAATTGAACAGTCAAAGAGAAGCGTCGGAATCAAAAGGTTAGAAGCACAATAACCCACTGACAAGGCCAACTTCTGCTTTAAGGGTGAATCTGCCTCACCCAGCCCATTCCCATCTTCCCCTATAGAGAATGCGGGGTCCTTGATCTGTGACAGGGGAAATCGAGGCCAGACAGGGGGTTGGAGAGTCAGAAAAAGTATCGCCAGAGGAAACGGATTGCTCTGAGTGAGCGGAAGAAGAGCCTAAAAAGCCCCATCCGAAACCCAAGTTTGATTGGCTACTTGATCCGAGGAAAAGACACCGACCGAATCCAATGTCAAATTGCTTCAAGGAACCAACTTTATTGCCCTAATATTTTCCTCTCCGCTTAGGTGAACAACCATTTTCTAGAAAATTGGTACTAAAATGTGCTTCTACTTCAAGAATTGATTTATCGAAGAAATGGGCATAATTTTTTGGAAAAATTCTGTAATTACTTTACCAATGGTACAGTTTAGAATGAATAACGTAGGCATAACCTACATTTTTAGGAAAAATACACACACTAAATATTTACAAGTGCACTAAGTATCATTCTTCTATTAAAGAGTTGATTTTCTTACTTCACCTAAAACTTCATACCAACATATTTTTTCCTGCTCGAAAAGCTTGGAGTCTCTCCAAGAGCAGTCTCGGGTGGGAATGGCGACAAAGGTTGACACACCATGAACAAAAATGAATCATTTTTTTGGAACTTGACCTGACAGACCTCTTATCTTGGACCTCTGCGGACAAAGATAAGATTCATGATTCAACTACTTCAAAAGCTGCATAGTTATTGTAATTGCTCAGGGAACAATTACTCAAAACAACTTCAACGGACAATATTATCTCAGTAAGTAAATTCGATGTTCGAGAATGAGCAAGGTTGAACTCCGCCATTTTCAAAATGATGGTGCAGCAAGGATATTTCGTTGGAACTATTGGCTGAATACTTGATTTCAGATCATTGTGAAATTACGCTGTAACTAGGCGTAATAAGACACTAGGTATGGAGTATACAGACTTTTTCGGATACGATAAATCGAAGAGTTTTACGTAGGGCTGTACCATTACGAGATAAAAGTTTAGTTTGTGTCAATTCACAACCCATAAAGAAAATCGACTTAACGGTTTATAACTTTCAGTCATTCCGGGTTATCTACGTTTTACTTATTTATTCGTAACTACTTAGAACGAAGATTTCAAAGGGTATCGAGTAGCTTCTTTCCAAAATAAAATCCAGTTACGTACCTACCATTGAATTTCCCTCCTCAAGGCTATATTGGTTCCGATGTTTCGGTAGAACAGCGGAAATAACTTTTTCTTGAAGAGGTTCCATCAGAAAACACGACTTCACTTCGGAAACGACCTCCCTCTTTTCTAACTCCACTCCTTTTGAAGAGTTTCCAAATCGAAATCGAAATCGAATGGAATGAAGAACACATTGGATATATCTAATAAAATGATTATTGAATCGCTTTAAAGGGCGAGTTTCAATTGAGAGTAGAAAAGTGTCGTTCACAGAGATTTTAAAGGTGAATAACCCAATATCTTAGATAAGCCGAGTCGAATTTCTCCTTTCACTTTAAATGTTAAAAATTGTCGGGTGGTTTAGGGCTTACTACTAAGAACTTGTAGATATATTTGAACTAAACAGTGCATCGTCTTAGATCCATCGTCACGTAGCCCATTCATTTGGTGCTCAGAAAGAGCTGTTTGAAAAAAAAAAAAATTAGGGTTGAAGGTTTCTTGACGGGTTCTTATATTTTTTGGTGTGCTGAGTCCAAATTTGATGTTTGCCAAAATAAATAAATAAAAATGACGGCTCCATAATAAAAATTGCAAAATTGCATCGCTTATAAGCTGAAAAATATGCAACCCACTAAATTTCTTTTTATTTATAAAATTGAAGTAGACGAAATTTTCAAAATGCACTAGTCACTTTCAATTTTTGAGTGCAGAGCACCGCCGCTAGAGCGCCCTGAAAAGAGCAACTTTCTGGCACTGGAAAAGGAATGTAGTAGCAATGAACTTTTAATAGATTACAAATAACAAAAATACATTAGAATAGGAAAACATTACAATCAATCAAAATTCTTTAATTGAACTCCTAAAGAGATTTGTTCGATACTGTAAAACAGGAGTCGTTTCCAATTTGTGTGGAATGTTCTCCCTCAAGAGAGGCTCGCTAGAGGAGCCTTTGAGCCACCACATTTTATTCCTCCACACTGTCAGTGGTTGTGACTCCTCATCCAACAAGTTTTAACCAGGGTAAGAAGGAAATCATGAAGACGCTCAAGAAGAACTCGGATCTTGTAAACTACCTTGAGCATTACATGGACCCCACAGCAAAGGTCGAGGAGCTAGTGAATGCTGGCGAAAATTTTCTAGTGGCCTTTTATGGTGGTGACCACAATATCACTCGACTAAACGAACAAGTATAAGCTGTACCCCAGTACAGCATATAAAGTCACCGGAAACATGGCCTCGATACCTCCCACTGAAGCTGCAGCCCGTGAGCACTTTCTGCGAGCTTTCCAGCAGAGGCTCGATAATTAGCTCAACAGTGGGGGTGGAACTCGTCGAAGAACGGCCTCATCCCCACGAGGACAGCTAAGGTCGCAGTTCCTGACTAGCTTCACTGCAAAGTCTCTTGCAAATGCAAATGCGAGCTACGGTTGTCGACGTGTGGGTTCTATATTGCTCTAGCTTTGTACCATCGACAATGAAGATGATCCTGATGACCCTTCTGTGCTCGACGACACCACGTACAATACTGAAGACATCAGCACAAAGTAACTAGCATGTTCGTACACCCCCTCATTGCAATGGGGGTTGCTTACTTCACTCTCTAATGTATTTGTACAATTTCTTTTTTAGAGGTGTCCAAGAATCCTGAGGATCCCATCGTGGTAGAATCATCAACAACAATAACGGAGACTTCAGCAGAAGGTAAACTGCATGTATGAAATATACCCTATTTTACTGGGTTGTGAACATTTTCCAACTAGAAAGTATTGCGTACAGTGATATGTACAGTTCCTTTTCCAGGGGAGTTACCGACCCATATCGAACAACCAGGTCCTTCTGCCCTGCAACCAGAGGCTGCTCCATCGAGATTGAGGCCAAAAAGGAAGAAGCTCAATTAAAGAATTGAAATTATTTATAATAGGTACATTAATAGTTAATAAATTGTTAATACCTTTCTTTTCATTATTGTCATATCATTTCATCTTTGATATACATTATAAAACAGGTTGATCGGTCCTTCATGAATTCCTACCTCTCCATGAGCAATGTTTTTTCAAGGGCTCCGTAATGTTGTAACCACCATAGAACATGAATAAAACACGTATTCATGGAGGAAATACGATAAGAAAACGTCGGAGGCATTTTTCCTTTTTTGCTCAAGTACCAAAAAGTTGCCCTTTTTCGCGCGCTCTAGTGGCGGTGCCCTGCATCCAACATTGAAAGTGACTAGCGGATGTGGAAGAAAATGTTGTCTACTTCAATTTTGTAAATAAAATGAAATTGAGTAGGTTGCATACTTTTCAACTTATAAGCAATTTTGTGAAAAAAGACCAACATTTTAGGGTTTTTTGCGATTATTATTTTGAAGCCGTCATTTTTTCTGTTTAGCAAACTTCACATTCGGATTCAGCACACCAAAAAACATGAGAATGAGTTTAAAAAAACCAACTTTTTTACTACGCTTATATTAACTTACTTTGTATTTTTTATTCTTTTTTCTGTAAAAACTAGGCATTTGACTAGCCTGACGGTCTACCTACCGTGGACAGGAACTTTAAGAAGCTTCACACTGTCAGACAACCGTCATCGACTCTGCAAAATCGTCAACAACGTAGGTTGGCTAACCTCCATGTTTTATTTAATAAACCCATAAAATTCATTTTAAATTTAAAAAAAAAATTGAAATGAAAACTTTTTTAGAGCAGATTTTAGTAATCAAACGCTGAAAATATGATTTAACGCGCTATACAAGTGGCAGAGTTGTTCAAAGTTGTTGCTGCAAAGCCCCAATAAAATTCTATTTCATTCGCAACCTTCCTTCCTCATTGCTCGGCCTCTCTCCACAATTTCACTGTAGAAAGTATAGCAATTAGATATAAAGATGAATCATTAAACCCAACTAAAACAATTGCTCTCGATGAAGTGGGCCACTATGAAAGATACTCTGAAAAAGGAACTCCTCGGATGTGGTGCAAATTTGGGGGCTGCACAGGAAAAATATATTACCACAGCTTCACACCAATCCTGTCAGGTGCGGGGGACGAATTATTCTTACGATTTCCGGGGAAGTTTTTCATTGCTTCCCCAGAAAAACGAATCACCACCTTCCCTTAGTCAACTGGTGGTGGGTCAAAAAATGATTCATCCTCAGCAGCTGGCAAAGCGGGAAGAGTGATTCATATTCAAATATTATTATATTTAATTTTTTTTAAAGAGGGGGAGGTAGAGAGTCAAAATGTGCTTAAAAAAAAAAAAAAAAAAAATCGCCGAGATTTTCGGCGATCTTGGTGCGTGGGGTTTCATTTGGGACTAAACTTAGGACGCTGAATCCATTGAGATGGGTTTGTACCGATTAGGTGGGTACGGGTCGAAATGGACCTATTATTATATACCTACCTATTTTTAAAGTGTAAGTAATGAAAGGGTTAAATTCCTTCCTCATTTCAACTTCGAGTTCTGGTGATTCTTATGATGCAGGTGTTTGCTAAAAAAGCCAACAAATGACGAGGGCCCGTAAAAATCCGTTTCTGCGTAGTACAGAGCGTGGTCAATTCTAATCAGTATTGCCTTCTAGTCTGAGTAAACGAATAACAAGTCGCAGAAAATAGAGCAAGTTGAATAGATGGTCTAGCACCTTCTCACGACCACCGTGTCACTAATGTAAAGTGTTCGAAGGAAAAGGATGCAGTTCCATTCATTGAAAAGAACTCAGGTTGAACTCAAAGTACAAGAAACGAGACTTCTCAGTTTCTAGTTACATGTTTTCTAGGGATCGCCAGGGGCGAGTAGGAGGGGTGGTTCGAAAAGCTCTTGGAGGGGGAAGAAGGCTGGCGAATATTCTTCAGACTTCCTAGTCGCATTCCCTCGCCAGGCGCCCCCATGTGATTTCTCTCGTGTCCGCTCGATCTCATTTTACCTGTTTATTATAAAAAGCGCTTGTAAGTTGTAAGTAGTAACTGAAGTAGTGTATTCTTTCAAAGATTTTCCCACCGCACAACTCGAGTGCACCTACCTACCACGGGATTGCAAGATGGATGTAGTCGGCACTAAACGTTGGAACTCCATTCACCCTTGGTCTCAAGATTACGAGGTGAGTCGGAACTTTTGATGAACCTGTTATACTACGTAGTAATAATACTGAGCTGTAATATTGCAGTTTTGAATCATATCACGTTTTTACATATCATGCCTTAGCCCCATTTTGATGGCTGATGTACGTGTTAGAATGAATAGGTGGTTATCCACAAGAAATATAGTTTCGGTTGGTTATTCCTTGTTTCTATTCTAAGCTATGAGGCCTTGTCATTAAATTTCGTGATTTTCAAGAGGTTATAATTCTTGATTGGAATGGATCTCATCGAGGTTAGACCTTCCATCTCATCGACTCACCACGAGGAGCCTTATCTGACTCCAAGTTAGACCTGTCTAGACAAGATGACTTCATGTCGCCACGTTATACGTTACCGTTCACGAGGCAAATGGGTATCCTCTGATCGTTACATCAATCATGACCTGATTAATCGAGTTATTTCTTGACCGTCACTGTTACTGATCATGTCACTACATTCAGTGCACCTTGTTCATCATCAAAAGAGGTGTTTTGTTCCTTTCTCGGACTGTTTATGATGAAAGGTCAAAACTTGATAGAAATCTTTACCAGTTTTTGAAATAATTTTCGAGTATTTTCGTACAATAAACGAGCTTCCCAATAATAATGCCTTCTAACATTTTTCTCACTCGGTACTTTTTTCTTGCTTCGTATTCAATTGTTCGGTTTGAATTTTTTTCTGATTTTGTTGTCAGAATCGTTGAATAAATTTTCTGCGTATAAGATAGCCCCGAGTTGAATGTTTGAATTGCTTGAATACTACAGTTATCTCAACGTACCTGATCTGGATCTGTGAGACTTGAAAAATTACAAAAGCCGTACACAGGTATCGAATTGAATGAACCCTATATACGCAACCTTCGTCATCGTCACTCTCATGAACAATTTCCACCCCGTTTCCGAGAACTAGCGGTCTCCCTAATGACTTTTTATACATTTAATAAACAACTTGTGCCAGATTATAATTTTTAACATATTTTCGATTTACTAATTTACTCAGCATGAAGCTTCTTGTAATCGTTGACCGTACTCAATAACAGAAACTGTGGTACTTTTAATTAATGACAGCACTCCGTGCAAAATGACATGAAAATGTACCTACTTAATAAAAACAAAAAATCCAAAACTTCGAAATATTGAAAAATAAAATAATAATAATAATAAGACATTAAAATTAGCTAGAAAAAATCATTTGAAAAAAGCGTTTATTTAATATAGCTCAAACGCACTAGATTGATAGATTGAGTGATGAATCTTTTGTATGAGGAATTTATAAGCCGATATTATGGTGTATGTCGTTGCACAAGTTGTTATTATGATGGGTGAGGCGACCAAGAATTAAACCGTGGGGTAGAGAGACATGATATTGAATAATGACTTAACTGAAAATTAATTACTTCAATAGAAATTTATACTTCAACGTGATACCTAGCTTTTATTTCAAGAGCCCCTGCTCTCTCCCCCTCACCAACCCACAGCCCTTTGTCTGATGAATAAAGTTTTCATTCAGGATCATTCGGAAAACTCGGAATAATATAATAAGCGTTCCGTGTCTGCCTAAGGATCTCTTTACCGTGAACGCTCATCTCTCATCAAATCCAAAACCGCTATACGTTATTTCTACCTCGTTGAAATCCCCAACTCTGTTGTTGGGATATATAATATATTTTTTTATTCGATCCTATATTTCACCTACAATGAATAATGCTTATATGTTCTGCTTCTTTTTCTGGTTTAAACCAGTAACAACTTTAAGGAAATAAAAAATTATTGGTAGGTAGGTGACTATTGATATTTTTAGACTGATACAGCAACGACTCAAGTTAAAGCCATTGGAAAACTAATTAAAACCAGTCTTGAGAATCACGCACTAATCCTCAAATGAATAATTTTACCTGCAACATTGCGGCCGTTGAGATGACAAGAAAAGTGAATGCTTGAATAGGATAATTTCAACTGTTAGATTAAATAGCGTGTAACAGGTCAATTTTTACATCTTGCGATTAGAGATATAATATAAACGCTGCCAAGGAGTGTGGAGCTAACAAGAGTAACAAAATAAATTCGATCCTTGGTGGCAAACCTGATCGTGGTTTTGCGAAATTTGTTGACGTCTCCTTGCCATCCTACCTACCTGAGTGATTCGAATATTGCTCAGCCCTAGTGAGACTTCGCATCCCGTTTTCATTTTAAGGTACCTGCAGTGGTTGTAACACGATTGCAAACTGAATAAAAGCATACTAAAGTGCTTTGCTTTTCGATTGTGTATCGTTTGTCTTTCTGAATTGAATGCCGCTGAGTTGTTTTAATTGTAAAATGTGATTTACTACTTGATCATTCTAATATGAGGAGTGCGCTGCCTAAAACCCGAGCTTTCGAAGTTGTGAAAACGATATCAGTGTTGCGAGTTTTGGTTGGTTATTTCTTGAATAATCAACCTATGTTTTCATGATAAAGGTCAACCTCACCGATTCGGCTCACAATTTTTTTCTGGACGTTTCATGGTGTATAGATCAAAAAAGAACAATGTCCGTCTACCGTACGCCGTCCGCCGTCCATTGTCCGCGCCGTTTTCGGTAATAAAAAATTTTCTAGAAATCTGAAATTTGGGTCAGGGGTCTGTTCCCGGCCTAGAACGGTCCTCAAAACTTTTCAGCCCGACCGGACCAAATTTAGGCTGGGTAGGGGTCAAAATGTGTTTTTCGGAAAATGGATTTTTTGAGATTTTGGGCGATCTAGGCGAGTAGGGTATCATTTTCGAACCACCAACCTTTCGATTTACTGCCGAACGCGCTAGCCATTTGCGCCACGGTTTGATCTAAACACCATGAATTTTATAATTTGTTATGCATCTAGAATGAATGGCGTGTGGGGTTTCATTATCCACTAAATTTTGGACCCTGAATCGATTGGAATGGGTACGGTACCCGCCACACCCACTGTTTCCCCCATTTTGAATATGTGTTTTCAGGATTTCTGGTGCCTAGGCGTGTAGGGTATGATTTTCCACTAAATGTTGGACCCTGAATCGATTGAAATGGGTCCGGGATTGTTTTGTGATGTCAATTTTCTACTTTTCTGATAGATTTATTTGGGATCGGTAAAAAATGTACGGAGAGTTTGGAACTCTACAATTCACCGTTCAGAAATATCGTTTGTTTGGTGACTACGGAAATCATGGCACTTGATTTCTTTTTGGGAGAAATAGGCGAGCACTGAATTAATACCTTTTTCGTGGACTCTTTTTATTTCGAACTTTTTATGATGGTCGGTAGGCGTTAATAGGAGCGTAACCACCCACTTTCACGAACGTACCCAGTGATAAATATCTTGACAATTTCTGTCTATTGGTTTCAGAATCTGATGCCTACTCGTGAACAGTCGATTCTCTCTACTTTGAACCTCATCAACTCGAGAGGACACTCAATGTTGCGGGAGGTTCACAACAACATCCCAACTGCGGTGCTTCAGTGTCAAAGCTGCAACGACCACAACGTGGAATCATCATCAAAATGCCACGACTGCAATGAAAATCTTTGCCAAGGATGTGTAATCGCTCACAGGTGCGTACGCGTTGTTTGCACTCACACCCTTCCATCCCCCCCCCCCCACCACACACGCAAATGAGGAAAGTGGAATGTTTAAAACTTCTCTTATTGAGAATGCCTGTGGTTGGAAATTGGTAGTATTATGTAAATAACAAAATCGGATACCTACTAACCTGGTAGAGATTAAGAGATGTACGTATCAAAGCAAATTAATTTTAGCGAAAAATTAGAGCTTTTTGCATATCGGGCCGAGTATTTCCTCATACATTTAAACGTAGTTGATAGTTGGCGAAATTTTCGGTGCAAGTATATAAAAAAAAAAAAAAAAAATACAGTTTTTACATTTTACGATTCCTGCTTCAATTAATACTGTCAAATTTTGCGGCCAATGGAAAGGTTGACCTCTGGCATGAAAAAGTTGATTATTCTAGGAGTTACGCCGAAAATCAATCTACTTGGTGACTTCACTTGTGTGAGAATGCGTATCTTCGAGGTATTGAGTTAAGCAAAAAATAATTTTCAAGATTCAAGCAGTTTTTTTTTTTTTTTTTTTTTGCCCGGGCGGGACGGACATATATTGGGAATCATGAGGTTTTTGTTGTTATCGATACGAATACTTTATTTTTGAATACGAATTATTCCAATGAGAATAATAAACTAAAAGAGGGGGGATGTTGTTTTTAAAGGATCCTTGGTTTCCAATAAGATGCCTTGCAAGCGCTGGAGGGTGTGAACCCTTTATCTCTCATGGGAAAATCTACCTCTAGGGGAGATAACTACAAATTATGGTTTTCGTTGAACACGTACATCGTTGGCAGGTGGTAAGGTACGAGTCTCAACAACGTTCGATTCCAACAGATTGTTTTTCCACGAAGCACGAGACACCCTTTGGCTAGGGAACATCTGCAATTGCCAGAATTTCCTACCACGCCCGGTGCAGAGAAAAACCTACACTTCTCCAACACAGTGACTCTGGAGCGTGCCAAACTCGGATAAATACTCCTATTTTATGCCAAACTAAACTGGTATAATTATGTAAGCCTTGTTGCTAGGAAATTATGATTCTTTGAATAATAAGGACGAGGATTCTTAACGTACGAGTACGTTAAGAATCCTTCTCTACAAGATGTTGAGTGAGAAATACTATGCTAAATTGGGGGATAACTTTTATTTAGGCTTCAGTTAGTGCTCTATTGAATATTGGCTGATGATGTGACAACTCACTCTTTCGTTGCGAATATGAATTAAACCTTTGAAGGAGCATGTACTAATCCCATAAAAAAGGATGTGTGTGCCTTGCCATTCAAGCAATCCTTTGCTGCCATTTTTTATGAATAGCAATTCAAAGTGACGTACCATTATTTTTATATTTACACTTTTGCCTAGAAGAAATTTGTAGAAAACTCTATGCGAATTCCTCATAACCAAATTGTTGGTTTTATTGGTTTCAGGAAGGTGAATCTCACAAAAAGTCACATCATCATCCCTTTCAACGGGACCGTAAGCCCCCTCAGCTCGACCACGTCCACTCTCAGCAACCGTTCTAGCGACTCGATCAACAAAGAGAACGTAGTATGTGGACCCCACGATTCAGAGACCGCGCAGTTCTTCTGCGAAACCTGCTCAATAGCCGTCTGCAATGACTGCTCGCCTCTTGAGCATAGGAATCATGAAGTGGTCCTCATCCGCGATGCGACAGATCGATCCGTTATAACTGCTGGGATGCTCTTGGCCGAAGCCAAAAAGGGCGCTTCGGCGGCACAGGCTGCCGTGAATGATGGTGCGGTAAAGATGGATTCTGTCACGTTTAAGTCGAAATTGGTTGAAAAAGAAATACGCAATATGGCTAATGAATTCCGACGACGCCTCGACGAGCGTGAGAGAGATCTATTGCGGGAACTAACAACTGCAGTTACAGTGAGGAAGACCACCATATTGGAAGGAGTTGACACCTATAAACGAATTTCATGTTCCTACAATAAAGTGTGCCAAGTATTGGACAACGCCCTCCGTACTCAAAATCGATTCAAAATTCTTGAAGTCAAAGGGGCGTGCGAGAGTGAATTGAGGCACATCAGAGAGGACGTAGAATGCGCACTTTTCCCCGACGAAGAAGTTGTTTTCATTCCTCCAGAATTGGGGGTGTTGCGGGCTGTAAGTGAAGTTGGAAAAGTCTCTTTGAAGGCTGTAGAGTCGCCCGGTATTGGTTCAATAGGTGACGAGATGAAGCACAGCAGGAACAATTCACCGTCCCTGTGTTTACCCGCGTCTGAAGGGTGGTCTAAACCGCCAGAACCTAAAATTCCCAAGTTTGGCTGTTCGGTGATTGGCAAATTGAGCCCATGGAGCGTCCCTTTCAAATTTAAATTGGACTTCAATTCCATACTAGATACTAGGAACGATGTGTTGGACACATCTCTGAAGCAGCAGGATCGGTGTAACCCTTCATTACCCTCGCACAAATGGGCTGAAGTAACGAAAAGGAGAGCGTTCAATTACGCCGATGCCGGTCGACCAAAATTCGTTTTCGGAAAAGAGGGAAGCGTCGAGGGTGACCTTTGCCGGCCGTGGGGTGTCTGCTGTTCTCTCGAAGGCAACATAATTGTCGCTGACAGAAGCAACCATCGCGTTCAAATCTTCAGCCCCGAAGGGAAATTCCTCAGCAGATTCGGGGCTCACGGCAAAAAAGAACCCGGGTTTTTCGACCGCCCGGCCGGCGTAGCTGTCGACCCTCGTGGACGGATCGTGGTCACCGACAAAGACAATCATCGCGTCCAAGTGTTCACGAAGGACGGCCGATTCATCTTCATGTTTGGGGAAGAAGGGTCGCGCAACGGCCAATTCAACTACCCTTGGGATGTCGCCGTCAACTCCGAATGTCAAATCGTCATATCGGACACGAGAAATCATCGGATCCAGCTGTTCTCCGGAGAAGGGGTATTTCTTAACAAATACGGTTTTGAGAATACGTCCTACCACTCCAAACAATTTGACTCGCCAAGAGGCGTATGCTTCACTACCAAAGGTACGTTGTCGTAAAGTGTAGAACTGATTAAAACTAGGCTCATCAGTCTGGATCTGATTAATCTCATTTCTTCATGCCGTGTCTCTTAATTCTTTTCAGTACTACAGTTCAGTAAACCTCAGAAAATGATTGTTTCAAATTTTTATTTCTAGTTTCCTCAGGCTGTCTGTACCCGCGAGAATCATGTTTCTAACCTCTTCTCATTTGCAATGTTGCATTAGTTTTATTTTGCATATTGTAACTCTTATTCAATATCTACATTGTCAAATCATAATATTCCAGGTAGTGTCATCATCACTGACTTCAATAACCATCGTTTGGTTGTCATTGATCCACAATTTGAAAAAATGAAGATACTAGGCAGTGAAGGTTCTGCTGCCAAACAATTTTTACGACCACAAGGAATTGCAGTAGATGGCGAAGGTGAGTGTAGAAACGCCATTATGTATTTCGTATTTCAACATCGAAAGTATCCGTTATCCATCCCAAAACCCTCCCACGAAGATTTCTTACAAAATCGTCAATGTTATAATCACTCAGCGTGATCGTAATAACAAGCGTAATCGAATTTTGATGTGTATAAAAAACGCTTCATTCTCTTATTGATTTGAGCCCTTAGCTGAATAAGTCGTCTCCACCTTCCTTTTTCTGAAGAATATTCTCTTCGATTTTCTAAAAATGTTATCAGGCATATTTCCACAAACTTTTCAAGTTTGCAACTAGGAATGGTTCAGAAAAACTCTTCAAATTTGGGCTCTGAATTTTACAATTTCATTTGGAAAATGTCGCGATAAAGTTTCTGTCTTTAACTATATGAGCGTATGATAGCATTTTTATTTTTTTAAACAACATTTTATTATTGACGTTGGTCGAGTTAAATTGAACAGGGTGCTGACGAGCATGATTTGTCAGAAGATTCGATTTTCTGAGGAGGCACAGTATGTTAGCATCTTCCCACTTGTGATTTTTGACTCACTTCTCGTGGTCTCATAATTTTGACGTAAACCGTGTTTTGTCAGTGCTCTACTACCGAGTTTAGCGAGTTGAGTCTACAAGTGCAGAAGCTCATCGTTCCCCCTTTTAACCCCAGCCATAGCTCTGGGCTTTATCCTTTCGCAATTTTCAGGTGACCTCGGTTGTAGGATACACCCCCCTAGCACTAAGCCCGTTGTCCTGGAGCCTCTTTTCAGTGGGCTTGAATGGCAATATCTCAGCAGTCGTTTGAATAAAAAAAATACTGTCTACCTTTTAAAATGTACACATATAAGGGTTTCCAAAGTGACACGTTGTAGGTTATGTTGAGATGAAGTAATGAGCACTGGTTAGAGGTGCTTGGACTTTTTCCTTCCGCAACAGCATCAGCTTAATCTATGTGTTTTAACGCTCGAACTACACACAAATCAGAAGTGTGGAAATGTTAGATATCATCATAACCTCATCAACCTTTTCCCTGTTAAATGTATCAGACTTGTACGCTTTGCGCTTTGCCTGAAGGTGGGTTGAATGATGTTCAACTTGAGTAGTAATTGCCCACGAAAGTGATAATTGTTGTCTCTGTTGAGGACGCAATTGTGGCAGTTTATCTTGACAACCGTGCTGCTATAATGGATTCGGGTGAAGGACTCAGTTTTCGACTACGAGCAGGCTCCATTTGCCTCGGGGGAGCTAGGAAGGTCGTTGAGGGGCTTGCTACCGGTTGAGCTAACAGGACTGTGCCAAAGGATGAAGCGGCTCTCCCTAGAGTGTGCTAAGCCACTCATTAGTCTACCAATAAAAGAGCCATAAAATTTTAAATTTTAACTCTTATAATTTGATGAGAATAATAATATTGTCCCTTAGAAAATAATAACGATAAAGTTGATACTTATTTCTTGATACCTAGAACTATTTCACAACCACCAAATCATTGCTTTAAAAAATATCGCTAGTGGTTGTGTTTTTTTGAGGGCCATTGTTGTGAGTTACGTGCGTTTTTACGAAAAATGTTCCTATTGGGCTAGCGCCGAGAAGGGGTAAATAAAAATGGGAATCCCCACTGCCCTAAATCCACTCTTCTGGATACACCTACTTAATCACAACGCATTTCTCTATTTTCGGAGACCCTTTACATGCTCAACTTGTAAAACGAATGCCTTCCTCACGCAGGTAACATCGTCGTTGCTGACTCAAGAAACAACAGGATTCAAGTGTTCAAAGAAAACGGAACCTATTTGTGTCAATTTGGATCGTCAGGTACCGAGCCCGGACAATTTGATCGGCCCAGCGGCATTTGTTTCACACCCGATGGTAGAATTGTAGTCGTTGACTTCGGCAATAACCGTATTCAGGTATTTTAAACCAAATGTTTTTACTTGAAGTAAAATTATATTGACAAAAGTCCTCATACATATATAGGTACTGCAGGACTGGATTTATATTTAGACAATAAGTTCAAAAGATGCTAGTAGTAAGAGAACAAAGCTTTATTGTATTTTGAGCAACTATACTTGACGTTATACATTTTATTAGTGTCATCTCTTTTCTATGTTCTTGTGTATTATGTTTTGACATTCAATCGCGATGCCGATGAGAATTTTAGCCTATAAGTTGAAATTAGTTGTAGTTTTGATATAACCATCCGTATAGGATGTCAAGTTGAACCTATTCCTTCAACCAAAACGTGTTGTCCAGTAAAACCACCAAACGTGGTTTTATTATAATTTTAAAACTTTTTGACGACGCTGCTTTATAAATCTTACGCAGAATTCTCTAACCGTTTCTGCGAAGATTACACTCGAGGGAAAAATGAATCGAAATTCCTAGAAAGACAGTTGAGAACCGTCTACGACTGATACAAAAATGAGAAAATTTTCGAATTCGGTTATCAACTTGAAAAGTGATCTCTCAGAATATATACTGAACTAAATTTTCATGACATTTGAAAAATGGTACCTAATTTTAGTATTTAATAGACTTAATAATGAAACTGATTGTGATCAATAATACTCTGACGATCAATAGTGCAAAGTTATTAGTTATTGCGTTACACGTTTTCTATGTTGTTCAACTCCTAAGGCCATGAATAGTCAATGGCCCCTGTTTACCTCATTTCATAAGGCCTACTTTTGCCGTCAACGGTTCCTAATTGTTAGGGGAAATATAAATCCGAGCCATTAAATTCGGAAAAAGTTCTTCAATAAGGAACAATTGTTCTTCAATTATTTATAAATTTTATATTTTGTGAGGCAATAAAGACTATTTTCGACGATGCCTTTTACACCGCCGTTTTCAATAAGCTACCCTATAATGCTGGTTATGCAATCGTGGCCTTTATACTGGACATATTATAGTTGTTAGATGGCTAGAGATGATCTGAAATCGTTTCGGTAGCTTCCAACAGCTGTTCTAACTTGATACTTGGGAGGATAGCACTTGGCTATTGCGTCTTTAGGGACAACAAGTAATAGTGAATTAAAAAAAAAAAAAAAAAAAAAAAAAAAAAAAAAAAAAACATGTTTCAGAGCAATGACATAGTCTCATCATTCACAGTTCACTGTTCACTTTAGTCATGTGGAAAGTTTCATTTCAACATTTCACAAAAGAGAAATCAGCCGCGATGAGCTGCCATTGAGTGAACCTGGTAAGAATCCTTAGTTTTTGGGAATAAATTCAACCATTTTCCCCTCTCTGTTATTGTAACCCGCCGTTTCGTCTAACGGGCTAGGGATCCAGAAATAGACCACAGGCGAATAAATTAGTGGGAGACTAACGACTTTCACTTACCGTTCGGAATGTCGGAGATGGTCGGTCATAGACTCCAAGTACACCTGAACTGACTAAGCTCTGAGGAATGGGGTTTCGTAAGTGAAAGGCAAGAGTTCAATATTGATTTATAATACGCAATTGTTCGAAATATAAAATATGGAATGTCTCGGCCGAGAAGGGTACTGACTATGACTAAATCTAATTAGTGAGTGGGTAGAATGTGAAGGGCTGAAGGCCAATGAATTAACGAGGTAGCTGAAGGCTCAGGAGTGTTTGATTTAGAATAACGAAGAAAAATACAGTTGTTTTGCTAATGTTCTCCCCTAACTCCCTTTGCTTTTCTACAACAGACAAAATACTCAATACTACGGTTACAAGTTACAATTTCTACGATCAGCTTTCTAATGACTAAACGTCAGGGCTTGGGCCAGATTTAAAGAGTCGACTTTCGCGTTGCGAGGGTACGAGACAGAATTATTTCGCCACTTACGTGCACCAACGCCTTTGGATGGAGACAACAGGGTGATGTGTTCTTCGCTGCTCGGCTTCGGTCAGGGGAACGCCGTCCAGGTTGGAGGAGGCGAGGCTCTTTCCAACGGAGATCCGACGACTGGCGGTGCGTGGAGATCCCAGACTATTGGCCGTCGGTCGGGCGCGAACGAATCAACACTCGGGTCCGACGGGGGATTTTCAGTTCGTAATAGGGGTCCACTGTTACGGGATAGGAATTGGCTGATCTCCCAATTCCCGAGTTCTCACCCTGAAGGAACCACGATACGATCGTTCCTTCAGGTCACTTTCACTTCACTTCGTTGTCCCGGTTCACTTCGCCTCGATGTTCCGGTTCACTTCGCTTCGATGTTCCGGTTCACTTGGATGTCCCGGTTCACTTCGATGTTCCGGGTCACGTGGATGTCCCGGTTCACTTCGATGTTCCGGGTCACTTGGATGTCCCGGTTCACTTCGATGTTCCGGGTCACTTGGATGTTCCGGTTCACTTCGATGTTCCGGGTCACTTGGATGTCCCGGTTCACTTCGATGTTCCGGGTCACTTGGATGTTCCGGTTCACTTCGATGTTCCGGGTCACTTGGATGTCCCGGTTCACTTCGATGTTCCGGGTCACTTGGATGTTCCGGTTCACTTCGATGTCCCGGTTCACTTGGATGTTCCGGTTCACTTCGCTACGATGTCCCGGTTCACTTTACTTCGATGTCCCGGTTCACTTCACTCCGTTCGCAAACAGAGATTTCTACCTTCCTTCTCGTGAGTTCGGATACGACTGCTTGATGTTAGCTCTCTCAGTCCGCTCGTCACGTCGCCTTCCCCTTCTACTCCTCCCTGGGTGTCTTGCGCCGCCCATCGCCTACCCAATCCAAAGAGGGCACGCCTTCCGCCCAGCTGGGGTTAGGCGTTTGGAGGGGGAGAGGGGTCGTTCCGTCCCCCCGCCGCCGAAGTTTCTTGACGGGGCGCTTGGAATTTGCCGCCCCGTTACACTCCTCCGATCTTCGGAGGCCGAGGTCTACCTCGGCAATTTTCCTTCCGGTGGGGGGGGGTGACTGGTGCGATGGGCATTGCGTCAGGTCGTTTGGCTGCCGAGAGCATGATGGCGCTGATGTTCCCAGGTGGTGCGATGGGCGAGATGTTCCTTCCGCTGGTCTTATCTTCATTTCCCTACTATGCTGTGAAACATACAAACCGGCCCTTCTGTTAGTCTCCTCTCACGCTCCGACTCACCCGTTGTACGTCAGTCAATGGCTCATGTATCATGCAGGCAACCTCCCTCTCTGCACAGAGCCAGACGCTGAACAACAATCCTAGATTTTAGCTACCATTACAAGGGAAAAACAAAGGAAAAGAGGGGAGTGGCAAGGCAGTCCTGTCCCGACCCATGAGGCACGGTCATTAATCAAACAAGGTGAGTACTGGTGTTGTGCGTTTTATTCTACAGGTAAGACATTCCCTATTCTATTTCACAAACTACGAGTATACCACAAAACTTGAAAAATTATTTTTTTGTTAATTATTTTTTTTTTTTTCATTTTTTTTTTTTTCAATTGCTTCATCCCGTTCGAGGTGTTGACATCTTCCCCGCGTGGAGCTGCGCGTAGTCGATCGTTTTGCGCCTTGGTCTTAGCCCGTATGGACTGGACGCCGTCCTAATCGGAATCGGGATTCGGCTGGAGGATCTTCCAGGGCCCTGGGCCCCAGGTTCAGGATTTTCTTCGGTCCGTACTGGTTCCGGCCATTCCAGGGGGTCCAACAACCATGTCCCTCCACTATCTTCGCTAGGTGGAGGGGCAGGGCTCTCGGGTGGGCGCGGCTCCTCTGCTACGTCGGGGGTGACGGCGTCGTCTGGCACGCTGTTGACAAACGCTGGCTTGAGCCTGCTGAGGTGGTAGCGCGTGGTCTTCCCCAGGACATCCTGGACCTCGTAATTGACATCGGGTTTCTGGATTGGTAGTGTCAAATTTGGGGGAGTGTTCCTCTCCTGGCACTCCTGGCATTTCTGGACGAACTCTCGGACGTCACGTACCATCTTCTTCCAGTACCCGTACCGCCTTGCGACACGAGTGGTTGTTTCTATGCCAGGGTGCCCGGCCCACTGATGTTGATGACAATTGGTCAGGAACCAGCGCCGCATGGTGGATGGGATCAGTGGCACCGTGATCCGCTGGCCATCCACATCGACCTCCTTCCTCCAGACTTCTTCCTCCTTCTTTAGTCGATGCTTCTCTGGGTCAGCAGTCAGGGTGGAGATCCAGGGGTCCAAGGATTGGGCTGCCATCAGAAGTTCCTTTGGCAAACTTAATATGATGGCGCCAACAGGAACACGGCTCAGGCCGTCTTTGACCAACTGGTAGTCGGGTCCTGCCAGATGAGTCAGATGCTGATGCACCTGGTGCTTCAATTCAGAGGTTGAAGGGGGATTGTCCCGGATCTCGATTGGGAACTCTGCTACATCGGACATCGGAGGGTGTACCACCGGCTGCTTTCTGGGTGGTGTTGGTTCGGTGGTCAGTTGGCCTTGGTGGTTGTTGTCGACGCTAGGTTCAGAGGCTTTGGCAGATGTTGAAGCGACTGTTGGCCCGCCCTGGTAGTTGTTGTCGGTGTCGGGTTTCGTGGCTTGAGCGGTTTCTCTGGGCTTTTCGCGCCATCCCGTCGCCCTTCAGTTGACGGATGTGCCTGTGGAGGTCCGGGTCAGTGGCGACCACGCCGATGGAGATCATCTTCCCAGTGGTGGGTTCTTTCATCTCCACTACGCCGATATCCGGGCGTATGCCAAGGGGTAATTTCCTCAGGAGGTCCAGTCCGATCAGATCCAAGCCGGAGTCAGGTCGTTGGAAGACATAGAATGGGTGTGTAATTGTAACCAGACCAATGGTGGTACGTACCTCCTGGATCCCCAGCACGGGCAGTGGTTGTCCGTCGGCACCCCACAGCTCCAACGTTGTTGAGCGGATGTCAATGCCAGGCACAGGTCTTGATAGGACAGACACTGCAGCACCAGTATCCACGACCATTCGCCGGGATTCCTTCCCCAAGCCGGCGGTGATCAGTATCATGGGCCTCATGACACAATTCACAGCGGTCTGGTAGGCCACCAGCTCGTCTCCGCGGACGTCGACGATTGGTTCGTCCTCGTTAGTTGTTGTGAGACTGGCTTGAGTTTCATGGGTCGTACTGATGTTTCTGACCTGGTGCATTCGCGGATTCGAGATGGGCAGGGTCTTCTTCTTCTTCAGGCAATCCGCCTCCAGATGGTCACGGGATCCACAGAAATTGCAGAACAAGGCCGCGTAGAGTCCGTGGGGGCAACTCACTGGAAAGTGGGACATATCACCACAGTACATACAGGGCAGCACTGGGACGGTCGGTGGTAACTTCGTCGGCACCGGTATCAACTGGTGATCGCCGAACGTGGCCGGTTTGTTTGGGTAGCGGAGCGGGCTTCTGGGTTTTTGCAGGCAGTTTGCTGCAAAATGCCCTGGTTCTCCGCAAGAGTAGCATTTCTTGGGCTCCGAAGGTCTTGATCCGCTGACAGCGGCTATGTCCCATCGAGCATCGTAGTCCTGCTTCGCTCTCATTACGTCCTCCCATCCCTCAGCCCGCTCCACTGCATCCTCCAAGGTGTCCGGAGGGTTACCCTGCAAGTAGAGATGGAGTTCTTTCGGTTGCCCGCGGACAAAAGCGCTGAGTGCCTTTCGTCTTGTCCACTCCCGACGTTGGGCCTCGTTCAGGTTGGGTTCAGTTCGGACAGCCGATCGTGCCGTGGTCAGAAGTCGTTCTGCAAACCGTCGGATGGACTCGTCGGGGTCTCTCTGGGCTGTCCAGAGTCGTATGGTCGCCTTCTCGGGACTTTCCTCGCCATACCATGCCAGTATGGCCTTCTTCACGGTCGTGTACGGGGTTTCGCCAAGACCATCCTGGAGGAATCGCTTGGCTCCACCTTTTAGGCGGGTGCGAAGGAATCGCAGTCTCTTGTGCTCGTCAAGCTCTTGGGTTGCTTGCTCCACTTCCTGGAAGAACACGGATGCCGTGATAGCACCCGGCTCATCAGGGTTCCATGGGTCGACTTCCATAAACAACGACCGCGGAATGCCAGAGGCCGCAGGCTCGCGGAAGAAGGCGCCCAGTTTGTTCATCGCTTCCGTCACGGCGTTCATCATGGCTTCGCCCTCGACTGATGGGCTGCTGTTTCGTTGCATGGTCGCGAACTCACTTGTTGCACAAAAGAACTAAATAAAAAAAAATTACAGAACTGATAGATCACTTTCTTGCGCACCAAGGACCGATAATTTCCCCACGAATCGAGAAAGGACTTCCCAGTTGGTAAGAGCTATGACGGGTCCGGAATCGGGATGTCAATTGGAGCTGAAGGCTCGTCGGAACAGTCCCGGCACAGATGGCTACGGCGAGAGTGATGCTACTAGATACTGAGCCAGTAGTTAAATTTTGATTTATGGAAAGAAAGAAAAATGATACGGATTTGAAGTTAATTGACTCCTCACTCGCTTCCTCACACTCGGGCCGATTTGTTTGTTTCTTACAGTTTAAATTTCAGAATCTATAACTAGCACAATTTAAATTTCGAGATTATAAAACGCGACCCAATTCCTTCAGAGCTTTTTCTCACCAATATTCGCCTGGTCAAGATCACTTGTTGTGGATACGACAGAAATCGAGATTTCTGAAATATCCCACCGCTTGCCACCAAAAGATGTAACCCGCCGTTTCGTCTAACGGGCTAGGGATCCAGAAATAGACCATAGGCGAATAAATTAGTGGGAGACTAAAGACTTTCACTTACCGTTCGGAATGTCGGAGACGGTCGGTCATAGACTCCAAGTACACCTGAACTGACTAAGCTCTGAGGAATGGGGTTTCGTAAGTGAAAGGCAAGAGTTCAATATTGATTTATAATACGCAATTGTTCGAAATATAAAATATGGAATGTCTCGGCCGAGAAGGATACTGACTATGACTTAATCTAATTAGTGAGTAGGGTAGAATGTGAAGGGCTGAAGGCCAATGAATTACGAGGTAGCTGAAGGCTCAGGAGTGTTTGATTTAGAATAACGGAAAAATACAGTTGTTTTGCTAATGTTCTCCCCTAACTCCCTTTGCTTTTCTACAACAGACAAAATACTCAATACTACGGTTACAAGTTACAATTTCTACGATCAGCTTTCTAATGACTAAACGTCAGGGCTTGGGCCAGATTTAAAGGAGTCGACTTTCGCGTTGCGAGGGTACGAGACAGAATTATTTCGCCACTTACGTGCACCAACGCCTTTGGATGGAGACAACAGGGTGATGTGTTCTTCGCTGCTCGGCTTCGGTCAGGGGAACGCCGTCCAGGTTGGAGGAGGCGAGGCTCTTTCCAACGGAGATCCGACGACTGGCGGTGCGTGGAGATCCCAGACTATTGGCCGTCGGTCGGGCGCGAACGAATCAACACTCGGGTCCGACGGGGGATTTTCAGTTCGTAATAGGGGTCCACTGTTACGGGATAGGAATTGGCTGATCTCCCAATTCCCGAGTTCTCACCCTGAAGGAACCACGATACGATCGTTCCTTCAGGTCACTTTCACTTCACTTCGTTGTCCCGGTTCACTTCGCCTCGATGTTCCGGTTCACTTCGCTTCGATGTTCCGGTTCACTTGGATGTCCCGGTTCACTTCGATGTTCCGGGTCACGTGGATGTCCCGGTTCACTTCGATGTTCCGGGTCACTTGGATGTCCCGGTTCACTTCGATGTTCCGGGTCACTTGGATGTTCCGGTTCACTTCGATGTTCCGGGTCACTTGGATGTCCCGGTTCACTTCGATGTTCCGGGTCACTTGGATGTTCCGGTTCACTTCGATGTTCCGGGTCACTTGGATGTCCCGGTTCACTTCGATGTTCCGGGTCACTTGGATGTTCCGGTTCACTTCGATGTCCCGGTTCACTTGGATGTTCCGGTTCACTTCGCTACGATGTCCCGGTTCACTTTACTTCGATGTCCCGGTTCACTTCACTCCGTTCGCAAACAGAGATTTCTACCTTCCTTCTCGTGAGTTCGGATACGACTGCTTGATGTTAGCTCTCTCAATCCGCTCGTCACGTCGCCTTCCCCTTCTACTCCTCCCTGGGTGTCTTGCGCCGCCCATCGCCTACCCAATCCAAAGAGGGCACGCCTTCCGCCCAGCTGGGGTTAGGCGTTTGGAGGGGGAGAGGGGTCGTTCCGTCCCCCCGCCGCCGAAGTTTCTTGACGGGGCGCTTGGAATTTGCCGCCCCGTTACATTATCAGAATAATTACACGTTCAACATAACAAATAGTAATCGGCTTTTATCAATGTAAAAACAATCATTGTGCACATTTTTCTACTTTTTTAATTTGAGCCAACATTTTTGGATTCAGCGTCAAATTTCTTCCTCATACCTTGAGATTGAAACAGACGGCACAATAAAAAAATTTAGAATTCCTCTTTAATTTCATGTTAAAATGCAATAAAGCAGTCAGATTCGATTTCAAGGCAGAACCCACTCTGGTTTTGCACGTTATACTCTAATTCGCCTCTTTTCCTAATTGGAAATTCAGTTGTGATAGATGCAACATCACAGGGACACATTTTTTGTTTAAAATTGAGCATAAATTCAATTTTCATGTGATCAGATTTTGCTCGCGGTTACCACATATTTAGTGTGCTTCCAATTCAGGTGTTTGTATCCAGGTATAGTCCGTATAAAACTTCCTTCATGGCGATTGACGATTACAAAGTACAACCGTGAAGAAACGTGACATTTTTTTTTGTTGAAGTTTCAAAGATGTCGTTACCTTAACATTCCTTCCTCATTGCTGAGGCAGCGAAATAATGTGACGGAAACTTGTTATTTTCGCGTAAATTAATGTGTTACATTTCCTGTCCTCTTTGTTCATTCATTCCCAAAATTAGAATGATTCCGGGAGTTCGTGTACCTTATCAACGATAAAATTTTCGTTATGAACTGCAAAGTGTAAAAAGGCGTAACAACCATCCCAGCTGGAGGCGCCCTCAGGGGGGATTGGTCTTTTAAAAACCTCAAACAAACACCTCAACCCTGTTTACTTAAGATAATGACTCTCGTAGCCCCATCTGAGCCCCCCTCCCGCCACTCGTCTCTCGTTGGGCTCCAGCCTCCAGCCATTAGCGCCAACTCCATCCAACCCTAGTGCGAAGCGAGTTTTTGCTTCGCAACTTTTACCGGTGGAAAAAGATCTTTCAACGTTTCTATAGGGACGGGTTTAGTGCCCCGAAGACCCCTCGTGCTAAGTTAGGGCTTCACTGACGTAATCAGAACTGCTGGATCCCGCAATCGTGGGAAGACTCGCTTTTCAACTCATCCTAATCTACTACTTGATTCATCTTCATTCCGTCTCTCTAATGTTGGTGAAAGGATAGAAGGAAGAGGAACCGATTTATTCCTAAGTGTTCTGTGATCTAAAGAGCTAAAGGTTAGTTGGGTCCTGACATTCACTGTATTTGTCTATATTATTGTTTTGGCTTATTATATGAGGGATATGTGCACCCACTTCGCGTATTAGCTTAATAAAAGAAGGAAAGCCCGAAATATGCTCTCTAAATTCTCCGAAAAATCGACGTTTAGTGATTCATTTTTGGATGCTGAATTGATTGAGACGGTACTGATTTCTACACGCTAGAGGCCCTAGGCTTCAAGGAGGTATTTTGGGGTAGATGATTATCCACAGTATCTCGGTTGCAGTGTTATCACCACCCCAGCCACTATCAGAAGTGAAGATGAAGTTCAAGGCTTCCGAGAGTCTGGGCATGTTGGATGACGTTTTCACCATACTTCTGGTTGTGAGTTCTGGGTAAATTGCTGCACATTAAAGAAGGATATACGGAACGGAATGGGTATTGAGAAACGGATTTTTAATAATTTCTGATAACCTCAAAGTGAAGTAACATGGCTCATCAAATTTTGGACGTTGAATTGACTGAGACGAGATCCGAGCCGTTCTAAACCCTTGTGGTACTAAATACCTCATTGTTTTTGAGTTCTATGACGTTAAACATTGACGTTGTTTCAGAATAATTTCATTTTCATTTCACCAATCTCAAGATCGACTACATACCCACTCTCTACGTGGATGAGGCCAAATACTGGACACAAAGATGGAGGGAGCACGTCAAAAAAGGAAAAAATTGAACCCCGCTTAAAACTCGGAAAACTGTACTGGGTCATTGGCCGACAATCTTCCATGACCATCAGAAACAAACTGCTTCTGTACAATCAAGTTACTTGATCCAGTTTGGGCGTACCGAGCGCAGTTGTGGGGCTGTACCGTTCCAACCAATCGGCAGGTCTTTCAGAGTTTGCAGAACTCAGTGCTGCGGTATATTACTGATGCACCATGGTACTTTCGAAATGAAGCTCAGCAGTCAGCACCGCGAATTTGAAGTGGGCAGTATAGACGACGTCGTCATGTGTAGAGCCACTTGCAAGACTCAGATACCACGTAAACAAAGAAGCTGCGATGCTCCTTTACGTATAGCAACTAACTCGACGATTAAAGCGCCGTAGACAGTCAATGTGATGAAGTTCATAGAGACATGGGACTAAGCTATGTATTTTGAAACGATACGAAAATGTTGGTCGAACATGAATCAATCCAATAGTTGAATGATTCTGGACCTAATAGCGAATGGACGGAGATATTTCAACAAAAATTATTTCGAGGGTCGGAACTATGGCCTTTTATTCTTCGAGAAACGAAGTGTTGAGTGTTTAATTGCATACACCCCTTTTAGATTTATTGAGTCGACGTGAAACAACCATTCATCCTGTGTTAACGTCGGTACCTCCCTGCCCTGTATCCACGCGCACCATGTCAATATAGACACGATGTATTCGAAATTCACGCGTTGCATGGTGCGGCTACAAAGAGCAAACATTCGGGAGGAAAGGAGTGGTGAAACCATAAATTGGGATGAGCGGGAATCCCTTTCGAAGCCCTTTCGAGTAAATATAGCCCACCCCTCGAACTAGCGCTTACCGGCGAATCGACTTCAGCATTCATGAAGTATGTAGCAGGAACGGTTCGGTCGGTCTGGAGCGCCAAGAGGAAGCTTAAACAAATAGCCAATTTCCATAGTGGGGCCTTGATTTACCGAGGGAATATCATATTGTGTCAAATCAGAGATTGCCATCCCAAGTGTGGGAACGATGGTGGAGAGGATTACGGACAGCCATAACCGGGACCCGAGCCAAGCAGGTGGATCTGCTGGACCTTTACCGCCAACGTTAGATTATTGGAGAGCCATTCCTTTCGATATTGCCATCCCACACAGGTCAGGAGTGATCTAAAGCAAAAGCGTTAATTTCCAAGCTTCCACAACAAAAAATGTGTATTCTTTCCCCCTTATCGTTGGATGGATTGTGTTCATAATGTAAAACTACAGCGTACTTACAACCTTAAAACGTATTTTTGTTTCGACATTTCTAACTAAGTTTCTGAATTACCTTCAAAACTGCAATAGAAACCATTCTTTACGTGTGCCCATCTATATCCTGCTGTTATGACCTTCCTCACGCCATAAAATCGTCATTCTCCACTTCAGTCCATTAAATTCGCCCAAAGTTCCTTCACTGCTGCCAGATCATAACCGTAAATATTCAGCTCGAACCTACCTCTTTTATTAATGTATCAATAATTTCTACATATAATACTAATCCTTATTTCTAAATAATAATACTCTCAAATCCTAAACTAATAGAATTGATAATGATAATGATAAATTATATAAAAGAATTCCGAGTATTATGTAATGTAGGTGTCTGTCTGAAGTGCTCTGCGGATTACTTTTTAGGGGTGTAGAGTGTAAGACCAGACAAAAGGTTAACGTAGAGGGTGTGATTGTACAATATTTGAGTAGAAGTCTTTCAACTCTTTACAATCTACGATTGTTCGATCTTGGTTGGGCAGGATTGGAAATGAGTTGATCGCTTGAGAATATAATTTGTTTATGCTGCCTGTAGGTTTCTAACGGGCTGCACTTGAACCCAAGCAAATAATTACTACGGACAAGAGAAGAAATGCTTATACCTTCAGTTATAAACGATCGACAGCTCTTGGAAATAAAGCTTGATGAGGCTCTTGTAAAGCAGGCTTAAGAAAATTTAGTTTAATTGGCCACTCACGAAGATAAAGCAGAAATGTAATAATTGAATGCTTACCGTCGTAATCCGTTCACGAAGGTACATTCTGGATTTTACTTATCAAGTCAATCCTGCCTGTGTTCCAATATAGTGGTGTGTAAATCTGCACATGGGCTAGGTACCATTGGTGTTACCATCTGATTCCACTAATTAGCTATCGACAATTAAACGACGGCTGCTAATGCTACTGTTCTCTGATGAGCTCATTGTCGGTCTGTTGGCCATTGTTAGTTGGTACCTACCATACAATACACATCATTTGGCTTGCCACGGACATCGAACCAGAGCCGGCTTGTCATCAAGAGCTAACAACATAAGCGCAACATCCAAAATGATAAGGGAAATGATATTATGAGATATAATGTTGTATGGTTAAATGTTAAAGGTCGGGTTTCGCAAGTTTGTTCCCCTCAATTTTTGTGATAATATTATGTGGCCGTTCTTCTACACTGGTTGCGATCATGTTTCCAACCAAAACCTATTTGGTCTGCAATTGTGTTTTAACGAGCCAGCAAATTAAACAGTAACAGGATCATCAAGCACCCATTGTATACTCATTCCTCGCAGTACGTTATAGGTATTAGAGACACCCATACTGTTACTAAACTTCTGAATGTAGTTGAAGAAAATAATAGTTCTTGCAAAGGCCTACTACACCGCGGTGACGATTGTTGGAGATATATTGGAGGTTCCTTCCTAAAACAGTTTGGTATAATACTCGTAGTTGCGTTTGGTTGGGTTTAGTCGAAAGTCATCGGGCATTGAATAGGAACACTGATGGCCAGCACTGGTCGAAAACCTTCGATTAGAGAAAGAGTGAATAAGTAATGAAGGGATTCAATCGTATGCAGATGAATTCGATAAAAATCGGCCTAAGCGTAGTGCCTGGTCCGCGGAAGGAAAGGAGGGTGTAAGGAAATGTTGGTCTGAGGTCTCCCACACCAATTAACCTGAGCAGTTGGCTAGCAGACCAGGAGAGAGCGATGTGGTTACAAATTGATTCTCAACTTCGATTAAAAGGAACTTACTCCTCAACTAAACCGCCTAGTGGCAATTTACTCGGGACTTGGCTCAACTTTCACAATGGAGTCAAGCCACCCAAGCCAGGAGATGGGTACAAGATACGTAGATTAGATACAGATACTCACTCGAACTTTACTGATCACTCAGCAAAAATGTTCTTCCCACATCGATGCAACAAGTATTTTGTAGTGAAACGTGTATTTCGTGGACAAATGAACGGAGAATTCATGCATCAAGTTTGAATGGGGGATTTCAAACAAGTTTATCTCAGTCAGCACTGGAGTATGGCCGCAATTATTTTAAGGCAGTCGAAGGAACTTTTATTGGTATGAATAATGAAGATTTCCTTCTTAGGAAGGTGTGCTATAAACCGTAATGGATGTAAAATACTGGCGGGGATGTAAGCTTGAGGTACCATATTTCTCCAGTTGAGATAACGATCCACCGTCCTCAAAGCTTCTGAATGACTTTAAAGCGCCGTTTTATATCCTTATCTGTTGCTATAGAGGATCTACTAAGTTGTTTCAGGAGAGTTATACCCTACCAGCTCCTCCGAATAAGTGCTCATTAATCTCTCCAAGGCCTTTCCTCACGGGCTGAAGAAGGCGCTTTTAGGCTTTAGAGCTAGCGTCTTCTATTCTTTATCCAAAAGGCTCCTCCATCTATTTTGAGAGACATCAATTCCAAAGTAGTGAGAAATTACCTATTCAACTATCCTACGTACAATCGGTTTTCTAAAACATTCTCATTGCAGTCATCCGCAAGTGACGAGGCCGATTGTTTTGCGGAGAATTTCATTAATCAGTTTCATAGTCTCTAGATTGCATTTATTTCAAGTAGATCAGAAGCAGGAATAAACGTACCTGACGTATCCCAGATTGAGAAACACATGCACACGTCACCGACGTTATACGTGACGGAGTACTTTTGGAACCCGGTCGGCGTGTACACCTGAAACAAGACATTAATTATTCACGTTGATGATACAGTCAACCGTTGGATGTTGCGATAGGAAGGGGAAGTTGAACGACTGGCTCATGGAACACATGAAAAATATCTGCTTCTTGCCCTACCTGGAGTACGGTGAAGGAGGAAGAGTTGAGAAAGATGGCTTACCAGTGGATCTAACGTAGGTTCATAAGGAAATTCAAAGAACTGAATAAGGATTTCTTTTTTGGAGGAGAGCATCCAGGTCCAAATCTTGATAGAAGGATAGTAGTCTGGATTCAGGATCTAATGGATGCGTAACTTGTCAACTAAATACAGCTAAGTTTGGAGAAGAGCTTCCAGGTTCAAGTCTGATAGGAGTTCTATATAATAAGCAAGTGCTGAAAGTAACTTGGTAGCTCTCCCTGCGTATATCCCGGCACTATACATGGTATAAGGAGTCGGCGTATTTTTCATTTGGATCATTCCCAGTATTCACTCAGTTACGGAAAATACATTCAAACGTCACATGCACATGGCTTAGAAGAAGACGGTGTCATTCATGTGAGTTGAAGGTCTACGAATTCAAAGGTAAAATTTCCCTCCGACGGGAAAGATCAAAGGGACGGAATAAAAAGAAGTGCGATGTGAAGGACTTTAGTGCGATTGGTAGAAATGAAAAGCGGCCTAAGCTCGGAGAAACTGCTCAGATTATGAAATTCCTAGACGTGCACTAATGAAACATTGAAAAATACGACTACTGAGGACAATAAAAAAATGGGGTGCGTTCTTAATTATTTTTGGAAGTGTTCGAATGGAATATCGAAACAAAATAGAGGCGAAATGATACCTGATGGAGAACGTACTACTGATGCGTCCGTGGACCGAGTCAATAAAACTCGGGGTGGATGGCTTTTGTATCCGTGGTTTTACACTCATAGAATAATTTGTTTGGGGTATTCATGAGCTAAATTCTTGGTAAGAGACACACACACGGTTCAGAAATAATTAACCCTCCATGAATTTACCTTCTTATGGAATGATGTGTTCGGAATCAAATAGGTATTGAGGTACTAGATTCCAATTTTTGTGCTAAGTACAAAATTATTGTGAAAACTTCCATGATTGGCAGCTAGTTAAATTTACATAACGTGATGGCATCTTGCATATTTTCATGATTTCAACTTTGGTTAGGTCCAAGCTGTTTTGTGGCCAGCTGACCAAACGTCGGTCAACATTTGAACGTTATTAAAACAAACAGTACACTCGGATGAGGGCATATTGATAAAACAAAAGCGCGTACACGCGTGTTTTTTTACGCTTCACACGATGGTTGGTCTTTTGTGCGTGTTCTTTTTTTTTTTGCTCACCGTTTCTGCTTTTTGTTTTTCTCTAGTATTACATTTACACTGGATAAACTAAAGCATCAGTCAAATCCTAGATGAGTACAGAGTACAGTTTGTTTGTACATCAAGTCATCTCTTCCGTGGATGGTGTAAGTCAACATGTTTATTGAATTCTGGTCAACCCTGTACATTAGCACCCCGTACGAGTGGATTTTCATTCCCACCTACCCATTATTTAGAAAGGACATACTCGTGGGGACGGTAATGAGACATTGATATTTCGGGAATGGTTCTACCCGCGGTTCAACCCTTCTTCTGTCAATGCCCACCAAGAGATTTGATAAACAGCCTCAAAGAACTGGAAATCTAACAAGGCTGCGGACGCCCGTAGGTTACATTTGAGCGAAACTGTTCATATTTGTTGAAAAATAGCAGTTTTCCTTCTTTCGAGTCAATTTCCTCTTTCATCACAAATCACACTACTTATCATCATTATGGATGAAAGTGAAAACTTGTTGAACTCGGAAACCTTTGAAAAATGGAAGTCAAGGCACTGATGCTGACACGTTCGTAAGAAATATCGGGCTTTCGTCTGATTGTGAGTTGAGTTATTACTGACGGCGGATTTCATATCTTCCCCCAACCCTGCAAAACCTGACATCCTTTCGAAGCTCTTTATATCTTGGGTTTATATCCTTCGGTGATGGGTGGCAGAAAATTCTTCACGTCTAGAAAACATTTTTCCTTCAGTTCCTTATCTTCTTCTTCTAATAAGAATAGTCGGATTTGTCGATCGCCCGCTCGAAATGACGTAGGATAAAGTTGGCCCTTCGATTCGCTTGCAGAATTCATTCCCGACGAATCTACCTTCGTGGTACCTCGTGTTCTCAGCTATACACCTAAATAAAAATGAATGGGTTTTTTTATGCATCATCACACGCCGTTCATCCAATCGCCATGAAACTTCAGGAGTCGGTTGAGTTTGGTCTTCTTTTTCATCCTGTAGATTCCCCTCTGATCGTATCCCACGCCGTTTTCCATTTAACAACCGCGTACTGGGTTAACAACCGGGAAAATGGCAAAATGGTGAAACCCCTCCGGAAGAACGCCTTGACGAAAAAGTAATGCCTAGAATGATGTTTTTTATGGGAATCTGCCGATAGCACTCAGATCAGTAAACCGAAGAGGGTTCTAGCTACTTTGGTACGGTTGTTCTTTCAAACCGACTCGTGAGTAGTGATGCGACATCGACATCGATGTTTTGAGAACATCGATGTTTTCCGGTAAACATCTATGTTTTTAGCCTCGATGTTTCAATAGCGATGTTTTTTCAACATCGATGTTTCTTACCAATGTTTCAATAGATGTTTCAAGTTTTAAATTCGAATATTTTTCTACTTTTTGGGTGAGTACCATGATGATTTTTTCTTTAGTTTACGTATCCCAAGGTGTCGCAGTTGCAGTAACTCGTTGAAAGAGCCACCTTCAGCTACCTGTCCCCATCACAAGTTGGCCAAGGCAATGAAAAAGTAAGCGCCTCGCAGCTCTTATCCCACCATCTTCTTTAACACAACAACAACAACACCGTCTAGTCGCTTGTCAATGTCAAGTGATTGTATTGTTTTCATGTGACAGTGATGATATTAATGTCAATATGCCTCCAAAAAGTGCAGTGTGGAAGTTTTTTGAGAGAATTTTGGGGACTGCGTCAACGGGTAAGCTGTGCCACAAATCTCTGAAGACAAGTGGAAACACTTCCAATTTATTGGGACACAAATAGTTATCCACAAACCCCAAAACATCGATGTTCTGGAACATCGATGTTTCTCATCGATGTTTTTATCAACATCGATGGCGGATTTTAAAAACATCGATGTTTTCTATCGATGTCGCATCACTACTCCTGAGACTGAAGCTGCTTCACAGCGTATTGCGCAGCTACTAAACTACTATAACTTTTCTTAGCTCAGACCTCACAGTTAGGCATGTTATTCCCGAACCTCAAAAATGTGCTTTTGGTTGGTTATTCCTTGAATAATCAACCTATGTTTTCATGATAATGGTCAACCTCTCCGATTTGGCTCAAATTTTTTTTCTGGACGTTTCATGGTGTCTGGATCAAAAAAGGTCAATGTCCGTCCGCCGTATGCCGTACACCGTCCATTGTCCACGTCGTTTTTGGTAGTAGACAATTTTCTAAAAATTTGAAATTGGGGTCAGGGGTCTGTTCCCGGCCTAGAACGGTCCTCGAAACATTTCTTTGATCTAGGCGAGTAGGGTATCATTTTCCACTAAACTTTGGACGCTTAATCCAATGAAACGAGTCCCAGAACGACCCCACTGGCACCAACTGGAAGAAGTTATGGGTCAAATTGGGTATATATTACTCATTTTGAATATGTGTTTTCGGGATTTCTGGTACCTAGGCGTGTGGGGTATAGTTTTCCACAAAAGTTCGGACGCTGAAACGATTGGAATGGGTCTGGGACCCGCCACACCCACTGTTTCCCTCATTCGAGGAATAACCAACCCGTGTGTAATAATTTGCAGGGTTTTTCCAAAGGTTTCCTCGGTCTTGAGAATGCTAATTGATAGAGAAGGAGTAACATCTCTTTTGCTTCCAAAACTCTGTAGTGCTATGTTTTCAATTTCCGAAGAAAAAATGTTCCAAAATATAAAATATTTTTATTCGCGATCTGCGTTTTAAAGCCTCTGGAACAAATTAGCGTTTGTGAGGATCTGCCTTTCTGTTCGATCCCATTTCCTTGACGCAGCGAAAACTTCACACAAGCTACAATGATCATAAACAGACTACAATCAAATTCTAGGAATTGTGATGAATATGAGTGTGTAGATATTTATTTCCCTCGATAACTTCCTCAGTTCATTGTTCGAGGCTAGGTGAACCCGAGCAGAAGGAATCGATAAAGATGTTGCATGGTAACGTACTAATTCACCTGAAATGTCCTCAGATAGACTGAAGCTTTTCAAAAGAATCACACACTCGTGCTCCAATATCCAATATTCAGCATTACGAGGAAAAGTGTTAAAGGTAGTGGCGAGAGAACACCAACAAAGATCAACGGCTATTACGTGAGGTTACTCAGAGGGGTTGATACCGAAAAACGCTAGAATAACAATGCTCTCCGGCTATACCCAGTTACACAGAGCACGAAACGTGTGGAAGGGCGAGAGTTCTTGTGCATTTTCCTAAATTAAACCTCCCGGGGACCTAACTCATTTTATTCGGCTCACGATTTCAAATGGCCCAGTTGTGGAATAAGAACCGACTAAAGCCGACATTGGAACCTTTCGTAACTTATTTTGAAGAAATACTGGCTACTCATTAGCTATTATACAATGAGACCAGCGTATTAGTACGAATCCGGCTCTCAGACGTGGAAATCTGGTACTTGAAAAAAAAAAAAAAATTCCCAAATTGGCTTTTCTAGCGAATGGAAATCAAACTCACCTCTTCACCTCACTACCTTGGGAACAGCTGAAGACAAATCAGGAAGAAATGGCCTCCTCTGATGAGGCTCCATGTATGTTATGGACAAAGAAGGGCTACTGCAATAATTTAAAAACAAGGAATAACCAACCAAAACAAAACACAAGAATAAACCTAGTTTCTCTGTGGGAAAGTTTGAGTTGTTATTCATCTTCGTATGTAAAAAGCGATTCATCTTTGTGATAGAATTGAAACTAGGACGGAGCAATACAGTAAACGTTTATAACAATATATTTTTCGTAAGCAGCTTCAATTTCATCTTGAGAAGGCCCTTCAGCCAGAAAAACACTGAAACAGGGGTTTTTCAGTGTGATTTCAAGTAAATTGGATCGCTTCGAAGAAACGCTGATTCATTCAACAATACCTCCTCTTTCAATCCGCCATAATATCGGAACGATAAATGTTCGAGAGAAAGACCGTTCCCTCTGCACATATGAAACCCATTCAAGTTAATTTATAACAGAAAGCGGCGGTACACAGAAATTGCATATTCAGGAAGAGTATTCGATATGGAATCACCCTCAGGCGTAGCTGGACCACGTGCCTACCCATTAAAATCGATTTGAAGTACAGAGCGGACAGCTTGATAAATACTCACCGAGTGCGGTTTATACGCGTTCATCGAGAAACACTATTGCGGCAAACATACGGGAAATCTCTATTGCTTATTTACATCGTGAATGCCAAGTTCAGAAACGATGATACTGACTTTTTTCTCCGTTCGATAACTCTTGAGGAGTATTCTACCGTAAAATCGTTCATAATCATTTTTTTGATTATTAGATACTCTAATACCGTAGGTACCTAAATAAAGGCTTAAAACAAACCCTATGAATACCAGAAATCTCCGTGTATATCGAAACAAAACCTATTTGAGGCGCATTACTTTGCGAGCATTAAAAAAACTCACGTATAAAAAATAACTGTTTTCACTTAGTAAATAGCTAATTGAAATCACTCATGACATGCTTCATAGTAAATCTCATCAACTATCAAAGCTTCTCACGGCAATCTGTGAAGTTTATAGTCAGAGGTGGGAAATCGAAAAACGTGATTTCTTAGCAAGTTCAAAAATCAAAACCGCATCTCAAAAAAAAAAAAAATCCACGGCCAGTGTTGCTAGTGACTTGAAGGTGATGCATGGTCACTAAAACTTTTCTCTGTCCCAAAAGTGATGGGCGCACATGTAAAACATATTATTAATAGCCTTATATATATTTGTGATTAGTCAAAACGTAAAGCACGATTTAGTTAAACAACAGTTGCTTTATATTGCTGAATGTATGATTTTGAAGCTAAAACATTAATGTGGTTGTCTCCATGTTTTTTTCCTGCCATAGAATCGACATCAATAGTTTTATAATGGATTTAAGTGGCATGGATTGTCATCACTTATTCTCAGATTTTGATAAACCATAACCTACGTATAAATATGGCAATCTATCGAGAGCAGGAAATGATAATTATTCCTCTGATGGAAAAAAAATTCACTCTTGCTCTCTCTTCCAAGCTGTGGTAGGCTTAAAACGTAATAAATGTTTGCAATTTCATCAACAAAAACTGCTCAGAACTGTTCCCAGATGACATGTCAGCAGACGAGAGTGAGGTTGAAGGTAAGGCTTATTTGGCTCGTAAATTAATATTGATCCTTGGGCTGAACAGCCCATTTCCTTGACGATGTGTAATACCAAGCAGGGCGATAATGGCTTTCTGCTTCACATAAAGGTCAAACATCTCATCCATTCATGTTCATTCCAAACCATAGCGTTTATAGTGGATGGAAAATTTATTACGAGCACTTAGCAAGTTTGCCAACGTTAGTACACCTACATGTTGAAAGGGTGGCAAGAGGGACAGTCATTTCTTGTGCTCCGAGGTCATGGTGGGGGGATCGAGCGGAATTCAGGCTTGTGTTGACTCCCTTGACGGATGATGAAGCGCCACGTCGCTTTTCAACGTCCTAGTGATAAGATGTCGCCTTTTACCCTAGTTGATGATTATTCTGACTGTCCAGGTCCTGAGATCATCGCGTCTGCACGTTCGTAGTTAACAAGTAATAGCGAATTTCAAGATTGGATTTTCAATGATTTAATTAATGCAGAGGATGTTGATTACCTACTACATTTTTAACGCTAAATCGATGGCATGGTAAGGGTGTAAATGGGTTTTGTGATTTTTAGTGGAACACTTTTCACTAAATACGTACTTGACGCTGAATCGTTGAAAATGGATCCCATACCGTTTGCCGCTTTTTTTGGATACTGAAACCGATGGGCTAAAGACGTGACGTAAAATTATAGGGTAATTTGAAAGTTATTTAATTATTTCCTTAATTACATACTGTGGGGTTCGAAGATGCGCTTTCGTTTTCTAAAAAAGGTAATCCATTGTGGAATAATTTTTCCATTTTGTTAGTAAGCTTGACTGTGTGCTCACTAATGGTGACCCTTCACAAATATGGTGTTGTTGGCCTGAAGGGTTCTGATGTATTTCTCAGAAGTTAAAAGCGCGATTAACGTAATAAATTGAATGTGGAGGAGGAAGACGACGTTTTTATTAACGCTGGAAGGTAGGGTTTAGAGAAAATGGGGAAAATGCAAATATGTTCTGCGACGACCAAGGACGTGACGTATAAGGGGATAGAACGACCGCACACCTGCTGCCCTTTTTAAAATAAATTCAACGAGGTAGAGGTCGACAGCCACCTCTTGCGCCTCCTGGAACCTCCTTTTTTCCTTCATTCTGACAACCTGACCCCCCATAGAACATTCATGAAGGTAACCATCAAGAAAAATCCTCGAAACGCGTATTAAATTTGTGTATTCACAAAGTGTTTCAAGAGTGGAGGGGAGAAATAACGCTCTCGATGCACTCCAAACTTCAGATTTATTTCTCTATTTCAAAAAGAGGTCTCGGAACCACTCGCTCAAAAGAATTTATGGAGAAGCTACTGTAAAATAAATATTCGCAATGAGGAATTTTCCATACTATGAATAGAGGCGTACAGTCTGCTAGATGTTCTAAGGCACAAGCTGACAAAAGCAGTCAGGCTTGTTTGCAAATGAGTCAAGCTGAACTGACGCCCAAAAGTTTAGCGTGGCTTAAAGTTTTGTCTGAATTTTTTTTTTTTTTTTTTTTCAACCAGGAAAAGTGATGATGAATTATTGAAATTCTATCAAAACATTTTAGAACTGAAACTGACCTCTTTCGCGGGGAGGAGACAATCGAGAGCGAACAAACTTGGCACAAGTTCAGAAACCTCCCTTGTTTTGTTTGGTGGCGTCCTTATCAAAGTGCCCTAATGTCAACTCGTGTTGAACAGCGCCAACTACTAAGTTGTCTCTCTCTCGCCAACTCCTCCAGCTCGCACCCCGTCATTCGCACACTCAGTCTTTGGCCACTAATTGGCAATTCGTTCGGTACAAAGCATCCTAAACTGACGGGAACTACCCGAATCCGTATGTCCTTGAAGTCACATCAAACGATGCTGTTTCGTGCAAATTGAGCGTATAAGTTGATAACTGCGTGGTAACACATAATTATCAAATTAGTGTATCGGAGGGAGCTGGGGTTGTGAGCTTCGTCGAAATGTTTGCTACTTTGTTCGTCCAGGTTGATGTCAAATAGAGGAAAAAGTTATAAAAGAGATAGAATTAAAACAATTCGTGCCACTTTTTTGCCTTCATCCTACCTGATGGAGAGAGCATACTTGTAGGACGGAAGGTCGACATCGTCTTAGATGTGGTTATCGCGTTATATTTCCGTACTTTACCAAAGGATTTACATCACGAATCGCACGTAAGATGGTTGTAAAAAAGGGTTTTTTTCTCTTAGGCTACTTCCATATTTTTGGTGAACAGTTATTGTTCGTAGAATAATACACCTTTGTTCTCGACTATCGACTTTCTAACTTTTCCTCTCAAAATGAAGAGCCTAAGAATAATAATGTAAACCATTAAGAGGATATTTGCGTTTTTCCAAATTCCACGGAACTGTAATAATTTTAAATCTTCGCCTTCATGAATTGGAATCGAACTCATGTATGAAATGGCACCGTAAAAGTTGATGATGACAAATTTCTCGGTGCTCCAATGGGACACGTCAAATCCGTCATCAACTTCTGGGAAATACAGGTTCTCGTTTATGCCGACGATTTCAAGATCTTCTCCCGCATCGAATGTATCACTGATTGCCTCACTCTCCAGTCACGCCTGGACGCCTTCATCTCTAAGTGCTCCTCTGTCGGCCTCTTCCTGAACCCTAGCAAGTGCACGGTATCCACCTTTCATCGATCGTCATCTCCTATATACCATACCTACAGCATCAATGGATCTCAACTTGCGCGTCCGTCACTCATCCACGATCTTGGGGTATATCTGGATCCGCAGCTCACTTTCAATGAGCACGTGTTGCAGGTGAACTCTCGAGCTATGCGGTCTCTGGGTTTCCTCAAGCGGAATACTAGGGAATTCACTCATATCCCAGCCCTCATCACATTGTATCGTGCCATTGTTCAGCCATGCCTCGAGTACGCCTCAGTCGTCTGGAGCCCGTTTTATGGCTGCCACATTGACCAAATTGATCGTGTGCATAGGGCGTTCCTCCGCTACCTTGCCTTCAAGTCTGGCATACCTCGAGACGGCATTGACTACGGCGCACTTCGTGCGCAGTATCGCCTCCCCAGCCCTGCTGACCGACGCACTATCGCGGATATGACTTTCCTCAGCGGCCTGTTCTCTGGGCGTATTGACGCGCCGTCTCTCCTGGACCAGATTGGTCTCCGGGTCCCAAGACCAGGCTCCCGCACACGTGACCTCTTTTGGGTCCCCTTCACGTCGACCAACTACATGCTGCACCGTCCCCTCAGCCGTCTGCCCCGCACTGCCAACCATCTGCTTGCGGATATGGATCTGTTCACCCTCCCCCCCGCCATCCTCAAGAGACGCCTGCTGGATGCCTTGCTCCTCGCTGACTCTGCAGCTCTCAATAATTGTTGAACTCCCACTGGTTACCCCATTTATCACTACTCATCTCTTATTTTTTATTCTTTTCATAATCCACAAATGTTTGATCCGACCAATATACAACTGGAAACTGGGCTCGTTCCCGTGTACTGTAAATAAATAAATAAATAAATAAATAAATACTTGAACACACTTCCTCCAAAACACGATTGTACGTTTGCGCGGAAGCAAGTTTTCTTGTAGGCATCCGCCTTTACCACATCTCACCTTTTTGTGTAGGTACCCAGTGACTTAATCATTGTTCTACAACTCACCAGAGATGAACATTTGTTACTGCTGCCTGAGGAATCTCAAGTGAAAAGTACTCCCGAAATTATCGCACCTCCCCCCGGTCGGGAAACAGTAGTACGGTAGCTTTAATGAGTTTAATCAAGGCGAACCTTGGTTTTCATTACCACTTGACGCATGTTCCAAGCGATCCCCTTCCTTCCTTTGAGTTAATGAAAAATACTTGGAATGTGCCGGTTCTGTCGGCTCCCAGCTGAGTGGTCTTCCCTCGCTCACCTTAATAATACGTAATAGTTCTTGAAAGAGTATGACTGGAATGGCGTGATCTCCTCAGCCCTACATTTTTTAATTAAATTGCAAACTAGCAAGAGAGAGGAAGAGACAGAGAGAGTGAGAGAAATTAAGGCAACTTTTGCCTTTGGAAAAAAAATGTGTTAGTGGCGTGTTAAATTAGATTTTCAGCTCATATCCCAATTATGAGGTCTTGAACACCCGCTGAAATGGGGGTAGAGAATCACTGTCGGAGTACTTTTTGAAACGAAAAGTAGGGAAAAAGCACATGTTAACGCCAACATTCGTCACTCACTGATTTTCTCTGTGCCCTTGTGAGGGAGATAAATTAGGCAAGTATTTGGGTTTTTCAACAAATTTGTTGGTTAGTTGAGTTGAGCACAATAGTTATGAGACTCATCGTGCTATCGGCGACGATCGTTCTAACGTCCTCTTATACACCCTAAGAAACCGAAAGTACTCGATAATTTACACCCTCATAGAAAATTTTATGATGAGCTTTAATGAATCATCAATCGTTATGAGGTGGATTTTATATATTCGCAGTAAACTACTGCCAACCGTCGATTAATTCACCTAAAATGTAAACAAAATCGTATCGTCAAGTTATATCCCTCCTTCAAGACCGCATGTAATTGCGGGTTAGTATCACGAAAGTAGGCAGCACCCGCCTCACATGATTACGTAGAGTAGATTAATTCACCACGAACGAATGCAAGCGTCATTAAATTCATCATTCTTTGGAAAAATTATACTGAGCAATGTAGACATATTTAAAAACTACTTAGGTTTGTGGAAAAAAAGGATCATTCGATAACAAATAAATTTTTGCTGTGAGATTATTGGCGAAGTTTTTTTCTCAGTCAATCAGAGTTTTATCTAATCTTATTCAAACAACTGCTGGAATATAAAAAAGGTGTTCAAAATCATTTGCATCTTCGCATTACGTTTCACCCTTCCTTACCCTTATGAGGCGCTCAAGCCTTTATCTTCCGTCTAATTCTACGCTCAATTATCAAACCACCCTCCTCTTTTCGCCCATCTCAAATGAGCTACCCAGATTATCATACTAAGCCTTCCTTTCTCCGAGACGATGCGATGTCACAAAGTTAATAGCTGTGCTCTTTCTAGTCCGACTTCATTAGGGCGCGTACTTTAACTACATGCTAAAAATAACGAATAAAATTCTATTAAATCCTTTCGTCACTTTATATTCAGGGAGTTAAAAACAATTTTAGTTCCCTTGTTAAGCTCTCAAGAAAGATCTACCATGATCTTTTGCACGGAACTTAATTGTGTATAGGAAAAGGACTTCATTAAATGAGACCAGTTTCATCAAATTCAAGTGCTTTCACTCAAAGTTGGATAATTTGTAATAATTACTACCGGGCACTTACGTTCTCATGACTTCCTTTTGGAATTTATTTGATCATTTTTTGTAGGTCATCCTACTTCGTTAATAATAATAGAAGTTTGGGGTTCGTTGAGCTGCAATAGCGAACATTGGAGTTCGCACGCTTAGAACCGAAACTGAAACGGTTAGGTGAGAAACGACAGCTTGCCCATGGTTACAAAGCAGACGTGGTCTATGGAAGGCTCAAGTAGTGAACCTCCTCTCGCTCAGAGGATCTTTCCACGATCGACCGAACAGCCTTGGTAAAGAAGGTTTTATGGTGCACGTCACAGGAGAAAGATTTAGCCACGAAACAATAATACAATAACGAACAACAAGTAATAATATTCTGTTCGGTCATGATGGAAAGATTATATGAGTTTGGTGTGGACAAACACTAATAGGCCACAGGACTATAGTAGGATTCCCGCATGCGAAAAGGTTTAGGAATTGACAGGAGTCGAGTTCATTAAACCTCCCCACCAGACTAACTGGGCGTTGCGTCCCTTTTCCCCGTGAGAAAAGGGAATTACTGCAATTCCACAGTTTCTCTTTTCGTTACTTCAAACTCCAAGCTGCTCCACTGCCTCTCCTCACTCTCTTGCTATTGTCGATCTCGGGGGAGGCCTGAATGTCCTGAAACGGCATTTTCTCTCCAAAGAGAAGGGAACAGTCGGCTCCGATGAGAGCAACGCCGCCTCAAGCACGCCTGGAATCCCCATAGACATTATTTATTAAAACCTAGAGGGGGCTCGTAAAACTAAATGAGCCAAAGGTGAAAGGTGGAGTTGAAAACGTTCCATCGAACCGGCTGAGAGGCTTCCAGGTCCCCATAACCCGAACAAATAGTTGGCCCGTAAGCGCGTGGGAGCGTTTCCCGCAACGCCGGATCTGAACTTGGGAAACATTTCATGAATGCCCGGTACGAGACTTACCTTTGGTGAATTCAAGAAACCGAATGCTCAGCGAGTGCGAGCACGTGATGGAACCGCAACGAATTGACTCCATACTTAATAGTTGATTAACCACAGTTACATTCTACTTTTATGTGCACCAGGATCAGAAACATCCAAGACGAGAATGGTGCGGAGATCAATAGGTGATCAGGGTAACAGAGAAACATCATTTTGTCGAGATTAGAAATGCAACTATGAAACGCTGTGCCCCATTGTATCACGATGTATTGCCTCACTCAGCTCGTAAAAATCTGTCAGGCAAAAGAGATTGAACGTGACAACAGCTTTTTCCCAAGGGGAACTTCTTTCAATCAGCAGTTTATTACGAAAATCCTTATAAAAAAAACTTATTGGATTCTTGAGTTTACTACTAATAAATTTAGCATTTAAATATTTATCAGTGCGCATTAACTTTTCACTTTTCATGTTACTACAATTCAAATTACAACACATTTAAATTAAATTTCCATTTCATATTATACTTAAATTCAACCTTCGAACACTTGTGGTCTCGAACATTGTGAGTGGTCCAAACAAATGTTCAACTCTAAATATCGCTGACAAATCCAGCGAGCAACGGGAGTTTTAGTTTTTTCTTTTTGTCACAATTCTGTTTAGACTAGTGCTCAAGACCACAGATATATTTTGAATTAGGCTTGGATTCTTAAGGATACCTCTTTCCTTAACCTGAGCCTAATTTGTGTAAATGGTCCTGCATGTTACTTTTTCTCCTACCCCCCTCATCCATTTTTCCTATTCACAGGAAGCAAGATCCAACCAATATTGTAAATACCAATATTGAATCAACACCAGTTACTGTATTTGCCTACATGTTATTTAGGCCTTCATGATACAAACACCTTTTGCCAAATAATTTCTTCCTAATAATGGTATTTACTTTTAAATTTCATCAACAAAGGAATGTACTAGTACATGCCTATATTAATAAGGGTAGGGGGCATGAATGGGGGCCTATAAATAAAACTGATGAAGTGTGTTTCATTCACACGAACTGAATGAGTGAAACCAACAGAAACCATCTGTTGGTTCTTTCTAAAAAGTATTTATCGTTGCTATTTTGTTTTTCCAAGATATAATATCAATATAAGAAAACTCAGAAGTGCAAGAACAATGCTGCTACAATATATACGTTTTACGGCTTCAAAAGGAACGAGTTTGAGACCACAAACCCTGTCACAGTTTCACCAGGAAACAATTTATACTGTAATCAGCCTCGTTGTAAAGGTTATTAGCTCGTATAAACGCATTGTTGGCTGGAATGGTAGGCTCACTGTTGAAAAGATCGGTTTTCCCTCCTCTTGAATTTGGGGATGCGTGTTACCTTTTCAAAACGGTACAAACATTCAGCTTTTTTGGGATCTAGACCGCTAATATTTCAAACAGTTGCTATCCTTTGAATGAGTCATAAACAATTTGAAACCCCCTATGATCTCAAGCAATAAAGCGTCCAAAATCCAGTTAAATGCAATTCCCTACAAGCATAGGTCCATTAAAATCTCAAAAATCCATTATCGAATTTGTCCTAACTCTTACTCACACGCTGCCTCAATGGATGGATATCGATTTAGAAAATGGTACCTCGATTCGATTCGAGAAAAAGCTTGAAAAAAAGTTTCTCTACGAAATATTCGTTTTTAAGAAAATGTTGACAAGTGATAACGGTCCGGTCGGTGGATGGACGTTCATATGATTTCGGATCTAAACACCGTAAATTGCATTTCATTTTCCGAGAGACCTGCAACCAACCTGCATGAGCACGCTATGTGGCGTGAACCGTGTTCATTTAAGGAAGGACGGGGATGCATATCAGTTCGCGAAGTTATTGGCACTTTTGGCGAGCTTTTGCGATGTTGAGCCGCTGCTCAATACTCCCGCAGAGATCAACAAAAACGGAAATGATCTTGACAGGAAGTTTCGTTGAAGGTTCAAATCAGGTGAGATAAGATGCTCTTCACCATGTGTGAACAACTTCAAGGCAGTATAAATATAGAATATAAACGTGATGAACTTAATCATGAGGAAATGCTTTAAAGGAATAAACTCGTCCGGTAGATTCAGCGAGGGTCCTAACTATATGGAATTCGCGGCATTTATACACAGCCTACCAGGCAAACAATAACGCAGATAGTAACGTTATTACAGTTGTAACAAGGTACCAGGCCGACCAAGTTGTAACATAGGAAGGGTGACCACAAAAATGCGGACGCTTGCGGGCTCCGACGCACAGTAGAAAATTATGGATTGTGCTATGAACCTTGCTGTTCCCCTCTTGTACCCATACAACCCTACCATACCCTGCTCTCACAAGGAGGGAATCGTTCGACAGTTCATGCAAGGCGAAGAGTCAAGGAACAACGGGCAATGAGAAAATGTTGTATAGTTGGTCACCTGATTTTTCATCATAAACCATCGCATCGCCGTCATCGGACATTAGCTTAATTTGATCAAGACACCTAGAAGCGCCCAGAAAATTTTTTTGGGCCGAATCGGAGTGATTGGATTTCTGCATGAAAACAGGTTGATTATTCGAGGAATAACCAACCAAAAGAGGGCTTAATAACAAATTCCGTTCAATACACACACAATACAATTTACATTGCCGCTTGAAGATCTTCTTGGTCAACTTTCATTTGTGAATCTGTATGTTTCTCGTTAAGGTCGTTCTGAAATCCACCCAAGCAGAGATGACAACACTCAACTTGCTGAGGGTAGGTATTCTACCGTTTGTGCCCTTAACTGAGTAAACTTGATGCTTTTACTCCCAGATGCACTAATCCGGGGCTAAGATTAAGCAAGCTGAGCTTATTCGATTAACTCTCATCCACCAAACGATGGGCCGCCACCAGGGATGGGCGTGGAATCCCAAACTCTGCCGTTTCCATGACGACGAATCCCCCCCCCCCCCCTCATATTCTGGTGCCCCACTTACCACCTTCACAACGGCCTATTGCCCTTCCACCTCCGCTCATAAAGAGTTGAATTATTATCCTTAGATTTAGCTTTTCCGGTAGGGGAAGTTCGGGGGTTCGTATTCTCGGCGCGTTTTCACTGAGCTCTTTCCAAGTTCAAAGGAGCCGGATCGCTGGACTGGATAGAGAACATCCAACGTTCTCAATCAATTCGGCCTCTTCAGGCGGACAAATGCCTCATCGCAGTTTCTCCAGTTATACTGACGCACTGAGCGCATTTTAAATTGATTTGTTCAGAAAGGTTAACAGATTTTTGAGATGTTCTGCATGTTTGTAGAGGAATTACTATGTATTGTTTATAAATGCGAGCATTCAAAAAAATATTCGTAAATGATGCACGAATCTATATTGTTTTCAACACCTCGCAGCAGTCAGGTTGCTTACAATGAGTATAAGCGATTGTGTCGGCAATTCAGAGACCCATATAGTCTAAGAAAAATTAAATTACATTCGCGATAAGGATTGCGGCTTCACTAACTCGTTCCACTTGAATTTTCATTTTTCTAAAGTCAAGAAAGTGAACGATTATATTTTGTAAATAATATTCATTACAGAAACCAGGAAAGAGGCTAATGCCACCACTTTAAGCTGATCTGTATAAAAGAGACGGGCCTGGCTCTACAAATCCGGGTATGGTTTGGTTTATCATTCTCTGAATAATAACTCCATGTTTTTATGCCCCACGTTTTTTTGTCCAACCACAATAGCCAGAGGTATGATATGGGTCAAAGTTGGTATTTTGAAAACGTTTTTCGAGATTTTAGAAGACCTAGTAGTGTCGGGTATCATTTCCCACTAAATGTCGGTCGCTGAGTTAATTATGATGGGTTCTAGGAGACGTGAACTAGAGGAGAGAAATGATTGGGACAACTTTTTTTCAGCTGTAGGTACACAACATTTAGAAGTAAATTACTCCGAGGACAGGGTCGGCTCACCAAAACTGTTTTATAAAATGAAAATATACAACGGACAACGCTTGAATTTTAATATTTGATAAGTTATTAGTAAGGGGCCATGAATTTGTCTGGAGGGTTTGTAGAGGCTGAGAAAGAGGCATAGCTAGCCAAATAGGCTGTGCGCGGTAGAACGGCTTTATCTTGTTTATAAGACGCCCAACACCATAATTATAGACCTCCCTCCCACGACAAAGCGTAGCAGTGGAACCATCATACAGTCAAATTTGTTTAGTTATGTATAGCTCTAATACCGCATTCAGAATTCAGGCCCCTACTTTACTGAAAAACTTCCCGAACTCTCAATCTCCTCCATAGATCCTGCTATTAACAGCCTTAAGGTCGATCCACACTTGCCCGTGACGTGACATTGGCGTTACCGGAAAGTGATCCGTCCGGCGAGGGTAACAATATTCTTCCAGGGAAATGAAGGGGCCTGTTCCCACTCGCTAGGCACGTGACAGTGACAGTGCAAATAGAACGGCCACCGTGCTCGTACAGTGATCCGGCACATTAGTTGAGGATGATATTTTTTGATTTTCACGGCCGGTATTCTGACCGTCAAGGTCTACTAGTGATCACCAAGAGAATAGGTTGCTCGACTACTCATTGCAAGATTATTTCCACAATTTTCCAAACAACAACTAATTCAATAAAATTTACTGAATTAGTTGAACGAATTTTCTGACATTCTGAAGTATTCAAAAAATTTTGCTCCATCATCTATTAATTCCTTATATACATAACGTCGCAAATTTCCCTTCCGCCCTTCTTTTTCCATGCTTGATGGACCCACTTCCGCTTTTTTTCTGGGTTTCCTCGTGGTTTTCATCATCCAAAATCAAGGCGATCATAACAAGTTCGTCGTCTGAAAACATGGCCACTCAACTTCACTGCCACAGCACGTTTGAAACACTGACCACTGTGAATAGTCGATCACGGCCAGTGAAATCACCTGCCGGTCACGGCACTGCACGGTACGGTCACGTCACGGGCTAGTGTGGATCGACCTTTACCGTGTACCTACTTGGAAATCATTGAGTAAAGACGACAGGTCACCATTTCCCACAATCCCTTTCCCGCAGTTTCGTTTACAACTTCATTTTTCCCACAGAAATTGAAGAATCTGAGGTAAAACAAATGCAAGGCAGCAATGAATTCTTAATTGTAAAAAAAACTACGAAAAATCAGTACATTAAGCCGTTTGTGCCCTAGTTTGCCGGTTTACCGTGACTTCTTTAGTAATTATTCGAATCAAGTTCAATAGAAGAACAAATAATATTAGGGATTTATTTTCTCGCTTCTGCCTTTATCCCCCCCCCCCTTCTCTCGCGACATTTGATTCGTCCACACACAATTTCTTTTACGCTTAGAAAGTTGTGGGGCAACCTGCACCCTTTATTTCATGTTTCAGAGAACAAGACACAACAACCATGCGATATTACGGGCAAAGGGTACAAAACAATACTTGAACAAACGGTCATAGTTGAATACTTGATTGAAGTATTGATCGTAGAGGTACTACGCGTTCAACCTATTTGTTGCGATTGGACTGCACTGTTCTCATACGTTGAACGCAGGATCGGAATTAGGAAGCCCGCAATACGGACTCATGACTATGATATTGTGCGGAGGAATGGAGACGGCGTATTAATCGGGGTCCATGAATTCCCATCACCCTTCTGCTCAACTGTAGTGGAGGGGAATCGCTCGCAGGCTTATCGATTTAATTGTTTTCTCTGTGGAAAGTTGGTTCCAACACTTCAAGGTGAAGAGCTTGGGGAGAAGAGGGAGGCAATAATTCACGGCTCTGCGATGGGAAGCTGTGATCACGGGATTTGGTACTGCTCCACGACCGAGGACAACAGCACATCCCCAACACACTTTCCCGCTTTAAATTCTTGATGGGCCACCCTCAACAGACCACATCGGCCTCGCCGTTCGACATTTTAATCGAACACTTTTTTTTTCTTTTGCGTAGCTGTATGTTTGTACTGACCGTTTTTTCGCTCTTCTTTCCATTTTCCGTGATACTGTGTGTTATTCTCCTCTTTTTCTCTTCTCTTCATTCTCCTCTCTCGCTCTCTCTCTCCCCTTTCTGATGATTTCTTCTTTTTTTGTCTTTCCTCTTCCATTTCGATCCATTCAACCTCGATAAACGCATTCGATATTCAATGACCCGAACAGAATCCGCCGCCTCCTCTTCGGAGTCACAAACACCGCCACGCTATACCCAATCAGGAGACCAGGTCGAATTTCCATTTTTGATTGACTCAACCGGTTTTCTTCCCACGCCAGTTATTTTCCCTCGTGTGAGCGAAGTAGCTTGGCTTTCGTCGATTCCCACACGGATTTACTGATGCTTGAAGCCTTACTGAGATACGATTGAGAGCGTTTCAATCTCAGAGACATTTCGGAAATTCGCTGAATTGTAATGTCTTAGGGTAACGGTCAGTCAGGTAGTATTTTGGTATACAGTCGGAGTTCTCGCTAAGATTCCTCAATGCCATCGAGATTATTTTGGGAGAAAATATAGCATACTTGACAAATCAGAGTCAAAATATGCATGTAGTAGGAATTGGTGCAATGAGACGCCACAAATATCTTAGTCCGCGCGTTTCATAAAACTCTCCGTACTGTTCTTGATAAGAAACGTTCACATCGAAAATTCATTATACAAATGGCAGACCAAGAAGGAAAAGCCATCGGTATCATTAGCAACGCAAAAGGGAGAGCTAAAGAAACGACGAGCTAAAACGGGACCCTACAGCATCCGAGACAAGGGATAGCCGGTGACGATAACCTTGTTTCGGGACTTTCCCCTAAACTTTAATGTATTCCAAGCCTCAGGGTCGGTTGTGTTCCGTTGATCACTCAGGCGGCGCTCATCGCTAAATAATAACCACCAGACTCTGTGACATCGGCATAGCCATACGACTGCAGTATCGCCCGATATCGTCGGCATTGCGTCTTATTACCCGAGCGCTGTCAATTGACATTCAATGCGTACAGCCTCGGTTCCATACGACTAGGATTCGGAATTTACTAGCTGCTCTCATTCTAAATCAAATTTCGCGGAGATGTTACATTATACAGTTAGAGCATTTCTTAGGCAGCTTCAAGTATTTCATTCCAGCTTTCATTCCAAAAACCTTTACAAAGGCAAGTAAAATTTTTATTCAGAGACCTTCAATATCTGAGTTTTTTCTTATCAACGATTGACTTTCATACCAATATTTCCATGGCCGTACTTGCGCTAGTAGTTCGTAATTATCTTTAAAAACTCTCTTTAACACTCTCAACGCGGGCCTGAAAAAGCTATCATCGCCCCAGACGGATTTTTGATTGGTTATTCCTTGACAAATCAACTTATGTTTTCATGCAAAATGTTAATCTCTCCGATTCGGCCCAAATTTTTTTCTGGGCGTTTCGAAGTGTCTAGATCAAAATAAGCAAATGTCCGCCCGCCGTACGCCGTCCATGCCAACTTTGGTAGAACATTTTTTAAAAATCTGAAATTTTGGTCAGGGACGCGTTTCCGGCTTTAGTTGGTCCTCAAAACTTTTCAGGACCAAATTTTAGTGGGGGAGGGGGTTCAAAATGTGTTTTTCGAAAAATGGATTTTCCAGATTTTGGCAATCTAGGCGTGGGTATCATTTTCCACTAAATTTTGAACGTTGAATTCAATGAGACGGGTCCCCGAACGATTGGCGCCCATCGGAAGAGGTTATGGGTCAAACTAGGAGTCCCCACGCTTCTCGTCCGAGGAATAACCAACCCCTGTGAAAGAATTATTCACAGCGTTTTTTCCAGTGATATTTCAATTAGACGGTTTCATTATCGATAATGGGGGTATATAAATTAATTATAAGGTGAAATATTGCTATTAATTGTTTTTAGTAAGTTTTTGTTGTGTCATTTGACACCACCCGTGTGGGGGATGTGATTTGGAATATAATATGCTAACCCGTCATACCTCGATTTGTTCTCATAATCTCATATTACTCCTGAGGATTCAGCAAAATTTGAAATTTCAAATGACGTTGCCCAGCTAGTTGAAGGCTTAGACCGGTCATTCAAACCTGGAACCTCATCCAATCAAAACTTTTTCTCCTGAACTATTATTCAAATTAATGATTAGCGTAATATCGACAAACAGCGAACTCTGGTGGGTCGGCACGATTCTAACGAGTACAACGAGCACCTATACCCTCCACACCTATCGCTTCGGACACGAGACGTTTAAAAAGAACCCCATCTGGCTTGGGCTCTGTGTCATATGACTCATTCCGCGTTAAATGTGTTGAAAAGAGAGAGTTTGGCAATAAAAACTCGCCGCCTCCATTCTACATAGTGAACTCAGTAGGATGAATTCATAATTGTTAAGTAGTTTTAACAGAACCAAATCAATCGGGGCTACATAATTGGTCTCTTGAGAAGGAGGACAAGGTTGAATGAAGACCAGCTTCTGAACATAGGTATTCGACTGCATTGCCAACATCTTAACGAAATAAGATTGAACCCATAAAAACTTTACCGAGTTGAAAGATTATTTACTTATTAGCTTCCTAAAGTTGTATACAGCCAATATATCGATAAAGATTTAAAAAAATCTGATCATCACGCGCAAAATCAACCCAACAAAATTGCAACTATTTGTTTCAACGACCTTTTATGAGAATGTAAAGTACTTTTTTGAGCATTCGCTCGCGCCTGCTGCTCGATCAGTTGATGGTGGTATTCAATCAGAGGAATAACTGAGGGAGCTAAAGGGTTTGACAGTGAACATTTCTAACGGCTGAGACGGCTATTTTCCTAGTACATGACAACGCTGCTGCCTCGATCCACCACCGCACCAGTCTCGCTCTAGGAACAATATGGCGGCGAGGTTTACCCTCACGGCCTGGGGGACATCGTTCAAGTCTAACGGCAATTCGCGGTCTGTGGTTTGCTTCAACGTGGTCGCTGGCGGTTTGGTGGTCCAACCGTTCCGGGAGTCTGATTCACTATGTAGTTCACCGCATACACTTCTAGTCGCACCCGTTACTGGCTGAATATTATCAGATTGTGCTCTCTATGTTCATCGAAAGACTTCCTCAACTTGGGTTCTATATTTGAGTTTTCTACTTTTTGAGAAGATGATTCGTATCAAGGGTTCGTTCAGAGATTGGAAGGAAGAGGTGGCTTACAGTCGTACGACGTATAGGTACAAAGACCTAACAGATTGGTATAATATCCTAGAGTGCTCGAACCACAGATTGATACTCCGTGGTACATTGAACAAAAACACCAACGATTAAGAATTGCAATTTTACTTCTTAGAATGCTTGGTATTAGTCGACTAGATGGTGGTGGTGAGTCTGCCCAGGCCGTGGCCAGGGTGTTTGAAAATCCAGGTGTAGGATCAGAATTGCTGGTTTTTGATCAGATCTAGTACCAATTTGCTAGTACCCGAAAATGGACGATGGTACAAGTTTTAGAGGTAGACAAGAGGCGGCATTTTTGACCATGACGGTGATCCAGTGGCGTCTGCAGCCTCCTTACTCTGCATTATGGCTGCGGCAGACTCACCGATCCATCTACTCGGCTCCTATCTAGGGATAACATTTCATTTCTGAACCATTGACGTTTTTGTTCACTCCCAATCTATGTGGTTGGAAATATATACCTCATGGATTCCTACATTTCGAGCCTAAAGCAGCTATTGAGGTCCAATGTACTGAGAATTCCTCAGCAGCCAGGGAATTTCTCGATTTTCCAGACGTGAGAAAGCCACTGGATGATTGCTATGCAGTCAGGGATACCTTTTTGATTGTAGTTGAAGTGGGGCTGATGAAGTCTGATGGAACTACATCATCCAACGAGTCCCTCTGAACCGACAGTGCGATTTAAACCAACAACTGGGGACTCCTCAAGACGTGAAGTCGCCAGCGTACCGCAGACAATTTATGATGAAGTCCTAAAAAGTGGTGTTTTTATCAAGTTGTTAAGTGCTTCATGAGTCGTAGAGCGTGGCTTACATATCATATTACCTCGCTGAAAACTGAAGTAACTGGCGGTGTATAATGTTAGCGGATGGTGAGAATGACTTCGTAGAAGCGAAGCCAGATCTGGAGAGAGACCGAGAGAGAGGAGCGAGAAATGTATAGCCCACACATCAACCCTTGTCAAGTGCAACGCTACCAACAGTCGCGCCCTCTCACTGCTACTGTGAACTCGCTACACTACCTCTGTTTCCTTCCTGCCTTGACTTTGGTATCCCCTAGTTCATAAGGGTAATTATAAATTTGCATCACCAACCTCAAACAATAATGAAAGTTGCACTCATACGAAAAAATCTAAAGTTGCCACTGAGACCAATCAGTATCAGAGCGTTTTTAATAGCTCATTCATGGAATTTTTAACATTTGAAACCATTAAGCGTCCCCCGAAGGAGATAACTGAACTATTGGGGCATACTGGGAGATTAAGGAGTAGGTAATCTGCGAATGAATAATTTCAAATACTTGTCGATGGCCTACATCTAACAGAACTGTAATATAATCAGGTTTTAGTTTGAAGTCTTACAGACACTTCCTGCAATATCCCAAAAAAAACTTCATAATGATTTTATGACAATAAATAACTTCAAAATAATTATTATGATAACGCATATTATTGCTGTATACTTTCTCTAAGACTCTACAATCGACCCAGAATCGCTCCCTCGAGTAATCTTTTCTCCATTGTGGCATTTTATGCGTCTTTCGACGCTATTTATACTACCTACTCTTGAATTCTCAGAATTTTGATGCAGAGAGCCCAGAAAGTTATCGCGCTGGAGATCGGAGTGCTCCTGAGCGGGCGTGTGATTACGTTGCAGGTTCGACACATTTCATATTTACCCACGTGACAAAAAATGCGATGCTTTTCCACCACCACGCAAGAAACTATCGTAAAGAAAGCGACTTCGAATACAAACATTTCAATGTGCTTCTGAGCGAAGGGAGACGGGGACGGGGAAAAGGAAAAGTTCGTGTATGTGCGGGAAAGAACACAGGCTTGAGTGAAGCCCCTCAAACGAGCTCTCATATTTACTGAACTGCGCCCGCAAAAGGTTTTCTCCCTCTCGAGTAAAAATAATACGACCCCCTCCTTCCCTCCTCGCTCCAAGAGATTCCGCCAAATGTACTGCGGAAGTGTGTTGAAGAGTTGGGGTGTCAAGTAAGAAGTAAGAACATCTGCTGCTCCCTCTCTAAAACGTCGTAAGATACTCCGACTTATTTTCCAAGTTTTATTAACCGCTAAATGGGGAAAAACGTTCCATCACAGCGTAATGTGCCTACGTACTTTTTTAAGAGTGAAGTAGGGTCACTTTGGAAAAGTAGGGAGGCTGTGGAACTAGTTCTCAACTCCTGTTTTATGTGCATCTGCCCGTCCACGTCGGGTAGTTTGGAAGGTTGTTGCCGATTTCAATTCCGTTTTATAGCTTCCAAGTTGCTGTAGGAATAACAAGAGCGCAAAATAGAGAACAACCAGAGAGAGTAAATGGTTCAGAAATACAGAACGTACCTAGTGGTGAAACTGAACTTAGAGGGCCAATGAATTTATTTCGCTTAACGAACATGGCAGCTCTACGAATGAAGCAATGGGCTTGATGTATTTAATATTAATATGAAATCGATCCCTTCAGTTTATTTTACACATATTGACCCAAAAACCTCGTAGAAACCTAATATTATCAGACGGTCTGAGGCTCGGAGGAGTAGAATTTGAACATATTGTAATGATTTATATTCTTCGCAAAATAATTTATTACAATAATTGTTCACTCAAATACACTGTCTTTGCTCACTTTTTTTTTTTTTTTAAATATGATAACTTTATTGTAATTTTATATTACATTCCAGTTCTGCGGAGATATTATAATAGAGGGGTTACCCCTGGTGTCACATGTTACGGGGGTACTATCCATTGATAGTCCCCGTGATTCTTACATAATGATAATTGCTTAAATAACATTGTGACTAGAAAAGAGTCCGACAAACATTCAAAAATAACATATTGATTTGGGTTTTAATTTTAATAGGAATAATTATTATAGTTACTAGGAACAAAATGAGTTGACAAATACGTTGAACGAGAGTTTTATGTAAAAATAATTATTATAGTTAATAGGAACTGAAGGGATAAACAAATAGATGTGAATGAACAAATATTAATAAATAAGTATGAACGAAAAAAAAAAAAAAAAAAAATAATAATAAGTTGAATGAGTAAATAGGAAATATGCATGCAATTTAGTTTTTTTTTTTGTGACTAGATTTTAAGAATTCAGAAGGTCTGGGGGTCGTTTTCGCTTCAGTCGTCTTAGATGCCTTGGTGGTGGAGGATTGCTGGATAGCTGCTGCAGGAGGACGTTGCGATGGGTTGACATAGATTCGTGTAGTTGTTGGTAGTTGGATTTCACAATATCTTTGACTTCTGGGATGGCTAAGTCTTTGTGGAGATTGCTGTTTCTCACGTACCACGGGGCCCCCGTTATGACTCTGAGTGCTCTGTTCTGGAAAGTTTGTACCCGTTTGACCTGAGAATCAGATGCTGCTCCCCACATTTGACATCCATATAACCAAATGGGGCGTATCACGGTTAGGTATATTAGCCTTTTTTCCTTCAAAGGTAATGGTGAGTTTTTGTTAATGAGGAAATAAACTTGTCTCAGTCTATGTCTGGCCCTTTGTAAGATGTTGGTTATATGGCTATTCCATGTCAACCTGGAGTCCAGATGTAGACCGAGATATCGGCAGACTTGCTTTTGAGGGATATCAACTTGGTTCATGGTGATCACGGGGAGAGGGAGACTCCTTTTGTACGTGAATTGTATGAGAGTGGATTTCGCTGGGTTCATTTTTGTTCTCCACTGGTGACACCATGTGACAATATCTTCTGCCAGACTTTGCAGTTCACTTATTGAGTTGTGGAAGTCCCCGGTTGACAATAGTGCCACGTCATCCGCGAACTGGGCTGTTGATACCCCATCAGACCTAGGAAGGTCGTGAGTAAAGAGGAGGTAGAGAACAGGCCCCAGAACGCTTCCTTGAGGTACTCCTGCTCTGATTGGTCGGATAGGGGATACAGACTGGCTAACTCTCACACTGTAGGTTCTGTCACACAAGTAGGACTTGAGCAGCCTGTACATACTGTCCGAGAGCAGCTCTTTCAGCTTGGCCAGTAACCCTGGGATCCAGACCCTGTCACACACTTACACAATCACAAAGCACAATTCACAGTTGTAACTGAACTGAACTGAACTCTCCAGCTCCTGGGTCCCTTTTATACTGGCTGCCTCTTGGTCGAGTACCTTCTCGAACCTTCCCTGGTTCTGGGAACTCGACATGTTGTCTCAAACCAACGGGAAGGTTCCAGCCAATTCAATACGACGCACAAATGTTCGAGAGCGACCCTTAGCCCTCCACAGGTCGTTGACCCTGTGACGCCGGCAGCCCATTTGATGGGCACAGGTGCAATCTCGCAACAATATTAATGTCAATTTTTTCATTCAGAAATGTTCAATAATTTAGTATTTTTGTATTCCAATTTGGTATATAGACGTTTCGGTACGTATGTTTTCTTACACTTATTTATCACCTTCCTTCGAAAAAGAAGAATTTTTACTTATCGTAGAATTAGATGGAAGAGAACTGATTCTGATCCTCAATTATTCGAACCCATTTGACTCATTAGTGGTTCCCATGTTCAACCGCAAGCTATTAGGCATTTCAAGGTCTATTAGATGACACTGGGGTTTTCGCCGGAAGGATTTCCCCGATGCAGATAATCCTAGTAGAGCCCATTCACCCGATGACTATCGCCGTACGGCTAATGTACTGCCAACTAAGTTATTGGTGAGGGAGGAATTACGTTCATACAGAGCCACTGCGACACTGGGGGTGACTTCCTACGTAAGCGGAAGGTCTGCGTGAATGAAGGCCGGCGTAATTGCACAAGTTTAATATTGACATGATCTCCACACGTGATTTTGTCAGAAAACGTTTGGTACCGCTTCAATTAGTTGTGAATCTATATATCTTCTTCTATATATTCTTTCAGGAACATCCGTATATCCTACAGTTCTTTCTTCAATTTTTTTTTTTAATTTATTACATTTGGAAACGGAAACATGAACATTAATATTCATGTATCCGAGATGAAAAAAGGTTGGATCAACCCTTCCAGCATTCCAACTTCCCTGTCCAGAACAAGACGGGGGCCTTTTTGAACAAGACATAAAAGTAAAATACAATCGTGTGACAAGATATCCGAGGGGGACTTTCATCTGATGAGGGACATAGAGATGAAAGTCAACGCACTATACCTCAGTATGACAAGTCCTGCTTTCTACATTCCTTTTCCGATCTGACAGATCCCACGCCTTAATATAATATTTTACCGGTTCTTATTCTCACTGTCTTGTGTCACTCTATTAATAAGATGAAGTATATAAATACCGGAAAAACGAGGTTCTTATAGGCGAGACTGTATAAGCGATACTGCTGTTCGCCTAAAATTATCCAGATCGACCAATACGAAACAACGTCAAAAAGGCAAGGAATCGTGCGTATCGATTGTCTTTTGGCTTTGAATCGTTCTGGGACACGTCCTATTGGATTTATCGTTCAAATTTCAGTAGAAAATAAAACCCCACACGTCTAAATCGCCAAAAATATCGAAAATACGTTTTTCGAAAAAAAACTAATTTTTATGGAATAACCAGCCAAAACAGACATGTAGGCCAGCCTTCTCTATTATTGTGCGTCTTCCTATGATTTGGCGAGATGTATTCCAGTTATAGTCAAGAGGGACAGATGATAAAAAACTATAGATAACATTCCTTATTATATTCTTTATTATGACGAGTAATGTGATGGCTTACCCCGATAGCACTCAACCAAGAGCATACAAAAACATTTCCGAACCTCGGGAACTTCAGACATGTACAAGGGAGTCTTCCAACGCTCCTACGCAGGTACCAGCAGTAAATTGGAGGCAACAGATAGCGGAGTTTTCACCGGTAATTTCTACCATTTGTCTCCTGTACGTTTCTGCACTTGTTCGCTGAATGAAAGCCCCTGTAGGCTGCGACCATAAACATTCTTTCGATTTCGCTGAGATATTTCAACCTGCGAGCGCCACTTTAAAAGCAATGTAAGAAGATATTATGTAGTAAATTTGGGAACGAATGCCCATGGTGGTACTTCTGTTCCAAAGATAACTTACCACAATACTTTAGTATTTTTACCAGATTTGTCGCCCTTTTAAGACGAGCAGCATGTATTCGAAATGAAGCAACTGATTTCTACGACCTTCCTCCCGAATTTTCTTACTGGAAATATTATTGGCAGTAATGCGAATGCCTCTACTATTGACCCATTTCTGTTTCATTGAAAGTAAGTTATTCATTCATAATGAACACGAGTACTATTTACCCGCCTTTCCCTCCACCACCAACCCTTTTTGCTCGCCTTTCTCTTCAGGACAAACTGTAATTATCACCTGTTTTCTGGTTCGGAACAAAACTCTATTGTGCAACGTTTTCCATTCTCCTAGTGACTCCATGTTCTCGGCATCAGCGCAACATGTAATTGCTCAAGTAAGGGAACTATGGAAAATTCCCACCTCAACGGCAACAATTATTCAAAATTGGATAATTGCTTTAGATTCCAGATGGTGGAAGTTATTCTGTGAAGAGGTGAGTGTTGAACATGGAGTTGAATGCGTCATGTTCATATTGAAACTTTTGGTAATCCTGAGGCAAAGTTTCTCAGAAGGGATTTCACCTAAATGAGTTTCTCTTTTCCATTTCCACGGAAGCATCCGGCGCTTTTCTTCAAGGCAAAGTTAAGAGAGTGATGGCCGGAGGGGAAGGGAAGCTACCTTGCCGCATTTCTCCATAGCAGAGTGGATGGGCCTCCAAGACACTTGTTCTCATTCATTTGGATTGTTAATAAACTCCAGTTTGAGGCGAGAGAGGAGCAGTGGGAAGCTCATTGAAGATTAAACCAGTCGAAAGCGAGAAAAACCCAACGGACGAAGAGCCAGGACCCATCGACCAAGCATTTGAGAGGCGAGAGAAGTACTTGAAGGATATCAGGTCACGTGTGGTCATCACACGACCCTTCAGCTAAGGACACGTGTCGGACCTCTTCTATCCTAACAGCTCGAACATAAAATAAATTCTGAAAAAGGATCGCTCGTGTGGCTCATCCTTCGGACGGGTGGTCTCCGAGGAGCTTCATCAAGCGGATTACGACCAGACATCTATTGACTAGAGGAGAGTACCATAAATTCGTATTTACTATTAGAATTATATAGTATACATAAAATGAAACTATCCCAGAGGAGAATTAAAAAACTATGCAAATTTCATCACAATGGTTTATTATTCTCGCTTTCTGAGGGAGAGCGTACAGTTGTACCTGCCTATTTTCAGGTAGAATAAGAGTAGCCTTTATCCCCCCCCCCCCCTTAAGAAATGCCTAGGTGTCCTACTTCCGGTTCTACATCCATCATAATCGTTTCAGCACCCTAAATTTAATTGAGTATTTAAATGAATGATTTCACCTACACATTAGGTCCCCAAAAACTGAAAAGCCACTCATTTTAAAAACACCCAGTCTCACTATTATTTGGCCTCCATCTCCAGCAATCGGTGTAAAACCTATTTAAATTTTTTGAGTGTCCTAAACTCAGCATCAAATGATCTTCCAGGCACCTAAGTCCTCTGAAGGCTCGAAACCCCATTTTCAAAATACGCATATTCAGTTCACGTTTCCTGTTCAGTGTGATCGGACTGAAAAAGAGTTAACCCAAATGGAGTTTTTGCGCGAAACCTGGTGCACACCTTTAGGTGGACAGAGGACGGACATTTCGGATTTAGAATCAACATACTATGGAAAAGGAATGTTTAATGTTTAGGGTGAAAGAAATTTCTTTGGACGACACGAATACGTGATTTTTTCACTCCAATAATGAGAATAAATCAAAATAAACCAATAAGATTTGTCCACTTTTAGGTTTAGTTTGATCGTTCGGGGCCGTTGGGCTGTACAGCTTTAGGGGCCAACAAAAGCTAAATGCGAATCTCTGACCGATAGATTATTGATAATTTAACATGCAACAAACGGGGGGACGGTGGACGTCATTCAGCGGAAGGGCATATCGCCTTACGATCTAGTCATTTCGAAACACAAAGTGTCTAATTTTACTGTCAATTCGAAGAGACATCTAGCATGAAACCAAAGGTTTGTTATTAATGTTTTTCTTCCCAAACTGAAGTTACTATCTATTTTGAAAAACTTGCGCCATGCGCGCAGTTGGCGTTGTCAATAATAACCTATATTGGTTGAATTCAATTGTGAAAAATCAATGTTTGAACTCGGTCAGTCATGTTGTGTGGTCTCATTCAATGTAACTTACAATAAAAGCTTAGTGCAGCCAATCTGTGTAGCCGGGGTACTGGTGAGCTAATCGTAATACGGGTAGTATTGATATGTTATAATAGACGACGATCATTACGATCATTCTGCCATGAGTCTTTAGTTCAAAACCCTCTTTATTCTAGTTGTGAACCAGCGTAATAAAGTCTGTGAATGGACTCGAATGTAATCACTGTATTTACCATGACCTCACAACATCATTAATACAATGACGAGACGACGTTATGATGAGAAGTTTTCGTGCTTTCTCGTTATCTAACTAAATTACAGTTTTACTATCACGTTCCAGGTGAAAAACATGTTCCTAGTAAAGAAATCAGATCTTCCAGGCTACAGGCCAAGAAGGAGGAATTTCGTGGTATCTTCTTCAAAAGGAGCGAACTGTATGTAGTAGTCTCTTGTTACCCAACCGGAAAGAATTGCTGATATGAACATGGCTTGATATAAAGATTAGAGTTCAGAAACTTCAAGGAAGTTATAACGACATCGGTAAAGTATACTTTGAGATAATTTCAACGAGCCAAGCGACAAGCGACTAAACGTTGTGTGGACCTAACCAACTGAGGACGTCCAGGCATCCTTCCAAGAAACCATTCCTGTAGGTGATTGGTGATAGACACCCAGGAGAGGAAATAATTCTTAGTAAGTTTTAACCAAGTTAAAAAAAAAAAAAAAAAAAAAAACCGTTCACTTTTTTCAATAAACTTGTCAACAGATTATTTAAATATTACTTATTTAGAAAATGCAAAAAGATGATTCAACTTTTTTTTTTTTTCACTTTTCTCCGTGTGGTCGAACCATCGCACAACGTAATCGTGGAATATTTCTTGCGTAAGGTCAATGATAGAGATTGACCTACAGGTAACTCTAGCTAGAAGAATCCCGATACATTTTGCTTCGAAAGAGCCACGGCTGATGCTAACGAGAGGATGCCCGTCCTTTAGAGAGTGATTTCAGCCCTATGCTAGCAGAAAAGCATTGTGAATATCTTGACGGCATATGTTAGAATACATGTAAATTTGCAAATAGAACTATGTATGGTATAAGTCTTACCTAAAAACTGTCACAATAAGCAAATAATGTTTCCCACGGTGCTCATAGGTATCCATCTGTTTGGCCACCTACTTGACTGAAGTACTGCGCTGGACGAGGAAAGACTATCTTCAACCTGATTACACAGCCTAACTGACCAGACTTAATAGAAATAGCTGCAAACGATTCGTGAATGGATTATTATAATTATATCACAAACATTTGGTCTTGGATATAACAATATATTGATGTAACATTGTGTAGTATCGGAGGGTAGTCGATCCCGCGCACAAAAACTCCGACTAACAAACATCAATTTATTGTTATAAATCAATATCTTCAGACCAAATGTCCTAAATATAATTTAAATCGAACTACTTCTTGTTCTTCAAAGGAACCAAATTAAAATCAATTTTGAAAAAAAATAGGAAGGGAAATGAATTTATTAGAGTATGTGTACAAAACTAAAGGATTGTTGAAGTATTTCATCAACGAGGTTTGTTTTTTTGCCCGGACCACTTTTTAATTTTAAAACTATGCACATTAAAACGTAAGAAATAAGAAAGATGAATTCTTTTAAGCATGAATATGAGATGTATCAAAAACCTAATACTGAAATAAAAAGATTATTATCCTTTTTCGTTGTACAACTTATCATTAATGCCAAAACTGGTTCTTGTATTTGCATACCGCATTGATTGATAAATTCTCTTTCCTGAATCTATTGCTGGTTGATACTTTACGCCAGAGGTCAAAGCATTTTCATGTCGGGTATTTGTAGCCAATGCATTTTTGTTCGATACGAATGAAAGGGTGTATTATTTCAATAGTGAGTATACCAATATGAAAGTTGGTAAAAATAATACCCCTCCCTCTTCCCTACAAGGAACCACCGGACAAACTATGGTTCGATATGTAGCAGAAAGATGTTGGCTATAAGTTATTGCATTAAAATGACCCCAGATGCTCGCATGTAACCTCAAATTTATACGTGAACCAGCAACGCCTTGATGATGTCGCAGTTACAGTCTGATTGCTTTGGTAAATCGAACTGTAGCATGTATTTGGTCAATGATTGCACCGTCAATTCACTCATGGTATTCACTCTGGTCGGGCCACATGTTGATTACTCCGACTATTGAAACGACGCGAGGGGTGTGCTAATGAACACCGATAAGTATGGAACGGGTAACATTCGGCGTTCGGAGCAAATGAGAAATTTCCCAAACGAATTTGAGCATATTATACACATTGACGATGATGAACAAAGTAAGCACGGATTCACACTATAATTACCAGGAATTGTCTCAATGTGCTTTTCAATATTTTCACAATCCAACGGTTGCGTTTCTTTGGTAGTTACTCATTCCAAGAATTATAGACCATGGTGAAATGATTTGCAGCCTATATCTGTTTACACTGCATGAGATTGATTACAAACGACTTGGGCAAACGGCTCATATTCTTTCGCTTCGAATTGAATCGCCATCATAATGGAAATTGGCTGGCTGCCACTTCTATACTTCCGTAGAAATTTATTATTTTTCCAATTCTGGTTTTTGTGAAATATATTGGCGTCGATAATTTGACTTGTTTGCCTCAGTTAATATTTGACCCTTCCTTAGAACAACCATCTTTAGCAAGAGTTTTTAAAACTGGGGCATCAAACCCCTCACTAACACCTCCCATGCCGATTTTGGAACATCGAGGTAAAATATAACATGCTCATCCAAAATTGACCTGTTTTGGGCTCTGGGCTATAAAAAACGTGTTTCTGATTAATCAAAAAAATTATTAGCGTATGCTACAATATAAGGGAGAATACAAAAATATTTTTTTCGTGAGGGAATCAAGTCACAGGAATAAATTCTGCGTTGACTACTTCCTCTATATTAAAGGAAAACCAGCTTCATCTTCATCATTGAGAATGATTATCGCGATAAAACCGAATGCCTATCACAACGAGCTCGTGAATTCCAACTCCCACAAGACAACTGCTTTAGAAGAACAGCTAGAAACGCTTTCATCTGGAGACTCCTTTCAACGAACCGTACTGGAACACATTTCATCACGTGAACCACTAGTAAAGGAAGATGAAGGAGGGAGTGGGGTACAACGGGCTTATATATATCTAGCCGATATATTGAAGTAAAGAAATGTGAGCTAGATATTACATTTCGTCTTTCCCCTCTCTTTCACTATCACTCTGAAGCAAACTTTCTTAGCCAGCGACCGCAGTTCCTCCATTTCTATACCAGCTGCCTAACGTTCATCCATCAATCAGCAGTAACTTTTTTCGTTCTTTCTTTGTTGAACTTTTCTCTCAAAGTGAGAATCACACAACGTAGTCTCGAATCGATTCCGGATGTTCTGCCAAGCTACTCATACAAGTGAACTAGATTGCAAGAAGGTGCATTTGAAAAGAACTCCTTACTTACCTAGTTGTCATTTAACTTTAATGACACCGAGGAGAGAAAATTGGCGCCCAGCAATTACAACGAATTTGAGTAAATCAAAATGACGGGGCCCTAAATAATTTTTAATTTTAAAATTTTAATTTGCCCTGGGGTGAATAAAATGTATTCATGTTTGTTCAGGAGAATCACAACACCTGGAACGGACTGGGCAGCCAACTGATCAACCAGGAAGCAGGGTGTGGGGCACAGGGGGTGGTTATCCTCATAACGTGGCGATCCCTGTTAGAGGTAATCGTTTTCTGACCAACCATAAGCTCAAAGGAAGGTAAAAACGATTAGCCAGCAGGAAATAATACGAGAGTTCATTCTGAATACACCTTTTGTTTTAGGTTGCCCTTATAGCAGAGAAGGATAGAAACCTGTTTTAACAAAAGATTTCCAAGTGGGAATACTAGGCAGGCAGAAAAGGAGTTTTATGCAGGAAGGGGACAAAAGATCTTGCATACTTCTAACCTGACGCACTGCATCAGATCTCGGTCACAACTATGCCTGCCCAGTCTGGTGGCCTTCAACGCATCTGAAGCCGTCAAATGACGCTTGGTGATAATCCTCAATCACCACTGCTGCTATCAGCATAATTATTCTGCTGCCTGTAAGTTAGTCTAGCCATCACACCCGTCCCGAGTCGCTGCCATACAGCACTTCCCCCAACAGGTCTTATTTCTCAATCACAATCTTCACTGATCTTCCTGGTCGTGTCACCAGCTCCGTGAGGGCAGCCTGGCAATTCGACAATATCCGTAAAAACATACCCGAGGACCTAATCCCATGCGTACCTTCCTGAGCACACATTTAGGTAGCAACAGCTCAGGCTAGAAGAATATCATAGACTCCGAACTGGACATCGCCCTGTACAGCCATCCGAACACCAAATATCTCTGCTCCCAATCTTTGATTCAACCGAGACTGTTCAACCAACTTTGATATGTTCTGTGGACCTGTCGCATCCGAGTGCATTCAAAGGAGGAAATGACTGCCAGTAGAGTGAACGCGCAACATCGTCAATCTCGTTGACGACCAATGTTTGTTGTTTGCCCTACGGCAAGCACTCGATCGAGAGCTGTCTGGCGCTCCGGTGGCGCTTTAATACAAGCGGTGAACTCCACCGGAATGGGCTTACCTTTGATTCCTTTGATAGTTGCTCTAGTTTCTTGCATCGGGATCGCCTATTGGGTCAAATCAAGTAAAAGATAAACTTCGGTATAGCTGATGAAAACGCGAAGGTTGGTGAATATCGTCACAAAATCACAAGCAGAGGGAAATTTTCTTTTTTACTTCTGAGACTATAGGGTAGAGGACGCCTTTTTTCATTTTGGAAATTACAACTTTTTTTTGTAGAAAAATCAAAATTGTTACTCGCTTTTTGCGATTTAGAGCCTCCGGAGTTAAGCTTTCTGTCCGTTATTTTCCTTGCCACGTGATAATTTTCACGATTGTGGTGTAATTGCCACCAACTTTTCAGGAATGGTTCGGGTATAGCTCAAGATGGTCTACCAATCAGTTTCATGACGATAAAAACGAGAGTACGCTCTGCGCGTGCGCGAACGTAATATGGAGGATTACTGTTATGTACCTTGATATGAATATTGAACTCAATAGTAAAGAAGTCTTTAAGGTATTTCAAAAAGTCTCATTGTTCGTACTCACAAACTTGTGTTCCTATTATGATTGCATGTCTTCAACAACTACTAAATAAATAATACGAGTAGAACCGGTCTTTTCTGATTTCGAAATTTTGGGCCAAAAAACAGAGTCGATCACCAGATTTTCTACAAACTAACTGCAGCCCGAGCTTCACTTTCCTCTCTCCGATTTCCCAAAACGCTTTTTCTAATAACCTTCTTGGCAATATTGCCGGCGGTGCTAACATTGTTGTTGTTGCTTTTAATTGGGCCATTTCTTCAGAAAACAGAGATTATTGTCAGATTGAACATCATAACAAAGAACCGTTTATGTACGATGATGGTAACACACTAATTATATTGAAAATGGGAATGAAAATTCGTCGGATGAAAATGAAGAGAAAAGGATACTTATTTACTGAAGCAAAAACAAGAATTTTAAAGAAGATGATAAGTGGGTGCTTGTCGAGCCATGAATTTTTATAACAGTTTCTCCTCGTAGGTTTCGATGTGGTCACCTGTGGATGTTGAGAGGGGGGGGGGGGATCTTTTCCTGATACCTTATTATTGGAAGAAGGCCGAAGTTCCCAACTGATGCGCTTACCTTAGTACGGTAAAGTCATAGATAGGCAAACACGGAACCAAGAGAAATGTGCGAAATGAGAACCTCGGCATGGCCGCCATTTTCCAGAGGATGCCCATTGAAATCATGAGAATTGAATCGAATGAGTGTGAACAGGAAGAGTGAATTTCTTTCGCAAATGGGTTTTCTATGATGTTGACACACGAAGAACCAAAGACCAGGGAAATGAATTGGAGAAGAGAGGAAAACTAGGTTATGGGGATGTGAGAGAGAATCATGTCGGGAGAGAGATCAGTTATATCAGGAGGAAGTTGTTTTCAGGTTGGTTGAAGATCCACATTGTCCGACCAGATTGTTTGTTCCATCCCCGTTCCAAGCCGCCTTTGTCCGGTCCAAACGAATATAACCGTCCTCCGATCTCCTGCCTGGGACCGTCTACCCGAGGGAAGTGCAGAGATAACTCGTTCCACGTATTCGGTCGCCGGCCCGCGACGTCACCCATGCTCTAATCTATTTCAGCCGGCCACAGCTTTCAACGCGGAAATATCCAACTCGTTCCTAACTTTTTCTTTCTTTCCTCGCACACGCTGCAAAAGGATTAGCTGCTATCAAGGGCGTGGGTAATTGGGTAAAAAATGTCTGTAGTACAGAGGAAGACAAGGGTAAGGGTCAGTGGAGAGAGGGCAGATTTGATTTGTGAGCCGACGGAGGGTCTGGGGCGGTCTCTTATCTCTTCTGTGTGTATATAAAACGCTATGCTACCCTGGTTTCCCTTTCTTATGATTTATTCTTACTTTTATTCAAGCCTTAAACTATCCAAGCCCAACAGTTCAGAATAAGAAGCATTACTGGATTGAAGAACGGTAACATCCATTAGAGGAATATTCGTTATACTCTAAGACTAATTATTATTCGATCCTTCGAAAATATTAAATAAGGCCCCTAGAATGGTAGGGTCAAAGAACGCGCAAAACCGACTACCCTCCGGTTCTACCTAATTTTATTCAATGTATTGTTAAATCGAAGGCCAAATGTCTCGACATTTCCCAAATAGAATAACTACCTTATACGGTATTTTTATTCCTTAGCAGTACAAATGGTTGCTCGGCGCTCACTGGCAAGGCTCCCTCCCTATACATCTCTCTGACGTACGCACAGAGAACTCTACTTCAGCGATAAAAAAAACACCCTTCGTGGGCCCAGAGCCGGCTGTAGGTTTGCCCAAATGCTCCTTCAGAGCTGCCATCAAAGAGTGGACGAACAAGAAACACACCGACAGATGGCGGAATATTGAGGGACATGTCCACAGTAAGCGTATGGTGGCAAAACCCCATCCATCACTCACCAAGGACCTACTCAGACGCGGCGACCTAAGAGCGATAGTTGGCCTACTAACCGGCTTCGCTTCTCTGCGTTTTCATCTGAACCGCATAGGGGTGACACAATCAACAACTCTACGCAGATTCTGTGAGGAAGCAGACGAAACTGCAACTCACATAATCTTTGAGTAACCAGCATTCACATCCCGCACTCACCCTCTTTGGGACACAAACTCCAATGAGAACCATAAACTGCAATAAGTTAGTCCACAACCTAACAACCCTCATCAGGGGACTAGGGCTGGTTATGGACTGAAAGAATGGAACACCTAAGAGAAGCACAACAAGCCACCAGGCTTCCGCTTGAGACCCTCCATAACCCCTCCGCTAAGTGTCTGTTACCATCTACCACGCCATTTTGCTGAACCCCAGAGATTTTCAAAACTGTGGCTCTACGAAATCGTATGGCCTTTCAAAGTGGGGTGGGTTTATCGCGAAGCCTGAAGGTTTTCCGTAGAATATCCGTAGAGAATCCTCACCACCGATCCGAGTCCCATTATGGAGGATTTAGAAGAGATGGCGAAGAGGTGGGGTTTAAATGTTATACACCATTAAACCATCTAATGCAACGGGCTATTTGAAGATATCTTTCCTAAGCCAATTGAAAAACCATCAGACTATATCACCAATCGGAAATTGACAGCATTAGAATTCATCGTTTGGGACAGATTCAAAATGTAAAACGTTGGTCTCAATTTTTCCCACCGATTTCATTTTCTCTTCGTACTCTTTTATGCTAGATTGTGAGAAAAATCGTTCAGGTCAATTGAGCTCTTGAGTAAACGTGGTGGACATCACTCAGCAGGAGGTGATTTCAAAAGGCTTTCGGAATAACTTCATCCGATTGATGAATTATGCTATGAGAACGTTCCTCCTGATGGACGTCCTCTTCACTCAGAATCAGTTGAACTTAAGAATAAACACAAACTGAAACATTAAACTCTATTTGACAAAATTTGACACACATTTAATATCGACGCTTCTTTGAAAGGATGTATTCTAATTTATTATTCTTCCTTAGATATTGTTTAATTCAATTCATAGATATTTTCAGACTCAGCATACCTGAATAAAATGCGCATTTGGAATATGTTTTGGAATCCATTTTCATCCTCTATCAACTCACCCCCAACATTCCCGCAGGAACCGAGTCTTTCCCGAGTTAAGCCCTTGATCCCTATCACAGGTCTAACTAAAATTGTGTCTAGCACAAAATCCCCGTGACAGGCCTCTCCGTCAAAATGGAGGCAATGTCCATCAACTGTCGTTTGTATAGGGACTTTACTCAGAAGCGTGAATCGCAGGACGGAAACGCCTGGAATGGAGGGGTTTCCATTAATGAACAAACAATAGAGTTTGTCTCGATGAGGTTTGAATTAAATTTTTTGTTGTTTTTAAATGAATTACCAATACGCTGTTCCTATTGTTGACCGATGATGATTACGTTCCCGTTTTCCGGCATGTCACCGCTTTCATTCATTTCCGTATATAGAAAACAACTGAGCGCGGTACCGATGGGTTCGAAACAGACAGGTTTTGATCATGGTTTCTTCACGTTGACGGTACCGTCAGATAATGTACCTAACTAGGGAAGTACCTACCTGTCAGGTGGAGGACAGTCGACGTTTGAAATTTGGAAATAAGAATACCCCAGAACTCCAGTGGCTTAGAGCCAGGTTTCCAACGTTGAGCCATCTGTCACAAGTTGGCATCTATAATTTATATTTTTAATGAGCCACGGGTGTCCTATGTTTCCCTACGTCATCTGAGTTAGTAAATACATATTTTAGTGTCACTGGAACACATTTGATTGAGATGGACTTGATAGCAGGAATGCCACGGACATACGTCACGGAAAGAAAGATGTGGAAAGAAACCCCTGTGAGTGTGGAGATGACCGCCTGAGAGGCAGTTTAGGAAGGAAACTGGCGTCATGCTTTCCCATGCTACTCCTCACTCCTGCGAGGGGGTGATCACACTCTTTCCCTTGAAAAAATCTGGGGGGATGTATGGTTGTGCATTCATGGGGATCGGATCTTTCTACCTGATCCATGTGTTGCATGCGGTGGCGTTGGTTGGTTTCACATTTGCCTACTGGCTTTACCCATATTTGAGTGATTAAATAGCATTTCAGCAACATAATGATTTCATTTGTCATATTGCATTGTAACAAAGAAAGTAAAAGACGGTTTTTGTGGCAATAGAGTTGAGATTAGCCAACGCGGAGTCAATGGGAACGCCATTTGTCCGTCCTTCATCTAAGCTATATTCGGCAGTAGGAATTTTTCTAAGAATCCGAAATTTTTGTCGTGAAATCTGTCGTTTTGTGTCGAATTGGCATTCGAATATGACTTACCGAAGAACAAGGCCCCATGTATCTAGTCTGTTGCGTTTCTCATTCCTATGATCCACCACACGGGAGAAAAGACCCAGGCGCATTTCAAGTTTCCTCAAATGGAGAGAAACGGAAGAGTGCTGGGGAAACATAGGAAAAGCTGGGTATCTCGACTCAACACGCTAAGCCAGACAGAAGGAATCTCTTTTGTTGTTTTGCGTCGAGCCACGTCGGGTCTCGATCTCGTTGATCCTTCAAGTCGGGAGACTTCATTGCGTTTTCAGTCTGGGTGAGATAAGAGACAGGTGATGGCCTGTCGGCGTAATTTGAGAAGGCACGTTGCGTTCGGATTGGGTTTTGAAGTCAGGAAAATGTTTTGCCGCATCCTCTTTCCCGACCGTTGGGCATCCCCTGACCAGTAATTCGCCAAATTATCTCTCGACGCTGAGCTTACCAGAGGGAAAGGTGGATGACAGTCATAAGAGCCAAGCCGCTTTATTAAATCGCCCGAAAGAAAACGGATCAGGCCAGTTGGCGAGCCGGATAAAAATATTGAATACGTAATGGAGCGGTTGAATTTGAATAATCCTAATTGAATACTTCCAACCTCATTGGGCCATATTCTTTCGTCTGTTTTCAGCGAAGTTATAATGGACGCAAAATGGAGGAATTTGTCAGTGCAGTCTCGGGAGAATCACCGTCTCGTCATTCACGTTCATATAGGCTTCGCGCACGGGCGAACCGACTGGAGAGAAAGGAAATGGAAATGAAATCAAAACTGTTTTAACTAAGTAAGTGACATGGCAACCCAAACTTACTGTCTTCGTTGTGACCTTGAGTTCTCCGAACTTCGTGGTATCGAATAATAATGGTTGGGCAACATCGGAGGTTGGAGTGTGTCATACAGTCGACGCGCCACTAGAAGAGAGCCAAAGTCTGGCGGTTTGACAACAGGGCGAATCTTGAGGCCACAAGAGGAGCCAGACCATGAATGTTAGATGAATCACGGAAACTCGATGTCCGTCGCGATGAGGAAGTAGCAAACGGGAAAATCGCGAGATGATAAAGTGGACGGGGGGACGAGAGTGTACAGTACGCGAGGTGCAGAGGGCGCGATCCCTCCCCACTGTACACAGCGTCTGGCAATCAATACGCAACCTTCCCTTCAGGTTTATTTCAACCCCCCCCCCCCCCCACCACACAAACAATTTACCTCAATCTCAAAGAACCAGTAGGTCGTTTTTTGAGTTGTTCCCCTCAACCATGTTTTTCTCAAATGGTCAGCAACAAGCTCCGTGATCCGTCCCCAAAATTAATGAGGACTGTAATCCAATCTTAATAAATTCTGATTTCGAAAATTCTCAAATTGAATAAGTTATCATTGAAAGGCGATACGTAACATCTTTAGGCATTTTCTTGTTCACCCGAAGTTTCACAAAGAAAACAACGTCTGAAATTCATGATTTCAATTCAAAGGTGTCAAGCCCCTCTACTTTATTTGAGCAAAAACTCAGTATACAAGGTATTTAATATGCGACTATGGGTTTTCTGCAAGACGGCTGCGAAGTAAGGCTGAAATCGATGTAAGTGTATTTAGGGCAATTTCTTGAAGATGCGAGGGGAAAAAGTTAGTCATATTTTGCCAGTCGATCTGAGGAGACGCACATCCAGCTTCACCCTCAAAAAGGCGCATTATTACCACAAGCCATGGCAGTACAATCACAAATGATGATTTGTCCTTCAAGGCGCGTTAGAGAGATGTAAAAAAAAACCTAGCAGATGTTGCTTGCTACGCCCGAAAGGTTCATCACGGCTCTTAAAAGGACGAGAAAGGTGGGAAATAAAATGAAAATGAGCACATTCCTGCAGTTGACCTTGCCTTCATGATAAATGTTCCGGTATCCTCTCCCTAGATCCACATGCAAGCGGGTTTTTTCTCCGTCAATAACTCATGATCAGTTCAAAATTCATAATATAAAATACAATATTGTAGATAAATTATTTGTTATCAAGAATGAAGTGTTAAAAAGTCACTGGACAAAGTGACCAAGGATCTATCAAGTTCACTGAGATTACGGAGGGTCCCACTTTGCCCACTGGATTCAGCGTCCAAACTTTGATGGAAAATAATACCCCACACGCCTAGATCGCCAAAAATCTTAAAAATTATTTTTTTTTAAAAACACATTTTGACTCCCCCCCCCTCCCTCCAATCTCAAATCTCTTCAGATGAAGCTGAGATGTTTTGAGGACCAATTTCAGAAAATTGTCTACTACGAAGAACGGCGTGGATGGCGGATGGAAATTTGCTTATTTTAATGTAGACACCTAGAAACGCCCAGAAAACCTTTTTGAGGCAAATCGGAAAAGTTGGTTTTTTAAAAATGAAAACATAGTTCGATAATTCAAGGAATAGCTAACTAAAAGGGATAATGCAGGAGGATCTAAAAATTTTTTTTGCTTCTTCCGAAAATATGGAAATAGTTAATCTTATGCGGGTCCAATGTCCGGTTCAATTAGGTACACGGTTTTACTTGGTTATTGTGTCGCAGGGTCCACTTAGGTGCTTCTCAACTTTGTTGTTGAAGTAAAAAATTCTACTGTATTTTCCCTGATGAAAAGATACCGCAAAAGCTCTTGAGTGGAGGGCTAATCGAAGCGCTGTCCGCTAACAGGGGTCGCGCTCAGGCGAGCATAAAGGTATGGATATGGATCTATCGAATGAAAACTGTTGCTCACTCTCGGGCCCAAGAGGAAATTGAATGGAGTGAATCACCCACCCATACACCTATCTCCTAGATCGCCCGTCATTACCGCACGTTGGCTCGCTGTCCCCTCGCAATGCTGAATAGGTGGCGTACTCCGGTTTACTAGATATTTCCGAATATAGGACTTTCCGTGAGTGATACAAACAGCAAGAGGATTTTCGATTCAACGAAATAGCCGGTGTTTGCGATAGAAGTTATTTATAAGTAATTTTGTATATAGTACGAGCTAGTAATATTGAATTCTAAGACATTATAACATGACAGCAGGGACGAGTGCAGTGAAGATTGAAATTAAAGTACAAGAAGGAATAATTATGATGAAGAGTACGACAAAAGTGAGTCCAAAAATACACATAGTTTTTTATTCACTATGTATTCCATTCTCGATGGTTGGATCGCCCGTTACACTTTGAGCAAGACAAAAATCTTAAAATTCATTCAACGGCAATGGTCGAAACCGAATAGCGAATAGTGGATAATAAGGTACAGTTGGTCGGACGAACAGTTTCAACGTATGGGAATACACGTTCTCTCGTTTGATCGTAACGTGATTATAACCGAAATTACATATTACGGAGCATGTACCAACGGTATACTTTGAACACATTTACCCACATTAAACAAAGGTTGGGAACGTGCTTTACCTGGGGATAAATCTCCAGTCAAACCTCACTTTCAGTCACCACATTGGGGACCTAGTCAAGAGACTCAGGACTCGCATCAACATGATGAAACCTCTGATGGGGACAGCATCGCCACTGGACCTATCTATCAAACGTCTGCTCTACCTCGTATTAATCAGGCCCGTATGGTTATACGGATGCTCTATATGGGGTCTAGCCAGCAAAACCCAAATTAAAAGAATTCAGCTACAGCAGAACAGTTGGCCCTACGACTGATCGCACGCGCACCTTGGTACGTCAGCAACGCAACACTTCACCGGGACTTGGACATACCTGAAGTAATGGACTGCATCAGAACCAATTCTACCAGACTACACTCCAGCATTCACCCCCACCCAAATCAAGCCCTCGCAGCCTATTGGACATCCCTAGAACGCCGCCCCCAAGGATCAAGAAGACTCAAACGAAAACGTACAATAGACATCCTACCAACCATCAGTGACAGTGAATGAACTCGAGAACTCGTGTGCTATTCAAATTCGGAAGGACTGTTAATGGACAGTGACCTTCAATCAAGTTCCACGCAATCTCTGCAAAGGGTTGCATGTATCACTACCAACTGTCACAACAAAGAGTATTGTTACATACTAAAAGTTAAATTAATAAAAAAAAAAAAAAAAAAAAAAAACTAAACATTTCTGAAATTGCACTAGGGTGCGATGTTGAATGTGAATTCTGTGCATTATCTGATGAGTTTCGTTGACCTAGTGACCCGAATAGGCGATATGATATCGTCGTTAGACCAGCAAACAGCTAAAAACGGTACCCTGAGCAAAGCGAAATCTGCGCAGCGTACGTCCTCACTGGGTGCCGTTTAATCTTGCAAATTAACAAAGCGCTCTCCAGTACCCCTCCCCCTCAGCTATCCGTTCCCTTCCCGTACCTCAGAGCTTTTCGTAATGTGGTTAGACAGGGTAGAGTCTGTCTGTGCTTCGTAAGCTTCGTATACAGATTGGAAAGCAGCATTAAACGCGACCGCATCCCGCCCTCTACTCAGAGGATTATGAAACTTTCATTAGGGAATAATTAAATCCATTAGTCCTAGGAAACTAATAGCTATGACACCTCAGTTTGCCCAAGTTAGTGTCCTAACGAAGGTACTTAGAGGGCACGAAATATTACAGCATTAAGGAAATTAATAATTAATCCAATGTTGAACAACCGGGCGGAGGAAGCGAAGAAAACAGGTACGCGCTTCTTGGTAGACCTTTATGGAATAAATCAATCAGATGAGGGACGAGAACCACTTTGCTCTAATTTCAGATGAAATTCCACAGAAAGGATTTTGCCAAGAGATGAGAACCCCTCAGCTTATTATATCATCATGTTTTTGAAAATTTCATCTCTGAAAAGGAATCGTTCGCTAAAATTCTTCGGGTAACTAACCTCTTACTTCGGTCTCTCTCACTTCAAAGAGTTGCCAAGGAATAGTATTCTTACGCATTTTCATATATAAATGAATAGAAATTCACTCTTGGCTGGATCAGGTGTCTCAACTATTTCGGTTTTTTTTATCATCTTCTTGAAACACCCATCGTGAGAACCTTCCAAACAACAGCGGATTTTCAAAATGACAATATCGGCGCATAAAATGAGCAATGATTATATATTTTTGGAGATGTACCCTCAAAACGCTTAAAAGGAAGTTTTAAAAGTTGTACATATTTTGTAAAGCAGCTTAGAAAATTTCTGAGTATGAATTTTTCACTCTAGGCCGTGATATAATTCCGTGTGTTCTTTATGGACTAAATAGACTAGGTCAACGGAATACCCTGACTCTTTGGCCAAATGTTCAATATGCCTTCCAAGAGTTCTAACATTGATTTCTTCAAAACCCAAGTTTCATATCATATTATCATAGTTCTATGATGTCATCGTTCATATCCTTCAATAATATTAACAGGTATTATCATTATCATTATACCATTTCAAAACAATGTGATATGAGGCTCGTTGATTAGGAATAAAAGTTCAAATCCGACTCAGGAGTCAGTATGATAGCTATGATAGATACAACGTCAAACGGACAGATAGACCGACAGATCCGTTTATAGAAGTGACAGATTGATAAATTAATTGTTTTTGTTGTTTCAAAAAGGCAGCTTTCCCGCGCGAGCTGTAAATATAAACAGATTCTGGAAATTTTGCTGATGATACAGTGGCCATGATGTGACGCGCAACCTTAAGTATTAAATCATTCAGTTTGGAACGTTGTATGTCGATGAACTTGTTCGACGATCCTGAGCGAAATCCTGCGTGAAGCCTTGAGACTCCACAAGGCAAGTTTTTATCCCCTTCCACACAACGCCACGCACTTTACTTACAAACTGAAAACTTTATCCAACCCAGTTACTGCTCGAACGCTTTTTCATTACAGTTCTAGCTCAACTTTTTCCTCATCTCCAATCTGTCAGACTGCTGACAACAGCCTGCCAAACTGTTCCACCGCACATAAACATCGTCGGAAACGAGGCGTGTCGAGAGAACAGCGTGAAACTCGAATCCCCGACGTGATCAAATAAATTTCGAAGATTAATGAAGATCGGATGTCTTGTCAACATCGTAAATCTTGGTTAAATCGTCTTGAAGCAATGTATCGCGCGCTATCTACTCCGGCACTATGCTGCGGATGATGAATAATGTCGAGATCCGTGAGATGATTGTCGTCATCATCCCGTGCAGTTGATATGGCATGGATGAGATGAATGTGATTCTAACAGGTCAATGAGTCCGTGACATCCTAATATATGAGTGTTGCTCCCCAGTGCAGTCTAAATTTCGGCAGGTAAAGCAGCCATGTGTTTGTATACGTATGTATATGTAATGATGTTAATAGTGTTAGACTGTAGAAGTGATGACTGAGAAAGCATTGTCATCATCCCCTCCCCCTTTTCGTTTTGCCACGTCATCATAGCATTTTGTCCCCGTGTCCCTTGTGAATTAACCCGTCGCGAATTATTAAAGCTTGCGTTTTACGTAACGAAGAGAAGCTGAGGTTCTCATTCTAGTCCTCTGTAGAGTACTAGGTACTTCAAAAAGCCCCCAAAGGACCTCTCTCGAAGCGTTTGAAAGCTGTGTTGTCCGCGTCTCCCTTTTCCTGCGAGTCTAAGCTCCATTCAAGAGTTGGGTTTTACAAAACTTTTCAAGTAAGGCTTACAGTTTGCTAGGATGACATTCTACCTCTCTGGTACCATCAAGGACCACATTTTAAAACACTATATTTGTTTAAACGTCGGAGACACTTGTATAATCAGGAGAGACCACACCCATACATGATATGGGTGCACTGCGGCCGTTCATTTCAAGTAGGAGGATCGTCAAGTCATATCCATTCCAAATTGCGAACATCAATCTGTATTCCCTCTAGATTCAAATAGAGAAATCGTTCGTTTCCAATCAAATAATTTCAAATGCAAATCGGAGAGGCTAGTCTTGAGGGCTTGGCGGTGAGCGCTTCTTCGTCGGATCCCTTAATCCGCTATCCTATTGAATCTCTGGTCATTTCTAGCTGCGACCTGAAGGATAAGCACGGCAACAACACTCGCTCAAAATGGAAACGAAGATACATCAGTTCTGAATATTTCATGGGCTTCTCTCGTTTTACTCGCCTTTTCCATTTTTCCTCATCGGACTCAGCGCTCCACCATGGGGCTTTAAAAATATTCAGTCCTCGGCGCGAGTGAAGTGGTTCTTTTTGACTGATGCGCACACGAAAACATGCGACAGTGGGATTGATTTTATTTTTCCTTTTACTTCTTTTTTTTCAGTTTTTTGCAGGACATATACGACCTTCTGTTGCCACACAACGATTTTCATTTGTCGACTCAATGATTGACACGACGATTGATGGTCCCCTCCCCTGTTGGTACAACCCGGAATCGGCTGTTCGTATATCTCAATATGATCAGATTGGCTTAGCTCTTATATCAACACCAATCCTAAACAGATTCAATAACTACGGGGAAATTAAGTTTAATAAGTTTTAGTCAATTTATTTTTGATTCATTCAACATGATCAGCCAAACCTTAGAGCCTCTGCTGCGTAGCCTATCACAAGGGTGATTTCTTTATATGAGCACTTTTTCGTGTTGTTACGATCTCAAATAATTAAATGAATGATAAGTTTGATTTTTTCTTGGCGAGCTGTATACAACGGTGCAACAATCGAACATCAAAAATCTATAGCAGTTTTATTTCTCGCACAGTATGGCCGTGACTTGCCAATTTTCCAGTGATGCGTAAACTCTAAACTGCTAGTGTCCTATTCTCTGTGGACATTCCGAATTGAAGGGATCATTCACTTACACGTTCTAAAAAATCCTTGTAGATATAAATTAATTGGTATGATTCAATTCGAAGCATTTGAGGCAGGGCCGTCATGTAGCAATCCAAACTATAAATTTGGAGAATCCAAGGCTGAAAATCGTAGTGAGGATGGTTGAAAGCACAGAATTAATTTTTGACGTGAGGAATCGAAACAAATCCCTCGAAATTTTAATTCTTAAGTCTTGGGGGTTCCGCTTAAACAGTAGGATTCTATCTCAACCGATGGTGGAGATTTTGATTAGAGTTCAGAAGGTAAGACATGAAGATAATGAAAAATCGGAATTTTCTTTGTCTACAAAAACCGATACGATTTACAGAGTACACGATCTTCTGATATACGAAAGTGACACTACTGTGGCTTCCATTGCCCACATTCGACCCTGTTAAGTATTGGGGAACAATCCTCACCTAAATGTGGAATTCGTAATCATGACGGCGGTTACAAGAGAGGTCATCCCTCGTTATCAAATCAACGTTTATTATAAAACGACATTTCAACAAGAAGCTTCATGAAGGGGGTTTGTCAGCTCATAAATAGGACTCCTTTCATGGATGTCGTCAGGTAACAATAGGCCGAATCAAGACCCCCCCATCAACTTCCATTAGCCACCAATTGAAATCCGGGCTCATTTTTTTTCCTTCGGAGTTAATTTCCTTCGCTGTTGGCCCCTTTTATTGAGTCCTGAGCTTCCTCATTACCGTCTCTTTACATTATTATTTGGGTCTTCGTGTACGGGCGAATCAGTGTTTTCACTATTGAAATCGAAAGCGCTCGCGACACCAAGCATGATAGGTATAAGACTCCCTATAATGTTTTCATACGACCCAATCCTAACGGAAATAACCACATAGACCGAATTTCCACTCTTGATAACTGACCATCGAAGCAAATAGTCCAACAATTATTTTATGTGCTCAGATCTGAAGGCTTGTTAGGAACGGGCAACGCCTCTTCTTGACGTCAGATTTCGTTCGGGATTGTGAGACGGATGCTCGCAGAGACTGAATTTTTCTTCCAGAACTATCACTTCCGCTTATGAGCACTGACAATTTTGGCTCCTCTAGTCTCATCGCCAATCACATGAACCGAAAGGCCAACCATGTTCTTAAGGGGGCGTCAGACAGTCCCTTGCAAAGTGTTTCCAATTTATTGAAGCTCCTGTATGGAAATTTAAAATTTTTCTTTTTGTAATATGCTCGTAAGACTTGGTGAAATTTCTCAGGCCTATAAACTAATAAAATATTTCAAAATTTTAAATTTTAAATTTCGTAACTTTGAAGTTATGAGAAGTTGGCAGTTGAATCATAGTTCGAGACAATTTCACAAGTCTTAAAAGGATATTGCGAAAGAAAAAAGTCTGAATTTTCATACAGGAGCTTCAAAAAATTGGGATTACTTTTGGGAAATCAGGCCGTGCGGCATGGGTCTGGCGGGGTAGGGTGGTCAGCGGCGACAGTTCGGCCGTCAGCCGCTAGATCGAGTTGCGTCGACAGACCCCCTTGAAGGGACTGATGAGAAAGAGTGGAGTGACAAGAGTGGGAAAGGGTGAGAAAGGGTTTTTCTTGCCTGGTTGCCTGAGAGAAACTTATTCTTTTCTGTTGAAATTTCCTCGATTCTACCTTTCATAAAGCACATCATATAGCCCAATGATTCGTAATGAAGAAAATGACAATGTGCATCAAGAACAGGCCAATGCAAGAACTTCCGAGAGTGAGACTTACTGGTAGGATTAAATAACTTTTTTTTTCTAGGGTGCAATTTCAACACAACATTATTTTATTATCACCGGTTTTTCGAATGCTGCCCTGAATAGAATCTTATGTAGCTGAGATTGATCTAAAAGAAAAAGGGATGGTTATTGATACTGAAAAGGTTCCCTTCTGAGTTATTGTTTCCGAATCATCGAGAGGCGTTTGCCCTGAAATTACTTCCGAACTCGATTCTGAACGGTTCTATTTCCTCTACCTTCAAAACACCGTTGTATCCCGAACTGGTTTCAAACTGGCTGTGCAAACAAACCTCCAGGCAATAGTAAAAACCTTCAAATGGATGTGTATTTCCATACTCTTGCGCATCTTTACTGATTCGCGATTGACTAAAGCATTGCTCAGCTTAATTTCGACCTAAAACTCGCGTATTATTTGATTTAATGACGAAATTATACTACATTCGATCTAGGTCAATTTGAGAAAACTGCCGACTGAGGAACGTTAAAGGTAGAATTTCCGTGAGTTGATGTATCTAGCGAAAGGATAATTTGGATGCGTCGTGAAGGGTAGGAAACCTTATAGCGCTCGGTAGATATAACCTGTCACTTGCTATACCACCTTGGAAGTGAGTCATTCATCATTACCTTGAACGGTGCTCGAGATGACGGGTTGAGAATTGATCGCCTTTTTACGGATCGTAACCCACTTGTTCTTGTTCAAAAAGGCGTTCCACAGGGGGGAAAGAAAGGAAGCGCCATCAGCATGTCACATAAATAACTCATCTACGACACGGCTTGGCAGTGTTTCGATTGGTAGTTTCTCAAACATGAGGAAATGAGCAAACACAATTCGATCAACCAGGTTACACTTCTTTCAGAACCAACCTTTCTTAATGTCGAAAGAGTTCTCGCTCGGTTCTTTCGAGTTTTTTTTCAGTTTTCTAAACATATTTATTCTGAACTGAGCAAGCCATCCTCAGTATGTAGTAGTTGGACTTACTGCTGGTTTGGCTTATTGCCTTCCTCTAAAAAACTGAATTAAGAGACATCAATCACAGCGAATAACAATGACAAATTGTATGAACACAGGAACACAGAAAATGAATACAGTATTGATTTAAAAAAGAGTCGTTTTGAGATCATATCTGAACCAAAGGCCTTAATATCTCATATATTACATCATTGTTACAAATTTAATTGAAGTCCATCACAACCAAATAATCTATGCCTAAGGTTATTTTTATAATTCAAATCCTGTCTCTTTGGTTGATTATTCCTTGAATGATCGTGCCAGAGGTCAACCTTTCCAACTGAATAAAAATTTGATAGTGTACCTCTCTAAATCTAAAATGTTGGTCAATTTTTGACCTCTTTGCGGCTCTAGTTGATCATCAATACTTTTCATCCCGATTGGTCCCAATTCGGGGAGAGAATGGGTAAAAATTGGTACCACTTTTCAATAACCTATGAGTCAATTGAGATGGGTCCCGTCCGATTGGAGTCACTGGAGGTGACTATGGATCAAAATGGGTACCTACCTACCTATTTCAAAATTAAGTTCTCAAGAGTTTTGAGTACCTAAGCGTTTATGTTATTATTTTTCACTACATTTTGGGCGCTGACTCGATTGAAATGTGTCCGGGACACTCCAGGAAGGAATAATTTTCAGCGTTTTCAACCCATATGTACTCCCAGTGTAGTCCATGCCATATTAGGGTTTTAGAAACCGTACTGAACAATGTGATAAGCGTGATATTATCCACAAAGACTCACTGCAACCTGGCCGCTGAAAAATAATCCGAGGCATTGTGCTTCTCTAATAAATTTATTGATTCTCGTTCCGAATGATGATGACGGGTGGCAGCAACAGGTCAGCAAGGTATTTAATCCCGTCTCCATCGTTATTAAAACCTGTTGATTTTCTCAACTCACATTCCTATCCAACGAAAAACCAATGCGCCTAGAACTTTGCAAGAGTAAATTAATAAGAGTAAAAATTAATCCCATAGGGTTAATTTTTTCCCCTGGTCATTGTCTTCGTTTCCCTAGAATATTTCCCTTCAGAGCCGCAGAAAGTAAGCTGAGATCACCCTAATAACTCTCAAATTTCATTCCCTCTTGCTAATCCAAGCGAGTAACCGCTTGAGGGGCAGAACGAATCTTTTCTTCTTCAAAGACCAACTTGATGGTTTCTGAGAGTCAGAAGAAGTTAATCTCCGGTTATTTACAAACAAGTATCCTCTAATATGATCAGAGGAAAAAAGGCTCTCTTCACTCCCAGGAAAATAAACTTCCCAAATTAATGGCATTGAAATCACGATTTATAGCAACAAGAAGTCAAGAAGTAGTTTTATATCTCCATCCAAGCTCATTCCAGAGTATTAGTCATGGCCGCAGTAAATTAATTTGGCTCAAGAGTTTCTCTGTAGGGAAGAGAGGGCGGTTTATTTGAATTTTGCAGACGGAGCACTCCTTATTAATTGTAGCTATCAAAACTAAGTTCGCCTCCCAAGTCCGTACAATTTATCTTATTTAGGTAAGAATGAGTAAGCAGTTGGAGCGTCGAGAGCTTCGGGAAACTCGTCGTGTACTTTGCCCAGCAGCTTGAATTTCGTAAAGAAAATATGATATGAGTTAAAACGACTGTAGGCATTGGATTTTAGGTTCAGAACGTCGTGTTCTGTAATTAGGAAACCTGATTTTCGACTAGAGGTTCGTATTTTAAAAAAATGGTTTGCACCGACGATGTTATCGTTACAGAACTGGGACGCTCCAAAACCCTTTGATGATCTTTGAGGAAGATCTCGTTTGTCTTTCTCATTCTTTTCTACCCCGTTTTTCATCTTACTTTGGTAAAACATTGGTTTCCTCTTTGAAAAAGATGAAAAAAGTCATCTCAATCCCTCTGTCGCTTAAGAAGAATAGTGTCATTTCATTTAATTGATTATTAAATTATATATTTCATAATTAATTATAATATGATTTTGATTAAATAGTTTTGAGTAGTCCTAAGGGCAGAAACAAACGCTCGTAGACAGTTTAAATTTGCATCAGACAACTAAATACTGAGCAAATAATAAACCACAAACACAATTTAGCGGAGTGTTCAAGTCATTCCGTGATTTTCTTCCATAAGTGGCGATTCGGCTGATTATTTTGGCCTGCGCTATGAACAAACTTTGAGACCGTTTCAAATTCATGTACGGTAACAGTATTGAGAAAAAATGTGAGGCTCTTAAAGAACAGAAACTGCAACGGGGGAATCGTTATCCCCAAACCAAACACTGTGAAAAACTCAAACAAGGGTGTAAAATTACTTTTACCCCCTAGTTGGAGTTTTTCAGTTAACATGAGCATATTATACTCTAATTAATTCCTAATTCAGAGATTGATAATGGGTTGTAGATACCCTCCAGAACGGAGTGCGCAAATACTGCAGAAATTGTAGTTTTTGATATTCTAGAAATAAATTCTTAAGCACTGACAAAACTCGACTACGCATGCGCATAATACCGAACGGCAATGAGAACAAACCCCAACGCTATCGGAGGAAATAAAATACAGAGTGGAAAGGCCTAGTTCTTAAGAGCGGTGTTCAAAAGTCATTGTTACGTCACCGAGAAATGGAGGCACTCGCTTTTATAATTTTACTGTTATTTGCCATTCGATGGGTTGTGGGCTTTGGTAAGTTTGATCGATTGCCTTGCTTCGACCTGATTTCCAGCCGTCTACTACTTAATCAGCCCCTTGAGTACTCAAAGGAGGCTAAGCGTTGTCGAACATTCCGCACTTACTCTAATTATAGAGGTAGACTTTCCCTTAGATCGATGTCAGCCCTCCGAAAATCCACCATAGGAGCGTTCAAAATTCAGGTAACACTGCTTTCGACGCACACCCTTGTCCCTTGAGAAATGTAACAATACTTATGTGGTTTACGGAAATTGTAACACAACCAAAACAGTAAAATGCATAGCTCGCCCAGGACGAGAATGAGGGGATTGTTCCGTTTAGTGATCAAGTTTTTTCTCAGCTAAATTTGTTCAATAATGAGACCACTCGAAGGGATGTTATCGAGAACAGCAAACTGTGTGCTCACAAGCATTTTTCTGTTCTTACGGTAGAATAGAAGGGGAAATAGAAGTAGAAAGAAATTGTGCAACAACGAACCCTAATGTGGCCAACCAGTGGCTCTCAGAATATCCTTATGTTTCTTAAAATGAACGGAGAGATTATTGGAAAGAGATTTCCGATCCAGATCGCTTTCCAATCGGTCCAGCGTTATCCGATTGAACTAGGTAACCTAGGACCTCGGAACAAAAACATCTCGCGATACAACTCCCATCACAACCTGGAACACGCCAGGACCTTTTTACCCTATTACTGAGGTGTTTGTTCAGCATTCCTATTGGAACAACACACCTACCACGCGCGTACCCTTTTTCAAACAGCGGAGAAAACATCCCTTCATTTCTCACACTCAGCATGACTCGCCCGAAGTCAAGGCTTCTAAGTTACTAGAAGAGAATATAAGGATAAAAAAATGTTTGTTTATTTTCGGCATTCATGGACAGTTTCGCCATTAGTTCAGTTTGTTTGGAACATACAAACCAATAACGGTAAACAATAAAATAAAATAACAAACTATCAACAAAACACTTCAAAATTAACTCAAAGCAACAAGAAAAGAAAGAGGCTAGCGGAAAATTAGAGTAAATGTAAAGTCCGCTGTTAGGATAACTAAAGCTGCTGAAGCGGCTCGTTTAATACCAACTAAATATCCTGTAAATTCTCGCCAATCTGGTAAATCCCCTATTAGCGTTTCGGCTCTATTGAGTTCATTACGGCGGAAATAGACCGGCTAAATTAAATGTAGCGCCGATTGTGCTTCTGAGACATATCAAGTTGCTTCCTCACATGAAATGATACCAAGTTCAAGGTTTTTACGATTTTACGGTGAACGAAAACGGAATTTTGTGGGTTAGACAACAGAATTCTGTTTTGATGATCTGGAACCCTGTTGCACACAATTAAAGACACTTTTTTACGTTGGATCTTCCAAGATTTCTGCGAATTCTCAGAGACACTGTCTCCTCCCGGAACAATGTATTTGAAAGTGATTAATCACCATGGAACATTGGTTGGGTATCGCTTGAATAATCAACCTACCATTGTTTTCATGCAAAAAGTCGATCTTCCTGAACCTGACAGTTTTTCAAAGAGTCTGAGTTCTGAGTTTTTTTTTTTTTTTTTTTTTTTTTTTTTGAGATTTTTGGTGATCTGGGCGTGTCTGGTATTATTTTCCACTAATTGTTTGGACGCTGAATTCAATGATACGGGTCCCAGAAGGATTGGCCTACCGGAAGAGGTTATGAGTAAAGAATCGGTATTTATCTACCTATTTCAAAGATGGGTTCGAGAATTCTGGTACCTAGGCGTGAGGGGTATCAATATCCACTTAATTTTGGACGCTAAATCGATAGGAATGAGTCTCCACCCTCCTGGTCCGAGGAATAACTAACCACTGTGAAAGAATTTGAATCGAGGATACATTCCGATATAGTTATCCGTTGGATAGTTAGGATCTGTACGCACGTTGCGGATATTGTTCATGCTCAATCTGATAACAAACAATGATGATGAAGATTGATCAATCATCCCCGGAGGCCCAGGAGAACCTGAACTTACTGACGACGCGATGCCACGTTTCATGGTATCGTAGCACCTGGATAAGCACATCCGACTCACCGCCTCCAGCGAATTCTCGTTGGATCGTACCCCACCATCAACACTCTCCAGTCATGCGGGTCTGAGCTAACAAACAAACAATCGACCACATTGTTCAACTAAACGTGATCGACGAGAGTGAAGATCAATAAAAATAGGGTCTGCGAAAATGCGACGATATTAATTTCGGTTGATTGTCTAATCGTACAAAAATAATTGAGGTGAGTTTCCCTATTAAAAGCCTAAATACCTCGAACTTTTTTTATTTTTTCAGTTATTGCAGTTTACAGTATTTTATATATCTCACTCGGCCATAAATTACGGCCCTTTAAATTTTGAAAATTCTGAAAAAAAGGATTTTCTGATTGAAAATTGTTCTTACCCGCTGACTGGATGCGTCGAGGCGAAGCCTAATGTGATACATGTACTCGGTACTTACCTACAAGATTTGTAGGTAGCGTTTCATTTAAAGTTTATTGTTTTTAATTTAATGAAAACGCTGAAGCCTATCAAATGAAAGCCCAACACCCTTACCGTTTCTAATACAGCCTTACTGTAATAAATATTGTATTTATTAAATTTCGGTTAATACTGATACTGTTTATGACTAAATAATTTAAGTAGGTTTTAAGATGCCAGAAAACTCTATATACATACAATTTATTGAAATTTCTTTATTCTTTGAATTTCCAACAAATATCACTGAAATAACGAGATTTGATTTGAACACCACGTAAATTTTTGTTCCTAAATATACCCCAGATTCCCAAACTAATATCAAGTATTCACAATATGGGAAAAAGGGGGAAGCTACGGCGGTTCAGATTGCGTTGTGCACATGAGGGGTGAATTATTTATGTTCAATTAGATTATGAATTTACACGTATCCTCTCAACTGCGCCTCGTTAATCTTACGACATCAATTGGATTGAAACTTTTAATCGCATCCGTAATTTCATGTAAAAGAGGATTAGATCCCTGATTTGAAGTACTTATACAGTTTGAATAATCCGTTCTTTAATCGTTTGGTCAGTACAAATTTGGTCAACCAATACGATGAAAAGCGAGTGCGTTGAATCACTAGAAAGTGTCAGGGACACAAAAAAAAAAAATAATAATATTAGTAATTTCTCCTGTTTTTAAATTGGCTGAGACTATGGCAAAATTTGATGTATATCAAAATGTTGAGATGGTCGATCCACTCAACAAGTATCTTGTATTGATTACTACTACCTTCAGAAGATGTTTTTGTTTGTCTGTCTTACTTTTTAGCCTCCTAAATGGCTCGTCTGATTTTCCCTTCTTTTCCTAAATTGGCACAACGCTCTACATTACATCACCCCACCCTTGTAGAGAGGAGAGCCTTTCCTCAATCAGCCGAGAACTTAGAGGAAAGAGGGCAAGGAGGCAGCTATTGCTTGTTCGCCATCATCCGAATAGAAGATGATATGAAATTGACGAATCAGTCAGATTACAGAGATGAAAATCAAAACCAACTGAGATGCCGTTGAAAATGCAGTTAAGGACACAGAAACGTCCATACAGAGGAGAGCCAATCAGAGTCAACTGCGCATAGGGTGGGACAGCATCCTCTGTTTGGTATCCGATTATATCACGTATATAGATTTTTGAACGCACTGTACGCGCGTTCTTCACGGTTTTGTTTCATTTTTGCTCGTGGCATTCAAACTATGGATAGACAATGAAGAAGAAGGAGGAGGAGGCCAGTATAATTAGAAATCTGTTTATTGTGGCAGTCAGATTGGTCAATGAGGCAAAAGTCGAGGTAAGGGAGCATCATTCAGGGAGCGATAACACGTGAGTAGATAAAAATCATCAACTCTCAGTTCAAAAAAGTATGATGCCCTTCCAAAAATGAGTCAGACCGCGGTTGCCTTGAAGTTGAACATTCCTAAATCCTCAATCGGTAAGTTTTTGAAAGATAGTTTTGCAGTGCAGCTATGATAGCAAGTCTCAAAGGAGGTAATGTGGAGGGAAGGAAGATGATGTTGTCAGGCACTTAACGATTTGTATTCATTCAACTTATTTCGCTTTATGTGGCAGTTCGCTTATCGAGGCCAGTTTAGTTTGGTACCAACGTTGCCTCAATAAGCGGTGCCTACTATATTTCCTTTGTGACCTGTTCACTAGTTGAGAGGAGGTTAACTGATGAGAGTTAAGGACCAAGAACACAGTCCTACCGAGAGACCTATGGTATGTTTCAACCGATACAGACTTCTGGACCTATATGTAACGGTAGAACGTCAAATACAATCAAGAGCGGGTCGGAGAGAACGACCCATGCAAGAAGTCAATCTATCTGATTTACTACCGATTTTGCGGATTGAGATTCTGGTACCTACGTATGTGGGGTATCACATTCCACAAAGTTTGGACGCTGAATCGATTGGAAGAAGTCTCTATGCTCCTGGTCCGAGGAATAACCAACCACCGTGAATGAATTTGCAGCGTTTTTCGGTTCTTCCTTGAATAATCTTTCTGTCTTTCATTTAAATCTTTTAAAATTTTGGTCAAGGACCCGTTTCAGGATCTAGTTGGTCCTCAAAACCTCTCAACCCAATCGAACCAAATTGAGGAAGGGGGGGGGGGGGGCTCCGCTTGTGTGCGTGTATATGAGTACATGGCTTCAGGTCAGCCAGAGAATCCCTTATCGCTACGACGCGATCACACGTCTGATTACCATTTGCTCCAGGAAATCCCCCCCCCCCTCTACGCCATTCCCAATCTTCCCGTGTTACTCGATTGACAGCGGACAAGCCTTGCAGGCTTTCAAGCCCTCAGATTGGTGGCCACTGACAGGTTGTAATTGATGGTCGAACCTAATCTCGCTGGACGCTACATCAACGGCGACACTGTTGATAGTTGGAATCATAGATCGCTCCGCTTTTATGACTACTGTTCTCGGCGATGATGAAATAGCTGTTGTCGACATTTCCACTTCTCGCAATCGATGAGGGTTACCATGGGTTTGGAGGCAACCGTCCTAATCGCGGAACTCCCCGATGGGCTCTTTTGGGATATCAGTCTCGTATGACGAAACCCTCGACATAATCGGTCACGGAGGTGGCGATGAATTTCGCCACCTCCGTGAGACCCTGACTTAACACATAAACCGAGAGGAGTCTTACCTCAAGGTATAAAACAAATTAATTTTTCTTCCTCATTTTTTTTTTTTTTTTTTTTTTTTTTTAAGATACAAAGCGGTCAATACATTTGAATCATTCAAGTGGCTGTATTCTTTCTGCTCTGAACCATTCACCTATCCACCTCCAATAATTTGCACTCCCATTCCTGTTCTTACGTAGATCCATTACTGCTCTGAAAATCCATCTAATTTGAGAGAGCTACATGCAGTTTATATCCTTGACACCAAAAAGTAACATTCTCGCCAAACTTTTTACGTAGTACGGAACAGATCAGTTCGGTGGCCTTTTAATGAATGCCTCTAAACGACTTTTAAACATTAATGAATAAACTAATTTGGAGAAATCACATTGAATAAAAAAAAATTAACACTTGCACTTTATTTGGGACCTAATGGTGTTTTGCCAATTTCAGTCCGATCGCCACAGTATGGGTGAAAATGGGGTTTCAAGATTTTTGAGATCTAAATGCATGAGGGATCATTCTTTACTAAATTTAGGACAATGAATCGATTGAGATGGATTTCCAGAATGACTTGGGAATAATTTGCAACTCCTCCCTCGTGAGTAGAGGGAAACAAGATTATTCTGCTGGGGCAATGCTTACGTGCATCTTCGAGGCGTTTCAGCTTTTTGGATGAGTGTGTGTTCTTAGCGGGGACTCACAATGTCGTTATCAATTCTATATTTATTCCAATACAGCACGGATTGTGGCGGGATCTATGAAGAATTTATTAGTTTTCATTTATTTTTATTTTTTTAATGGATTGAATTTGGTTTGTACACGTTGTTTGCCTTTATATAGATATTAGCCACAAGTGCTACCCAAAGGTTTTGAAAACCTATCATCAGCAAAACCTATCTTTATCCATACTCTGACTCCATCAGCGGCGATCGGGCTGAAAACGAATTAGAAACAAATATTGTGCACAATTTTAGATACTTTTTTTTAGCTTTGAAGGCCTCATTAGACACAGGTGGTATTCACGGACAGGTATTCCGTGTTTAAAACCTCACGCATTGAAAGGGGAGGAAGTTATATTAGAAGATTACCTCGTTTTGTCAAAATACATCAGTTTTAGCACCTCCGCCATTGTTCTAAATAATGCGTGAGTATGAAGTGTAGAGTACAGTATTGACATTTTGAGGAGTTTAGAGCTGTATTTTATAATAGCAAAAATTGTCAAGAAATAAACAAATACTGAGTGTAAGTTTTTAGGTATTTAGTTGTGTTAATTGGGTTGAGATTGGTATCCTTTAAGATTGATATGATCAGCCTGAACGTAGAGTCGTCCTAGTCGTAGAATGACTGACGTATTTATTGTGCAATTGACGGAAAACAACATCTGGAAGGGTCAGACGGGCGGTGAGGTGATAAGAGCGGGATTTGTTGATAGGAGGGCAGGGCGGCTCACCTCGGTGAAATCGTCGGACACGAACCGCTGGACGAGGGAGGTTTTCCCGCAGCGGGCGTCGCCGACGAGGACCACCTTACAGTCGAGAGGCTCAGCCCCTTCCGCCTCCACGCTAATAGACGACATGGTCTGAGGGTGAGAAGAGGCAACAAAACGGGGAGTCGAGCCCGGGGGTGGATCCCAACAACCCGGCACGCCCGGAGTCGGCCGTCCCACTGACGGCGGTGGTTGGGCTCCCGGGCGTCCGCACCTCAGAGCCCTCTGTCGCCGCTTCCGCCAAACTCCTCCCTACACCCTTCTTCATATCCCCTTTCTTTCGCCTATAAACTGGGCACTTCTTTCGGAATGAATAATTTATTCCGTTCCAGGCTCCTTTTCTACTCTGGTAAGCGGCTTCATTTTCGCCTCGGGCATCTTTATCCAAGATTGTGAAGTTGTTCTTTATCCCGATACAAGACACTAATGCGCGAATGAACTCCAAAATTGAACTCCTTTTGGTCTAAAAGATAAGTGCTCTCCTAACTAACTCGCCACTACAACAAAAACGCCTGTTAACAACTATGGTCGACCGTCGAACACGGAATTAACATGAAAACCGCTGCACTTTCTGTGTGGCAGAAGCCACCAACGGGTACTATTGTACTAACCACCATTCCATGATTTGGTGGGTTTCTCAGGAAGCGGTATATAGGTGAAAGAAAGACTTTTCATAATAATCATAAAAGCATGGTACATACCTCCGATGTGCAGCAATTGACCTATGGATTACCTAAATCTATTCAGCGAAAATTTTTAGAGGAAAATGATCTATAACCACCGGGTTTACGCAAAAATGACTAGGTACATTGAGAGGTTCGTGACTAAATTTTGGACATATAAGATAGATTGAAGTGTGTACCGATTGCGACGAACGGTGATAGAGTATAAGGTAAAATGGGCTTATGTGATTCCTGAAGACGATGTGCGAAGCTTTGCATTTTCCACAAAATATTCACTTAATTGCGAATATTCGCAATTACGATTGACGCAAACGGTATGGTGGAAAAAAAGTAAAATGAAAATGAAATGATTTTTGAGAGATTTTGGGACCCAGACGGATTGAAAATCGGTTTCCTCGGGAACGCGAATTTGAATTCATGAGCACGCCTCAGATGGCTGGCGGTAAGGTCGGATTTTCAATCTTCTTATTTAGGAACGTAAAAAGCAGTTTCCATCTTATCCATGAGTACCCGTTTTCAAAATAATATCCATCTTGATCCAGGTTGACCCACATTGACTATATAGCAATCGGTTAGGGACCCATCTCAATCGAAAATCGACCTCGTTGCCTGTGTCCCCGAAAATCTCATTTAAAAAACGCTTCAAATTCATTCACAGAGGTTGGCAATTCTTCGGAGCATGAAGACTCATTCCAATCGATTCACTGTTTAAATTAGTGGAAAATGATACCCCACTGGGCCTAGATTGCCAATAATCTCGAAAATCCATTTTTTGAAAAACACATTTTGACTCCTACCCTCTCTAATTTTGGTCCAATCGGGCTGAAAAGTTTCGAGGAGCAACTTGAGCTGAATGCGAGGCCCCTTCCAGATTTTTAGAACATTTTCTACCACTAAAAATGGCGTGGACGGCGTACGGTGAACGGCGGAAGAACATTTGCTAATTTGTTCTGAACACCTTGAAACGCCCAGAAAAACAATTTTGGGACAAATCGCAGAGGTTGACTTTTTGCTTGAATGTCAAGGAATTCAAATTCAAGGAATAACCAAATAAGAACCATTATTCCGTTAGTAGTATTGGATCTCAAAACTTGAAAATTTGAAAACGCAGAAGGAGAAAGGTTAAATAATAATATAGTGGTTAATAAAGTATGGTCAACCAACATAAAACGCGCGATGAATTAGGTAGCCGCCGCCGGGCTTGCGATAAATCTTGTGATAACTTTATTGGGAATCGGTCAACGATTCAGTGTAAAAACTACCGCGAACAGATTCGTATCACAAACGGGAAATCACAGACAACCGGAAAATGTCATTTTCAAGGAAAAAGGAATTTTTTAGTGGCGCTAACTTAAATTCGACGAAACTGGGAGGCAAAGATGACATTGCAGACAAAATGGCCGGGAGCAGAAGACACGTGCTGCTTTTAGAATACGCGAAGATAATTGGTTTTTCAGCAAGTTAACATTGTTGGTGAATCCAGAGTGACAAAAATATTCATATCTTATATTGCTTACTTAAAAATATTTCATATTACATGTAATCGAAACGTTTTGGTAATCAATTGAAGGTCAAAAGAGTCGCTTATAAACTGTACTGCTTCCAAGTCAAAGAGAGTTCGTCCGTAGCAGACTGATCTGACATTACTGACTCCTATTGTATTGTGCCGAAACTCGCAAATTACGTAAAAGGTAATTCCACACTCTCTTATCCTCTCATCACAACAATTCAGTTTCATAACCACCTTAGTGACCACACTGGACAAGCTGTACCTACGAAAGATTAGCAATTTTCGTTTCTTTTCCCTGGTGAAATAAAATTCAGACCTAACGTTGTTATTTCGCGTTTGGAAACGTAATCAAATCAGACAACAAACAACCCACGATTATTTGGCGGGCAAATTAGAAAGTTCAATAAGAGGAAGCCGATGATTGAACAGTGCTGTACTCTTTAGTCTACATTGAGAACTAGCGTAGTTGGTTCTTATTCCCGCTAGAGCGAGTTAAAGTAACTCCTCGAGAGCTCTCAACTGATTAGGCGGTTCATCACCGCACCAGAAAAGATGAACCCAATTAAAAGTAATGAATATTGTCCCACTTGAATCGAATGGAAAGGGAAACAATTAGCGAATCAAGAAAGGTGTTTTTGTACAGAATTCGGTGGTTTGAGGAAAATGTGCACAATCGATTGAATTATAGTTATAACATTGAAATATTTTTATGAAAAATCAGAGTATTCATAAAGATGGCAACTTTTGAGTCCTAATCGGGTTCGTGAAGGACTAACGCTAGACGTTTTTGAAATAATTATTTATTCGCATTACATTATTCTATCGGAACTAACCCCGTGCATCTTTGTGCTGTCAACACGTGTTAAACCGTGCGAGCTTACAAAATTAAATGCATTTCTTTTTGATCAGTCTCCAGCCGCCCGCATAAAATGAAAGATAATAGAGGGGAGATTCTTAAAAAACGTCCCAGGTCTCTTAAGGATACTACCCAAGTATTATTTTCTCGAAAAACCGCTCAACTCGACATTTCGAACATCCAACCATGAATGTGACATATCTATTCAGGGCATCGCCTAATTTTTCTTGATGTGCGACGCGTCCTGTCGTACATCTGATTGAGCGTAGCGATGTGTCCTACTTTTAATTGTCAATGATTTGAAGGGTTGAAGAAGTCATTGATAACCGTGCAGTCCCAAACTGTGATTTACAATTCAATATTCCCTCGCATAGTAATATATACTAGTATACAGGCTGATGCTCAAAAAGGGGTCAAAACTGCTCATGTTATTTCTAGTAGGTAGGTTATCTGATGCGTCATCAACAAAACGCACAACTTTCAAATTTCTAGATTCAAATTTAGTTATTCGGGTGACGTCACCGGAAATCAGCCTTTTTCGGAAATAAAATTTTGATCAATTCTGGTCATGATGTACTCTAGCGAATCCAAGGGGTCGATGCGCGTTAAAACCAGGCTCGTGAATTGTTATATACATTTTACAGCTCAGTATTGAATTGAGTATTTTCGGGTAATTCCTTCCCTCAGTAGGTCGCTCAGGTAATTCCTTCCCTGTGAATGTTTTCGCGCAATATGGTCAATGTTTGCGAGTCGCCCTTGTTCAAAAAGGCTTATAATTCCGATCTAGAAATCGCAATGAAATTATTCGGATTTCAATATATTTTTTAACATTCCTGATGCCTTTATTACTAGCCAAACTCGCAATTCGCCTGCATGATTAGTGTCATGAGCAACACTTCGGTTCTCTTCCGTATAGTCCCGTGTGAGAGGATCCGCTTTGAATGTGAATGGGAACGAACGGCGAGAGCAAAACAAAGCAATCCAACCACTATTACCGAGTGTTGAGTGGGAGATAGTGGCCGTTCAATTTCAACAGGTTCTGAGCCCGATGAATACCCTATTGACGGCTCTGCAGCCGAATTCACCCTCAACGTTCTTCCGTTAATTGAAAAGCTTCCAAGCATTGATCCAATTTAACACGCTCAATCTCAGAATGGTTCAAAGTCGCCTCCATGATAAATTTATTAAAGAACTCATTCAATAGGCGACTTGTACTGCGAAAACAATTGTGTAGGTAGTTGGACTGTGCTGGCGATAACCAATCTTTGGAGATATTCTTTGCCCAGGAGACTCCAATACGTTTATGGGTGGCGATATCGAAGGTTGAATGGTGAACGTCAATGCCACCGCTGGTCAATTAAAGCCTCCGCACCCAAACGAGACTTCCGGTCTTTTCCTCCAAAATAATGGCTTAGCTGTCAGCTTTGTAGGTAATACGTATTTATTTGATATCAAGGAAGCAAAATACAAGAAGGTGGACCCAGATCAGCGTAGTAGGAATTCTCCTTTGCAAGGGATTGATTAATAATAACATCGATCATGAGAAAGATATTGTATACAAGGGTCGCATTTGACTCTAACTTGCTGGAGTTGACCATATATAAATTTTATTGTACTACTATAGAAAATATATCTTGTTTTAGTTATTCCGACAATTCCCCTCAAAACGTTGTAATAACTGTAGATTCAAAATCACCAGAAATGGATAACAAATGCCTCGAAAAAATTCGAATTTCTACACAGACTCGGGTTTCAGTTTTGCTTCAGCCCGATAACAGTGAATGTAGGCTGGGTGTGGCAGGAAATGGGTTTTAGAGATTTTCGGGGACCTAGGCTTTTGAGGTTCCACATGCCACTAAATGTAGGGCGCTGAATCGATTAAGATGAGTTTGAGACGATACACCGAAGTGGGTACCTATAGGTCAAGAAGAAAAAAGAAAATTCGCTCATTTTTGAATTTAGGTATCTAGGAGACCTCGAAGATGCCATTTTTTACCGCGTGTTTCTGCCAGGAGGTGGGGAGGGGATGCTGGCTCTATGAGCAGATTGTCCTCTCTCCCGATCCCGAATCCAGATTCAGACCATAAAGATAAAGAAAGGAATGACTTTTTGGTTGGTTATTCCTTGAATCTTTAAATCTAAAAATCTGAAATTTTGGTCAGGGACTAGTAAACGGCTCTAGTCGGTCTTCAAAACTTTTCAGCCTAATTTTACTGAATGAGGGAGGGGGTGGGGTGGATTCAAAAGGTGTATTTTGAAAATGAGACGAGTCTCGTAACGATTGGCGCCCACTGGAAGACGTTATGGGTCAAAATGGGGATTTATCTATCTATTTCGAAATGGATTTTTGAGATTTCTGGTGTCAAGGCGTGTGGGGTATTATTTTCCACTAAATTTTGGACGCTGAATCGATTGGAAGAGGTTACCATGCTCCTGGTCCGAGGAATAACCAACCCCTGTGTAAGAATTTGCAGCGTATTTTTAAAGGATATTTTCATAAACATAATGTTTCACACATAACAGGCACTTCCCGACGAATGCAACATCGATTCAATATTTTATCCTATTCAAACGCACCATTTTTCCTTCTATAGCTCTTCGGTTAGAGCCTAGTTAGGAAGTATTCGAGAAATTGGAAAGTTGTTATAAACGCAACGCACATGAAACAAATCATTTCTTCAAATGAACTTCAGCCGATTCGAAAGACGTTTTCAAATAATGAACCATGAACTTAACCAATAAATAAAAATGTATTAGAAGATATATCGCCTAGAAATAGTGGAAAGAGCAGTTTGAATGAGATACTGTCCTGAGAACTCAATGAGAAAGACTGCAGCACAGGATCGCAGCAGACGCATAAGTTCACACGTTGGTTCTGTGGCTTTGCTGTCGCTCGATGTATGGACGTAGCTCTCCCACCCTCACACCTTTCCATGCCCCACCTCCGCATCTTTGGCAAATACTTCTATTTTCGAAAATTCACTGAACTTTTGGCAAGTAATTTGGGGCTGTTTTCTGCCATCTTCTGATCGGGCTGAATGGTTTTGAGGACCAACGAGAGCTGGAAACGGGTCCCTGATACGAATTTCAGATTTTTAGAATATTTTCCACTACCAAAATCGGCGTACGGCGGACTGTCGTTTGCTTATTTTGATCTAGACATCTTGAAACGCCCAAAAAAAAATTTTGGGCCGAATCGGAGAGATTGACTTTTTGCATGAAAACATAGGTTGATTTTTCAAGGAATAACCAACCAAAATCGAAAAATAATAATTATACCCCATGTGCTTAGATCTTCCATCGACCAACTCTGTTGATTTGACTTTTTTAGTAGCAAAAATAATATCTTGGTCTCTAGGCCTGAGGCTCTTTCCGATCAAAAAATTATTATTTTGACGGGTTTTGAGCAACCAAACGGAGTGTAGCCGGAGGCAAGACACATCATATAAGACTAACTTCAGCCCCTATTACATTCTTAGTATACGGCACACTTATCAATATATTAAAAGTGAGAAGTATGAGAGGACAGCGAATAAAACAAGGTAAATCCTGGATCGAATGTTCTTGGAGGCGGCAGTAAGGTCGAAGGGTGGCGAAGAGGTGGATGTACATAAAGCTTGGGGAGCGGCCGGCAGAGCATCAGTCCGACGCGATCTTTGCAACAGGGTGAAAGTCAGGTCCCCGAATCAGGTGCCGAGTTCGCCCTCTCGAATCAAATTAGAACGAACGTAGAATCTCCTATTTATTTGTATAGTTTCAACTTCTTGGGCTATTTATTGATTAATTCGTTCGTTTTTTATCAAAACCCACCAATAACACGAAAATGTTGGACGAGGGAAAGAAAAAACAAGTGTCGACTTTGGACGCCAATTCAAACGTTAAATCTGACGGCGAGCCAATGGATTTCGACGATTTGCTACCACACATTGGAGAGTTCGGTTTATATCAGAAGCTCTTATTCCTCATGATGATTCCCTTCCTATTTTCGGTGGCATTCGTTTATTTTGCACAAATCTTCGTGACGTTGGTTCCTGAAGAACATTGGTGCAGAGTCCCCGAATTGGAAGGAATTCCTACGTACAAAAGGTAAGGAATTTACAGTCATAGACTATTTTCACTAATGGCGTTTTTGGGAGGAGGATGTAGATATTCTTAATTTTTTAAAAACCAGCAGTTACGTGAAAAACGCTGGGTGAAATCATCAACCTTCTTTATTGTAATTACTCTCATAAAGACGCTATTTCTGAAACTTCTGGCGCCGAAATTTATTTATTTTATTTTTTTGCTGGTGTCATGAATTGCTTTGAAAGGAAACCGATCCTTTCCGTAACGGTTTACTTACGGGCCCCGAGAATTCGAATTAAAATAAGTTGTAGAGTTTCAAACTACTAATAAACCCATCGATTGAACCGATTGAATCAGGCTTTTTTCACAAACCAAAATGGTCGTTTAGAGAACGGCCTCTAATCGTCACGTCCATTCAAGGATGAAAGGAAGCTGTGGGAGCTCACGAGAAAGCTCTCAAGTCAAACTTAAATCATCGATGTTGAAAGGAGGAAACTTGAGCGGAGACCTTGAATTTGTGGGGGATGGATTTTATAAAGAAGAAGTCGATCTCCAAGATAATCGCTCACGGTATTTCACTTACACTGACAAGTTCATTATTTTCTTGTTCAATATCCACTTAAAACTTTTTTTTTTTTTTTTTTTTTTTTTTTTTAGGTTCTGATATAAAAACTTTGCGCATAATTCCACAAACGGTGCATTATTAGTTCTTGCTTGCGATAAGGAAACATATTTTCGGTTTTCGGAATGGTGATTCCACGTGGACCCATTTGCATTGATTCAACGTCCAAATTCAGTGGAAAATGTAATCCCACTTGCCTTGGTCCATGAATATCCAAATTCCATTTTACAAATTCATACTTAGGGACTCCAAAAATCTCTATTACTAATTCTAAAGATACCTGTTTAACATGTTTTTCAACAAAACCCCACCTCCGCTTGTGGCAATTGGTCCAAAACCCATCTCAATCGATTTAGCATCCAAAACGTTCTGGAAAATGTTACCCCACACGTCTAAATCGCCAAAAATACACATATTGACCCCTACCTTCCGTAAATTTAGTTCGATCGGGCTGAAACGTTCCGAGGACTAACTACAGCCAAAACGGGTCTCTGACCAAAATTTCAGATTTTTAGAAAATTGTCTACTACCAAACACAGAGTGGATGGCGGACGAACATTTGCTTATTTTTATCTAGACTCCTTGAAGCGCCCACAAAATTGTTTTGGGCCGAATGGAGAGAATCATTTTTTGCAATGAAAACAGGTTGATTATTCGAAGAATAACCAACCAAAACCATTCCACACACAACTTTCATTTGGCACGGACGAGATGCCAAGTTTTCCGAAGAATTCCGACATCGAATTGATTCCCGCTAGGGACAATAATACTAAGTACTCGCAAAGTTATGTATTGATCTCATCAGACACCCACTAGGAACGTTGAACGCGGAAAGTAACTGTCTTCGTTAACCGAGGAGAAACGAAGTAAATATCGTCGAATATGACTTCCCCAGAGGATATTGATCCATTCATATTCAAAATTGATGGGTCTCGCCTGGAAAATATCGACCGAACGCCGCTACTCCCTCAGATTGAGTATTATTTCTGTCTCATGAATGGTTTCAGGCTAGTCGATATCACTTGTACAAGATCATACCGAATAGTTATGCCACAATGAGTCAGTTAGTGTGACATAAACCTACCTATATTCAACAATTTGAATGTCAAGAACGATTGCGCCAGTCTACTAACACTAAAGAAATGGGGCAGGACGGAGGAGGGGGGTTGGATGGGGTGGCCTATATAGGAACTTCTGCCACTAATCCCTTGAATCAATTGCTCCTTGGGAATAAAAATTAATTTCACTGAACTATATTTCAAGTTAGGTAGAAAGTTCTCTACTTGGATTAAATATCGAACTCGTCTCATCAATCCATTTAAAAAGCAACAGATTAGGATTAAAAATGGCAAATTATTGCAAAATGCTTTGTACTTGGTGGATCTGGTATGGAAACATCCATGAACCGGCAATAAGAATATTCTGGGAAATCGGCGAGGCTGAGCGTCGGAGATCCATGACGATTGAACATGTAGGGCACTCTCACTCAGTGTCTGCTCTGCCTGATCCTGGATAAGAATAATGCTCATAACACATAACGATGTAGGTGAGGTATTCCAGGGACTCGCACCCCGTTGTTATGATGCAGCAGTGCAGGAACTCAGCCGCCCTACCGATGAAATCCATATCCATAACCAATAATTACTTTACAACTACATCGCCAATGTAGCTTCCGTCCTCATATTTCATCTTATTCGCATTAACTAACGAGGAACCCTGTCCTAACTTGCCGTTCTGTTAGATTCATCACCTGTCTAGCCTGTGCCGAAAGCATTTCAGCCGAGCTAGGTATAAAAACTTTTCTCATAGAAATGAAGAAAAACAAAATGTGAGTTCGTCAACGCCGACGTTTGCATTGTTGTATCGAAATGAATCCCTTACGTCCGCAACATCGTATCAAGCTCGTAGACAGGCGGGGGACCGCTTTGCTAATGACCTGCCTCAACAGTGATATGAAGGAAGCACAGTGGACACCCGCTAGGCATATATCCGTTACGCGAGGTTATTGGGCCATTCATCCCACTGTCCATGGTCGGTAATGTGTCTGATTGGTTCGAGGAACAGACTTGTCTGTCAAGTGCTCAAAAAATGAAGACAATTACACCGGCGCAAGTTATCCAAAATCTCGATCAATGTAGTTCAAAATTTAGTGGGCAAGGATAAGCCACACGCTTAGATCCCCGAAAATCTCGAAAAACCATTTTCAAAAAACAATTTTTGCATTTTCACAAGGCAAAGTACACCTCCGTCTGCAACACTGAGCCCCCTCGACCTGATCAGGCTTGATACGATTTTTACAAGAGTGTATTATTGCATTAAAAATAATAAACCAAGAGAACTCTTGAGTACGGTTCGTCACTAATAATAGCCCTCGTGATTGTCGATTCGAGCTAAATTTATTGAGGCTGCATTTTTTGTAACCGGAAGGTTATTCACAAAATATAATATCCACTTACACAGTAGGTATACGATTGCCCACTCATACCACTTCACCACAACCGGAATAGAGATTATAGCTTATATCGACCGTTGAATCGCGAAATTTCAGCAGGTTTCAACATTTCTATTAGACTTGTCTTTGTAAAGTTGAGATTTTTTAATAGATTTTAGACGTGTGTAAGAGGAAATTCTAGTTTTAAACGCTGTTTACTGGTTCTCAATGGGTGAATGTAACAGGAAAAAGTTTAAGTATGTTAATTTCTATTTTATTTCAGTCGTACTTGCTCCCCAAAGTTTACTTATTCATTGTATTACATGAAAAATGTCTCTCCAGTACATTCGTTTGCCCCCCCCAACGTAGCTTCGTTAATTTCTTTTTTCCCTTATAATAGAGTTAAGTGAGTCAGTAAAAACACCCGGGAATTTACTTAGGAGTAAGCTCCAAAATTAGCTTCTTAGAAAGCCGTTCCCGGTGAACTGGTCACCGCTTCCCATTTCTACTCCCAAGAAAACGGACCTCATGACGTTGAACATTCTTCACACGAAAAGAACACGACCAGAGGTACCAGAATGATACTGGTGGAATTAGATGACGCACATGAATCCCGGTTGTACCTTGGGCAGAACTTAAGGAGAGAGAGACGACGACTCCTTGGATAAATAATCAATTTATCGGATGTAATTAAAACGCCGATTGTTTCAATACGAAATTTAAATGATTAAATTGATGACAATTGTATCGAATTCGTCGCCAGCCTTCTGAAATTTATTGAGACAATTCGTGCGCAGTTATAGTACGGAAAGAAATCAGATATAGCGTTTCTGGCCCCATAATTGGCACCCACTGGAAGAAGTTATGGGTCAAATTGGGCATCTATTACCCATTTTGAATATGTGTTTTCGGGATTTCTAATACCTAGGCGTGTGGGTTATCATTGTCCACTATATTTTGGACGCTGAATCCAATGGGACGGGTCCCGGAACGATTGGCGCCCTCTGGATGAGGTTATGGGTCATGGTGGGTGCCTATCTACCCATTTCGAATGAATGTTTTCGAGATTTCTGGAATCTAGGCGTGTGGGGTATCATTTTCCACTAAATTTTTGACCCTGAATCGATTGGAATTGGTCCGGGACCCGCATCACCCACTGTTTCCCCGATTTTTCCCATATTGAAGGAATGAGTCTCAAAGGGGTCCGAGGAATAACCAACCCGTGTGTAAGATTTTGCAGCGTTTTCCCATTTTGATTGGTGATTCAAATTCTACTCAAAACGTGGTCTGAATTTACACAACACTGAAGAGAAAGTGAATTCCTTGAATACCCATTCACAGCATATTGAGCAGGAAGATTGAAGTTGCTTAGTGATTGCGCTCACTTGGCCAACTGCTGACCTAAGGAAATATCATATTTGAATCCCTTGCAAAAACGTAATGGACTGACCAATGCTTTTTTCCTCCCTCCGCTGGTTTACATAGAGCTTGCTGGTCATCAGGCAATAATTTATAGGCAGCAGCACAAACGTTGTAAAGCACGATAAGTATCTTTCACCATCGGGTCTCCGGAGGCAAAAAAGTGGTCTGAAGTCCTCGGGACGAGGACAGGGAAGAAAATGAAAAGTCGTCATGGCCGGGATTCTACAGGGCTACTAGTCGAACAAGATTGAGGTGGGCATTCAGGGACAACATTGCATTCAGTATTGTACCATATTGCATAAAGTGCTAATACTGAATTAAAACCTAAAATGAGCTACTAAATAAAACATTGAGCTATCCAAACAATCCATGATTCAAAATACTTCATTATTGCCGCTTATGGGGGAAAGCGTATATTTGAGGTGCGCCAAAATGGTGGGACTTTAACTAGAAAAAAAAATAAATCACACATAAATACTTTTTTATAAATAAATTAACCAATTTCATAATACCCATTCTGACAGGTATTTCCATCCACTAACGGTAATCGGTCCGAAACCCATTTCAGTCGGCTAAGCGCCTGAAATTCAGTTAAAAATGACCTCTACGCGCATTGGTCCCGATAAATCTCGGAAAATCATTTTTAAAATACCTTCTTTCCCGCTTTCTTCCGGTTCACAATTTTCGGGCCCATCGTTAGCAATCTAAAGGGCAAGCGAATGTGGTCTCCAACATTGCAGTAATTGCTGATAGAAAATCGCGATTTCTTTTAAAAGAGGCGTTCGACTATACGAGTATTATACTCGTAAGTGTATGATGACGAACGTTTTTATTTTTAATTTTCCCCATTAAGTGTGGTTACGTGTATTTACGCCCGAAGAAACCGATTCAGCACGAGTCTGAAAAGGGTCACTGAACAAAGCTTTATCCGCCGTGTAGTGCAGAGACATTTCGAGTTCAAAATCTAGATATCTTGAAACACTGTTTTTACGAGAACTGCTGCAGTTGCCGACGCAGGAACCCGTCATTTAATGAGCAAAAAACTAAGCGGAACCAACGACTACCGTCGAGTATATAGCTTTTTATGCGGGGTCATTTTTTGCAATACATTGTCCAAACACACAAAAATGCAGATCGATTAGGGACCAGAGACAACCAAAAATTGAAAGGCGCAGTCAACCAACCGCCTGTCAGGGATGTCTGTGGGAGGTCAGCCCAATGCAACCTTAATAGTTAATCAAGTTCAATATAACGAGCAAGGCCAAGACAGCAAGAATTCATTGGCGTGCTGGATCATCGGGAATCGCAAGGTTCGATAGTAGGACACATTCTAGCGCATGTTGCCCTTGTCGCACCTTTGTAATCTGGAGGTCGACCGTTCAGCGTAGAGCGAACGTCGAAGGGTCAGCGATGATTACCACGGTTTTACTGAAAGATCATTGCAATTTCAGAGATTCCGAAACTGTGAGGCATGTTATGTTATCCTATGGCTATGCGTGAGCTAAAACTTCAGCTCCTGCCTGAATAATAAGTTCCCATGATAAATTACGAGAGGAGTCGTAGGCTTATTTGCTATAAGAACAGCATGTTATGAAGGATTCCATAATTAACGTGATGGAGTGGTGCAGTAATTTTATGTGTAATATTTACGCGTTGCGTTTCATTGCATGAGTGCACACTCATCAGGCTTTATACTGCAATACGAATAAAGAATAAATTAAAAAGGGAAAGGCAAATCCTTGAATAAATGGCCAGGGAAGCTTTCCTTCATGTTCTTTTTTTAATCTATAACATACGCATATTTTACGTTCGCCAACTCAATTCGTTTTTTGCTGGTCAACCGAGCCACACCTTCCTCGACTCTCTGGATTTTTCGGAAGCCAATAAAAAACGTTTAGTCAACTTATTCAAGGATCCAGGAAACTACACTGAACGATCCCACTAAGGTGCGTGTGTCATTATAGAGAACTAACAACCTCGCAGGTGGCGAAGGCGAACAGAATACCCGGACAGAATGCTATGGGAAGGACGTCGGTCAATTTTGAATGGTGCTAATAAGATATCACATCTTATCCAAAATCTGGACGTCATATCTGAACGTTTCAGTAGAATCTATGTAGAAGTTACAGTCTCACAGGGATTCGTTAAGGCGATGAACTCAACGTGGGAGAAAAGTAGGCACCTGTAACTGTTTCTCTTTCCTTCAATTCTTGACCTAAATCATTCGAATTCGAACAATACAATAACATAACTCATTCCTGGAAAGAGTCGTCTTCATAAATGAATTGGTTCTCCGAACAGTATAAATATCGTGTAAAATGTAAGACTAACAAACAATATTTTTTACGTGTAGGAATTACATGTTTTCTAAAATAAAATAATGTATTATAAATCACGGCTTTCAAATGGTATGCCGCTTTTGATAGTATAAGGTCATATTCTGCTTATTATTATGATAGGAATATTGCGCATAATATGAAAGGTTGATCACAGAACAGACTTCGTTGAGACCCTCAGGTAGGAAATGGATACCTGGCATATTCTATGACAGCCCATTGACGAAGTAGTCGAGTAAATATAATTACGTAATAGTTAACACTGTCGTAATTGTACACCTATGAATATCACGTAAAGGTATCTTATTATTGAACCCATCAGAGACATCATCCTGATGAGGATCATCATTTTCAATAAACGTCTTGTGAGAAAATGTTTTCAAAGTCCTGAATCAACTAAAAACAATTTAGTTTATAATAATGATTGTCTAGAAATAAGAAAAATTACCCCAACAACCCGCACGACAACCACTTGTGGAGATTTCTCTTCTCTTCAAATCATTCCCCTTCAAATTTTGTAAACTCTTTCCCTCTACCCTCACCAAGACGAAGTGGGACATTTATAACTACTTCACATACTTTTAATCCGATTAGCAAACGTTGCTCCCCAAATTCTCAAAATGATGTCGTCTGCAAAGATAAAAGACAAACAATTGATGTGAAAAAGATCAACTTTTTTAATTATCGGTTTTGAACTTCCTTGATTCTCAGGAGCGAAGAAGGAGTTCTAGACACCGATACAATACGCGGGTATTAGTGCGTAACTGAAAATTAAAGTGGACATACGGAAGACTGCTATGAGAAAAATCACGCGTTCCAAGGTGAATAATTGTCTGTCAACAAGAAGTATAAGATCGATATGAGTGAAACCCATGGCGCCTTTTGTTCGTCAATTCAGAAAAGTCGCACGGAGTGGATGTTAAAAAAATATTATGAGCCAATAATTTTATACATGAAGGTGGACCACTACCCAGAACATGTAAATTATTACACCTCGCTGTGATTGATCTTAATATTCAACTGCCTGAAAACTGCATATTCCTTTTGCCTTCGATTCATGGGAGACGTTTGTTAAGGGGAAAATGAATTAATGAATGGATGGATATAGTAATAAAAATAGTTACTAATTGCGCTACAAATGGATATGATCGTGGTTATCGCGCTGACATTATATTGTTGGCATGCTAATTTCCTAAGCTCGATGAACTGCCTATGATGATAAATGAAGGCGACTCAGATTTTCCCAAGAGTTGGAGATTTGACTAACGCACCGAGCCATCTGTTTGCATGTTACACCATAATGCGAATACACTTGAGCTCCTGAGAAGATCGTAATAGTGAGATAATTGGCTGGAAATTCTCATTATCGACCTCGTACAAACACGTGGATATTGGGGTGAGGGCTGGCGAACTACTTGTTGAATCTGCTTATCTGCTCCCCACATGATAAGCGCGAATGTTGAATGAAGAGTCAGGTAGCTTGATCGCCGGTGCCGACCAAATGTATTGATTTTGTGGTCTGTGAAAATTTTGTAGTCGTGTTACTTGTTAATTTACCTGTTATAAATGGTAACGAGAGCCCTAAAATGTGCCTCGAAAATATTTAGGTTGGTTCTATAACCAACTGCCAGTCTATTTGTTGAATAAATACGCCGTGCTCGTTTTCTAAAACACTATTCGTAAAAAACTGGAAAAAACTTCACTCCACGACGTGAAAATACATCAGCGTAGAGCACAACCACCTGTGACAGGGAAAGCTCAGCAGCGCATCTCGAGAGGCTTATCCCAAGGCTCCTGTGAATTCCTGCTTGAGCTGACTGTCAAGTGTGCTTTCGAGTGGAAGTGTTGAGTGGGAAATCAGATGCGCTAATTGGCTTTGGTTAACGTCAATCATCCTCCAATTAAGTTATCATCTGAATCAAGTCAGCATCTGAAATCTCCAACAGAACACACCCACTCTTGTACATGAAACTATCATTCCTTACCATAACCTCCGTGGGTTGGAGCTATAAATATAGCAAGCAAATAGAACGGTGTGCGAATGTTTGATTCATTCCTTGGACAATTGACTTGGACGGCGACAGACATAACTGATTTGGATCCTCCTCTCCTTGAATTATTGATAAAACCTGAATCACACATTCTGGCGTACAATAAAACAAAGAAGAGGCAGCAAAATGCTTCTACTTTATTTCGGGCCAAACTTTGATGACCTAATGTAGAGCACCATAATACATTAAATTTCAGTACATTTTCTAAGTTGCTCGAATAATTAGTAAAAATTGTATTGAAATAACAGGATTGACTTTTTACGGAGAAGACTGATTCCTTCATTACCGTGACAGCAATAATGTTTTGACCCTTGGACACGGTCCAATTGTTTCCTTGAACCGCGAACTTCCTGAAGCTTAACGTTCTGACGAGTCAGTTTTACTCTTTGGCTAGTTAAAGCAAATTGCTCACTGTTGAGATTTTCTTATTTGTACTAGTTCGCCCTGCTAGTTTTAGAAAACTCGTCTTTTGTCGCATGAATTTGGAATATAGTGGTACTTAGTTTATAAGTGGTCCTTTGTTGGACTATCACCAATAATGGTGTTCGTTAAATAAAGGAATTCAGTACCTCATGTATTTTATGTCACTTGAAGAAATTGTCAGCAGAAGAATAAAATAGCCAATGATGGAAAACTCTGAACCCGCAGAGTTATGGCTCTAAAAAATTGCAAGTGGAAAAAAAAAAAATCAAGACAAATTAAATATATTGTCTATAACGTATTAACTCTTACAGATACATCACAAGGTTCATGTATGGTGCAGTTAATTTTCTTGAGAGTCCTACTAAGGCACTCTTTCTCAGAAGGCACACCTAACATCGTGGACTATTGTCGGAGAATGTAACGAATTGCGGGTAAACTGCATGGTTTAAACTTTTCTGCGGTCGTAAACTAAGCTCTCGCCATCCCCATTCGACTAGTCACCGTATTTATGATTCCGTCCATATTCGCTACCACGGACGATCAAAGTCATCAAATAGTTTAAAGATAATCTCTCCAACCTCGAAAAACCCGTTTGCTTCGATGAAATCGATGGTCACAACTTATAACGACCGTATCTTTTCAACAAGTACTGGGTTTATAGTGTCAAGAACGCTACGACCGATTCGGTGGTGACACGAGCCCGAATCGATTAGAATCTTATTGTCACCTTTGTTCGCGTGGGTGCAAGATGAGACTAGGTTGAAGGAATTCAACGACTGATAGCTGATCTGTAAGGTATCCTAATTTTGCTCAAGTCAAAAGACGAGAGGAACAAGAAATCTCATTTGAGAAGTCTGTTGTCCTGAAAATATAAGGGAATAGGGCGTAGGACGATTGGATGGCAGGTGGTGGGGTGGGGAGTGGATTTAGCCACTGACGTCAAGAATCGGCAATCATCCTCCAATTGAATACACGAGAATAAATACATAACTTCCATTGCATGTTCGCAGCCAACTAATTCCTCCCTTATTTTTCCAGATTGGCTCTGAGCATACCTCACAACGGAGACGGTTACGATAAATGTCGCGTCTACGTAGCAAATTGGACTGAGGTACTGATGAGCGGTAGGGAAGTTGCTGACACCAACTGGCCGACCATTCCGTGCAACAAGGGCTGGGAGTATAATTTCACGGATGTTCCTTACGAGACGATTGCCACAGAGGTATGTTATCACGTCTTAAATATCTGATAAACAAATTAAAAATTCCCAATCATGTTCAGGGGCTTTGATGCATGAATAAACTTCAATCGGAAATACATTCTCACATTGAACTTATAGAACTCTTCTTATGACAAATCTCACTTTGTACAGGATTCACTGTAACTTTCAACAACTGAGAAGATTTTATGAAGAGAAAAGTGGTCCTCTTCGAATTTCGAAAAATCATTTAGAGACAGAACTAGCTTCTCCAAACTGCCTTGTCTTCACCAGAACACAACCAGGCGTTTAATCTTATTTATTTTTTAAATCCATGAGTCAAACCTGGACTTCACAAGTTCCTATGTAGGACTTCGATAATTTATAAGCTTAACCTGTAGAAGGGGTTAAGTAATTAAAAAATGCATATTAACAAGGAATTATGTGAAAATAAACAATGATTGAGAATTACATCGACCCAACGGTTTTGAATAATAAACTTCCGCGTTGTTTGGAATGGATGGAAGGCGTTAATGATGTCAGATTTTCTGCATTAATGCAAAATTATTCAGGCAAAAACTATTGTTCTCTTCTGGATCGGCCTCTGTTGTCAGGAAATCTCATGAGTGGGATCCTAATACCCTTTCCCTTTATCATACGACTTGAATTTACCAGGCGAATATGATCACAAGTGCATTCACATTAAGCGTAGTTGCGACCTGTCTGCGAACGCTAAGCTAAGCTACCGGAACCGGACGAAGGATGCACAAATCGCAAGGACGAATAACCCTTCTTTTTGTACAATAAGAAAATGCGTATCTACGTCACATTGAGGAATAGGACAGTCTAGGCATGTGTAATGCGGTTCTTTCGTGAGGATGTGATTTGGAGGCCGTACAGCGTCACGATTCTTCCGAATGCTAGGTATAATGACCGACCTAATCATAACTTCCTGGATCCAGGAAAAAATAGGAAGAGAACGAGATCGCCCGAATCTTTCGCTTTGTGATGACCTCGCTTCAACTGAGGATTGTGAACTTGGTCATTCTTGTGGCGGCGATCATAATTATGATATCAATGTTCACAAGAGTACCGGGAGTGTCGATAAATAGGTATACGAGGAACTGTCCGCTAGGATTGCCGATTGATCACGAATTAGAGTTTCTTATCTCGGTACTGGAACGTAGGAAATGATTGGAATCTACCAGACCCATTAACCAGAACTTATTCAAATCGGTATACTTTTTTTATGCCAAGTGACAATAATTTTGGTTGGTTATTCTTCAAATAATAAACCAATGTTTTCATGATAATGGTCAACCTCTCCGATTTGGCTCAAAATTTTTTTCTGGATGTCCTGATCAAAAAAGGTCGATGTCCGTCCGCCGTACGCCGTACGCCGTACGTTGTACGCCGTACGTTGTACGCCGTCCATGTTCCGCGCCCTTTTTGGTAGTAGAAAATTTTCTAAAAATCTGAAATTTGGGTCAGGGGTCTGTTCCCAGCCGAGATGGGTCCTCGAAACTTTTCAGCCCGATCGGACCAAATTTGGAGGGGGTAGAGGTCAAAATGTGTTTTTTGAAAAATGGATTTTCGAGATTTTGGGTGATTTAGGCGAGTGGGGTGTCATTTTCCACTAAATTTTGGACGCTGAATCCAATAAAATGGGTCCCAGAACAATTGGCACCCACTGGAAGAAGTAATGAGTCAAATTGGGTATTTATTACCCATTTTGAATATGTGTTTTCGGGATTTCCGCTACCTAGGCGAGTAGGGTGTCATTTTCCACTAAATTTTGGACGCTGAATCCAATAAAATGGGTCCCAGAACAATTGGCACCCACTGGAAGAAGTTATGGGTCAAATTGGGTATTTATTACCCAATTTGATTATGTGTTTTTGGGATTTCTGCTACCTAGGCGTGTGGAGTATAATTTTCCACTAATTTTTGGACGCTGAATTCAATGATGTGTGTCCCAGAACGTTTGGCACCCACCGGAAGAAGTTATGGGTCAAAATGGGTATGTATCCACCCATTGTGTATGTGTCAGGATTTCTGGTGCCTAGGCGTGTGGGGTATCATATTCCACTAAATTTTGGACCCTGAATCGATTGGAATGGGTCTGAGACCTGCCACACCCACTGTTTCCCCCATTCGAGGAATAACCAACCCGTGTGTAAGAATTTGCAGATTTTTTCATTTCTATTAATATAATTGTTCAAACGTACAAGCGTACTCTGCACAGATTCTAATCAAACCACTTTGATACGAATGACTTTTTATTTCAGAAAGCATACGTGGCAAGATGAATGCCAAGACTTAGTACGAAATAAATTAACATAAGTTACATTCGTCCTTCAATATCGGCGGAAAAAACGAATGAAAGAGAAACAGACAAAATGTATTCTGATTTTACGTGGGTTTATATAATTATACGCAACGAGTGAAGGGTACCTTGTTTCAAGTTGCTATTTCCCACGCCTTATTAATTTCCTCCTTCTTGTCAGCATGACGGATTTCGACACGATTGAAAGGCTAGTGATTGTGAAGGAAAATCTGCGGAGTAGTTATTGATAAACAGGTGTAGGTAATAGACAGTGCCAAGAAATAAGTAAATTCATATTCATGAGTATGAAAATACGATGGGAATTCATAAATGTGAGAATACTATTGCATATAAATAGAAATAAGGCAAAAGTCACATGTCAGTATATGTGATATTCTTAATAAAAAATATTAAAAACGCAGCAAATTCTTACACAGGGGTTGGTTATTCCCTGGACCAGGCGCATGGAGACTAATTTAAAAATAGATTCAGCGTCCATAACCTCTTCCGGTGAGCGCCAATCGTTCCGGGACCCGTCTCATTGGATTCAGCGTCCACAATTTAGTGGGAAATGATACCCCACACGCCTACCAGAAATCTCGAAAACACACATTTGAAATGGGTAGATAGGTACTCATTTTGACTAATAACCTCATCCAGAGGGCACCAATAGTTCCGGGACCCATCTCAATGGATTCAGCGTCCAAAATTTAGTGGAATATGATACCCCACTCGCCTGGATCGCCTATAATCTCAAAATCCATTTTTCAAAAAACACATTTTGACTCGGAGAGGTTGACCTTTTGCATGAAATCTGTCCGCCATTAGGGTCCTATGCTTTCGTTATGATCGTACATCGAATTGCAAGTGGAAAAGGATCAAGTGGATCGTCCTTCAATAATAGAAATAGTTTCATTGTTAAAATGGCATTGTGCGGGACCATGCCCATTTTTTTACCGTCGTAAATGATGTCGGTTAGACTTTTGCCTTAGCCTAGTTATGGAAAGTTAGTACCTTCCTAGTCACACAAGTCTGAAGTAGTTACTCTAAATTTTTTTTTTTTTTTTTTTTTTTTTTTTTTTTTTTTTTTTTTTTTTTTTTTTTTACTTTGGGTACATTGAAAGCAGGGTACATTAATTTCAAAGCACTAAAAATCACCTTGCGTTCAGAATGGCAAAGAAGTCAAAGCTGCCGGCGGACGGTCTCCTGAGTCGCAGGTGAACGTCCTAGCGAGTGTCATTGGGCCAAGGCCAACTCGAGTTTACGGTCACACGCTGTTGAAAGCCGTGCAAAGCGAGCAAGTCTGCGCTATTTTATGAGATTGTTTTGGAAGGGACGGCATTTTCATGCAAAGGAGCCGTCATCTTCGTCCAACTCTTGACTTTTACGCGGTGAATGCGGGTCGTGAATCATGATCGATGAACCTGACCCGGTAACCTACCAGAGGACTTGGAGCACTTGAGCGTTATTTCAGGGCTACCAGCGATCTCATTCTATCGAGTTAATTGGTTTATATAAACGAGAAGACATTGGCCCGATTGGGTGGACGTGATTATTACACAACTAGCAGAAACAACTTGACAGGGTGAATATTAACTAAGATGAAATAATATAAGTACACAAGGCATTTTTCTTTTGTAAATGGACGTAGGGTTACAAGAATTTGCGCACATCCAAGAATGGTCATAAGAACCTGTTTTACATACAATTAAATTAAAAATTTCTTATGGAACTAAAAGAAAAAATTTGTATTTTCAAAACCATGAATTTTGAGGCAGGATTGCGTTCATTGTAATATTTATTTTTCCTTGAAAAGAATGTATCATGTTGCAGCTTGACTGGGTATGCGAAAATGCTGCTCTTCCTCATGTGGCCACTTCCATCTTCTTCGTGGGAGCCATAGTTGGCGGATTAGTATTCGGGTGGATGGCCGACCGTTGGGGAAGAATTCCTGCTCTCATCTCCGCAAACATGGCTGGCCTTATCGGTGGAATCCTAACTGCGATGGCAACCAATTTCTGGCAATTTACCGTTTGTAGGTTCCTGGTCGGATTGGCATTTGACAATTGCTTCACAATGATGTACATTCTTGGTAAGTATTCAAGTATTATAAATTCTGTAATAGCCTTGGTCAAATGCTTGAGTGGACTCGCAATCAGCTTCCCTCACTGTGATGTGTGAATCAGACCACAAGATTTTTGTTTTTGATTCAGCTTACTGTGATTGAAAATTTATTATCTTTTCAGTTCTCGAATACGTAGGGCCAAGGTGGCGTACGTTCGTGGCCAATATGTCGATCGCCTTGTTTTTCACGCTCGCCACCTGCATGCTTCCCTGGCTGGCACTTTGGATCTCTGACTGGAGGTGGTTCATGATTGTCACGACGTTCCCTCTCATCTCCGCCCTCTTCGCCCCCTTCACGGTCCCAGAGAGTGCTAGGTACGCGTAGCATGTGATGATATCTTTATTCGATCCAGCAGAATATTATCAAGACACGATTTTGCCTCGGCATGCGATTCCCAACCGTCAAAAAGCCAATTGACAGAAGATAGGAAAGATAGACACATTCATTTGTCTTCGAGTTATGGATGAAGAGGAACATGTAGGTAAAGATGCTCAGGGGTAAAGATGCTCATAGAAATTAATAATTTTAAAACTTACATTCAATGAAAAATGCTCCATAAAAAGGTTGAAGCGGACCCCTCCACCCACCCCTTCACGATACGCATTCAAACCCTTCGATAATTGTACGTAGTGAGAAAAATAGTCTTTTCAAGTTAGGATAATCCTTAGGCGAGAAGTGCAGTCGAAGTAGAGCTGATGGGGTCCGGTAAGAGGGTAGCTTCACACCTGCACTCTGAGATAGGATGGCACTCAGTGTGTGTTTTGGTTGGTTATTCCTTGAATAATCATCATATGTTTTCATGCAAATGGTCAACCTCTCCGATTCGGCTCAAAATTTTTTTCTGGACGTTTCATGGTGTCTAGATCAAAAAAGGTCAATGTCCGTCCGCCGTACGCCGTACGCCGTACGCCGTCCACGCCGTTTTTGGTAGTAGAAAATTTTCTAAAAATCTGAAATTTGGGTCAGGGGTCTGTTCCCGGCCTAGGACGGTCCTCCAAGCTTTTCAGCCCGATCGGACCAAATTTGGGCGGGGTAGGGGTCAAAATGTGTTTTTTGAAAAATGAATTTTCGAGATTTTGGGCGATGTAGGCGAGTGGGGTATCATTTTCCACTAAATTTTGGACGCTGAATCCAATGAAATGGGTCCCAGAACGATCGGCAGCCACTGGAAGAAGTTATGGGTCAAATTGGGTATATATTACCCATTTTGAATATGTGTTTTTGAGATTTCTGGAACCTAGGCGTGTGGGGTATCATTTTCCGCTAAATCTTGGGCGCTAATTCCAATGAAGTGGGTCCCGGAACGATTGGCACCCACTGGAAGAAGTTATGGGTCAAATTGGGTATATATTACCCATTTTGAATATGCGTTTTCGAGATTTCCGGTATCTGGGCGTGTGGGGTATCATTTTCCACTATATTTTGGATCCTGAATCGATTGGAATGGGTCTGGGACCCGCCGCACCCACCGTTTTTTTAAATCAGTTTCCATGCGCCTGGTTCGAGGAATAACCAACCCCTGTGTAAGAATTTGCAGCGTTTTTTTTTTCCAACAATCAACCTCAAGAACGTTTAACGACACTACTGTTAAAGTAAACTTCTGTATCGATACTTCCGCAATTCAGCGCGTTTGGATCGGCGCCATCACGGATTCGAATCTTGACTGCCCTTGAAGACCGATTAACGTTGCAGAACATTCACTCTCGAAACCTTGAATTGTACTCATTCTCTGCCACAGGTGAACATGATCATTAGAGTAATAATTATTTGGACCGATGGGTGTGCCTTACAAAAAAAAGGACGTCGAAAAAAAATCGTGGCTCATAAAATGTTATTTAAAAAAATCACTCCTAATAATTTGACCGCGAGCCATGGTCGATGACGGCCGCGTAGTCGAAGGTGTTTGATAAGCTGCCTGATACTAACCGCACAAAGTAGGTCCTGATCTTCGCTATAAATGTCCATTCGAGATAAACTAAGACCGAAGGAGGGAAAAAAGTCAAGTTCTAGACCTTGAGTCATTAAGAAGGTGCAGGGTGACAATAGGCGGCATTGTCACCATTTGAGTTGGAAGGTAAACGGGACGCTCATGATGGTATCTACGAATCCTTCCCGCTCGGTTCCGCTAGCGAAACAATGCTCGACTGCTCCTGGCTAAGGGTGAGGAAGAGTGAAATACTTTCACTGACGTCCTGAGGGTCTCAACAGGCTCGAAAGAGATTGATCGGACTGTTTCATGGTAATCAAATCCAAAAATAAGAGCTTTTCTTTCCCTCGTACTATGTACACCGAGGTCAAGACTACATTTTATAAAATAATTAAGCGTGCCAACGTTTAAGAGTGAGTTTATTATATCTATATAATTTGGTCACGTTCATGGACTCTGAAACTGATCGGTAGAGGGGAGGGGGGATAAGAATCATTCACATCAATACAAGTTCTCAGCGATTTAACCAAGGTACAATAATTTAAATGCCGAAGGTATTAAAATCAGGAGAGATATTAATCTCTATTTAGCGCGTTTCAATTCTTTCTTGTTGATAGATAAGAGTGCAAGACCATCCTGGACTGTCAGGACAGAATCGCGTTCTAGGTAAACTTACTACGAAGTATTTAACTCGACACCTTTGCTGGGATCAGAACCCTCTACTATCTACCGTGGTTATACGTGTATTAAGAATGTGAAAGTCCTTCAATCTGCTGGCATGACAATTCAGTATGATCTGATTGAGTCAAACACCAAAGAACTTCTTCACTGGGGAGTCCTCGCTTTCGTTGTTATATCAATGAAGAGTTTTACATAACGCGAAGGTACCTAAGACGCTGACGTTATTGAGGATGTTCCTCCATCGTGAGTATTAGGATCAATCCACCTAAACTAATTTGTTGCGTAAGTTATTTGCAATCTGAGCGGTTCGCTAGACGCGGTAATCTATTCGGGTCTTTCCCTTACTGTACGTACTAAATGGGGTAGTAAGAGAAGATAGAGAACGTGGGAATATGTTCCACTAGATTAAAAGGACCTATTAGCTTGATGGTGAGATGCATATTACTGGGAAACCTTGAGAGAAGTAATGTAGCTTGACGAGTTTTACATTAGTCCGTAGGTATTTAAATATATCGTGTCACAAGTGCCCAGTAGATGAAGATTTGATGAGTTTGTTTCCATGTTGTCAAAACATTTGACGGAAACTGGCTGATTTTTGGAGTGCTTAGGACCAGGAAATGGGGCTATTGTCGTGATTAAAATAACATATTTAAGTTTTATTTAATAAATTGTATAGTTTTTGTGCTCCAATGACCTTTATTCCGCGACATTTCGGATTTGATTGGGCAATCGCAAACAACAGGTGGTTTTGTTGAATATCAAATTTCTTCATAACGCCACAGATTAATGTTCATAATATGAAGCATTCATTCCTTGGTTAATACGTTGTTTTTATTCCTCCAGGTGGTTGGTGTCCCAAGGCAAAACGGAAAAAGCTGTTCGAATCATCAAAAAATTTGAAAAACTAAACAGCAAGCACGTCGAACCTTCAGTTTACAAAGAATTCACCGTAAGTTGGTGATTTAATTTATTGAATTTCTTTTTTAATCCTGTTCGCAACTTCTTTCTGACCGCTTTAAAAAAATGGTCATGATAAAAGTAATAATAATGATAGTCAGACAAGATCAAGGCGTAATCGCTTGTGGACTACGGTGATAAAATACCGATTTTGCTCAAATGAATTACCTATGACGGTCAAGAAGGACTGTCAGAGGAAATGAATTTGGCTATACCTAGACAATAAATATTCATTGGTAATAGCTTTAAAACGTATTCTTGATAACAGGAAAGTTGCGAGAAAGCTGCCGCCTCCGAGGACGCACAACACAGTTATTCAGTGCTCGACCTTTTCAAAAGTCCACGATTGAGAAATACGACCATTCTCCTCACTCTTATATGGTAAGATTTGGAATCCACTTTCCACTCAACCTCTTCGGAGCTGCACTGGTTGTGAACTTGAAGTCATTCATGAGCTAGAATCATAGGTATCGTGCATGAAGCCAAGACCCAAGGAACTCCAAAGGGATGTTAGAAATTCGATGATGAACACGGAGTTCAATCAGTCTCTTCACACTTGTTTAACCAATTTTGGTGAGTTGGTATCTAACTATGCACAGAAGAATATGATTGATGTCTCCCAAGAGCCTCCTTCAACGATCCAAAAACATATTATTCATCCATGTTTTTCTGGGAATCATGTCTAGTAATGCAGGAGTTATGCCCGATTTTCGCTGCATTGAATACCACCGTGGAATAACGTAGGGGCTATTCTCAATTTTTTGGGTCCTAAATCTTCTCATCCAAATTCTTCCTAGGATGTTCATCTCTTTGACCTTCGACGGACACGTGAGAAACGTCGGTTCCCTAGGTCTCGACGTTTTTTGGACGTTCACCGTCGCCGCTGCCACTGAATGCCCTGCCGACATCTTTCTGACTCTCGTTTTGGACAGATGGGGCCGAAGATGGCTCGCTTTTGCAACTATGACCATTGCCGGAATTTTTAGCCTTCTCGCCACGACAGTTCCACAAGGTAATTCTTACGCGGGAAGGAGAGCATCCTTGCAACCTTCAGATAATCATCGTAAATTTCTAAAAAAGAAAAAAAAAGGATACGATTAAAAATGAAAAAGATTTTGAAAATGTTCATTGCTGTATGACGGATATCTGTTTTGGTTCGGTAGGTCCTGAACCGAAGAGGACTCGTAGATTTTGAAGCAAAAAAACGTTTTCTCGTCGAAAATGAAAATGAAGTTTCTGCTGCATTTCAGACGACAATGCGAAAGCACATCACAGTTTTGTGAATGGCAAATTCATGTGATGGCAATAAAAGTCATGGGTCAATTAAAATGTCACATTCTTCTTGCAGAGATCGAGGATAATATGCGGTATGATATGCAGTAATTTTTTTCAAGCTTGCCTCGACTCGGAGCCCCTTACAAAGAACGCAGTCATTGCAGTGCTTTCAGGGAAGGAGAAGAAACCCTGTGATCTGTTAGAACCTTCAGGGTTCACGATTATATTTCCCACATTTAATACGTGACTGTAAACTTCTGTCCTCTTGATTTTTTCACAGGCCTTCCATCCGCGTCGTTAGCCATCTTGGGAAGATTCTCGGTCAACATTTCTTATAACATCGGCCTCCAATACGCCGCAGAACTCCTGCCCACTGTCGTCCGAGCTCAAGGTGTTGCTCTCATTCACATCATGGGTTACGTCGCTTCCATAGTTTCGCCTTTCGTTGTTCATCTGGTAAGTTCTCAACTAATAATTACGAGGAAAAAGAAACGAGGAGAGAAATCAGAGAGCGAAACGATGAAGAGCGCAGTTGTACCAATACCTATGGCAGACGTGAAATACCCATAACAAACCTGAAGAAGTCTACTAAAAATAGCATGTCATTTTAATTGTATAGATTGTAAACAATTTTACACTATCAATTCAGTCGGCATGTTGGCCGGAAACGCTCACCTTGAGGATGGAGCCTGATATTCGTCAAGTAGGTCATCTTTTACCATTCCGAGAATCAACAACGTGATACAAACTTCATAACGGGAGGATAAATATCGTAGCTAGAGCTTCCCTCCTGGTCTCACAGAGTCGTCTGGCGTTCTTCACAGTGTCCCTGTCCTCATGTACTTTAATAGTGCTATCGATAAGTCTTACTCTTTTCTCAAACAGTCACTGGCAGATAATGGTTAACCGTATTCATCGCGGAGTTCTTTATTTCTGTTGATTTCCATGAAATGAGTATGGAGTAGGACAATAAGGTGCCTATCAAATTACACTGGCACCAGTAGTTTTGCTCTAGTTAGGAGATATCTAGCTTTATTTAGATCCCCAGCCAAAACACCATTCCCAAAATCACTTCGTATTATTTTATTTTATCGCCAATGACATTCGGAGCCCAACCGGTAGAGCTCACGTCTTTCGGAATTGCAAGGTTTCATCGTCGCCGGACAATGTCAAAAGTCACTAGGAGGTCTATTAGCGCAGTAATGGACAATAGGGAGCTAAGCGAACCATTGTTTTCGAAAATCATCGCTTCATAGTCTGGTATGCCTCGAGTGCCTAAGTTCCTGGATGTTCTGCTAATAACATAACGTTATTACAACGATGGGGATACCCACTTCATACAATTTCGGTCATACTTGAACGGAACTGATAAAAGTGGCAACTTGAGGCGTTGAAAATGCGGACTAATCGTTAAGACGCTCTTTTACAGGTGCTTCGATGATTTTCCCACCTAGTTTTGGTATAATATTCTATCGATTCATTCCGTCGATTAACCCAAAAATTTGTATTTAATTACTACATAGATCAATTAATTTAAATTAACGGACTGATTAATTACATTGTATTTGGAGAATAAAATTATTAAAAAAATTAATTCGTTAGAGTAATCATCCCAGTTGTTGTCTAAAATACACTATGATTCGCAGGCCACCATTAACACCAATCTCCCACTGATCGTGCTTGGTATCTTCGGCATTATTGGAGGTTGCCTGTCCCTGTATCTCCCAGAAACTATGGACCAGGACTTACCACAGACTCTACGAGACGGAGAAGATTTTGGCAAAGATCAACAAATGTGGGACCTGCCTTGTGTCAAGTACGTTCTGAAATTGCATGCAAATCATTGCGTTTCTTACAATAAAATCAAAAGGCGCAATGAATGACATTGGAAAGATGAATTTATATCCAAAACCACCCTCCTGTCATCTTTGTTGAGAATATCCGCAAAGTGTTATCAATCATGGAATAAGATTTCTTTGTGAGTTTTGTGTATTTTACTCAAAGAATTGGTTTCTTTCAGGCCTAAAGCAGACTTCGAAGCCAAACCAGAAATCTATTTGAGGAGGAGTAACAGCACGATGAGAGCGTCAGTCAGAGGAGAACATTTCAGGTCCAGCCTTATCAACCGGTCTGGAAGGAAAAGGCTTCAAGTGATGTCTGCCGAAGCACCGGCTGTTCTCCAAGAAGTGACCACTGGAGAAAAACTCAACGAGGAAAGTTCGGCTTCTGATCACAAACCCGTGGCAGCCTGATCCAGCGACCCGGGGCGACCTACCCCTGCTGAATTTGAAGGGGTTGATATCGTGAGAGGAGGAAACATATCTTTGATACAGAGAGGTTCCGGACAACTGGCTTGGAAGAAGAAAGAGAACGTTCCAGCATGGTTATAAAACTATGGATTGTAGTTAAGGGGACAGGTTAAGAACTGGAAAAAGCACTGCTCGGGTAATGAGCCCTCCGATTCTTCTCGATGAACCAAAAATGTAGAGAGTTCAGCAATCAGTTGGAAAGCTGACGCACTTGCGTTCGTATGAGTAAGTCACTGTAGCTAAGCTGGAAAGTACCTCAGGAAGCGGTGAATTGAGTTCACCACGAGCGCGATGTACATATGCCGACTAGTATGTTTGCCTCAGAAAGTCTACTGGTTAGGAACGTATTTTTCCCTTTCAAGAGTCTGATTTTATTGATTACCCCCCCACATGTATATGGGAAGATAGATGAGTTTCATAGTTCTTACCTATGTTAGCCTAGGTACCAACGCCTTCCGTCTACACAGCTGCCCCTCAATTCTTCCACGAGGACTGATTTGATGTCCCAAGTTTCTGAATTTACCTAGAAGATTATTGTTACGAGTATATGGATAGCTAGTGTGTAACCGGCCTTTTTCCAAAGCGTCGATCCTCCTACCCGTAAAAAGCTAGTCATTTGAGTCCTCTGCCGAGAAGGCCGCACACCTGCTAGTGCTTTGTTGAGCCTGAAGAGGGCGTTGATGTGATAAATTATCTAGTGGCCGTCTTCTGTGAGTTGTATTATTAGGACCTTTTGTCGTTGTGAATGCATTCTGTGAGGATTCCCACAGTATTAATATTATTGGTAGCATAGATTATCAGATTTACTCACATCACGAGAAGGATACTTATTCCTATCTTGAATTTTGAGAAATGGTAAATCTCTTAAATTATTACTATTACATTAAAACAATATTTATTATGGTGTTCTACCCAGATTGATATTTTGTTATAAATTATTGAAATTGTGAGTTGGAAGAGAATCAAAAATATTGAAATATGAATAATGACTGAGTACTAGCGTATTGTGTTTTCAAAAACCGGAAACCCCAGAGTTTTGAGCCTATTCCCTATGTATTCCTACTTCTGCCAATATGACACGCAAATAAGCCTGTATCCTCCCTCCATGAATTAAAAACATGGACCTCCCAAAAACACAGGCAGCTATATCAGGGTAACATTTTGAGTTAACCGATGTCAATCCTACTGGTTGTTTGGTTCAATCCCTACGCCGCTGTTCCTTATCCGAACTGTATCTGCCCCCTGCCATACGAAATGTATTTGAGACCAAACAGCAAATCAAGACATCGCTCGTGCGAATGCGTATCTTCGAGTTCTCCTAGGTAAGCGATTAAAATTAAGTAATAAACGTCGTCCAACAATTGTTTTATCAAAAAGGTACTCATTTTGGCGCATTTTCACTCCACCGGTGTGTGCGAATTAATTCACCGATTCATTTTGAGAAAGAAATGACACCCCTCACGACTCGGCCCCTGAAAAAGTAAAAAATCCAACCTCAAAGTATAATTTTCCCCCAAAATCCTGCCTCCGCCGTATTTTACCGATGAAAACAACGCACAAATAGGACTTAAGTGGAGTTTGTGCCATATTTTGTTGGAGCACCCTTATGTCCTATTCCGGCCCGGGTGGCGGAATAGAAAACCGAAATTCATTAGAAATGTCAAATGGGGGGACTTTTCTCGCTTCCTCCTCAATACTAATCATAATATATTCCATGGAGGAGTGATCACCAGAAAGGGAAGAACTGATTTCATAGGGAGTCTCCTGGATTAATTATACTCTGGCGGGAAAATCGGGAAAAGATGTTGAATCAAAACTCCTTTTGTTTTAAAATTTCCTCAAATCATAATTATCTATAAATTAGAGAAAGAATTAGCCAAAAAATCTTCAAGAAGGTTGAGACTGGAAAATATAGTCCAAGATTTGTTTTTTCATATTACTTATGTACATGTAATGCGAATAGAGTTCCTTGGAATGATCCCGAGTTGCCAAATGGATCTAGAAGAGAATGGAACATTTAAAAGTGTTCTTTACAATTATAAGTAGGACAAGAGGGGGTAGGTTAAGACGTGGATTTTTTCCCGGGGTCCTTAATATGAAATTGACTATATCATATTCAAAGGGTGATAATTTATCTCAAGGAAGTCGCGGTAATTGACTAATCTGGGCTTTCAGTAGGCTACGAACCCCCTGCCCCTCACCATCACGATCCCTGTCCGCTTCTAGTGCTCAATGACCGAGCCCATCGGCCCCAATCGTAAAAACGAAATGCAGAAAGGGCTCACAAAAACAGACGTCAGTTGGCATCCCAAAGGTTTGTTTACGAGTAAAGGGAAGGCACTTAAAAAAAACTCGATTAGCTAGTTGAGTTATGGTGTCAGCACGAGCCAACCGGCATGCGTCGCGCCCCTAAAAAGCCCAGGAACCGATTAGACACACGAGCCATGGAGCTCACCCTTCGATTCTCAAGTGATGACAGTTTTCCACGGGATTAGAAGAGGTGCGAGGAACCAATCGATTGATAATTGATGATCGTCAGAAGTCAGCTGGCGAGGCTATAATTGATAATGCTGTTTCATCCCCCTATGGAACCTAAGGGGACCCATGGCCTATTCCGTGGAGCATCCAATTTTATCTATTTGCTACAACATCTTCCCATGTTTGGAATTGTTCGAACGGATTACATGTACCTCACCGACTTTTGTATTCGTATTCTTAAAATAGTGTAGCGCCGTATCTATATACAAATAGCTCAGCAACACATACTACATTTGAAGCTCCAGTAGTCTGGTGATATTTATAACGAATCCGCTCAGATAGGTTTACTATAACTCAAATTCAGATTGGATATTTGTCTTAAAGGGACGTAAATTACCCGGCCATTCAAAAGCGAAATGTATGAGAACTCATCAATATCCACGAACAATCGAGCTAACTGAGAAATTTAGTTTTTCGCATCTAAATTCCTTGCCAGTCAATTTTCAAGATTCTCTCGTAAGATAGCATAAGAGTGGAAATCATGTTTGTGTAGCCTTGGTTCGAAGCCAAAAATCGAATAAAAATTGGCAAAAATGAAGAATACCGAAAATGAAGAAAGGTAAATAGTTATGAATGACTAACTGGTACTAAGTGTGCGAACAAGTGCAATATAACCAGACATCTAAAAATTACAATGGTGAAAAACATTCATATTGCGTTCAGGGATGCTTTTAAACTAAACATTGTGGTTGTGATTTCGTTTTGTAGATGGTTTGTTCGCACTGACTGCAGAATTTGGTATCGTTGGGGCCCGGGCACCAATTTTTCTTTTCTTAAATGCTGTTCTTTTTCAGCTTGTATAATATTTCCTTCCATTTAAATAGGATATAATTTTCAGTGTTTCATAGATGTTATTTGAGTGGTGCTGTAGCCAGATTCGCGATCACTCTGCGTAGGTGCGTAAGCACACCGGTCAAATCCACATGACAAGTTAGTTCTTGGCGCGTTAAGATGATAGAAAATGGGAGGGGAATATCGTGCGTGGTTGTAAATTTATTGGCGCTTGAGTGAATTGATTGATTGACCCGACCATAATAATTGAAGGTTAAGATAATAAAACCTGTATATTTCCCTATCTTTCTTTTCACCCCTTTGATAATAGCGACCGTTGATATTCGTCGGTTCCCAACAAAGCAGCAGATGGTCAATGCAAAAAGCGTCTTTTTGGATCCACCAAAGTACAAAATTTATCGAAGAGCAACTGTTGCGGTTAGAGCGAGAAAACTCGCGTGCGTGGGTAATTCCAATTTTGAGTGAAGCCACGCGCCCTTTTTTCCGGCCTCGACCAAAACCAACCACCACATGACGCGTAATTCTTTTTTTCGTTAGCGTTTTTCAGTAGCCACGCGCACTGGTTCGTGTGACTACGTACCCGGTCATTGCTCGGTAACAAGCCGATCGATTCGGAAGCGCAATCTGTTCGCAACCTGTCATCTTGTTAGGAATTCGAGAACCTGTCATTAAGCAAGCCTGAGTAGGCTGCCTAAAAATTGGTTTGGTGATTGTGTTTTTAAAACTAGCACGAGCGCGTTTTGTACGAATCGCGTCTGAACTCATCCATTCAATTTGGAGTTCACTTGAAGATGTGAATGGGGTGGAATCCGGAACAAAACTAATCTGATGAACTTCAACAACAGTGAGACTGTCTAATAGCTATGCTACAATGTCTGGTCGAAAAAAAATCATCGGCCATTCGGCATTTGACGGCTGGTATAGGCAACTTCGTTCTTATCACAAAATTTATTCAGTCTTACGTATTAATGATGATGCGGCTCACTGTTCCGGTGGCCATCTAACGGCCAATCTATTCCGTAAGCTCGCGAGTCTCAGACGAGGTAGGTGGTACTGTTTTGAGCAACATATGGCCGGCAACGTTGACTATCCGACCAACTGTTTCTTTTTATTCAGAGTTCAACGTACATTCCAACCGTTTCTTCCTTCAATTAGAGTAAAAGATATTTTTAGAGTAGCTCTTCATACATTCACAAAGGGTACATTCTAGTCCTCTGGAATATACAAAGTTTTAAGGTAACCTCACGACGGAAAGCCCAAATCAAAAGCCGCAAATTATTCCACAATGGTGCAATTTTATTCCTTTGGTGTATTCATGGTTCAAGAATCAGCATTTTTAGCATTTAGTGGAAAATAGTACTCTACACGCCTAGGTAATCAAGAATCTCGAAAACCCCTTCTTATTTTATACGAGAACCCCCACTTTTTATTGCAGATTCGGATTCTACCCAAAAAAATTTTAAAATTTGATCCCTAAAACTTTTTTTTTTCATTGCGCGCCACCGGTTCAGCGAGCACGCAAAGTTGCGCAACCCCAAAATTGTCAAATAGTGGATGATGGTGAACATTGATGTGTGGCATATCAATTTTCATTGTTTTGGTTGGTTATTCCTTGAATAATCACTATTTTTTCATGCAAAAGGTCAACCTCTCCGATTTGGCTAAAAAAAAAATTCTGGACGTTTCAAGGTGTCTAGATCAAAACAATTCTTACACACGGGTTAGTTATTCCTCGGACCAGGCGCATGGAGACTCATTTCTTCAACATGGGGAAAACCGTGGGTGCGGCGGGTCCCAGACCCATTCCAATCGATTCAGGATCTAAAATTTACTGGAAAATGATACCCCACATGCCTAGGTACCAGAAATTTCAAAAAGACATTATTCAACATGGCGGAAATGGGGAAAACAGACGTTTCAAGGTGTCTAGGTAAAAACGCTGCAAATTTATACACAGGGGTTGGTTATTCGTCAGACCAGGCGCATGGAAATTAATTTAAAAACATGGGGGAAATGGGGAAAACGGTGGGTGCGGCGGGTCCTAGACCCATTCCAATCGATTCAGTGTCCATGATTTAGTGGAAAATGATACCCCACACGCTTAGGTTCCAGAAATCCCAAAAACACATATTCAAAATGGGTAATATATACCCAATTTGACCTATAACTTCTTCCAGTGGGTGCCGATCGTTTTGGGACCCATTTGATTGGATTCAGCGTCCAAAATTTAGTGGAAAATGATACCCCACTCGCCTAGATCGCCCAAAATCTCGAAAATTCATTTTTCAAAAAACACATTTTGACCCTTACCCCGCCCAAATTTGGTCCGATCGACCCCTGACCCAAATTTCAGATTTTTAGAACATTTTCTACTACCGAAAACGGCGTGGACGGCGGACGGACATTGACCTTTTGGTAGGTTATTCCTTGAATAATCAACCTGTTTTCATGCAAATGGTCAACCTCTCTGATTCGGCTCAAAAAATTTTTCTGGACGTTTCATGGTGTCTAGATCAAAAAACGCTGCAAATTCTCACACACGGGTTGGTTATTCCTCGGACCAGGCGCGTGGAAACTAATTTAAAAACATGGGGGAAATGGGGAAAACGGCGGGTGCGGCGGGTCCCAGACCCATTCCAATCGATTCAGTGTCCATGGTTTAGTGGAAAATGATACCCCACACGCCCAGGTACCAGAAATCTCATGAACACATATCTAAAATGAGTAATATATACCAAATTTGACCCATAACTTCTTCCAGTGGGTGCCAGTCGTTCTGGACCTACTTCATTGCATTCAGCGTCCAAGATTTAGCGGAAAATGATTTCTGGTACCTGGGCGTGTGGGGTATCATTTTCCTCTAAATCATGGACACTGAATCGATTGGAATGGGTCTGGGACCCGCCGCATCCACCGTTTTCCCCATTTCCCCCATGTTGAAGAAATGAGTCTCCATGCGCCTGGTCCGAGGAATAACCAACCCGTGTGTGAGAATTTGCAGCGTTTTTTGATCTAGACACCATGAAACGTCCAGAAAAATATTTTGAGCCGAATCGGAGAGGTTGACCATTTGCATAAAAACATAGGTTGATTATTCAAGGAATAACCAACCAAAAGGTCAATGTCCGTCCGCCGTCCACGCCGTTTTCGGTAGTAGAAAATGTTCTAAAAATCTGAAATTTGGGTCAGGGGTCGATCGGACCAAATTTGGGCGGGGTAAGGGTCAAAATGTGTTTTTTGAAAATGAATTTTCGAGATTTTGGGCAATCTAGGCGAGTGGGGTATCATTTTCCACTAAATTTTGGACGCTGAATCCAATCAAATGGGTCCCAAAACGATCGGCACCCACTGGAAGAAGTTATAGGTCAAATTGGGTATATATTACCCATTTTGAATATGTGTTTTTGGGATTTCTGGAACCTAAGCGTGTGGAGTATCATTTTCCACTAAATCATGGACACTGAATCGATTGGAATGGGTCTGGGACCCGCCGCACCCACCGTTTTCCCCATTTCCCCCATGTTTTTAAATTAGTTTCCACGCGCCTGGTCCGAGGAATAACCAACCCGTGTGAAAGGATTTGCAGCGTCTTTTTAACACTGATTCACGAGTTGCTATCCGTTTCTTGATTTGACTCAATGTTTGTGGAACAATGAGCGAAAAATTGTTTATTTTGTGTGCAAAACCCATCTTTTAGCGAGACATGTAGCGAGTGACACATAAAATATCTTCTTTTGTATTATTTTTTATAACTTCATTTTCTTTTCTAATAATGTTTTATGAGCAAACACGCGCCCAAAGATGATATTTTTCCACGCGAAATAAACAAATTTTTGGGTTCTCGAGATTTTTTTTTTCTATCTAGGCGTGTGGGGTATCATTCTCCACTACATTTTGCTGCTGCACGCTGATTCGATTGGAATATGTCCGAGACACTCCACACTCACTCTTTTCCCCAATTTTCTCCATTCTCCTGCTTCGAGGAATAACCAACCCATGTAATAGAATTTGCAGTTTTTTTTTTTTAAATTTATAACAGCAGCTGTTTGATTTACGCAATTCTTAAAAGAAAATCTGTATCTGTAAGAGAGAAATGTGGCTATGAAATGTTCAAGGCAATAGTCACTTTTGAGACGGCTAATAAGTGAGTTCTATTTACGAATTTTACTGTTAGTAAAACAGTGTGTGTTTCATTTATCTGCTCTATATCTTCCCAATAGATATTTCTTTCGGTGGTATTCACTAAACTCCAAAAATCGTGTTTGTAGGCAGCATTTTTCTATGTATAATGTTTCAACGTTCATTTATTATGAATTGTTATTGGATGATGAAGCGTTGATACTGGTGGAACATTGATCTATATTGAGAACTTCGGATAGGATTTCAGTTTACTTAGAAAATGAAGCTTTTTGGAGCAATTTAGATGAAGAGGGTTGAAAACAAACATTATTTCTCATGAGGGATACAACTAAAAAATGCAGCCACTAAAATAAAATGGCTTAGATAGTTGCTCTCGATCGGGGATTAGCTTCCGAATCGATTCCTAGGATGTAGACAGACAATCTTGAACACAAGCACGAGGTCTAGTACAAAATCCCAAGCATTTTTAAGAGTATCTAGATAATAATTCTTAGATGATGTTTCTGCAGCGCGCATAGAAATTTTTGATGTTATGGATCAAGACGAATCACGATATTAAAACAAGCGATTGTTAGAACTACAATACAGGTACAAAAGCGGAGGAGATGATAGTTGAATTAACTTTATGATCACAATTGCCATCCGCCACCTGCAGACTGGTGCACCTGCGTTGAGCACAATGGCTAACTACTTAGGAACTACCACTTCAGTCATCCACATGAAACTGAGAATATCAACATGATCGCGTACGTACAAATTTAGAAGGGAAAAAAAACAGGCATATAAAAATGAATCGGGTCAGACTCATTCATGATGGCTTGGTTGAGTGGAAATGTGGGGTTAATAATCCCACAGATCCTACCACAACAATCTGGAACATGCGGGACCCGCATCTATGAATTTCATTCACAGTCCTGAGAGGACGTCCGGTGATTCAGTAGGATATTATTGTGTTAATCCCCCGGTTTTCGCGTGGTTGGCGCATTTGGTCATCAAGCATGTGAGACAGACAGCAAAAACTGCAGCGCTAGTGCTGGACAGCGCTGAGAATGTACTTATTTTTCGATCGCGTATTATTTATGTGTGCAGGGCGATGGTATTTGTAGCTTAAAAACATATATTCATACTAAAATATAGTTACTTCTACTATTTTTATTTCAAAGATTCTATTTAATGCATGGCCGGAGACAGGCCAGAAGGTTGCAATTCGACGTAATGCACTGTTCAGCGAAACCTTTGACGCTTTCTGTCACCTTGAAGTGAGAAAAATGTATTACAAAAACTCATTTTAAAAGTATTATATTTTCTATTCATTTACTGATGTATTTATTTATTCTTCTTTGTCGGGTTGTATGAATATTTCATCATATTTCATCCCTTCGCCTTTTTCCATAGTACAGGAACAGCCTCCCTCTGTTATGAAATCTATCGCATGCAACCACACGTCATGAACAATGCTTGCCTTATTTTCTTGTGCAACATTACCCTCGATATTTCCACTTGTGTTACTTTATCCTCCAGATTTCAACTTACGTTACGTATGTAGGTGCTCGCATGAAGTGCCTCATTTATTGCCCATGTTTTCCATTTCAAAAGCTAACGCGCTGCAATCGACGCAATGACAGGTTATTTAGGTAGTTTTCTTCATACTAATAATCTTGTTATCAAGCATAAAATGGTAAGAAATCTGACTTTCTGGGGTCTGAAAGTTGACCAGCACGGAAAGATGTCCATTTCAGCTGAGAAGATAATAATAAAAAATTGTATACCACCCTACGTGAATCAGCATTGAAAACATACACTTACATGACGCATTCTAATTCTTATGCTTATTATTATTTATTTATTGTCAAGGTAGATGACCGAGAATTGGGAGAAATTCACTGATTTGCCGAACCCAGAAGATCGTTACATTTCTCGTATTAGTTAATTACGCACAAATGATTAAATTTTTGTCTGGCCAAGAAAAAAATGTTTACTCTGATCTTTAGCGCTAACAAGCCAATTAAACTAATCAACTGACTTGCTGATGTAATATCGCGCTTCTGTCACCTGCTTACAATTACGGGCTTCGTTTGTCCCTCATTTGGGTTAGAGACTGATCCCCTTTCCCCTAATAGAATAATCAAAATATGACTTAAAAGCCTCATTTGTATGAATTTTACATCAAGTTGAGTCTCTAAAACAGGAATTTAAAATGTTATTTCTATACTATTATATATCGTAAATCTCCTTGAATAGATAGATGACCTCCAATTTAAGTAGTAGACAATTTTCTAAAAATCTGAAAATTTGGTCAGGGATCCGTCTCCGGCTCTAGTTTGTCTTCAAAACTTTTCAGCCCGATCGAACCAAATTTGAGGGATGGGGGACGGGGGGGGGGGGTCAAAATGCCTTATTCAAAAAATTTATTTCGAGAAAAAATTTATTCCGCTACATGTTGGACGCTGAATTGATTAGAATGAGTCCAGGATACTCCACACGAGGAACAACCAACTCCTGTGAGAGATTTCGCAGGGTTTTTTCCAGTGATAATACATCTAGACACTTTGATTATTGTTAATGGGGGTATATAAATTAATTATTATGAGGGAATTGGAAAGACACCATTGGCAGGCAAGGGCTTCTCTGCAATATCCAGAAGGAAGTAAAATTCAAACTTTTTTACGGTAATAGGGGTGGTGAATATATTTGGTATGGACGTTTTTGACACTCAACTTTTTGGCTTAATCATAAAAAACACTACGTCTACCCCATTAAAGAATATAATGTGGAATTTACATTTTCAAAATGTTCATACTTCAGCAGATAAGGAAAAATTGAGAGAATGTTACGAGCCTGTAATTGAGGGGCAAGGTGTCTCAAAGGGAGTTCAATGCCACACCAGCTGCTCCGTTTCCTGTCTGTCCCTAAGGTTATTACTAAGTTCTTGGCATCAGATATCGTGGAATTTTCAAAAAAGGGATAGGTGTTACCTACTCTACGGTTCATTACATAAATATGTGGTAAATAAGGGGAAGGGGGTCAGTGGTTACAACGACACACAATGATGGTGGCTTGTGGTTGGATTCTTTTGGCTGAGTGAATCCTGGATCAAGTAGGTAAATAGTCAGAAGATCCTACTCCATGAGTAGCATTGCAGTTCAGATGGCATAAGTGTACAGATTCAAGACGGCTGAATACCTAATACTGCCATGAAGAATATCTTTCCCTCGTCCATCTCAACCTGAAAATGGAGCGAAGAGAAATATTTGAAAACCCAGGGGCTTGACATCCAAATGGAATGGGGCTGTTAGACAGTGACAAATCCGGGTAGCCATTTTAGAGTCTATACGGCATCACAGGCAGCAGATACCTCTTTTGGTTGGTTATTCCTTGAATAATCAACCTATGTTTTCATGCAAAAGGTCAATCAAGCGTATCAAAGTAGCACAATCAAGCGTGTATCAAAGGGTGTATCAGGATGTCAAAGATCAAAAAAGTCAAATGTCCGTCCGTCCACGCCGACTTTGGTAATAGGAAAATTTCTAAGAATCTGAAATTGTAGTCAGGCACCAGTTTTTGGATCTAGTCGGTCCTCGAAACTGTTCAGCCTAGAGATGTGCCGTACTAGCCTATCTTGTGGAACAGTTTCACACGAGACTGTTCCGCGCTGAGACTAGTCTCATATACCTGTTCCGGCGGAACAGTTTGGAACAGTCTGTTCCACGGGGTCTCATGATGACTGTTCCTGTTCTGCGAGTCTGCTGACACCGACGCTGTTGCGTCTCTATCCTGTTCTCTGTTGCGGAACACTTTAAAACAGCAAGTAATTCGTATAAAAATACTCGAAAACATCTCTATCCTGTTCTCTGTTGCGGAACACTTTATAACAGCAAGGTAATTCACGCCGATGCCCGTATGACGTACTAATTTAATATTAAAAATGATATATCTAAAAGTTATTTTGGGTACGTTGGATTAAAACAATCAAATAAATTAGAAATTGTTTTAATTATGTCAAATTTTTGGATAACTAATTGTGTTGGATACACAAATCTCTTTTCGTTCCACCATTGTAGAGGATCTTTCATTCTCTCCAATACTGCATCTTCCAAATAACGCTGAAATAAGAACAACAATTTGTAGAAAATTTACAAATTCAGCAATTATTTTTACTCTGTGTAACTATAAACCAACACCCGATAAACTATTAAAATAATTTACCATATTATCGAATTTAGGTGAAAATTGGTAGGTGAATTCAAATTTACTAAATTTGAAAGTAGGCTATGTATGAGAAGTAATAACGTTTTCCCACATACCTGTATCTCTGTTATAGCGAACGAAGTTGCTGTTCCTAACTAGTGCGAGTGCGAGAATTCTAGTAGTGGAGTGCGTATTCACATATACTAGTTTCGCCGCACTCGTCTAGTTGTCTGTGTTGCTGTTCCAAACGAGTGCGAGTGCGTGAGAATAGTGTGCAGAGGCAGCGAACTCGGGGTATCATTCGGAACAGTTGGAACAGGCTATTCCACCAGACTGTTCCGGAACGAAACTGTTCCAAACAGATACCTGTTCCAATATACCTGTTCTGTTCTTGTAAAAATGGATTTTCGAGATTTCTGGTACCTAGGCGAGTGGGGTATCATTTTCCACTAAACTTTGGACGCTGAATCGATTGAAATGGGTCTCCATGCGCCTGGTCCGAGGAATAACGAATTTGCAGCGTTTTTTAATTAGGTAGTAATAGATTGATAGAACTCGTTTTACGGCGCGGGGGATTTATTTTCAACGGTCGCATTCAACTGGGGTATCAAGGGGTCTAACCTCATTGTACAAAAAGTAAACTGACGTTCTTCTCTTATATCTCCATAAGTAAATACATGTCCTGTTTATTGCACTTTTGAAAAACAATTTGAGGGCGAAATAAAGAATTTTTTTTTTTTTTTTTTTTTTAATAAGGTTGGATGGAAACCCTGGAGGTTATTTGACTTCGTTGTTTAAATATCAATTTATAATTGGAAACCTGGACAGAAAATATATCTACATTTGGTATGTGAACTACACTGGAATAAAATATCCAATGGTCAAAGAAGTTGTCATACTATTCGGAGCTTTCTGGAGTAGCAACAAACATCTAGACGCATCTCCAACAGGACTCGGGCATTCAAGAAGAACTTCGAGAGGTGAAAGGGCCGTCATCGATGACGTCACCGGCCCCAGAGGGTAGTTACCTGTGACGTCTTCACGCGAACCCCCTACCACCCTCGAGGGGCGGAATCCACAGGTAACAGGGATGGAGGCGTGAGAGGTCTTCGCATCAGTGTACCACCGGCCATCGCTTCCCTCTCCAACTGATTGATCTTCAGATGCGGTCTTTTCCGATCCCTGTTCTCAAGGTACGTCTGATCTACGCCGGTATCCATACCCAGCTCAAATGGACCGGAATTGGTACCCCCAAATTTTCTATTAATTTTCAAAGAGCAAATTATTTTTCTCCTTATTATTTTTTGGGTAACATTGGTCGATTACTGGGACATTGTTGATCGTTATAACATAACTGGCTTCATCCTCCATCCTTAATATCTAGTTGCACAATCTAATTTACTGTCCCCATCAGCCGAAATAAGCATATGTAGGGCTTCAATGAGTTTTAATATTTCAAGCATGGGTGAAAGATTTTGGGTAGGTTTCATTCATACAGCGAACATCATACGTTCTTTGTAATCACACAATAAAATCGCAGAGCATTTACATCCGTAAGGATTACTGACCATAGTCAAAGTAAATTTAGTGGTAATAAATTTTAATGCGTTTTTACTCGTGAGCAAAATTTGGATAATACTTGAAATTTTACGACCGATTTTATGATATTATTATCATCATATTGAAATTCTTTGCGGCACATCTTTCAATCGAACACCGGTCTCTTCTCTCCACTAATTCATAATTCAGGTTTGCGTTTGAAAATTGTTACAGGTGGTTTTCAGTCACTTTGGATCCGTCTAAGTCCCGATAAATGGAGTTGGGCCTCGGCGGGGAGCCCAGCCGCCTCTACGCCGAAGAAGATTTAGAGCGGTTGGGAAAGCAACATGTTCGCGTTGTTTATGAAAATATCAACAACAACAATAACTACTCGGAACCGTGGACCGAATGGGAAGGCAAAACGTATTGGGAGCCGGCACCGGTCGAACACAGAGTTAATTCACGTAAGGAAAACAGTTATATTGTTGTTGTTAGTTGAATTGAAAGTATTGTAGTATAACGTAATTCTGAATTCTGGAAAACCCATGGAGTGCACACATAGGGTCAATAAAACACAAAAATCAAACCAAGAGGGATTTCACAAAAGCAGCCAAATACAGGTTGTTGTCAAGAAAAAGGTTCCCCCAGGTAAAGTTGTCCCAAGTAAGTTTTGCGATCTAATTTGCGTTCTTCCCGAAATGAAAGTTTAATCTAAGTATACGGAACACGTAAAAATCTCCTTGACAAACATTAATCTGGACTCCTGTGAATTATCGCCGGATTTATAGGTTTTTGGCATATTAATAAACTGTTAATTAAAAAAAATTGATGAAGTACCAGAGAAATATTCGATTGTTACAATGTACGATGTACACTCGATTGTTCCAACAGATAAATCTAATTTGAATCAAAAACTGAATGTATCTGATTTGTATCCCTCAACTTCATAAGGTACTTGAGCTTGAGAGGGGAAATACAAGTGAGAAATTTGCTCTCGAAGAACTCTAAACTAACCCTCCCATGTACAAAATATCATGTATTTCGTCATGTTAGTTTTGGTTCATTATTTTTATTGAGGTAAGAATTCATCCATTCATTCATTCATTGTTCTGAAATCTAAGTTTTAAAATATTATTAATTCTTTCACGAGAAGTGTCACTAAAACTCTGCACGGTTGTTGTTAAATGTGAAAATGTTATCTTCTTCTATTCGAGTAGGAGACTTTTTGGGATAGTAAAAAAAAAAGTAAAGTAAACAAGGACTTTCACCTTGGATTTTCGTCCGACTACCTTGGTCAGGTGTCGCGGACGTCGTCAGCCGTCCTCCAAAGAGGATCGTAAATTGATTTGACGATTTCGCTCGTGGCTACTATTGCCTCACCCCTCAAGTGAAGAGGACGAATATGAGGGTCAAGACAAACAATTAAGTTGCTCTAGCCAGGATTCGAACCCTGGCCGCTCGGAGTACCACACCAATCCTTCGTCTGTTCCACTAGACTACCGAGCTCCCTCCTTTTTGGGATAGACTGAACTCAAATTTTCCGTAATACTACTCACATTGCCAGCTTCGCGTAGATTGATAATGTACAACATTTTGACAATCTTTCCATCACCTTTTTTTCTCTCTTTCTTTTTTTCTTTAAAAGAGCACAAGAATGGGTTCAACACGTTGGTTTATTATTCATAATGGATAGCCTTGTATTTCTGAAAACCGGGCAAAATGTGTATTTTGAAAGATCTTCGGCGATCTAGGAGTGTCGGGTATCATTTTCGACTACATTTTGGACACTAAATCCAATGAGACGGGTGTAGGGACGATTGGCGCCCATCGGAAGAGGTCGTAGCTCAAATGGGTATCTATCTACCTATTTCGAATGTGGGTTTTGATAGTTCTGGTGTCTAGGCGTGTGGGGTATCATTTTTCGCTAAATTTTTGGCGCTGGAATGAGTCTCCATGCTCCTGGTCGGAGGAATATCCAACCCCTGTGATTTTGAAAAATGGATTTTCGTTATTTTTGGAAATCTAGGCGTATGGAGTATTATTTCCCACTAAATTCTGGACGCTGAATCGATTGAGATGACTCCGGGACACTCTGCACTCATTGTTTTCCACTATTTTCTCAATGGATCTTGTCCGAACCGACCCATGTAAAATAATTTGCATTGTTTTACACTTTTCCGATTTGTGCGAGCTCCTTAAGCAATAATAATAATCTGAGGAATAATTTACAGCGTTTTAATTATCTTATGGTACATCAGTTCCAGAGCATTGGAACACGGATGTCCACGGAGCCGACGGAAATTCAGTGATCCAACGACGGCGTCGGGACTCCATCAGGGCGCCCAGCCCCACCGTGCTCCGACGGCGGCGTCTAGCGGCGAACGCGAGGGAACGGCGGCGAATGAACGGGCTCAACGAGGCCTTCGACCGCCTCCGCGAGGTCATTCCGTCGATCGGAGCCGATCACAAATTAAGCAAATTTGAAACCCTTCAAATGGCTCAAAGTTACATTGCCGCTCTTTGCGACCTCCTAGAACGCTCGTCGAGGTGACCTCGTCGAAAATATCGCAGCTTCGCGAAGAAACATTGATTAGATGAGCATATCCATTAGAAGAGCACAAGTCCGAAGCTGATTCTTCACTCTGATGCGACCAGAAAGGGTTGCTCTAATGGAATTTCAAAACGTACTTGAGTTGGATTAAGGGATGAAAAGTCAGTATTATAGTGAGCGTTGTTATATATTGCAAATTACTTTTAAGAGAGATTTCACTGTATATAGAAAACTAGTTCTAACTAGGTCTATTGATTACATCTTGGTCGTGATTCAATCAATTACCAAATGCTCACCGGATTACCGATGCATTTCTAAAACACTGAAAATCTCCGAGATCATTTACAGTAGGGTGAGGGAAGCTTTTTAATCTAATTGATCTCACTACGGCAATCTGAAAAAGGAACAAGTTTGAAGTATTTCGTAGGAGCTCAACATTGTAGATAATGGCCTCGTTGATTACGAAAGTTGATCATGTTGTTGACTTCATTTGTTTGTCACCTCATATCACATAAACAGTAGCCGAAAATAGCTTTCAATAACTTCGATATAATAAGATCCAATCCCACCATGAACCCTATCCATCGCGTTGAATCGAGCCGGAAATTATTCTAGTCATTTTTGTATAAATGCTGTTCTATAGTTATTTTACACCTTTTCAAAAATTGTTTTATACTTTTTTTTACGTAGAAGAATGTAGATAGCAATCTCATGTTTTGATATCCTGAAATTTGTCCTGCCTAAACGTAGGCTATATGCAATTTACGCGTAACATCGTTTTGTACCTATTAAACAATTTCTTAAAAAATGGGACAACATTTATTAAACCCTTATGACGTGCTTGGAAAACAGCGTGTAATGGACATTACTTCGATCCCCATGTCAAATTTACCTCAGTACAGAGAATGTAAATAATGCAAGGAAGAATGAAATAACTCTCTACGAGCCCTCAATCATTGCAGTAACTTAAGTAGGCTTCCAATTTTTGAAGTCGCAGTAATTACTACTTCGGGAATTTTCAGTTTATATTCGTATTGTAGTTCTTATTGATGGGAAAACAACTTGAATACGTTATACAACGATATATTTGTATCGACTAGCGGCGAATATTCTTATATAAGGCCCCGAAACGACGCAGTAATATTTTCTGTTAGAATTTCATATTTCCCACGTGATTGGCAAATAATTCGTTCGTTGACCGAAAATGAGGGTTACCAGTTAATGCGCCTTCCCGGAATTCGCATTCATAAACCAAGCAAAATCTCGACTAGACAACAGGATGATTACAACAGTGAGTCAGTGGATTCGATACACAACGTGACTAGTGGATGCAAACTTGCTCTAACTTAAACTGGAAGAATAATTAATTAAAATAATTTAAAATTGGGTAAATAATTACGTTGCTAGTATATCGCAGGTAAGATGTTGTAAATTTAGTTGTCATCCTTTGCCCTTACGTTTGTTGAAAAATTTGGTAGGACAAAATATACACGGATGCGTTCATTGTTGTATTCATCCCGATGTCTGTGTTCACTTTTCATAGAGCGTATGATTGTTTTTGTTATTATTTAGTAAAATATTTTCGCGTGACCTACGCCATGCTCCTGGTCCTAATAGAATCCTGGTTTAAATCCGTATTTTGAGGAAATTCAACCGTTAGAATCCAACTAGTGAGAGGAACAGGAAAAAGGGTGAGTGTGAAAGGTACTTTATCAACGATCCGCTGAACCTAAAAAGCGTCCCTCATGACGGCCTCGATAAAAGAACAAGGGAATCGTACATCTCTCACATTGTCAGAAGTACGAGTTCCGAGGCCCTTGGGTCATGCGTCCTACATTTCCATATTATGGTAATGCAAGGCAGGTGGAGTGGATCTTACGCGGGGTAATTAGTAAGTTCAATTCTTGGCGCGTGTCTTCCACCGGTCAGTTGGACCCACACGGACACAGACAGTAGAGCTTGTAGCTACTACACAAACACACGCACCGAGCAACGGCAGTGGTTACGGACTATCAGTCGACAACCGTTGGTAATAAGCGGTTTGCTCTATCATGGTCTTTAAGTCTTTGGGGTGAGGTACATTTCCTTTTTCCAGGGGTTTTCTAACTTCTTCCTCCAAGGATCATTCCAGTTTTTTCTTTACCCTCAAGTTTATTTATCTGTATTCTAGCTGAAGCTTCCTCGGGACCCACACCAGCTTTGAACAAAAAATTTGCAAAATCAGCTGGTGATTATCAACCTCATCTTTAGCAATAATAAGCGCATTCCTCTTATTATTTCAAAATTGGTTCAAATGTTCAAATTACGAGTCAATCACGTTGAAGTAGCTGCATAGCTAGTTAGTTGCTGAATAGATTCTGCGAGTTCCATTGTGGTATGAGGTTTTTACGTCGCCGCAAGGGCTGGAAAAGGTGATACGGACCGCTCAAAAAACTAATTAGGCGTCGGTAACGTTTCCAACTATTTTATTGAAAATGTAGAACGAGGGGGGAAAGAAAATCAATGTTGTCCACTCATTAGAATGGTGTCCATACCACCAGGACCCCAACACATCAGACGTAGCAACAATTCAATTTATTCACAAGTATGAATTCAATTCCTAATTGCAAACGCAGTTGTAAACATCCCACTAGACCAAATCGTACCAAAGTACCTTTTCATTCATCCATGGTAGATAAGTAAAATAGAATAGAAACGTTAAATGATAGCAGAGTGAGTTTAGGAACAGGTAAGTAAGTAGGACCTACCGACACAGCTCGTTTGAAAGGGAATTAAATTACTACCGACACACGAGCTCATCTTCCTCGACAGGTACCCTCAGGATCGCGATGATGGTGAAGGGCGTGAAGATCATGATGGGAAACCCGCCTTGTGCCTAGAACCTCACTGGCCATGGGTTGATTAAAACTGTTTCAGGATCGACCGTCATTCAAACTTTCCTCAATCTCGACAGGCTATTTTGCTAAGGTGACCGTGTTCAGGAGGCATCGTCCGCTTCGGTACTTCGATCGTGTGAAAGTTCACGAGACAACGTCAATTTTCTGTGCCTCAAGCGTTGAAGAGCGTAGAACTAACCCGTTACTAAAAGAAATCAAAAGTTTGGCTTATGGGAACCCCAAAGGGGGTTGGCTACAAGAACGTCGAACTAATTAAAGCGTCAACAACCCATGGTATTATTAGTAGGAACTTTCTTGATTGACAGCTTTTCTTATTTAGAAAAATTATTGTTTCAAGGATGCAGTGGACACTGAAGAAAGATTGTGTAATGAGTATCTGACAACCTAACCGACCATCTGTAATTTCATGGTCATTTTTGCAACATCGAATAGGACCATCTAATAAACAAACTAGATCCAGCCTTTCTTACCGCAGACATCAATGAACGCAAGAAAATGCAAAATGATAATATTTATAGCCGTAGAATTTCGTCGCTGTACTGCCATATAAGGTAATACTTTTTCTTTCGTGGTTTTTTGATAATACTTACAGGCTTCTTCGGACGGGACTGAACTACAGGACAAGGTACTTACTATGACGAGTCTCCTGCTTTTTACGGACATATACACTCGCGACGTGACGTCTTCCAATTTTAGTTCAATAGTACCCACTTTTTCATCTCAATCAGATGAATAGGCGGGCAGCTTCCCATTACATGCCTGTTATAATCATTTTGTGCATTTAGTCGTATCGAAGAACTCTTTGATGTCTGTGGGATGAATGGCTGGTTCTATTCGATGTTCCAAAAATGATCCGACCACGAGGTTATAGTTGGTTGGTTAGGTGGTCAGCACAACCCTCGACACTTCTAAAGTGTCCACAGCATCCTTTTAACAGTAATGAATGCGCGCGGATGGGGTATCATTTGCCACTAAATGTTGGACGCTGTATCGATTGGAATGAGCCTTCATGCAGCTGATCCGAGGAATAACCAACCTCTGTGGAAGAATTTGCAGCGTTTTTCTCTTCAACCAAGTGCTTGTTCTAATTTCCATTTTTCAATAATTCCTATGAGTTCCCTATTATGTTGTTTTTTCCGAGTTCCTATTTCAAATGTAACTATTTTCTTCAAGATGCTTTATTATTAGTCAAATGTTATACGATTATAATTATTCATAAATAAAACATTAGCAGCCAAACGTTACAAAAATAAGTCCGTGTAGATTCCGTGGTCCGTCCTCAGGCCTCTGCCGTCCGGGCCGACAAAGGCCTTCAAAATACTCCGGCATATCCGAAATTCGGCATAGGGACAATTGGGGCCTTAGTTGTGCCTCGTTGCCGAAAACGAAGGCAGTATGCGTCTTGAACGTGTAAGGTATCACTTCCCACCTGTTATCGAATCACATCACGAATATGATTCGAGATCAAGGATCTCATCATCAGCTGTCAGGACTAACTCGACTAGTGGCTTAGGACCATTCCATCAATTTAACTCTCGCGCTCCGCTGAAGCGAAGAAACATATACTTTGAATATTTGATGGCTGAAATAGGAATTTATAGGGTTCTTCTTCATCTGGTGGTGAAAGACGCGTAACTTGATGGTATAAAAGGGTCATTCTTTCCTTGGGTTCTTGTCGAATTAATTTATTACGAACACTCAGCGACATCTAAAAACCCCCAAGTATCAGATACAAGATAAAGGCACTGACCTTGGTGTAGGTGGGGAAACAGGTGAAACGGACCGACTTCTGATGGGCACCTGTTTCCAGCTGATCTGAACTCAGCGCCCGTCGGTACCTACCTACATAATAACGGGAGCAACCTCCAGTCCTGGGTCAGATCTAGTCCCTTGTCACTTTTGTCTGTCCGCCAGTCCGTCTGTCTGTTTATGTTGTGTTTGGGTGTCTACCTTCAAGAGGACAATGCCACAGAATTACAGGGAGATGCATTCCCAGACTACCGTTATATTTTCGTGTCAAATCCACAAAAGACCCTAAAAACCTCATCCTATCACCCTCCGGGGATGTTGGGTTGCAGGTAAAACAATTAATAGCCCCCTTCTAGGAGGCGTGTAGGGTTTGTGGGGCGATCACATTATCTTTTGCAGCCGATTTCACTAAATCAATGTCGACCAAAAGCAAGAAGAATTGGTCATGCTCTGTAACCAACACAAATATACATGTAAGTACATATCTGAAGATCAAAAAGAAGGTATCTTAGAAGAGAGTACCTACTTGAAATAGTTGGATCCTTCTATAGCTAGAAAAGCAAAGGATGAAAAAAAGTGCCGATATAGTATACCCCCACCCCCTCCCACAGAAGTGGCCCGATGCGTCTCTAGTGCGCCTTCCTCGATCACGACAAAACGAAACTAATGCTGTGTGCAAAGTTCAAAGACCAGAGATGTTCTACCTATTATTATACATCTCCCAAGTTCTGGAAGTTCGGGTCTCTCACAATACAGCTCAAACAACGGGGTCCGGTCTATTCCGCCGATTTTCAGGTCAATTCCGCCGCATGTCGATTCCGCCGCTTCAGTGAGAAAGCCCCACCGGCGGAATTGACATGCTAACCAACGTAGCCAAATGTCAATTCCGCCGAGCATTTCTTAAAATTTAAGATACTAACCTCATAACGTAAATATGAAGTGTCATGGTCAGAGAAAGGCTGGTTGATTCAACGCTGCTACGTTTGATACGCGCGATTTTACCGTTGACATAGTCTTGAATGAGGTTTTCGATTTGAGCCAACTTGTCAATAACTTTTTTACGCGGCTGAACTGGGACACCTACACTATTCATTGACACCACGCCGTCAATCTTAATGTCGTGCATTCCGCATTGCCCACATGATCGGAGGAAACGTTGATTGATGCTGTAAGTACGCAGAAACTGTCCGACCTGAGTACTGCGTTTATAATCGCTGGCCAGTCCACATTCTTGTATTTTTCGCCACCAACTCTGCGTAAGACGAAATTTTCAGCCTTGAATTGAGAGGGTGGGATAAGCGATTATTGCTGCGAGGTGGATTGCAAGCTCAAAGTCAGCGCCACGCCAATTCAACTTTTGAGCACTTATCCTTGAGTAATTGAAAAGACTTTACATGAGTCTCTTTTTTCTTGTCGGCATGTAGGAAAAATACTAGTGGTATGTCATGGCCGTTTTCAAAAGAATGCACTGAAAACAACTGGCTAAAGTACTTGGCACTGCACTTGAACGTCCCATCTACGTAAAGAATGGTTGCGCGGGCCAAAAACTGCAAGTTCTGTTCGGTCGAGAACATTATAAGACCATCAGCTGCACTGTTATGTAGCAAAAAATTTTCGGCGTTGCTTGTCTTTACACTAATTTTGTCAACACACTCATGGACTTCCAACGCATTTCCATCGGCGGAATAGACCTGTACCCAAAAGTCGAGTTAGTTGTTTGTTGTGGGTGATAGTCCGACGGGTCGGCGGAACTGACATGAACACTGAACTTCGAGTTCGAGTGGACCTCATTGTGCAGTATGCCAGCTCGAGTATAATCCGATTACATTGGCGGAATTGACCTGCACCCCAAACAACTTTATAACCGCATCATGATCAACCGATGAAAGACCCCAAAAGATACTATTTAAATAAATCATAAGGAACAGTTTAAAATTATGATACAGGCACTGTGTATTGAGGTTAAGTACTAATTAGCGGGTCACCATTCGGTTACAGGAAGAGAGGGTTGGACAGAAAATGTAAACCCAGGTACCTGCCTGTATCAATGAAATAACAATTCGTCAATACCCGAAGGTCGAAAATGATCCACAAATAATCTCGTAACATGTTAATAAGAATTAATGAAAGAAGGGGGGGGGAGAAGATTTCGCCAAAACTATTAATAAGTGCCCACATGAATAAGTTAAGCGCTTTTACCCCATTTTATTTTTATTTCATGTAATGTGGTTTTGGCTTTGACGACCTCTCACGACTCTCTTGTAGTTTATGGGCATATAAGATAGGGGTTGGAACAAAAAGATGGTATTGTGGTCAACGATGTTATCAAGGGGTAATTTTGTTAGAAAACGAAACACCTGCGAGGGTGCACGTGGGGCAGCACGCGCCCCAATGACATACGCCCCCTGACTTGTTGCCTTTGGAAGACCACCTTGTTTCCTTCATAGTTACGAGGCCTGTAACTCGGCGATCGGAGAATATTTAATGTCCATCTTGGGAAATTTTACCAAGAACTCAGGTTCCCTTTCCAGCAGTTCAGCTGGGAGGGATGTGAGTTCTCGCTTTTTTTAATCCTCAGAAAAATCTGTTCTCGATGATTGAGATATTCCGAATATTCTAAAGCAAACTCTCATCAATCAAGTTGTGTGGATCGTATTGTATTTTCTCTCATGGATCGATACACTTATGGATTTGGGTATTACGAAAAGCCACCCACGCCATGCTTCACGCATTTCAAATGAACGATGAATTTTTCTGCATTGCTACAAAATATTGAAGACGTTAACGAGATTTGTGGGAAGCTTGGATTACCATTGAGACTACTACCAAATTTACCAATAAAAAAATTCGCCCCAAGAACTTATCTCGTGACCTCAGTTCACAACCTAATATAATAACTCGGAAGCAAAACAACGGAACAGTGAGCAGATGAGACCGCCAAACTCATTTTTAGGATCAAACCAGGTAACCTTGTGGAGCGTTTAGAGTCCAGTGAGGTATTTCACTAATAACCTCCTGATAATCATTAATATTTCGAGGTGGTCACCTTAGAAAGGTAGCGGTTTCCTTGAGTGGCCGCCCTCTACGAATGTGGGAGGTGCCGAGACAAAACTAAAGATCCTCTCGAAGAGGACGAGTTACCTGAAATACCGTTTAATTCGACCATCAAGCCCTCACGTGGTTCGTGCTACCTAAATCGCCTGTGATTTACGGCCGGGCAGAAAAGCATTGACTAGGGGAGTGGTGCCGGCGTAGCGCCGTCGAGCTGAGGTGATAAATTCGAGGCAACTTCCCACTTTTGGTCTTTCATTACTGTCTGTATTAATTGAAGAAGAGTTCATCAGTATGGTCATTTGTTCGGTTGGTCCTTCGAGGTGAAACCTTGGTTTTCCCCCATATTTTCCCATGAATCTATGTACCTACATATACACTCAACCCACAGCAACGACGGGACGCCTTTCCCCTCATATTCAGAAGCTGCTTGGAGCGAAGCATTCAATGTAGCAACGTAATTATCTGGATTTAATGACAGGTTACCTTCGTCTGAACCTTGCGTTGCAGCTTCCTCGCGTGCAGTCGCAACCCCTTTTTACAATGTCCGCGTTTTGGGCTCAGCGCTCTCCCAGTAACAAAACCCTTTGGTCTTACAAAACGGTGGGACCGGCCTTCACACAAAAGGCTTCGAAAAACGCATTTGAGAATTCTCGGTAGCTTCTGCAATTATCCTCATCATATTTAGAAGAATACCTACTCACTGTTTCCCTCCTTTTCATTATTTTCCTTAAAGAATACCGAAGGATGAAGATTAATGGGACGAAGTTTGGTAATTGATGACTCGAATCGAACGAATTGTAGGTACCTGTGTTGACCTACATTCATTGTTTCCTGAGCAAAGTTATTGTTGAGTTTTCGTGACCTGTAACTTCCAAATTTGTTCCGATGTGCAGTCGTAGTATCACGTTGAAATGGGCTCTTTAAATACACTAATCGTCTTGCACATTAACACTTTACTCAATCTTGGCTAACATGTCGATTCATTTTGACGCTAAACTAGGGCCACCAGGGGCGAATCTCTGCTCTTCGAAACTCGTTATGTCCTTGACTCGGTTGTTTTCAAGCCACCCAGAGCTTCAAATTAAGGCAAGGAGTAAGGTAGGTTCCTAAGTAATAAATTAAGATGAAATGGGTCAAGTCACTATGCTAACCTTCGTCAGGACTTAAGGGAGAATTAATAAAGATTTATTTACTCTACAAAACTACCTAGCGCAATAAACATTGGTGAATAGGGGAGGGGAGGGGGGGGTACGTACCTACCAGAAATAAGTAACTTAAAGGAAATTAACAAAACTATGTACTTACCTAGAACATCTATGCAAGGAAAGGAGAGCTGTATGCTGCTAGCAAAATAAGTACAGCAAACATCAATGTGGTGACGAAACCGCCGCTCTAAACCAAACTAAAGATTTTTGTTTCATTCAAAATGATCACATTGAGTGATGATTACCTTTCTTCTGGTACTATAAAAATACAAAGATGATATATATCCATATCCCGCAAACATTCGAATCCCCGCGGACTTTCGGAAGAATTGTGAGGGGGCAGATATAAATATAAATATAAACTCGGTATATTAAATATTGCAAACTTCTACCCGTCATGGTCATATTAATTCTAGGATTAACAACGTTTTGGAGGAATTGAAATCTGGTTGAATGTGAGTGGGTGTAGAGTGAATTGACAATATGTGGATTCCCGTGGTAGAATAAAATCAAACATTTAATGAATAGTTGCCAATGGCAAGTGAAGATTACGCGACGCGAGACATGATGGCCGGGAGTGGAACATGGAGAAGGCTTTTAGGATAACGAAGAAGGAATTGCTTTTCACACGAATGATAGAAACTAACGTTATTAATGCATCCAATGTGAATAAAAGATAATGATATATTACATATACCTATATATTTTTCGGCATTTGAAATCAACTGAAGGTCGCAAGGAAAGGTACCCTCCGACATAGGAGGTTGAGTGAAGGAAAGACTACCTATTAAGGAGGCATTTTGAAAACAAGGGGTGGAGAGGCCTGAATCAATTATTCCGTACAGAAAGAGGGTTTGGTAGAAAAGAGGCCATTCGCGAATTGGTGAACTCGAAGAGGCAGAAACACGAACGAGGATTATGAAAAAGTATTACCTTTGGTAAATAATTAAATCGAATGTGGGGTATTCGCACTCGTACTAGGACGCAGGGTCCCATTATGTGCCAGGGGGTTATTCTTATTTTCAGCGACTGCCGACCCTCTCCTGAAATCCGTAATATGGATTCGTCTCGTCTTGCAAAAAAATGCATTCTGCTTTGGCACTCAAAAATACATATTTCGGCTAATTAGGATAGTACACATTTGATTCTCCAAACATACTGCAAGAGGAAAAGAATGGAACCAGTATATTTTACTAGATAAATAATGTATGGGGGTGCCTGAAAAATTGAATTCGTTACTAGCTCGAACTTTTGCGGGGGTGAGAACTTGAAAAAACGAGAAAAAGCACCCGGGCAGAACGCACCCGTAATTGGTCGGATGGCACGAGCCTGATATGACCAACTGTTGACTGAATGATGGTTGACTCTACTTCCCCTCCGTCTAAAAACGTCTAATGTTACCTGGTTCCACTGATTAGCTCCGGGCCGTTGCACTTGAAATAATGGAACGTGCCGCGCTTCCTTGTTGAGCTAATAAAACAACCATCTATAGGTAGACATAATACGAGTTTACCAGTGAACACAAATATAAACTGGAGGTACTTCCCATTCAATGGCCCAATTTTTCGGGCCTCGGTGACAACAACAATTTTGAAATCGCTCTATAGATTAGCTAAAATATACAGTTCCAGGAGACATTCGCTAATGGTGTTTATAAAGAACAACGGATTCAAAACTATTTTGCCTAAATTCTGAAAATGGGGATGAAATCGCCCTTATATTTTTATGCTCTTCTCTCACGTAATTTTTGGTTGTAGAAACGTTTCTAAAAATCTGAAATTTTTGCTCAGGGAACTGTTTTAGTTGGTCCTCGAAACTTTTCAGCCCGACAGACCGAATCGGGAGAAGGGTGTCCAAATGTGTATTTCAATGAATTTATTTTCGAGATTTTCTGCGATCTAGGCGTGTGGGTTATCATTTTCCACTAAATTTTGGACGCTGAATCGATTCGAATGCGTCTACATGTTGCTGGTCCGAGCAATAACCAACCCCTGTGAAAGAATTTTCAGTGTTTTTTTTTTTTTTTTTTTTTTTTTTTTTGGCCACACGCCTAGGTACCTGAAAACCCATCCCAGCGGATTCATCATTGTTGGTAGGAGGCAGTTGACACTAATGAACTGTTGAGTATTTAGTATCTGACTACCTATCTAACCATTGAATAGAAACACCTACTATTAAAAATTAGAACCAGCATTTCATCCCGCAGACATCGCCAAACACAACAAAAGGTACCAGAAATTTCGAAACAGGAGAATAGATATTCCTCCAGACCCATAAACTCTTCCAGTGGGCGCTGATCGGTTCGGGACCCTTCTAATTGGATTTAGCGTCCTTTTTCGAAATACACATTTTTACCCCTACCCTACCCTCTCCCTCCCCCTCTCAAATTTGGTCCGATTGGGCTGAAAAGTTTTCAGCACCAACTAGAGCCCGAAACGGGTCCCTAACCAAAATTTCAGATTATTAGAAATTTCCTACTTCCAAAATCGTTGTGGACGTCGTACGGCGCAGGGTGGACGGACATTGCTTATTTTGATCTAGACACCTTGAAACGTCCAGAAAATGTTTTTGGGCCGAATCGGTAAGGTTGACTTTCTGTATACAAACACAGGTTGATTATTCAAGGAATAACCAACCAAAATGGGTTTTAGAGTCGCGGAATTATTTTGAACTGGTTTCGGGCCTATATATACCACAAACGGAGGTATGTTTATGGGTGAAAAGGTGCATTTTGAAAAAGGGTTTTCAAAATTGGTTGTGGTAGATATAGTGAGACGTCCCACCCAAAAATATCCATTCAGAATTTCTGGATTTCCTACAGGTAAAATAATATTATTTTTTACGCTCGGCTTTCTATGATATCTTTTCAGGCTGACTTCCTGAATTTAACTGTTTGTCTACTGAAAGTCTGCGCCATTGAATAGTTTTTGCTCCACATCCGAGCATGGGAATCGTTCGTAGAAGACGATGACTTCGCGTGATTACTCATATTATCTGCCGTGCCAAGACTTTCCAAAGCCTTCTTTGTTGAAAAAGGGTAGAAAATTACAACGATACACTCCGATATGCTGCCTCCAATAGAATTCGTGCGTTATGAGGGGTATTTAACCCCTTGCTACCCCCCTTCACCTTCATGTTTGTAGTTACCGTCGGGGTTCAGTTGCAACTGTCGCGACAGACTTTTGTGCTGTCGGAGAGCTTCTCAACAAAAAGGACCAATGATGAGCTGAGCGAGCGCCATATGCTGAGGTCACGCAAAGCCGCGATGGTAGCAGACAATGGTGCAGTGCCCCACATGGTCTCCGCGGTTACAGAACGTTTTCCGCGGAAGAATGAGGAGGAAAGTCTTCTAGGGGGAGATTCTTTTGTATTGGAGGAAAGGACTCCAAATCTACCTGAGACCAAAGCAAGGAATACAATTCATCCCTCTATCAATCTTTTGCATTTTGAGAGGGCTGTGGGTAGAAGTTAATTAAGGTGAATTTGTTGTTTTCTAAATCCAGTAATCATCATTGTTACTGGTAGGTACCTGCAGCCTACCAGTAAACTTGTAGGACAACTCAGTGTCTCAAAAAAATCGTGTACAATCCAATAACTTTGTCGCGCTCTCTAGTCTTGGTTGTGCCAATAAGACTGCATCCCATTTTTCATTCAAGAAAGTTTGAGACCGCCAAAGTTGTTCTCAGAGAATCTGGAAGTTGATGATTTTACGAAGCTTGGAGGGTTTGTCACTTAATTGGTTAATCGCCTTCCTTCTCAGATCGATTATTTGAACCAAAACGAAGTCCAAAATGCAAAACTGCAATTAAGTGATTGGAATGCTTACAGGAAAATAAGTCGACAAGGATCACCTTCGACAGCTCAATAGTCAGTCTCCGAATAGAAGGTCGTCACGTGAGAAAAACCTAGGTAGTTTGGGGCGTCTGGACCGCAGTAGCTAGCGTCCTTGCAATCGCATCAATATCGCGTGATCCTCCCGAAAAAAAATTATTTGAAAGGTGCAATAATGACAGGGCATCAAAAACTTGTATTCAGATCGCAGTCGAAAACAAGACGGCTCTGAATGCACATGCCCTGGATCCCATGAGATGCGGTGGTTCTGCAGAGGCCCAATTTTTTCAGGCGTTTGAATCGCCCTGATTGCAGGTTTGACGCCCTCGCGGAATTTCAATTAAACGGCTCTTGAGAACGGAATAAAAAGAAAGCTAATTATTGAGAAGTTTTGAAACCCTTTTTGATTGACAATATCAAAGGACTTGGAGGCTGTGCAGTTAGGAATCATTTGACGTCTCCCTCGTTACACAACTCGCCGATAACTTGAAAGGATTTTTTCGTGATTCCTTTTTGTGTCTCCACGTACGTGCAGCAAGCTTCTTTTTCCTCTGTAACAACTCCCCTCTTACCAAGAACTGAGCGGAAATTTGAAACCTCCAAGCCCCGTTTCAGCTGTTTCTTCTTCACAATACAATTGCTACGAACACAGGATCAAGCCCCACTGGCTAACAGAAGATTTCCCAGTTTTCACATAGTGCTTTTTATTTGCAAGCTCCATCACATACGCTGCCTTGTGGATGGCAAGAGCCTCTTGATTTGAAGGTTAATGATTCAGGTTGAAGGTTAATGAAACACATGTACTGTGTCAACCTTCCTACTATCATTACAGTTCAACACGAAATTGAATTTTTTAGCGAAACCATTTCCACGTGGTTAGGAGTTTGGTGAGTATTTATGTGCAAGCCCACGACAAAATTTTCATTTTCATGTCAGAAAGAGAGATGTCTCAATCCTTTGCTCAACGTCTCTCCCAGGCTGTTCAGATTCGTCGTATCTGATGTTGAGTTCTCACTTGAAATTGTTTGATGAATGTACGCAATCAAAGAAGCGCCTTCCCTCCTCCTCCGAATAGATGAAGAACCCCAATGGCAAACCTGTTCCAATTCGCTTCGCGCAATCGTATTACCGAATCTCTTCTTAATAAGAATTTAATTATTCAAACTCACACCATCCAGCCAGATTTTGGCACGGGAGAAACCGGCGGTCATTTCTCGGAATCGAGATTATTTTAAACAATCCAACTCCTGACACGATACTAATGTGGTAGGTGGTTCCTGGATTTGATCCTTGTTAGGGCCCTCCCAGGGAGTGATCGCTAATTAAATGTTTGAAAATCGTTCTAATAGTCCAGACCTGGCAGCTGCGAATCGTGATTATCAGCATGTCCAAGTATCAACTTCGAAGTAATTTCTTGGAATTTTTTTTAAAATGTCCAGGCAGGAACCACCGACTCTTTGCATTGTCAATTTCATTTTCGTATGAATAATGGAATGGACCTTTACATTTCTTTAGGCTATTTGCTTTTTAGCAATTGGGGACCGCCAATAAAGTAGTGAAAATAAAGTGAATCGGAAACTTGCACTATGCTATGCTATGACTGCGCGGTCGTGTATGCTATGACCAGACAGTACCCTACTAGACGTCATCGTGAGAAGACCTTGGGACCCTTACCCAGGTTAGTAATTTACAGGAAATCAGAAGTCGACTCGTCGATGAGACGAAATGGTAGTATATCCGGTAATACGGACTACATTTCTTGTCGTCGACATGACAAAAGAGAGGCTGTAAAGGCCAATTTTTTCTTTTTTTTTCAAAGAAAAATAGCTGATAAAATGGCACTTTTCTTCCTGGTATGAGTATATTCCTGTAAGCCTCTCTCGAATTAAAATGTGTTTGAATTTACTATAATTTAATTCGGGTTTCTTCGGAGAATTTGGAAGGGACCTAGCGAGAGGATACGGGATGTAAGTCCAAGACTTACGACTGAGCAACTAGGGATACCAAGGATGAGCATAAAATACATTGATACAAAATGAATTATAATTGAAAACAAGGACACGTTGCAAAGAAGAATATGCCTCAACCTGGGCTAGAATTGATACAAGACAAAGTAATTTGACAAAGTAAATTAGACAACATGTGGAGCATAAAATACAATTAATACAAGATACATGAAATTATGATATACATGAAATACAATTTAATGAGCAAGTGCAACGATACCGGCTGACAAAAACGGCGTCGACGTTGAAGGAAAAACAGGAGGGGGCAAGCTGTCCCGCAGGTACACAGCGAGGCTTATTAACTTGAGTCCTTTATCTCATAGGGAACACAATATTACAGCTTGGGTTGACTTCAGCACGGTAGCAGAGTTCACTTCAGAGCAAGCACAGGACAAAGCCAGGATGGACTGAGTGAGATGCACTTGCACGACAGGGTTACAAAAATATATGACTCCAACATGTTGGGCGCCTCGACAATGACTGCCTGGTTGGACGCCTTTGCAACGAGCGTGTGCTGGAGCTCTCTGCAAATGCGATGTCCAGGCAGGAGCTGCGCGCGCATCCTGGCGCATGCTCCCTCCCTTCTGGCCTTCTGGAGGCAGCAAGCCTGGGGGCTTACATTCCTTCGGTTGTACTCTGAAAACAGGCACCTAAAATAAAAATACGAATGCAAAATAAACAAATGTCGGTAATTATTCCGCAAACATTGAGTCAAATCAAGAAACGGATAGCACCACGTGAATCAGCGTTAAAAAACAATGAAAATTCGATTGCCTAAATTGAGAGTTCACCATCATCCACTATTTGACAATTTTGGGGTTGCGCAACTTTGCGTACTCGCTAAAACGGTTTCTCGCAATGAAAAATAAGTTATATAATGGTTGAAGGATTAAATTGTCATTATATTTAGGGTAGAATGCGAATCTACAATAAAAACGCTGCAAATTGCCAGGCGGATGGAGACTCATTTCAATCGATTTATCCATAACCTCTTCCGGTGGGCGCCGGTCGTTCCGGGACCTGTCTCATTGGATTCAGCATCCTCAATTTAGTGGAAAATGATACCCTATACGCGTAGATACGAAAATCTCGGAAACACGCATTCAAAATGAGTAGGTAGATACCCATTTTGACCCATAAAATCTTCCGATGGGTGCCAATCGTTCCGGGACCGGTCTCGTTGGATTTAGTGTCCAACATTTAGTGGAAAATAATACCCCACTCGCCTAAATCGCCAAAAATCTCGAAAATCCATTTTTTCGAAATACACATATTGAACCCCCCCCCCTCCCCCCTCCTTGATCCGATCGGGCTGATAAGTTTTGAGACCCAACCCTGGGAACGGGTGGCTGACCAAAAATATTCCCATTATTAGAAAATTTTCTACCACCAAAATCGGCGCGGATGGCGGACAGACGTTTGTGAATTTTGATCGAGACTCCTCGAAACGCCCAGAAAAAATCGTTGGGCCGAATCGAAGAGATTGACATTTCGCATGATAACATAGGTTGATTATTCATCAAATTTGACATAACAACTTAAAATTTGGTCAAACTGGAAGAAAAGGAATATATTCCTGTGTGATTATTTGAAAGCAAAAAATTAAAAATTGAAAAAAAATAGTGTTTTTATATACGATTCCCGAAAAATGCTTACAAGCGATCCCAACAAATACGTTGACACGACTCGCTTAGAACTGTCATCTACGCACAGAATAATAAATTATTACTCTTGAGCCACTTTATTGCAGTAGCTACACAGAATTGTAGTAGATATATATGCCAAACGTCTAATCCACTCGTTGTTCTTGGCCTCACCCTACTCGTGCTATCTAGCGGCAGTGACCAAAAGCTCGCCTCATGTGCCCAATTGTATAGCTGGTTAGCATGAGCAGCACCAGATTACCGCTACCAAACTATGGAATACGAAGAAGAAGTTGAGTTGAATCAAAACAAACAACCTGATCTCGTTATTTACTCGATAGTTATTTACTAGTGTATAAAATAATGTAAATTTTGAATCAGATAAAATTAACGCTGACGACAACCGATAGTAAGTTTTTAAATCTTCGAAAACTATCCCCACACAAGGGTTACCCGTCTTTCTACCATTCAGCAGATGCGAGTCGATTCCTGATAAGGTACGTCTGGAATTGGCGTTAGTTGGATTTGAATTTACTTTTCCAGTGGCTACTTAGGAACTCTCTATTGTTTAGGAATTGTGATGAAATGCAGATAATCACTTTCAGGGTAACTATTGACGATCAACGCCGCCATGTCAGCGACAGACGACTGGGAGATCGGATGCTCGGATGACGAGAAATATGACGTAAAGCTGCGTGAAAATGGGAAATGGGAACCTGATCCCCCACAGATTCTCGAGTACCTTGAACGGTTGGCTAACTCAGAGGAAGGCCTCCTCAATATATCTTGGGTTTGCCCTGGCCGCCGCCCTCCGACCCCTGAGATTAATGAAGACGATATAAAACTTGAGGTAATAATAAAACTCGTTGAATTGAAGATATATCTTCACAATTTAACGTTTAACATGATTTAGAGCCATTAACTTTTGACTTTTTGGGCTTGTATGTTGGGTACCTTCTAAATGATACTACCAGACAATGGTGTATCAATGCTGCGCAGCCATTCTGCCGGATGCTTAGTTAGTTCCTTTTTACTCGATGATGCTGAAGAAACCTTCTTCCACAGGCAATCAATGACGAAGGTAAAGATGATGAAAAAGACGATTATTTCGACTTCGAAATCGACAAAGGAGAACTCTGCCTGCGACCCTCTGGAGATATTGGCCCTCGAGGCAGCGCCAAAAAGAAGACGACCAGTCTTGACGCTATCCTCTCAAACATGGCTCGGCATAGGAGGTTAGACATGATGGACGATCCAGAGCAGTGATTCTTGAAGATGAGTGATCATGTAGGTACTACAAACCACTGTTTTGTCTATTTGGGAATGTAAGCCGACTACGGCTCATACCCCTTCGCCACCGGGGACCCCCTGTACTGATGGTGCCAGAATATAGGGTAACCGAAAAATCATAAACGAAATTTATAATCTTCGATACAGATCAAGCGCCTCTCATCCCACATAGGTACCATGTGGTTGTATTTTTTGTTTCACAGACTTCTAAGTATGATTTTTATCGTCCACATAAAAAAATCTTAATTTGAGCTAGGACTCAATCGTCTACTTCCAGCTTGCGATCTACGGCCCTTGGTTTTTGGGCTCGATCGTGTACGCTAGGTGAGAAACCAAAATATTGTAAAAGACTCAAAAATGCTTGCAAATTCTTTACACACGGGTGCGTTATCCTCAGACCAGGAGCATGGAGACTCATTTCTTCAAAATGGGGAAAACAGGGGTGTGGGGATGGACTAATTCCAACGATCGGAAATTTAGTGTAAAAAATGCAATATTTTACAGGGTCCGAAAATCTCGAAATAGTGAAATGAATTAGTTTGGCACCCAAAAAGCAAGTGTCCTCATTCCAATCGATTCAGCGTCCAAAATTTAGTGGAAAATGATACCCCACACACCTAGAGCAAAAAATCTCAAAAATCCATTTTTTGAAATTCACATTTTGACCCCTACCCCACCCAAATTTGGTCCAATCGGGTTGAAAAGTTTCGAGGACCAACTAGAGCCGGAAACGGGTCCCTGACCGAAACTTCAGATTTTTAGAAAATTTTGTACTACCAAAAACGGCGCGGACGGTCTCTCAATGTTGGAATATTTGTTAGAAAAGCTACGTTCTTTCTCACCATAAGCTCAAAAATAAGCCAAACACAAACCAATAGAGAGTTAAAAGTGAGACAGACCTGATACCAGTTTTGGTATGTTTTCATGCAAAAAGTCAATATCCCCGATTCGGCCCAAAAATTTTTTCTGGACATTTCAAGATGTCTAGATCAAAACAAGCAAATGTCCGTACGCCGTATTTGGTACCCACTTCTGTTAAAGCTACATCCTTGGATGGAAAGACTGTAAATACCTACGTTTGCTTAGTTAGTTCTGCTTCTGTAATCAATATTTTTCCTGTATTTATTGCCAATTTATTAATTTGGGCTCTCATTTATAAATAGCGTAGACAGGCATAATTTAAGAATCATACTTCTACTGAAATTTGCTTATTGGAAATAAAAATGAATAGATTGGTAAATGAGGTCAATAATAAAAAGTTGTGTCGATATTTGTGGTGATGTGCTGCCCCCTCATGATAGTATCCCTGTTCTGATATCTCTGTTGAACATTTTTTTGTCATATTTACCTGTACTTGTATTAATTATTTGTTAGCAAATGAATGCCTGATCGTCGGGGTAGAACATTCTCTTACTAAAAAACAAGGTTGAATTACTAAAACAACTGATTGTTTCGAGCACCAATACAAGATACAACGTCATTTCATGATAATGTGGAATATATTGCCTTCAGTTCGTTTTCGTACATGAATGAGTGAGTGCGGGTCGAGCTGTTTAAGCAGGCTCAAGTGGCGGATTCAATGCTCAGAGTTGCTCTTGCAGCCCCGCTGGAGGCGTATCATCGTGAAACGAGTTCCTGCTTCGCTGTTTAAAATGTTTTCGTTCATAAAACCTTAAAAATCATCGAATTCAAACCATTCTACGCATTGGTTACACGTGCCATCTGTGTTGTATCCACTCCACCTAGCTGCTCTCAGGCCATGCAACCACCTAAGGTAATCTCTCCGTTGGCTGTGGTCAGGCAGCCTACACATATTTTATGAGGATGAGAGGATGTGGGCGGGTAAGATCATGGATACACAAAGCAACAAACAATGTTCTACAAAATGATGTTGTATCCGAAGAAAGAAAGTAGGTAAAATGTCAAGGTATGTAATGCCAAAGGATGGCGCCTGGAGCACATTGTGGTTGAAGCAAGGAAAATCAACAAATCAACTGATTTTTAGGGGAATGGTCATGGAGCTTTAGGTGTGAAATGTGGACGGTGACAGGATGATTTGGGTTTCAGACCGACTACAGCACAGTGATTCGTTTATCTGAAAAGTGTGACTATCTGAGGCCGTTCTGTAATGGTCATGAAAGAAGAATCGCCTAATTACATTCACTTCTTTTTGAGACTTTACTTCAAGTTGAACAAGGATACAGCTACTGGAAGGCTGTGTCAGGTTTTATTCCTTCATACGAATATGTTGGTGTATTATTCGAATAGGGATAATAAAACAAATCATTGATGAAATCCGAAATCCATATAAATTTATGCAGATAGACCTTTTTTCATTTTAGTATTTGCTCTACTAATGAGCCATAAACTATCCGGTATTTTGTGTTACTGAAGTAACTAACATGGACTAGGTAGATATTAGCTTCTACAGCAGGGTATGGAATGGTGGCCTCAACGGTTGTAAAAAACATTCGGAGATTCCGTTTAACGCAATCGCTCCTAGAAACTTCGGCTCTTTTCAAACATTGTCCGCTAAAATGTGAGCCTACTTATTCCATGGTGAAAGGTTGTATTTACATTTTTCAGATCCCATTAGAGAGTTACCAATGTTTGTTTTATCTGAATAACCTAGGTCGATATGATTTTTAGTGACAAGACAGAATGAGGAGTTGCAAGTCCTTGTAGGACTGTTCATACAACAAATGTTGTCAAGCACTCCTCCATTAGCAGTATAGATTTTTTTTTTTTTTTTTTTTTTTTCAAGCTCCCAGGTTTTTGGCCACAAATTTCTTGGGATGTCCAAATGGGACAGAGAATGAACGAGCGGAATTTTGGATTCAACTACTGAAGAACAAGCAAACAACCCAGTTTCTGCCTTTTCCTTATTCTTTCTCTTGGTGCAGCGCTGCATGATAAATCCTGTTCTCTGCTTCTCCATCTCCTGCTGCCTCTTGTGGACTTCCAATCAAGTCTCCAAACGGCTGCCGTCCTTCTTTCGGGAAGCTCACCAGACTGCAAGTAATCTCTTTGGGAAAATACCTCGAAAACCCGAGCACAAGCAAGTATTGTAAAACAGAACCAACAAAAGTTAATTTCTTATTGCCGTCCAAAAGATATTCAAAGGTCCTGATTACTCCGTATTAGCAGACCACAAACTAATTAGGTACTTACACATTGTAATTTGCATTACATGAATTCTCGACCGTTCAGTTAATGTTCGAGAAATAGAAAAAAGTGTTATAGTTCTTCAGAAAATTGTTCACTTATAAACTTGATGCATTTTCGACTGCTGTGCACGAATTTGAGGTTTGTGACTAGATTGGTCGTGCATGGTTCTCTGTGTGTACTGCGAAGGCAGCTGCAGACACCCATGGTCTTTGAGCCATGAAAGCGAAGAAGCCATCCTCAACCAACCAGATTTGGAGGAAGGTGTATTTTATTTCATAAGAAAATGATATAATTTTGTTCCGGTTTGAAGAAGTAAATTGTCTGCCTATTCTAGCATCTGTAAAATTCTTGAAATTTCGATTGATGTCCCTTTGAAATTGTGACAATTTATGGCCTTGACAAGGGAATGCCGACCAACAGACTTTCACCAAACAAAATTTGTACAGAACGCTCTGAAACTATCTCGATTCTATCTTTGTCTCCGATCGGCTCAATGAACGAGAACAATGAATCCCACTTACTCAGGCGATGTTCTCCGAACGCTATTCTCGCCAAGCCTCTTCCTACTTATGAGTACTGCTGGGCCTTATGAGCTGGTAATGATGATATTGACATTTCCATTATGAATGCGTGAAAGAATAGCGTTGCATCATAATTTCCTATCATATCATCACAAACATCTACTGCGTCGGTGGCAGGGGGATCCCCCCCGAGACGGAATTGGGTCAGCCGATCGGCCCACGCAATGGAGCAACACGGAGTTTGAGTCAGTCACCGGCTGGCGTTCAGGGTCGGAGAAATTTTCCAAATTTTGACATTGAATCTCCTACACATGACCGATTTGTGGCTATTGTTCTGGGCCGCAAAAGACCCTTAAAGTTGGAACTCTTTGCCATTTCCCAATAAAATTTCATCTGGTCCTTTAGGACCTGAGAACGGCCTTAAATTGCGGAAAATATGGCACATAAATGTGATCGTTCAAAAACAACATTTTGACCCCCGAAGTTCTGTTGGTGTGCTGCGATAAGCACAAATGGAAGATCTACATTTATTGGTGATTGTAAAATTATTTGAACTTAAAATTACCACCCTCTAGTAAGTAAAATCATAGCATTCGGGGTTAGGGAAAACAAAAACGCTGCTAACATTTTCATTCTGTTATTTTCAGTAAGAATCACAATCGTAGGGGAAATTATATTTTCACGTGATGTACGGCAATTGGTCCATTTCCATTTTCGAAATACTCTTCCCCACCTCCGTAGTCACCACATCTCAATTAATCCGGCGTCTTATGTTTAATGGAAAATGATAACCACCCACCTTTTCCAAAATGTCAAGAAACCACATAAAAATTAACGTTTTCATCCACACCCTACCTCCAGTTTAGGCGGTAGGGTGGACAGTTTTTAAGGCCCGACTAGATCCAAAAGGAGTCACTGACTGAGATTTTAAATTCTTAGAAAAATTCCTTTTGTTAAAAACGATAGGAGATTGAAAAATGATATTGATATTATAAGACGAAATAAATAATTTATTATAGACATGGATTGTAAATAGATAGATTAGTCATTGTTATTGAGCCTTTTATTAATTGGTTATTCCTTGAATAATCAACCTATGTTTTCATGCAAAAGGTCAACCTCTCTGGTTCGGCTCAAAAAATTTTTCTGGGCGTTTTAAGGTGTCTAGATCAAAAAACCAAAATGTCCGTCCGCGCCGTTTTTTGGTAGTAGAAAATTTTCTAAAAATCTGAAATTTGTGTCAGGGGTCTGTTCCCCTGGTAGCAGGGGAATAGGACGGTCCTCGAAACTTTTCAGCCCGATCGGACCAAATTTGGGCGGGGTAGAGGTCAAAATGTTGAAAATGATATGCTAAATGAAGTAAACAATTATGGATGTCCGTGCACCATTTTGAAGTTGATCGCTCGTTCGTCCCTGCACCCATGAAAAGTTTTCGCTACACGAAAAAAACCTAAACGAGCGTGTCATTGGCGAAATTAATATCTTCGCGGCCGCATCTACCATCTTGAATGGACGCCCCTGCTTTGGTGGGCCGACTCAGACTTGCCGCAATATTCTATTTTGTAACTCTGATCTGGCACACATTCTCCCTCCGGGTGGTTCCAGAGTTCAGTTGAAGCCCGTCTGTCGTCAAGCATGATCGCTAAGGTTAGTATCCACTAACCAACCACTTATTCCTTTCGTACCCTAGAATTAGTCTACCTATTAATAACTTAATTACGAAAATTAGAGGAACCGATTGATATTTTCAGTGCATATGACGGACACAATGGACTTATGCGTAATTTTAATTGATTCGAACGCGTCTTGGAGAACAAAGCACCTTGTGTTCTGAATATAAACGACTTGGTATCTTAATTATCTTCGCGGTCCATTGGTTTAATATCTATCGGGTGCCGAACATTGTATTTACTTGTGTAACAAGTGCCTCCTTTCTTTATCCTCACACTCATTACATTAAAAAAAAAAAAAAAATTCTCGCCACATTAATAAATACTTTTTTTGAGTTAATTCCGACAGTCACTGAATTCCCCTAAAACGTATAACAGGGGTTTTCTTTTGGGATTTTGTGACGAGCTAAAAAAATGCGTTTCAGCGTTTTGCAAAGGACCACTGCAGCAAAAAAAAAAAAAAACAATATTTGTCGATATTTTACCCATAACCTGTCAAATTAAACAAAATACTATTTGAATCTAATCACTTTCCTGCTTTCTATAGCAAGTTTGTTTTTTGAAATCCGAAGCGGTGACTTAATCGTAAATAAACAGGTTTAACTTCTCGTGTTTCTGATGTAGTTTTGTAATGACTGCACTGTGAATCTGGTCTAATCTTATTTGACGCTCATATATTATAATATCTGGAAATTAATTATTTATTGATAATAAACACTTCAAAAATAATACAACCCCGAAAATTCGCTCATGGATTTTCGGTTTTCGGATTTGGTTTACTTGAGCAATAGTTACATAAGCTCCAGGTTCTAGGAGCGATGCTAGTTCTCCCAGGTTGCCGCCAAAGGTGCAAAACTATTATGTTTATTACGAAATTTTTCAAGAATTTCCTGGTGTTCGTACGGCATGTTGCTCAATTATTCAAAAACCCATCTCAATCGATTTCGTACCTCAAGTCTAGCGTGAAATAGCACCTCACACATGTATGTCCACAAAAATCTCAATAATCATTTCCCAAAATCGTACTCCTTGGTTGGCTGCGATCGGTCTGAAAATGACTCATTCAAGGACAAAGACTGGAACCAACGTCAATATTTTGAATAGTGATATACTGCAAAAATATTTTTGTAATCCTGTCTGTGTGTAGCCTGAGCACTTGAAGATAGTTAAATATACCACAAGAAACATATTGGATATTAACGTTCCATTTAACCAAACCCGTTTGGTACAATTTTTCCGAATTTGATTTGAAGTGTGACGACCCAAACAGCTTTTTTATGGTATTGAAACCGGAGCTCCGAGCTTTCGAAAAATAATGTTACCAAATCTACTAATAAGTGAGAACCTGCTGGTTCCTCCCGTGCCCACTCGTTCTTCTCCGAGGTTGCTTCGTAGTCAAAATCGTCATATTCCTTCCTTTCGTCCAGACATTCGGTCTAAAGTTGAGACCATGTTCGTACTCCAAGTTGGTTTCCTCGAATGATGTTTATAATAATGTTAGTCGAGTCAAGTTAAACCGAAAAGGGAATAAACTTTATTTAATAAGTTGGTTTCGTACACTTTGAATCGTTTATATATTAGAATAGTTAATATATACGCAGTTCGGTCAGTTGAACACGAATCTTGAGGATTTTGAGTTTCTTGAGGATGCATAAAGTGTATGAGCAAACAATTTTCTGAACAACAATAAGACTTTTCTATAATTATCTCGTAATTTATATAAGGATCGATAATTCATGAAAATGGACATCACAATCATTATGTTGTATAATAATAAAGTGCTCTTAGGACCTTTCAATTTTCTTTCGGGCGGTAATACGAAATTAAATTTTATTTGTTCTGTTTCACAGTACTTGCTTGTGCTCGGGTTTTCGAGCTATTTTCTTATCGAGATAACTAGCAGTCCGGTGAGCTTCCCAAAAGATGGACAACAGACGTCCGAAGATTCGGTTGGAAATCCACATGAGGCAGTAGGCGATGGAGAAGCAGAGGGGAGGATTTATCATGCAGCGCTGCATCAGCAGAAGAGAAAAAGGAAAAGGCAGAAACTGGCTTGTTTGCTTGCTCTTCAGCAGACAACGAATCGCTACAGGCGGGCTGCTCCGCCACCAGTCGACGGCGAAGATCGCACACTGTTCTGGGGAGGGTTCAACTACTACAATACTGACATCCACGTGTACAATGGTGGACATGGAGGCGTGAACAGGCCATTGTATGCGCCAGGTATAACCTTCTAAATTACTTATCATCAGTATAAGTAGGTACCATTTTGAGCCGTAGGCTCTCCTAGTGAGGTGTGATCCTCATCTTACTTCACTCAGTACTTATAGGGGGAACAATGAATAAACGAAATACCAACAATCCAGCTACTCGAAATTTCGGAAATATGCATTTTGTGGGTACAGCATTTTGGAGTACCTTTGCTACAGACCATTGGGCCCTATTGCAGGGTTAATACCAATAGTTATAACTAAATACTGTGATTCTTTCCAGGTGTAGGGCAAGATTCAAACCCTTGTCACGCGTTCCCTATCCTAGGCGGCCTCTCTGGATTTCCCAGCTTACCCAGCATTCCAAGGCCCCCAAGTTTTGGTAGTATTGGCAATGAAATCATACACATAGTCAACCCAGACAGCTCCAGCAGCAGCTCGAGCAGTTCTGGTAATAAGCCAAGTCTCGGCGGAGGCGGCCCCAGTCTCGGCGGAGGCGGTCCAAGTCTCGGCGGAGGCGGTCCTAGTCTCGGTGGAGGTGGACCGACGACGAGTCCTAGCGGCGGAGATGGGGACGGCGACAACGAGGACTACGACTACAGCGACGGCGGCTCTGACGGCGACAATAACCGGATCAAAAGACGTCGGCGACCTTCCCAATCTGCGAGCTCATATCTCGACTATTACGTGTTTCGACCGATAGATCGCACGTTCAGACAAATCGTGCGGTGGCTCTGACAAAATTGAAATAATTAGTTTGAAATGTAGTATCATTTTACCAATCCCTCAAAGTATTCAATCATAATTCAATGATGCCAAACAACTTCCTACTACCTGGCTTCATGCGTTAGGGCACTCGTATACATTTATTTAGCAAAATTGTTTAATGTGATAGATTTCCTTTTTCGAATTCGATCTGTCTACAGAAGTACCATTATTTAAGACTTCCGGCTTGATCTGACTCCTTATCAGATTGCATGAAGTGAAGCAGGCATTACTCGTATAGATAAAAGTATGAATGTGAATATAATCAAAAACCTAATAACATAACAATTACCACAAACATAGATATAAGTGAACATTTAATAAGAATTCCTCAAATTTTTACACTCAGGCACTGACGATTTTTTTTTTTATTTTAGTGCAATTTTTCTATGAAATGCGATTTTTGCATTATTAATTTACGTTCATATTTTAGAAGTGTGGATTTTAATGAACATGAACCTGCACCTATAATATAATAATTACTGATACACTAATGCTCAAGTAATCTGGAGTTATAATTAACTGGTGATCCATCCATTGATTTTGTCGAAATTAACTCCTTCTTTTCGAATTAACCTTTAGCTGTTCCCAATTGCCACAGAGCGAACGCGTAATCGTAAAAAGAAAACAATTTCGAAGAGAATTGAATTATAATTCAAAATTCGACTAACCGCCTTCATAGCTGAAATCGACTACAGGCGACAACTTTAACCTTATAATTTTTTTAACATTGCTCGTAGATGCCGCATAGCTCGTCTAATTCTACTTCTAGTCATTAGCTTGGTAACGAATTACGGCCATATTAACCTAATTAAAAAATGTTTCTTTTCTAACTTCCGACCTTTGTAGACTTCCGTCCCCTGTAGACCCAACAAGAGTTTTGAGGAATGTACAGGGTGTAATGGGTAGGATGTCACCCCACAATATCGGTCATAATCTCATAGGTTTTCTCTGAATTTGAACAAATTTGTAACAGTCTCTAAACGTGACATTCCTGTTATCCGGGCTTAAGGTTGTGATTGTCCTCTATGAGAGGAATTTCATTTGCGTTTAAGGAAGGACTGAAAGGTCCATATTGAGGTCCATTTTGGACCTGTTGCGGTTGGATTGACAACATCCGCGAGTGATGTCACAACGATGTGAATTAAACATTTCAGATCAGAACCGCAGTGATTCATTTCTCCCCGTAGGTTTGTTCCTTCGTTGATTATTGGAGAACATTGTCTACCCATTTAAACAGCCGCCTAAATGCAAGCAATTTGCGGCATAAAGCTGCAACTCGTTGCAGAAACCGTTGCACAACATTTCACAATGGTTTAGTACGGGTAGGCTTTCACTCTTAAGGGAAACCTATCTTTGAAGCATCCAGAGTGAGAGAAATGAATAATAATTAATAATAATTTAAAAATGTATACGTAAAATTTGTTACGAGTACACGGGGTGAGTTGTTATTCCAACAATAACTATAAACCGTCAGCAAAACATCTGACCAAACAAAATCAGCGTTCTGTTTTCATTGAAATGATTTTTATTGACGATTAAGTGAGCGTTCATCTGAAATTTCTCGGCTTGACTCCTTTTGATTTTGCTGAGGCTTGCAAAGCCTCTGATCCTGAAGGCTGTGAAACAGTAGTTGCTGCAGTTTCTTTGAAAAAATTAATTAAACTGAAATTAAACCGTTTCTTCAACGCGGACTCAAGCAATACGAACCATTTTTTCAGTAGGCGTTGAAGGGGTGGATGAAATTTCGTCATCAAAATCATCCATTTCGTTAATTGTCTCGCAGTTATCAGACCGGGATGATAATGACTCCGAATCACCTATACCAACATGGCAAAGAGTGGATACTGATGCAGAACGTATTAGTTCGAGGTTGGTTGCTTGATGCAAAGCCGTACTGCAAGGAACAATTTGAAAATTGACCGCTCACTTTTGCTTGCAGCGATGATCAATTGAGTGCTGAAGGCTTTGAGAGAGACGTCCCTTACGGACGTTAGAGATAGATCCTTCAGTTTTCGCCTGGAACAATAAATTCCATACTAGAAGAATTTATTCCTTGGTGAACGTCCAATTTGGCGAGGGGAGACAGAGACAGGTTGGAAGCTTACAATTCTTCACTTACTGCCGTCCCAATGACTCTTGCCTCTGATCTGCTGTAACAGTCATTTGTTCTAAGAGCTGCTCCAACCTATAACAGTTTGTGGCTTTATACTGGAAGGAAGAACAGCTGCAGTCAAGCAGTTAGAGCGTTCTGTCAGTTCTCTCAGAGGAACAGCGTTCTGCTCTGCAAACAACTACTTGACAAGCATGATTTTACAACCAAAACACAGAGTACAACAGAAACAGACCCAGACAGAACCAAAACAACACCAAGGCAAGAAGATTACTCTGTGGATGTGACTATGAAATGCGCATGTGCGTGTGGGTGAAAGGAAGAGGAAACAGTTCTTCAGTTCTGATGCATCAGTAGTGTTCTGAAGCTAATGAAGGAGATTGTTATCTCCCAACTTCGAATTTGTTCTTGAAGGCTGAGCAGTTTAAAAGCTGCCCACGACCATGACGTCAGCCCCTAGCCCTGCTACTTGCCTGTGGCTCTTCCCTCTCATTATTCAAAACACCCAAATTGGAGTTCTCTTAATTTTTAAAATACCTTTTTGAGAGTTTTTGACACTGATACGACATTAATAATCTTTTGCCACTAATGGGAACTTTAATAATACATTGTTGGACAGTGTTATAAAGAAATAGGTTGGCATGAGAGGCAAATAAAAATCACTATAATTCGATTATTGTATTTAATATTAGAAATCGTAAAACCATACGGTAGATTGAATGAACAAAACAAATTTGAAATCCTGTAAATGGCATTCACACAATGAAGAACCTCATATTGAATAAGAAACCCGTATCCAAGATTACAGATTGGGCAATTGTCTGATCCATCAGCCAGTAAGTAGTACTTACATTGATCAATCAACTATTTACACACAGAATTTTATTATTAGAGATTCCAGGTAGTCGAACTGCTATGAATGAGGTAGGTGTGAAATTAAATCAGACTTAAGAGGTATTAGAAACGGCATATTGACGGATAAGAGAATCTTTCTGAAGAAGAAATAATGTTTTAATTAATATCAGGTAAAACACTCGCAATTATATCAACACTTCAAATGACAAACTGGCGATCACAATTCAAAGATGAAGAAAAACGACACAAATATTTACATTGACGATCCCACAATAACGATCACTCAACACATCATCAATACTCTATTAAGGCCCCGAAACAAATTGACGTAAATCTTCGATGTTGTAAAACAGGATATGGCAATAATAAATAGAAGACTAGAACTAGTTAGAAATTCGAAAAAAATATCTCATGTACAGGGTACTCTAGGTACGCGGCTTCGTCGCTCTTGTATCTATCAATCACCACTCTCATAATCGAGTTTATCATGTTTGCTCTTCCACTTTATTTCTATACTTTACGTAATTGGTTGATGACAATCGATAGAAAAAGTTTATGTTCACGTTTATTCCAAGAACAAAACCTTCCAAGTCAACAAGGAAGTTTTTTGGCCGCTTTATGAGTGAAGTTTTTGCTTGATAACATTGGCTAAGCTGACTTCTTCCATCATATAAAACCAAATTTTAAAAAATGGTTGCCCGATCTTTTACCAAATTTAAAAAAGAGTAACCTCGGAAAGGACCTTGGAAATTTGAAAATCATCATAAAAACTGAAACAGATATTCTTAAAAAGACCTGCAGTGGATCGAGCCAAACAGGCTACCATTTATGTTTTAAAAATTGAGAAGCGTTGTTATGTAAAGAAAGTTTAATCACTAGTTTGTACCGCCTTACACAAATGTTTCAAATTTATGAAATCACACAAGCCGGATTTGGTAAATCATCAACAAAAAGGTTTGTTAATAAAATATTACCTCCATTTAGCATTCAAACTGTGTAAACGTGAACAGAATCTTCTAAACGTTCTTCCTTTTCAGTCACCACGTGAGTGATTCAAGAGGCTATGTTAACAATTATTGTAACAAACACAATAAAACTGTTCAATCCATCATCTAAAAACATACAACGAACAACTGAAAAAAAGTAACAAAGTGTTATTCATTTTTCATTAAATTCACAACCGGCAGTAGATCAACTCCATTCATCAGTCTTCGTCACAATTATGCAATACGTATAAAATATGCGCTTTTACCCCATAAAGAATATTAATAAATATGCTTTTGGCATGTGCCTCAACAGAAAAAAAAAAAAAATAAAATAATAATAATAATAATAATAAGTTGTTGTATTATATTAATAAACAAAAACCAAAATTAGCAGGTATTCAGAAGTATTGATTATTAAAAGATCCTACTATCCTGTCATGCCAAATTCATATATGTATTCGACGGAAAGTTGTAACTTTTAAACTACAATCACCCACAACGCAAGTTGTATGTCCTCATGAGAACTCTGCAGCTCAGGTGTTGTTGCCCCACTAGTGATAACTGTCTTGGATTTGCACTTGCCAGGACAGCAAGAAGTTCAATTATCGGTAAAGCCAGATGTTTGGACAAGAAGTTCTTTCTGAGTTGAAAAAGTGCATTCCTTTCATGTGGTATGGCAAATTTAGAATGAGCGCTTAAAGAGGCGTGATGTAAGGGTGTCCTAATTCTTAAAAGTTATTATGGCGACCCTATCATAAATTGTTGACTAAATCAAAACCTAATCGTTGCACAAACAGTTTTTTTCTTGGCGGTGAAAGGAACCGCGACACGATCCGGGCCCTCATATCCGTTTTCGGTTTATCAATATTTTTAAAACAAAATTAGAACAACACTCATGTTGCAATGCGTGAGTTTGCATCCACTTCCTTGAACAAAACACAAATACACTTATCACACAACAACTTTGGACAAGATCGACTTGATTGGATTTCTTCTCGTCCAGTAGTAAGTATATTACAAAACTTCGTTCAAACAACAGCGAATGTGAGGTCAGACGTATGGGACACCGTGGGCTACAGAAAACTGTTAGCACTCAACGAAGGTATTTTGTTGAAAAATGCATTATATCAAGGACACTTGAAGATTAACAGCAAGGAACTATCTGTAGACTTGAGACTTGAAAACTACTTGAGCAACAATACCAAAAGAAGAGACAAACTTCTTTCCAGATCAGCGGGAAGAAAATTTAATTTAGTGCTTAATCAACTATACAACCTAATTATTTTCTTAACAAAATGATAAAACAAAAGTAATAGAAAGAAAAGGCACTCGTAAAAATCCTCGACTTCGACTCAAACTTCCTCCAAATAATCGCCATGGCCGCTCGCTTTTGACACTGACACATCCATTGTGTTGTCATCCTGAACAAAATTCATTGAAATGAAAAGAAGGGAGATTATTTACTACACAATAGACACACATTTGGGATTCGTTGGTGGAGATGTAGAGGGGGTTAAGGGAGAAAATTCGTCAAACTTCCCCTTATTAGGAGCGCATTTTTCCTGACTTTTTCCAGGGAGATAAACATGTTAATTCGTTAGAAACATCATATTGTACAGAAAGCATCTCTGGCATCCCTCGCTGTTCAATATTTGGGAGTAAGAGGGTCTTCCTTCTCTCTTTTCTCTTTTCCTCTACTCGTCAGACAACTGGTTGACGTGTGCCCCTTAGGGCTGAACCCCTGTTAGGGTCGATCCACACTAGCCCGTGACGTGACCGTACCGTGCAGTGCCGTGACCGGCAGGTGATTTCACTGGCCGTGATCGACTATTCACAGTGGTCAGTGTTTCAAACGTGCTGTGGCAGTGAAGTTGAGTGGCCATGTTTTCAGACGACGAACTTGTTATGATCGCCTTGATTTTGGATGATGAAAACCACGAGGAAACCCAGAAAAAAAGCGGAAGTGGGTCCATCAAGCATGGAAAAAGAGAGGGGCGGAAAGGGAATTTGCGACGTTATATATAAGGAATTAATAGATGATGGAGCAAAATTTTTTGAATACTTCAGAATGTCAGAAAATTCCTTCCACTTATAGCTGAGCAAATTGGAAGTTCATCTCGAAAAGCAAACCACACGCTGGAGAAAAGCCATCTCACCAAGAGAAAGACCCGCTGTTTGTTTGAGGATGGTGAGCGTTTTCAATTTAAAACTCCGTAGGTATTTAACGAAAGCAGTCAAAAAAACGTAACTTTATTAGGACAAAAAATGAAATTAAATTTCAAAATTAATTAATTAATTAAAGTTAAAAATTAATTAAATTTCCAAACAACAACTAATTCAGTAAATTTTACTGAATTAGTTGTTTGGAAAATCGTGGAAATAATCTTGCAATGAGTAGTCGAGCAACCTATTCTCTTGGTGATCACTAGTAGACCTTGACGGTCAGAATACCGGCCGTGAAAATCAAAAAATATCGTCCTCAACTAATGTGCCGGAGCACTGTACGAGCACGGTGGCCGTTCTATTTGCTCTGTCACTGTCACGTGCCTAGCGAGTGGGAACAGGCCCCTTCATTTTCCTGGAAGAATATTGTTACCCTTGCCGGACGGATCACGTTCCGGTAACGCCACTGTCACGTCACGGGCAAGTGTAGATCGACCTTTTATCGGTCAAAGGCATCAACAACACGAAGCCATCCAGTAAGATGGATATAGGTAATAGGAAAAATGAAAAATTCAATATCTAAAATTAATTAAGGAAGACCACTTTTACAATAAGAGTGAAATCCTGAGTTTTGGAGCTTCCTCATTTGCTCACTTTGAACGGAATAATCATTTTCTAATGCAATCTGTTTTGAATTCGAGGGGTCTACCATATGGCTTCAACCACGAATCACTTGCCAGTAACCAGGGCTCCACCAGGAGTGTCTTCGGGCTCAATCCGCAGTCAAGTTTCTGAGACTACTTTGAGCATAGTGAACTCACAGTGATATCAAGGTTAAAATACTTCTGCTCACCGATACAGCGGTTACACCAGAGGCGTCAGTATTGTGAGATGGGATATCCTCTTCTATTTCGCTTTCTTCACTTTCTGATTTACTATTCGTTTTCGTTTTGTCACTGCCAGTCGTTGTGGAATCGTGTTTCGAGTCTGGGTTGAAAAGAATTAAAGGGTTGAATCCACAAGAACACCCAGGATGACATAATTCTAAAAGTTCAACCTAAATGGTGCAATTAGTGACTACTACTCACTCAATCCACGGTCGATCAAGGACTTCAAATCATTTCCTTTGTGATTTGAGAACGCCGAATGTTTATTGTTCAGTGGAGGTAAGTTGCTCAGTGATGTTAGCGATTCTTCAGCCCTAGAAAGGAAATGGATATTCTTAACAAATAACGAAGTTACTTAATTGGTTTGCCAAGGCTTTTGCTGATAGTATTCTATCACCCAAGTTCTACCAAGATACTCCTGTTGTGCTAGCAATAGAAGTTTGCACATGATTCCCTGGACATCCTAGAATTTTGACATTCACCCTTAATATCAATTAGTATTGAGTTGATTCAACTAATGTTTTACCCACTCCGGCGTCCCCATTAATCAAGAATTATAAAAAATAAAAACACGTTTAACATCGAACATTCTGTAGAGAATGTTGTAATTTCTCATTGGATGATTTTTCACGCATTTAGTGCAGATTTTGGCTAACTTAGTCAAAATAGGTAGTGCGAATCAACTTAAACGTCTGTGCTCAAGGTGTCAAGCACATCCTACAAGACGATTTCGTCAATCTGAGGAGTCCCACCCAGTTAGTAGGGTCGCTGAAAGGCAACTCAATTTCACAAGAATACTTTTGGGAGGATCAACTTACTTTTGCTTCTCCTTAACTTCTTGGCGGTTGGCACCTAGCTTTGCTCCATCGCTGAGGCTCTGAGATGATTCGGATTTACGTTCTTTTTTGTCTTTTACGTGAGCCATGTCGCCGTTAACGCCATTGGATAGGCTCGAATGTTCAGGGGATAGAGCAATCAAAGCGCCATCTTTGAAACTCCTAACGCTGTGATTGTTAGAATCTGAGTTAACGTGGTTGTTTGAGGGGCGCTTTAGCTGAGCGAGCACATGAGCTAAAAGTGGCATATCTGAAAGGAGACACACAACGCATAAATTACTGCATTTGCGGGTACCAATGCAGGCGAGTCGAATTCTTTCCTAAGGTGGTTCCTTGTGAACCTGCCTCTGCGAATTTAAACAGCAAAAACCCATATTTCTGCATAGCACGACCGACGATCAACATGAGTGGTTTGTTTGTTAACCTTAACAATTATTTATACCTTTGGGAGACTCCAACGCTAAGTCAGTCGCCAACTTAGAGCGCCCCTCATAATTGTAGTCGATGCCAGCATGAGTTTCCGGGTCGAAAACCATTGACGTGAATTCCAAGTTAAAGAAATCGAGGAACTCTTTCACGAGAGATAACGCTGTCAGACCATCAGAGGTTTTCAAAAACTCTTTCAAAGGTTTGTTCAGAAAAGGTGACTTGTCCTGAAACAGTCGCAGGAGACGCAATGATAAAATTGTGTTTTTAATAAAAATAAACAAACTAGACGAAAAAAAGCGCTACTTCGGACAGACAACTCTGTAGTGGTAGGCGCTGGAGGATATGGGCGGTTAAACCTACCTTGAAAACATCTTGTTCTTCTAGAGCGAGGAATACACTCGCTCTGATTTCGGCCTGAAATCGATTAATAACACAGTGAAGTAACAATAAATTTAAGGGTTATTATCTGTACCCAGCAACTTGGAAACTTAGAAAGATATTGAACCTATCAAGTCGAAATGGGAACTCACCTGAACTTTACCCAATACTCCTTTGGCTTTCAACGTTTCAGCAACTAAATCACGGAGTTCTTTGTTTTCTTCGTCCACCGGCATAATCAGATTGGAGGGATCACAGCAGAATCTAAAATCAACTCAGAAAATAACTAAAACCCTGGAAAATAGCCTAGGTACAAATAAAAAATATTGTTACTGATACTGAGGTATGTGGTGGGGAAAACCGTTACTCTAGCACCGGGAGGTTTAACCTGAAGATGGGGTTTTCCATTGGAAGAACGAAAGGATCAAAAACGCATTGCTCAGACTTGTTAATATCTTTTTTTTTTTAAATAAATTGTCAATACTCTCATAGCCTCATACTGCTGTCTCGCACATCCTTATCCATTATGATCTTTATAACCCCTGAAATTTGTAAAACTCTAGTCCAACAAGATGGGGTGAATGACACAAAACGGTGTGTAAAACACAAAAACCCTGGCTAGTTATGGCCGTGATGACTGGATAACAAAACTAAGTCGTTATTAACATTGCTGACGGGAAAAACAACTTAAAACTGAAATAGAACTGTTTTTAATAATATTTTGGCGGAGGAATTGTTAACAAACTCAGTGTAACAAAATGTAGTGTTTCTAAAATGATAATTGACATTGACAATGTATGTGATAATGACTTTTACTAGGTTTGCAATAATATTATGCGTTCGGCGAGAATAAAAAATCTCTGAAAAATGTTGAAAACAATGTTTTGGTATGTAGCGACCTTAAGCAGGCAGAATGCGTATTATTATTTGTCACCTAGTAATTTCAGCAACGAAAAATTAACTTTTGCCTTACTCTACGAAAAAATGAAGGGGTTTGCTGTTTTTCTCCAAACGTTCAAAGTTTTCACAAATAAATTGAATTTTTAATTTCCCCGGGCAGCAGGTGGAGTGCAAAAAAGGTGCTTCTGAAAACAGATGGTGAATTACCCAGAATGCACTAGAATCTACCTGGGGGTCCCCTGATGACTGGACGCCATGTTTGTTGTTATGTGGCTGGCTGGCTGCTATGTGTGATGCTGGTTCCTCGCATATAGGTCGCTACTAATTTCAACCTTTTTATCCAATTTTTGCCCAAAATGAAGTGTGCCGTTTGATAATTGTGTTTCCAAATAGCCATGTTTCAAATTTCGAGTCACTACTTTCTCCCGCATTATTGACGAGTGCTTTCTCTACGATTGTGTTTCTTTGTCTTACGCGATTTTTAGGGGGAGAGGGATCTTTTAGTTGGACTTTCAGATCTAGATCTCCCCCTTGGACTTCATTTTATTTAGTTGTTTTCTCCGCTAAATCCCCGGATTTCCGGAAATTGTCGAACATTAGTCGCTGGGAATGCCCCAAGTGGCTTGTGAAATGCTGGAATTATGGCCCGACGACCAAGACAGATTTTCATTCGACGACTCAGACAGATTCGAAGAAGACTCCTTATGTAGTTGGAGCACTGAACCTGAATCCGTCTGCAACAACTGGAGAGGATGGAAAAGACCGACGGGATCGACTTCTGTTTACAACGGAAAGAAAAGTTCCAACGGTAAGGAAGTAGCTAGCTCATCTTATTTTTCACGGGAAATTTCAAGCGCCTCTCCCTTCCTAAGTAGGTACTTCTGAGTTCCTTCCCCGCACCGTTATCCTGCTTAATTTACTCTTTACCAAAGAAGTTTTTCCTCTTGCTTCATGGTTCACCATTGACAGATCCCCAAAATATTTGGCATTCCTTTCGACAAGTTGATATTTTTGCGCTTATTCAGAACTGCAATGTTCTCCTCTTCACCTGATTTTTGTTTACTGTGGGTTTTTGTGGATTTCATGCACATGCATTCAATTTGAATTACTTCATGATTTGCATCCATTCTGGTTTGATGTGTTATAAATAGGCTAATGAATGACATAAATAATCGCGAGAATATTCCTGAAGTTCCTCCCTACATTATCATACTTGATTATTGAGGCTATTGAATTAGTAGGGTTAATACTTTCTAGAGATGAATAAGTTGTTTTGGTTGGTTATTCCTTGTTTTACAAAAAGTCAATCTCTCCGATTCGCCCCAAAAATTTTTCTGGACGTTTCAAGGTGTCTAGATCAAAATTAGCAAATGTCCGTCCGCCGTCTACGCCGACTTTGGTAGATGAAAATTTTCTAAAAATCTGAAATTTTGGTCCGTTCATGGCTCTAGTTTTCTTCATGTTGAGGTATTTTATTATCATGGCAAAGAAGGTAGGTAAGTACCTACCTAATTAGGAGTTGACTGCAGGTGATAGTGGGCACTAGCAATACTAAAATGCAAAAAAATTCAAATGTATTTGATAACGAAGAAATGAGAAGGTCAGCAGGTTCGATACCGCCTTTTTCAGAAATCGACTAAATTGGAAAAGGGTCGTGCTTGTCCTTGTTAGATAAATATATCCTCCGGTTTTTCATACTTTTTCGGTATTTCGTATGAAATATTGGAAAACCCATTATCTTTGTGGGAACTGATTAGGACCAACTGAGCTGTGCAAGATAACTCCGTCATCCTGGCTCTTTATATCATCATTATTTAAAAAGTGAGGATTATTATTAGCCTATTTACTGCAGCGAAAGAGGTACGTTCGACACAGGCTTATCGCTGCGAAGGTCTTTGATGTTATCTCAAATATAATATTCTTTAAAAAAAGAAAATAAATTATAAAATTTGCGCCTGTTCTGATTGATGATTACAAGAATTTATTTGACCATGATGGGTCTCTTTAAAATTAAAAATAAAATTGACAGCAATCTCCTGTTTAAATTGTTAAGATTTGTTGTTTTCCAACCCCACCCCATTTCACCGTTAACTACCAGTCCCAGTTTTCGAGGATGTGGAGTCAAATTTGTTTTTGGTTTATTATTCCTTGAATAATCAACCTGTTTTTACGCCCGAAGTCAACCTCTCCGATTTGCTCCAAAATTTGAGTTTACGTTCAAGATTCTTTGATCAAAAACCCAAGTGTCCGTCCGCCGTCTACGCAGTTTTACCTTGTAGACAATTTCAAATTTTGGTCTGAGACCTTTTTTTGGTTTTACTCTGTCGCCCGAATTTAAAGAGGTATGAGGTATGAATTCTTCAGTCATGGGGGTATCATTTTCTAGATCAGAATGTGTCAAAAGTTTGGTATTATTTGTTGTGCACTTGGTATACATCAAACTAGCAGAGATCTTTTGTGGATCTATGGAAAATAGTTGGATCAAGTTGATCTGCCTCCGCTGCCAGAAATCATGAATTTGATTGCACAATATTAATTATTTTGAGCATCCTACCCCAGGGACAGAGTTCTGTTATTGTCAACTTGTAAGGTTTGTGAGTTATGTTAAAAACTCCGTTTTTAATATCAAATGAACTTCATAAAAACGCTGCAAATTCATTCACACGGGTTGGTTATTCCTCGGACCAGGCGCATGTAACCTCATTTCTTCAACATGGGGAAAATGGGGGAAACAGGGGGTGTGGCGGGTCCTGGACCCGTTCCAATCGATTCAGGGTCCAAAATTTAGTGGAAAATGATACCCCACATGCCTAGGTACCAGAAATCCCGAAAACACATATTCAAAATGGGTAATAAATACCCAATTTGACCCATAACTTCTTCCAGTGGGTGCCAATCGTTCTAGGACCCATTTCATTGGATTCAGCGTCCAAAATTTAGTGGAAAATAATACCCCACTCGCCTAGATCGCCCAAAATCTCGAAAATCCATTTTTCAAAAAACACATTTTGACCCCTACCCTGCCCAAATTTGGTCCAATCGGGCTGAAAAGTTTCGAGGACCGTCCTGGGCCGGGAACAGACCCCAGACCCTAATTTCAGATTTTTAAAAAATTTTCTACTAGCTAGTTTTTTTTATCTAGACACCTTAGAACGCCCAGACAAATTTTTTGAGCCGAATCGGAGAGGTTGACCATTTGCATGAAAACATAGGTTATTATTATTATTATATTATTCAAGGAATAACCAACCAAAAAAAGTGAATTGCTTGGTTGAAATTCAAAACATTTCTAGCTTCCTAGGTGTTGGTCGAGTGGTGTATTCCGCGTAATGTTTCATGGACAATCCAAATCTGTATTAAATACTCGAGCTCCTTTGTTCAAATATCTATGAGACTCTACTTAGGAACCTAATTAGAAGAAGACGAACTTACCACCTTTTTAGAGAAGGTGATCCTCTGACTGCCAAGACAGAACCATGGCGCATTTTCACTTGAACAGATCCGGGCACTGAATTAGAACGATTCTAGAACGTACAGATATCATAATTTGTACAGGATCCACACTATAATTTGCTGATCACGAAAGTAGGCGTGGAGCAGGGTTAGTTAATTTGGTGCACTGATGAGACACCCTCCGCAGTGAATGGAAAGAACAAGACTAAACTGAAGTCCTGTATGCTACTTTTGGCTTTCCACTTCCCTGAGACATAAATGGGCTCACTTCTCTTGAATTTTGAGGAGAGGTTGAAGACCCAGTATACCTAGCTATTCATTTCCTTCTTGGAACTTTGTGTTTGTCCTTTCATTTGCTAACCTTCAGGGAGCCAGGAAAATAGAAAAAAATCCAGCTCACTTCACAAATATATCGAAGAGAGGTTAAAGACCCTGAATTCGTTTCAATTCTTGGAATTTATGTAGACTCTGGGTTTTCCCCATTTTCTTGGAATAGGTAGGAACCTAACTTACCTTGGAGACCTCGAAAATACACGATGCTCCACCCTGAGTAATAAACTAATGTGGAAGAATGTGCAGCGTTTTTCATTCATGTGTACGTCCCTTGGATGGGTATTTGTATGGATAATTAATATATTTAGCCCACAAAATTTTCCTCTCGTTTCAAATTAAGACAATTCTAAACCTAAAGTGCCCGAGGGCCGTCTGGGCCGCAGATTCTATTTTTATTGAAGAATTAACAGTTATGCCTTCTGGCTCTGAATAAACTTAAGGTTTCGATTACTATTTTTCTGAATAATATCCCTTTGTCTCCATGGTTGAGGTGGATCGATTATTATTGCCCGAAATTATTAAATTTTTTGAATTTGCGTTTTAAGGTTGAAAAACCGCAATGCCTTTAGGCCGCATTTGACAATACTAGGAAATTCTTTTTAAAATCTTAAATTTTAATCAGTGACTCATTTCCGGCTCTACTTAAACCTCGAAACTTGTCAGCCAAGTCGCCCAAAAGAAGATAATTATATTCGCCAAAATTAATATTTTGGGATTTTTATAACCCAGGCATGTAGTACTATTATTTTCTACCACATTTAGGACCACTGAATCGGTTCAAAAGGGCCTCGAATAGATTGCCAAACTCCGGAATTCAAACTTCTGGTTTGGTATTTCTCAGAAAAAAAAGTTGGTTCACTGAATGAACGAGATCCATCTAGAAAGATAAACCAACGCGGAATAAGGTAACTCGACCTTACTCAGAAAATATCGAATGATGAGTGTAGATATATTATCATGAATAATTGTCTTAATACTCGTAACTCCCTCATTTTCAATTTCGTCAAGAGACGACTACAAAGTTGACAAAAGAACAATTCTATGAAAAATCGGAAAAAATCATATAGATGTGCTGAAATTCTTCTCAGCTTAGTCGTTCCTCATGAAATCACAGGGGTTGTTTATTTCTCGGACCAGGAGGAGACTCATCCAATCGATTCAGTGGTCAAAATTTAGTGGTAAACGATACCCTACACCCCTAGGTATTAGAAATCTCGAAAACCCGCTTTTGAAACAGGTAGATAGGTAAAATTTGACCCATAACCTCTTCCGGTGGGCGTCAATCGTTCTGGGACCCGTCCCATTGAATTCAGCGTCCAAAATTTAGTCGAAAATGATACCCTTTATGTCAATGCGCGTCTGATCGGGCTGACAATGTTCGTGGGCCAACTCATGCCGTAAACGGGTCCCTGACCAAAATTTCAGATTTTTATAAAATTGTATACTACTGCGGACGGACATTTGCTCATTTTGATCTAGACACCTTGAAACGCCCAGAAATACATTTTGAACCAAATCGGACAAATTGTCTTTTTGCATTATTCCTTGAATAATCAACCAAAACTGGTTTTCTACATAACATTGAACATATCATAGTTTCTGTACATTCGCAGCGGTAGCTGAATAGTTTGCCGGCTGATTCGGTATTTGTTATCGAGTTGAATAGTCCGTCCAGTTGGTTGAACGATAAGAATCCATTATTAACGTACTGTGTAGCTCGAGCTTCCAGGAAATGTCGTGCTAAATACAGATACGGGTCCTGATTTATCGTGTAGTAATCTCGATTCACTAAATCTTCGAGGGAAAAGTCCAGTTATAAATTGTCCATTTTGATTTATTGTTCTTACTCAAATATGCTCCATTTTATTCGTTTGAACATGAGGTAAACTTCCTTTATTAAAAGGCGTTCCCTCGGAAACTGCAATTTTTCAAAATCTTCGTCCATCCGCTGTCCGTGTCCTTAGATTGATCTGAGCTTGATTTTAAATTGTCAACAGACTCCATATATGAGTCCTAGTTACGGGTCCTGAACTAGGTTTTGCACTAAATAATGTCGTAGAACATTTGCCGATCTCAACTTCTTCCATGAAATGATGAACCATTGGTGAAAATTCGGCGGAGTAATGAATTCAATCCTTCTAGCTCAATTCCGCATGTTAACCGCTCTCTGGAAAAGCTTTCGACATTGAATCCGTCACAAAAAGCTTGCGAAAACCATCATAACCAAAACAGAAGAATATTCATCGTAATAACACAAATTATGTGATAAATTAGGAAGGCGGTACTTTTACGTTTAATCGAGATTTGCTGCTAGAAATATGGAGTCCTGAGAGACGTAAGAAATGTGCAGAAGTTAAATATTTAGATCGTTGGCAGCTCCAAGTTGAAACTCATTCGGAATACTCTCAGTTTTCCAAGTGTTGGGGACAAGGCACCTGCAAAGGATATGTAGGTAGATCAAGAAGTTTCAGTGGTAGCTCTATCCCTATCTCTCCCTTCGACCTTGGCAGCCCTTGTTTTATTGAAGTACGAGTAGCTGCCTCAACTACATTATTAGATAATGTCACCCAGTTACAACTCAACTTCACACTTAAAGAACACCTACCTATAAGTTTAACCAATCGCCCTCTTGCAGTCGAAACAAGACGTGTTATTCAATTAATAAAAGTGGGAGACGTACACGCTGTTGTCGTGTTCCTACAACCCACCTATGTTGAAGCTCCACTTCTTCATTCGGATCGATAGATGATTTTTCAACTCCCACCGCAGTCTATTGGCTTTCTCCCATGCAAATTAATAATTTCAACCGATCGGCAGTATTGTGTCACGATGTGCTTGAATATTTATGCGACCAGGTGCGGTCATGCCGCGGCCCTCCATGAATTCTTACCGATAGCTTCGTAGTTGCAACCTCCCCTCCATCCTTACTGTTTCATTTTTATTAAAGTTAAAATTCTCCGTATTGATCAATAGATATCGAATAAATAATGATAGTCTTAGCTTCTTTCTTGAAAGAAAAATGGGCTATTTGACTAGTTCAATAATTTCGCTCGACCTTGATGAGCTATAACATGTTTCATTCGTCAGAAAACGATCATCCGAACACTCCACGTACTTCTGAATAAATATACTGTCACATGATACGTCCAGTTGTTGCGAGAAAATTTGGTCCTTGCTTATAAATGTCGCCTTAGTGTTGAGAATACAAGTTCCTCTAGATTGGTCTACCCATCATTCGTAGGAAGATTTTGATCGTGGAGGAATATGAAATTTAAATCTGTGCCCGTTTTAGCTCATTATTATTATTATTATTATTATTATTATTATTATTATTATTATTATTTGAACAATTGGCTTCCTATTCGTAATTACCTCAAATATTATTTTCAAAGATGCCAATGGAATCCTCCAAAAGTTCTGAAATGCGCATATACACCGTTTAAATCCTATACCATACTTATTTTCAGTCCGATCGCCACTAACGGAGGCTCTGGGTGAAAATGTGTGCCTTAGGGTTTAAGGGACCTGGTCGCGTGGTGTATGATTTTCAATTACATCATAGACAATGAATCCAATGAAAAAGGGTTTTTGACGGATAGGTTTTGGGAGAAAATTGGTTAAAGAGTGGTTGATGTTGATCTACTGAATTTTAGACGCCAAATCAATTGAGTTCTAGAATGATCACAATAAGCGGAGTTGGTATATGGGTAAAAACGCTGCAAATTCTTTCACAGGGGTTGGTTATTCCTTGGACCAGACGCATGGTAACTCATTTCAACGTTTAGTGGAAAATGGTACCCCACACGCCTAGATACCAGAAATCTCATAAACCCACGTTCAAAATAAGTAGATAGGTACCCATTTTGACCCGAAACCTCTTCTGGTGGGCGCCAATCGTCCCAGGACCCATTTCATTGGATTCAACGTTCAAAATTTATTGGAAAATGATACCTTGCACACCTAAATCGCCATTAATCTCGAAAATCCATTTTAGAAATTAGACAATTTTCGACTACCAAAATCGGCGTGGACGGCGTACGGTGGACGGAAATTTGCTTATTTTGATCTGGACACCTTGAAACATAAAAAAAAAATTTGGCTGAATCGGAGAGATTGACTTTTCGCATGAGAACATAGGTTGATTATTCATTATGCATGATAACCAATCAACAAAAACAAGAAAATGATTTTTGATAACGGTGTTGCGAGATTTTTGGGGACCTAGACGTTTGAATTATCATTTTTCTTTACATTTTGGACTTACAGACAATTCTGAGGGATCCCAAACTGATTACTGCTCATTGCAAGGGGGTCCCTATGAGTCAAGAAAAATATTTAAAAAATTTGTACTTTTTTGGGGGGAAAGAAAAAGTTCTCCGCTTCACGGAAAAACATCGAATCATGGGTATGTTTACTGTTAAAACTTATTTTACAGAAATTGGTTTAGGTAGATCAGTAATGGAAAATAATACACGATGATAACTTAAGTAGGCAATGTATTGCTTCGAAATGATCAATGTAACGACTGAATGTTTCATCAATGCATGTTGTATTTTTCGTTGTTGAAAAGGCTGGATCATTATGTATAGTACCTACTTATTACAGTACCATCTTACCTATTATACCTAATTTTATTCATGGCCGCCTTCAGTTTTCATTCGAGTTAATAATCGATTAATAATCTGAAGTGCCGTGTCGTCACGCATTTTGGTGTCGTTACGCAAATTTTAGAATGAGCCCCTGCTGAAAAACAGTATCGATATTAAGAGAAAGGTTTGTCCACTTTTTTCTAGATAAATCGTTGCATACACCCCAAACCCCGAAGTTTGCTTTTTATCACGAGCGGAATTTACACTCTTGTCCTTAGAAAAAAAGTTATTCTATTTCTGGCTAATTCTCACTAAACTGTGACTAAATGAGTTCACCCTTTTCCACCTTGTTTGTAAACTTAAGTCTGGCTAATTCACAGAATGTAAATAACTACAAAAGACCTGTGATTTATTATTCCATTTTATCATCACTGATCACTAATTTTTCAATACTCTGAGAAAAACCGAATACAGTTATTGTCGATTTCCAGAAGGCACGATTTCCAGTAGATTAGGATAAATTGGTACTTCACATACATTTTTGAAGGAATTTGATACAATTTGCAGGTTATTTTGGTGACTATTTACATTTTTGAGAACTATTCAATCCCAGAATGGACTGACTGACTGAAATTTTTATTAATCTGTACATTTTTGGACATTTTTAATGGAGGCATTATTAAAAATATTGGTGCGAAAAAACATGATTCTTAGAACAAGCATTATTGAGATGGTTTATTTTCATGTTATTGAAGGTATTGTTAGTTCTGGAGCCCTTGGGGCGTTGGTTTTACTCTAGGGCTGAGGAGGAAATGGGAAAGTTCAGATTTATTTAGATAGAAGTGATTTTCAGACAGTACAAACTTTGGTGCGCCCAAGTTTGAAGATAATCTCCAAGAAATGGAAGGGAATCTACTAATTAATTGACACACTGTTATATCTTTGTGCGTTTTTCTGCCCGTGACTGACCCAATTCTGAAATTTCTTCTCTAAGATGTCGATTTTAGAAATGGAATCTCGAGGTGGCAGGGTTTCTCTAATGAACCCTTCAGTGAACTTGAAGTTGCTAGTTCTCTCTTGAATGAACATTGGGAAGGTCTGCTTCCCCTTCCTTGCGCCCTCCAGCCATATAGTGATCTTGAAAGGCGTCATGAATCACTCGTAAGACATTTGAAACTATCCTTTTTAATATTCGTGTTTTCTTGTTCCCTCAGACGGCAGTCGCGTACCTCAGCTGTGCGAACTTTCGGCGAGATGCGTCGCGTCTTACATACCGTTCGAGCTGGTTGAACATGTCTACCCACCAGTCCCTGAGCAGTTGCAGCTCCGGATCGCCTACTGGAGCTTTCCCGACAACGAAGAAGACATCCGATTGTACTCATGCCTCGCAAATTCTAGCGCTGATGAGTTTCAAAAAGGAGAACACCTTTTCAAGTCGCGAGCTGTCAAAGATCCACTACAAATTGGTAAGATCATGGTTCTCTAAAACTGGTTGAGTGCCTTTATTAACCCTGACCTCCCTGCATGTTTGTATCTCAGCCTTGCTTTTCTGATTATTCCTCATTGTATCTCCAACTGGCCTCCAATAAAATTCATGAATCTGAACGCATCGATATGGGTACAAGTGAAACAATAATCAAAATGCAGAATAACTCCTTTTAGAATTGTCATTTCAGTATTAGGTTCTTCAAAGATTATTACTCATTGTGAATCTTTTCTTAAATTGTTATCAGTGTTACTCGAACTTTTCAAGTTTGCTACACATTTTCTCTAATGTAAATCCTGAAAAATGACTCTTTGTAGTTTCTCCGAAACATTTTTTTGGTTGGTTTTTCATTCAGACGGTCATAGTAGGGAGGGTAAACCTCTCCAATTGGCCTCAAAATTTGACAGTTTGCGTTTTATGATGTCTAGATCAAAACATATATTTCTGTAAGCCGTATGCGCCGTTTATAATAATTTCTAAAAATCTGAAATTTTGGTCAGGGAGCTGTTTTGGTTCTACTTTCAAGACCGATCAGACCAAATTTGGGGTGGGTAAGGGTGAAAATGTGTTTTTGAAATTCGATTTCTGGATCTGGGCACGCGGGGTATTATTTTCCACTAAATTTTGGATGCTGTATCAACTGGGATGGGTCCCGGACCGATTGGTGCTCACTGGGGGTGGATTCGTGCCAGAATGAGCACCAACCTACCTATTTCGAATGTCAGTTTTCGAGATTATTGGGTACATGAGAGTGTGGGGTATCATTCTCTTGATTAAGGCCGCTAAATCGATTGGATTGAGCCCAAGACACTGTTTTCCCCATACTCCTGCTCCAAGGAATAACCATTGTGGAGTAATTCGCAACGTTTTTGGGGAAAAAATTGTTTACAAAAAATAGCGTTTCTTAGAATTATCCTTGAAACTTTTGTAGCAAGAATTCCTTCTTTCAAATTTCTTAACGTAGGTATATCTTTTTCGGAAAATTGTACCTACCATTGTAGATATATTTGAATAAAATTCTCCTTTTTTAACACAAGAAAAAAAAAGTTAATTTAGTAGGAGTTACCTCTGTTAGAACTTCTTCAATTTCAGTAAAACTGAATGTTTTACAGTACGCAGTAAAACTGTGTTTTTATAAGACTTGCGTTAAAGCATTCACTTGTCGACCTTTCGAAACAGTGTGTTGTTCCTACATTTTGTTTATGATCACCCTCCTTTTCTAGGTTTCCACCTAAGCGCTACAGTATGTCATCCTTCGACCTACAGCCAACGAGGACAGTATAACGTCGCAGTTGCGTTCGACCGCCGTCGAATCACATCATGCAACTGTACATGCAATTCCAGTGCCTACTGGTGCTCTCATATCGTGGCGGTCTGCCTTCACAGAATACATCTGGTATGGAGCAACAATTACATGTTTAATTCGATCGATACAAACAGTTTCAAGAAATTGTCCTTATCCGAAGGGGATTTTGTTTGCAGCCAAATCAAGTTTGCTTGAGAGCACCCGTCAGCGAATCTCTGTCCCGACTACACAGGGACCAGCTGCAGAAGTTTGCGCAATATTTGATCAGCGAACTCCCCCAGCAGATCCTTCCAACTGCTCAGCGCATCCTAGATGAGCTCTTATCATCCCAGCCGAGTGCAATCAACTCAGTGAGTGAAGCATATTCGGCTAACTAATCAGAGACCTTAAGCGTTTCATACTTGTCCCCAGCGCCTATAAATTTCCTTTGTAAAATTCCGTGGTTTAATGCCCATGGTGTTTTTAGGTTTGCGGCGCTCCTGATCCAACTGCTGGAGCTTCTGTCAACGAACAAACGTCCTGGTACTTGGACGAAAAAACTCTCCATGATAACATCAAGAAAATTCTTATAAAATTCTGCGTTCCAGCTCCCATCGTCTTCAGGTTGGTTGCCACATATGATTCTAACAAACATTTAAAGATAGAGCGAAGACATCCGTTTCGCGAAGTAATTATAGATGGTGATGCAAGAGCGTTTCTATGTTTTAGCGATGTAAACTACCTCAGTACAACGGCACCTCCGGCAGCGGCCGAATGGACGAGCCTTCTCCGGCCTCTAAGAGGTCGAGAGCCTGAAGGAATGTGGAACCTGCTGTCCATTGTTCGAGAAATGTACAAGAGAAGCGACCGAAACGCTCTCCCACTCCTCCAAATCATCACCGACGAATGCCTAGCATGTGATCAGGTGAGTGAACGAGCGAATATTTCTGATTCCTTCCGAACGTGGCTTTTTCCGGAAAGACCAGCCACTCATTTCTCTGTTCAGAATTCGTGACCTCCCTCGAATAAGCTTTTTCAAACGCATCCTCCTTCTTACAGATCATGGTTTGGTGGTTCAACACCAAAGTCGCGCTTCATGTTGGAGTGAGTGGCGGTGGAAAACACAGCAGTGTGAATAGCAACGGGACTCAACACGCATGCGCGTCGCTGTGCGACGAAGTGGTCATCTTGTGGAGACTCGCTGCTCTCAACCCAGCGCTCTCGCCTCAAGAGCGATTGATGTTCAAAAATCATTTCACCGAGTGGCACATGAAAATTATTGAAAAGGTGCGAATTATCAAACATAGCTATCCAAATTGTTACTCGACGGTCGGAGGCGCCACTCATCCTTATTCCGTTTGTAGCGTTGACAGTAATCTTCTTCATTCCCCAGAACCTCCTCACCGCTCCTATGTTACAGCCTTCATGGTTAACTACATCGAATATCGGTCTCTAGATCTAGTTGTAGAATTGGTTTCATCTCTTTTGACAGGTTGAAAAAAATCGTACAATCCACTCGAATTCCGGCTATCAGGCGGAAAGGCTCTCTAAGAATATGACAACCAGCATCGACGTTTTCTCGGGTTTTAAACCCGCCATAGCAGCCTGCCAGATGGATTGGGACGACTACCCTATCCCCGGAGTGACGTACCAAGGAGGAGCCACTTGGCTGACCCAGCCCATTACATGTTTCAAAAACAACGATTCTAAATCCGAAACCACCGTTAACCAGGTCAGATTTCTCACATGCTTGTCCAGGGATAGTTGAAATTACCTGAATTCGTTAGAAATATTATTGGCTTGGCGTTTTTACTATACATTTCTTGAATGACGCTTTCAGGTCAGCTCATCACAAGCTGTCCTCAATCAAAGGATTCCTCATCAGCTCGTCGTCGACTGGACTCGAAACTGGCGGATGGAGCAAAATGTATATGAACCCAACCCTTTATTCAGCTTAAATGGCGGCAACAGGTGTGTGCCATCCAAATATTTCCTTGGAAGCCTTCTTCAGTAGCCATTTCCATGTTTTAAAATAACAAAACATTATTCATTTTCAATTGCATGTTGTCTTCAAAGTTGATAAGCCTTTTTTTTCAGAGGGTCCGTTTCTGGAAACCGATCTTCAGTGTCGAGCGAAGGGTTTTGTGAGAACGATCAAGACCAACCAAATCAAGAAGAGGATTCTCAAGAAGGAGGTGAGATTTGCTCGTGTATTGTCTTTCTGTTCAATTCGTGGCCAACCTTACTAGAAGATTGCATTTTGAATTGAGCATAAAAATCAAAAGAGAAGGGACACTTTTCGTAATGAGCCCAATTTTCGCTTGAAACAGAGAGCAATTGCCGATTAATACCAATGCTGTCGCAATGCTAAGCGGAAAATCGTCCACCACATAAATTAATCAGCATCAATCATCATTCAGCCAAATTCGTCCGTCGCTCATTTTATATGGTGCTCTCTCAGAACATTAAATGGGCAACCTAGACTGTAGTGATTATACGTAGATGGGGCATTGTGGTGGATCTTTGAGCGTGAAAGATGTTCTTTTGTTAATTTCAGGTTTCGTGTCGGGTTTGAGCGAATCCTCGTCCTCCAGTTGTTCGGACGTGCAGGCCGGAACGCAGAACAAACACCCTCCGCCCGCAGAAAGTCTCTCCGGTGACGACGAATCGGAAGCGAGTAAACCAGAACCGATTTTGGAGCCCAGGAGGCTTTCAAAGGACGACTCCGTTTCTTCTAACTCGGATTCTCAACAGTCTTCGGACGAATTTTTTGTGTATTACTACGACCCCAAGACGGTGGAAAAAGACAGCGCAGGCCCCAGCGGGTCTTGTAAGTTCCTCCTCGTTTACACAATCAATTTAGGAAGGATTTTTAACGTATCGTTCAACTACATCTAAAGCACGTATCACCAGTAATGATTACGGACGTGGGTACAGCTCGAATTTTGATTCTCGGAGTTCGATTGCCCCCTAGGTCCCAAATGAATATCTGGATTTTTCACTGACATTGATCCTTTATGACCAATGTTCTTTTGCGGATTCGTACACTCCATTTACCCAACCTATATTTAATTGTTGTCGCCGCCCTACGTGCATCACAATCGTATTCTCATTACAGCCAAAGACGACAAAAAAGAAGGAGAAGAAAAACCCTCCGAGCCTGTCGTTCCGGGTCCGAAGGATCCATGGGAAATCATGTTTGCTAGGGCCGAAGGCCTTCACGCTCATGGTCACAACCGAGAGGCTTGCATTTTAGGGGTCAATCTTGCTGAAGAACTTCTGGAGAACCCTCCCAACCTTATGGTCGAATTACCTCCCGTCATGGCAAAAGGGAAAAGGAAGAAGGTAATTACATCAATGGAACGTTATCACATGACTGGGGTTGAGTTCATTCATATTCGTGGATATAAATTCGAATAAAATCCATAAAAAGAATGAAGCAGAAATAAAATTTTTGTAAAAGATTCTATCAAATAATGCTCATGTATTTGGGACTTCCAAAATTCGTGCATGCATATGACTCAGACTTTCGTGTTTTGCCTCGAAATGCACTGAGATTCTGAGATTGCCGTTCTAATGTGAATTCAACCGAAAAAAACTTATTAAGTACCGTCGCGTTACGGTTGTCAGTTGTATGACGGGCATAAGCATCATCCCGTTCACACACACGGCGTTATAACGCGGCGTTACTTTAGTACGCGACGGTAACGCGGCGTCAGCCTTTCGAGTTGTACAAAATACAAAATAGCGCGCGTTACTCGGCGTTACTCAGACATTTCCCACTTGACATAACAAGATGAGTGAGGAAACAGAGGCGTTAATTCATCAAGTGCGGAAGTTTGTGTATTTATACGATCATTCACATGAACGATACAAGAATGTGTTGAAAAGATGGAGGCTTGGAAAAAGATTGCAGGAATACTGAGCATTACAAGTAAGATAATATAAATAAGTAAAATATAAATAATATAAATACGAATACAAATAATATAAATATAATAATATAAGTAAAAAATATAATAAAATAAAATATATATAATATAAAATAATACTTAAGTATTGTGTTTATCTGTTTTGTTCTATGTTTCTGTGTACCATGCATCAATGTGGGAGTGTGTTTATGATGACCTATGCAAATAATCAGCAAATTCTCGAATTGAATCGCAGATTCTTGACTCGTGTGGGATTGTGTCGCTTGCATGGGCCTGACGCGGTATGGGCAAATATCGAGAAAACATCATGCATCATTTATGTAAACGTAGTGCTTTCACGATGTATAAGTTAGCCTGTTTGAGGGCAAAATAACCCCATTTCATTTATACCAAAGATTTTCGACTACCGGGGGAGATGAGTGTCCATTGAAACATCTTTTTCGAATGTAAACGCCAATAAAACGCGTAGTTGATCGTTTAATTCGGGTAACGGCTTACCTGAACGCCGCGTATATAAGTCCTTGTGATTGGGCTTAAAAAAAGATCAGTTAGGATACAATTTTTATCTATTTATTTATTTTTTATATACGAAATGTACTAAAAATGTTGAAAAATAAAATTTGAAGATTATTTAGGATATGGGTTGCAATTTTTTCAGTTTTAGTAGAAATTGAGAAAATTTGAAAGTTTCTAGTAAGATCAATTTAAATGCGTAAATCACGTTTGGTAGAAGAGAGTTCACAGTATTGAATAGAGTTAAGAAATGTTTACAAATAAAAATTAATTTTATTGATATTCTTTATAATCTGTGATTTTGTTTTAAATTCATAATCATAATTTAAGTTTTATTGATTTTATTTTTATTAATATTTATGGACACGATGAACGAACCCCGCAGTTACTTACATTAGTACCTCATCGAAGACATGTTTGAATGCAAACCGTGATTCTGTTGTAGCAAGTCAACCCTGTCTCGCATCAGCTCAGTGTCATGGCATCGGACACTTTGGCTAAATGCGGATTCCTTTGTACCGTTCTGGCGGAGAACCCGGAGCACTTCCATCTGGCATTCAAAGTCGGCCTGTTCGGCTTGGAAATGCCGAGACCACCAGCCACTACCAAGCCGCTCGAGGTTCGTATGAGGTTTATCTTGTGTTGGTCTCAAGTACGTATCATAAAGATACCGTTGCGTTCCGCCATCCGTCATTTACTTCCTGGGCTCCTTCGAGGGGCACCCCTCTACCCAAATGGAGGCTAATCCCGGCCCTTGATTCTCATGTTTTGTTCAGGTAAAACTGTTCAACCAAGAATCCGAACTGGTCAATCTCCTTAAGAGGATTCCGCTTGGAGCTGAAGAGTTGGCGATCATCCGCGACAGAGCCGAACTTTTGCGAGACAACCAGTTGAAAACACGAGGGGATGCCCTTTTGCCAGTCACTCTGGCGAGCTATATCTTGGACGCTCTTACCATGCCAGGTATGTTTATCATTGATACCGAGTCGCATACAAGATGGTCTTCTATCTGGAGCGTTGCGATAAACGAACCCGATTTCGGGGAAATCAGTTGTTTTAGAGAAATCCTATAATGCAAAATCGTGATGATGTTGTTGTTGCGCGTTTAAGACCCTCAGTTCTCGGTCGTAATCCGAAAAAAACTCAAGCTTGAACATTTTTTCAACTTAATGTATTATTCTTCTTTTTTGTCTCCTGGGATGAGACATGCGCCATAAAAGGCACTTTGAACGCAATGGAAGTTCTGCGCAATCTATTGATTTTCTTTTCAAAATAGGAGCATCTACTATAGAAATCAGCGCGCAAATATTTGCAAGTGTCATGTTTTCCCCTCTTCGCTGTTATAGGGCGAGAATCAAAATGTCAACTTCTGATGCCTCATCTGAGGCTACCGAGCGACGAGGCCCTTGGATTTGAAGCGGCTACCGCAGCCCTAGGGTTGAAAGCGAACGTCTCTGAAGCGGACCATCCACTCCTCTGCGAAGGAACTCGGAGACAAAGGTTGGACCGTGAACCTAATTCTTGCATACGTTCTTTGAATTTTCATGGATTTTCACGTCGATTTCCCGTTTCAGAGGTGATCTCGCCGTCACGTTGTTGGTCCACTATAAAGACCAGCCTGTGAGGATTGCTCACATCATGGAGAAACTCCTCGACCGAGAAGTTCATCAGTTGACGAAAACTTCTCTTTCCCATTACTATTACACGTCTCATCCTCCCGTCCGGAGTATGTCCTATTCGTGGTACGACTCGCACGAAATCGACCATCCTTTGCTCGATGCTCTTCCTTTGGTGATCGATCCGAATCTAGGTAAGTTATTATTCACCCGCTACATTAAAAATTCAGGAAAAATAAAACGCTTTTAAACCCGTAGAACATGACATTTTGTAGGTTTTAAGAGCATATTGAATGATACTGTCCGAATTTAATCACAATTTGACAACCGAGAACTCAGAAGAAAATAGATTCTAATCAGCATAACTATAAGTACTTTAGTTCAGTAATTATTAGCATTAAGAAATAAGACATTTCGCCATAAATGGAAGACATTATGTCTGAACAAGGATTACCGTTAGGGCCAAGTATGTTGATTGAGAATTCTCTCAATCAGTCCCTTGATTTTATTTTCTCCTGTTCAAATTATTGAAAGCAACGAGAAACGCTCTGAATGGCAGCAGAGCAACTGAACTTGCGCACTAACAATTCGCGGAATTTTTAGAAAAGTCCATATTTGAATCAATCTACAATCCTACAATCCTACAAATCAATCATCCCTACAGACTCTTTAATTTCGCCAATCGGTGTTGTTCTGGGATTCAGTCGGAAAAATATCCCGTCATGAAGTCCTTTTCGGATACAAACTCAGGGATAGTTTATAGAGATTCAGTAACAAAAAAATTGAGTTGCTTTGCTCCCTGCAGTAAGGTACACCGACGCATATCCTAATACTAATATCCTTTTACGCGTTTCAGGATTGCCCCTGAGGTCCACCCCTAATTCGGGAGCCGCCGATTTGGACGGTATGCCATCGAAGAACATAGGAATGCCGCATGGTCCTCAGACAACTACGCCCACTATTACGACCACGACACGAACGAAAGATGGTTCAAGGTTAGAAGACAATCAAATTATTTTGCCTCTAATTCTTTTACGATTAGGTTGTTTCATAGTGCTCACGTTTTGCTGTTGAATACATTATTTCACTCTTTCTGAAATAAGGTTTTCGAATTTCCCAATATCAGTGAATATGAATTGATGATATAATTAAGGTCTTACTGAAATTAAGCACCCTTTCATTTTTATACATGCCAATTTGAACAAATAAGTGAATCCGAGAATCCCCTTAGATGCGCCTCCCAAATTTATTGCGCCTGGATTCTTTCAGAGCTCTGGTTTGTTCTCACTTCGTTTTTCCTAATAGCCGCTTATCGACAACGAGAAAAAAAGGAACAAAAGCATACTGTCGGGAATAAATAAGTGCAGTTGTGGAGGCGAACACTGTAAATCACGTTGTGGTTGTGCGATTTTGAGTGCACTAGTGCGGATTGGTTCATTCATTTGATCATTAGGTAAATTATGTTGATTCAAGGTTAGGATTTTATCCAATTGTTTGTCTTGGAGACTCGTAGCTCATCCCTTCAGATTCGTATTGATGATGGACATCTTGTTATCCTCTGAGGAACAGGTCGTGTTCCAGATTCAAGGGCAAGCGGGCCTACCCTTCGATTCCCAATCAGCCGTCGGAAGCAGGAGCGCACTTCATGTTCGAGTTAGCCAAAACGGTTCTGGTCAAAGCTGGTGGCAACAGTTCGACGTCGTTGTTCACGCAGGCCTCGACCAGCCAAAACCACCATGGTCCGCACCGTGCTCTTCATATGTGCGCATTTCAACTCGGCCTGTACGCCCTGGGTCTTCACAACTGCGTCAGCCCAAATTGGCTTTCACGGACGTACTCGTCGCATGTGTCCTGGATTTCAGGTAGGTCATGTTCTCTCCAATGTGCTCGTTTAGTCATCAGGTGACCTAGAGAGAATTTCTTGCAACATTGCCGAATTCCCTGCAACTTCGGTGGGTTGCCCTACCTACCCAGGGATGCTATAGCCAAGAATGCGACCAAATTAAATCTGTGCTAATTTCAGGAGGTCAACATTATTTATATGTATGTAAATAAGTCATAAGTAACACACCTTGAAAGAACGTAGTCTGAACCAACGTTTTTTCGTGTTTTGAATCCTATTTGAAGTTTTGCCTGAGCTCGTTCATTTTGGCCGCAGCTTTGGAAAAATGGTGTTTGATTGGCTCATTTTGTAGGAAAATGTTCTACCTTAATTTTTAAGAGTCGTTGATTTCAAAGTCCTTGTTAAATATTACAAAATTCCTGAAGATTGGAGCACTCTTGGAGTTAGCAACGTTAATTTGTTCGCTTTTTTGGCTACACCACCCCTGGGAAGATTACAGCAGCGCACCGTAGTTACCGAATTTTGCAAGCCAAAACTACCAGATACTGAACAATCTGTACTGCCTCTTATTTCTTGATTTTACTGGTGGTTGTATGAATGCTTTTGAATTCAATGAAAGTTTGAAGTAAGATTTCATTGCAAATACTTCATTTGTGGTGAACATTGATTACGATTCGCCTTGATATGGAACTTCTCCCCTTCCGTTTTACAGGTCAAGCCATGGAGATAGGAGTGCCAGCCATTTCATTCCTCCAGGACACCTGGGAAGGACATCTGACTCCCCCCGAAGCTGCCAGCATGGCTGATCGTGCTTCGCGTGGATGCGACCGTAATATGACCCGTGCTGCGGCCGAATTGGCGCTCTCTTGTCTCCCTCACGCGCATGCTCTCAGCCCCAACGAAATCCAAAGAGCCATCCTTCAGGTAATTGTCAAGTCACTTGTTACTTGTGTGTACTGTGGACAGTTAGCCACATTTGGGTGCATAAACGGGTTATCACCTAATGTACAATTTCTGTACATTTGGCAAAAGTGTAAATATTTATTGCACAATTTATGGTTTTTCTTGAACAAAAGCGTATTTCCCATAAATATGTACAAAGTAAACGCAATGAAAGTGGCCCTTTTAAAAATACCTATTTTGACCCATTCTGCCATAGGGAAATATTATTTCCCAGTTGTCGGCTAAAGTGCAGTGTCCTGGAAGGCAAGGACTGCTGTTGTAGTTCTTCGAGCTTTTTGTCTCAAACATTGCTGTCATTTCACTTTTTCACGCGGATTGTGACGTCTCCGTTAAAAGCGAGTGGCTTTTTTGAAAAATTCACCATTCTCATGACTTTTGATGTATCTGACACCTTTTTTCTGTTTCATTTATGGTCAAAATGGATTAAATTTTAGACCCATGGGTACTCTCCTGGGTTTAACTTGACAACAACCAAATGATTGTGTTATTGTTATGTGTTGTTCCAGTGTAAAGAACAGTCAGAAAGGATGCTGGAACATTCATGTCTGACCGTGGAAGGAGTAGCAAAAGGTGGAGGAGTGTATGCTGACGTGCTGTTTCAAGTAGCCAAGTATTGGTTCGACCTTTATGTTAGGGTAAGTTGAAAGAGAGAGAATTCTTCAGTGTGTCTATACACGATGAACGTGAGCGTTGATGCGATCGTTTACTGTCCATGTTCTGCAGAATTCTCCGCATGGCGAAGCGTTCCTCATTGAAGAACCGATACCACCTGCGAGCGCAGGAGTAATGCCTCCGGAGATGGCGCAGGCGCCGCCTCCTCAAGTAGACCACGTCGCAGCCACCGCTCCGATGTTGACATGGATCGACCCGGACACAGCCGAGCCAATACCGCGGGCTGCCGTTCAAGGGCAGTCTGCAGGCGCTGGAGCAGCAGGACCTGCTCAATATGCGCCGCCCATCGCCGTCCCTTTGTCGTTATTCACTCTCCAACCTCGGCGATACCAGTTGGCTCCTCATCACCCTGCGGCAGCTCACCACCAGATCACTCTCCAACCGCAGATGTACCACATTCCGGCGCCCACATTCCAGTTCTATCCACCACCTGCGCTCCCGGCTCAGTATTTCTCTGCCACTCCGATCCAGGTAGTTTTATTTTTCATGGACTGATATAATGTTTCATGACTTGAAAAAATCCCAAAGTGGATTGATCACTGTGGAACCATGTTTCTGTGACATTGTGTCCTGACGTCCTTGGTGGGTTTCCACACATGCCAACGTTTGTTCTGAAGCTTCGGAGGTCAATGACATTGCCAAATTTTTTTGATTGATCATTCAAGGATCATCATCCAAGACTTTAAGCTCATCCATTATTTGTATTTTATTCATTATCCTACTACATTTACCTGCAATGATGCTTCTCAGGTTACGACTGCTTCTGGTAGCCAGGCATTGACACCTCTCGCTCCACCTCCAGCTCAGGCAGTACCACAAGCTCCAGTCGTTGCAGTTGGTCCGCCGGTTAGGCCTCAGCAGCCTGGGCAGGTGAGTATTGTAAACCAGTCTGTAAATATCGCATCGATATTGATATAATAATTATTTATTTCATTTAGTGTTTTTAGAGTATTATGATTGTTTTGATAGCTGCTACAACACGGTTAGGCTTGTGCCATACGTGAAATGTTGGGTTGCTAGCCAGAGTGAATAAAAATGGTGAATGGCACTGGTTCTGATGTGGAGAGGGTTAGTTTGAGTTCACTCGTACGTCACATGTTCGAAGGAGGCTTGTTAGGTCTTCAGCCAACTAGCTTTGGGCGTTACTCCGTGTTCAGAATGGCGCTAGAATGCCCGTTGCTTGATCAGCGTGCCACTTTCAGTATTTTTCTGCACATGTCCATTTCGTAGGTGGGATTACAACAAAGGCGATATTCCGAAATCCCTTGAACATTCATTTTTGGTTTTAGGGCCCGCGCTCCCAACAGCAGGTGCCTCATTCTCAAAACCAACTGAGGTACCTGCTCGCTGCTTACCGAGTCGGTATGTTGGCTATGGAAACCCTCGCTCGCCGAGTCCACGATGACCGTCCCAACACCAAGTATGCGAGGAACCCACCTTATGGCGAGGACGTCAAATGGCTCGGCAGAATAGCTGAAAAGCTGGGTAACTGGCTCGCTAAATCGACAAAAAATGTTGCTTACATGATTATTTGCTGCGTACGTGTGTATGATAATCTTTCCTTATCATTCCAGGAACGCAATACTTACAACAGTTTTGCGTATGCGCTGTCAACAGCATAGTTTCGCCGTTCGTTCTACACGATGTTGCTCTGGAAGCTGCGCATTATCTCGCGAGGAATAACACCGCTTTGGTGGTACATCATTTGAGAACTTCTCTTACGCCTCTCGTGCAGAAATGTCAACAGATGTGAGTGAACCAACTACTCAATAACTTTGTTTAGCGATGTCACAGCACATACGTAATCCAACGATAAACAATTAGTTTTGGAGGCCCCTGGATACTAATTAACAAAACAAATATATACATCAGTTTTTCTCGGGGTATCTTAAAAACACTATTCATTGGATCTTCGAGAAGTGGAATTCCCAATTCACAGTTAAAACTTGAACTAAAAAATACATTTTTTATTTTTTTAATTTAGAAATGTCTCAAAGTATTTGTATAGGAAGAAATTACAGATAAATGTTTTGGGCTTTTTTATGTATTGTATAAGTAATCTTACATTTTCTTTATCTTGAGGGTTTCACATTTTTTGTGAATTACTCCAACAAATTCGTACACACGAAAATGTCTACTGAAAAGTTGCACAAATGAAGACGAGTTTTTGGATGAGGATGAAAGGACATTTTAGTAAAATTCTTACATAAATGTGATTTTTGTATGTTCTAGTCATATTTTCAGATTATTTATGAATGTTATTCCCATTTATACATAGAATATCAATACGCCTACTTCTCTAAGAAGGTAGCGAGTGGCCGAGCTCCTTAATTGGCCATAACCCATAGGGGTTACTTCCGTGCCTACTTACCCCCTCTTATTCACCAAATGGTTTGCACCTATGTCTAAGTTCCCTGACAACCAGGCATTCGGGACTGTATGTTGAGATAAGTGCCATGATAACGAGCTAGCTCGGGTGAAATTCAAAAGATACTATTGAATGAGACCTAATATTAGCGCTACGGTTCCGCAGGTACATTCAATGCCTTCACCAGAAGCTGTATCATCTGTCGGCCGCCGATTACGAAGATTTCATCAGCATCGTCATGTCAGCACGCGCAGCCTTCCATATAACACCAGACGGTGCTCAGCAATTCAAAGAATGGCTACAGTCCATGAGAAGGTTTGTTTTTCACCTTCATTCTCCCAAATATTTTCCATTTTCGTTTTCTATGTAATCGCTTACAATATTCTCTTTTCAGGTCCAAGTCATGCAAGAAAGAACTTTGGACTCAAATAAGCCTTATTCTTCAGTCGTCCAATGGGAAGTGACACAGGATAGAGAGCAGGTTTTATTGGCCTTGAATATCCACACCCCCATCACCTACCCCTTCACATCACATGTGCGAGTGGCGTCTTATTTTCTTCGTTTTCTCTACATATACCCCGTTGTATCGTACACTCTTCACACCCGTCTGGTTCTCCTTCCTCTGGGTCGTTTTTGGACGCACAAGATTTTTCCCCAAAACCTTTGAAAGGGCACAAGTTTTGATGTTGCAACCAATAGTTGCTTGAAAGCAACACATTTAAGAAAATATTGATAAGATGACATTTTCGACTACCAAAGTTTGATTTTTTTCTATAAAAAATAGAAAACAAATTTTATAAAAATTGAAATATTCTGCAACACACTGCATTGAATAAAAGTGTGTGAAGAAGTTGTCCATGGATATAACGTAGTTTTCAATTGGGTTCACGATCCGTCAATTTCTTTTATTTCATTATTTTTATTTATTTATTTATTTTTTTTTTTAGTTAATTTTTGTTTTTTTTTTAGGTATAGAGCAAGTGAAGATGTTGGGAAAGGATGAAATTCTATTTAAAACAGATATCTTAGTTATATTTTTATAATCACTCATTATATTCAGTAGTAAAATTATATTCCCTCTCTAATATTTATTTATTATTCATTTTAAATTGATTAAGTCAATTTCAACTGCTTCAAATCGAATTAGGCTTTGATCGAGATCTCGATTCGTTCTTCTTTTCAATTACAGTTCTAGTGGCAAATTACTGATGTCATAAATTATTCATAGTAGCGTTATTTTTGAAAAAGACTAAGAAAAATAAAAATCGAATAGGATTAGTGTACTTATTTTATTTGAAACAATCAATTTTTTGTTATTTGTTTCATTATTATCGTGTCAACTTTGTTCGTGTGTAGGTTTTTTAGACTCGACATGATATTTGCGATCTTTTCTTTCAACTCCGAAATGTAGTCGTCTGGAAAGGAACCTTCGAGAGGCGATAGCAGCTAGTATTTCAAAATGAGAATCCTCGTGCAAGGAATAATTGTTTAGTAATCATCGATGATAATGAATTCTTCGTACCTATAGGCATCTTGTATTAGGCATCATTTAATAATTATTTGAATATGGAGACAGCATAATTTGATTAGTTTTTTGTGGCTGGGCCATTATGAATTCTAACTGTATTTAAAATATTCAAGACTGTCGGGCCGTAGCTCATAGATATTATCAGGTTATAATAGGGTTAGCTAATTAACACAATTGGATGGTTGGTCTTTTGAGGAGCGTGGTCTGAATTCAAAATTCAAGGAAGCAGGGAACATTTGGTGGACTGAATTTGATTTTTTTACTCGAGCAAACCCCGTCTAGAGTGGAATCTATAGGTGGATGAATTCGGAGCACTGCCCTATCCCTCCTTTGGGCAGTGTTAGCAATTAAGAAGGTTGGAAAATTGACAGGTGTGACGCGTAGGTGCTGCTGTCATTTTGTTTTAACATGCATCACCATGGCTATTGCCATTGGCTCTTGAGTACTCTTTCCAGGAAGCAAAATGGAGTTTGATCTCCGCTTTAGTGCCTATTATTCCACCGTTAATTGGTTCCCCTGTTTCAACTGTGGTCCAACTGTCGATGATGCAATGCCCACCAAGCATGCCTTCATGTGAAATGAAATTTTTATTAACTCAAGTGGAACCCGTCCGAATATTATAAAAAATGTTTCCTCGGCATAACCTGTTTGGGTAGCTTGTTAATGGGGAGGTTGCATCGATTTTTGATTTTGAATGTCCCAAATATCCGAAAAAATTATATACCGGATGAGATTACATCAAGTTAGGTAGGTACCAAATGCGTACTTTGAACAGTTTTTCTGAATCTATTTGACGTCACAGGAGGGAGCGTTACCAGTCCTGAGGATTAGCTGCCTCATAATTATTTCTTTAGTAGGTCATCTTTGATCGGTTCTCTCAGCGTGCCAAGCCCGAATCAGGTCTCAAATTATAAATGGTTTACTGTCGGTCTTGTTTCTTGTTAAAAAAAAAAGAAGGTAAAATCATAATTGATGCAACCTCTTCATTTCCTTCACATGTTTGCAGCCATAAATCCAATATTTTTGCTGAACATTTTTAGAAGGATAATATTACATACACCGAATTCCACTCTCTAGTGAGAGAACTCCTTTGTCCAATACAGTGAATCAATGAATCTACTAACATGTCATATCTCTGGACGGTTTGAGTTGGGTGAAATAAATTCAGGCTTGGTTTGCGTAGAAAGGTTCAATATACTTGTTTATAAGATTTGCCACTTTTTTAGATAAAATTGCGGTATCTTTTTATTCCTCCCCACAAATCCTGACTTGATGGCTTGCGTGAGCTCGATTATGGCTTTGTTACTATTTCTGTGATCGTTGCTTGGGTCGTCATCTCTTCTTTTTTTTCGTGGCGCTACAATCCGCGAGGGATCAGGGCCTCCTGGAGTGATGTCAGCCAGTCATCTCTGTTTCTTGCTGCCGCTTTACAGCTCCGAATTCCCAGAATGGAACGTGCGTCTCCTGCCACACCGTCCAACCGCAGTTTTGGTCGACCTAATCTTATTCTTTTGTGGATAATTTCGTCCACAAGCTTTTGAGAGGTTCATTCTGGCTACGTGCCCGGCCCAAGGGAGTCAGTCATCCAACCTTCATGACTCTGGCATCACAATCACCATACAGGCTCATATGTCTTCGGCATTTGTTCTCCGTCTCCAGGCGAGCTCCTCCGGGTGAAACATGGCCCCCAAAATCCTACAAGGACCTTACTCTCGAACCGGCCCAATTCTTCTTCGGTTGCTTTTGTTAGCGTCCAGGTTTCATTGCCGTAGGTCAAGACTGGTCTAATGAAGTCGCTTTATAGAGGCGAACTTCTGTGGTCCGTGAAATAAATCTGCTGTTCAGCTGTTGTAGAAGTCCAAAAAACATCGATTTGCTGACTGTATTCTTCTACTTATTTCGGGTTTCATATCATTATTAGCATTCACTAGTGAGCCAAGATATACAAATTCCGCCACAGCTTCAAAGGTGCAGTCATTCACCTGTACTGTTCCAGGGACAGGCCTGGAGGGGTTTGCTGCCATTCACTTGGTCTTTGACTCATTTGCTTCAAAGCCGAATGCAATGCTGCCAACCTGAAGTGGGGTGAATGCACATTGAGTCAAACGTCCGGCCCACTATGTCCATCCTAGGGTCTCCCAACAAGTTAGTTCGTGGATAGTCAGCGTTGGTACCACCGTTATATGTGCAAACGATGAGATGTCGTCACTGTAGTAGAGGTGTTGTCACACTGCGATATATTTTCACCGAAAGATGTAATTTTTTTTTAGAACAAATTTTTGGTTTTTCAACGCATAAGAATGTAATGGAAAGTGTGTGAAAAAAATCTCCTAAAAAGCAAACCTCTCACGTTTGTGAGCAAAAGAACCTCTCCAGATAATCGCGTCTCCTAAAAATTTATATTTTCCAACATGCTTTTTTTTAAATTTGTAATACACAAATATTACACTAGACAGCATTTTTTTAAAATTGAGATTATACATTGATAAGTGTCTATGAACACTATTCAGTATGGAATTTTAATGGGCGCTACACTTAGAAATTTTCCTGACTTTCACCCAACTCAACCGGAGTTTCTTTGAATTATCGCTCGAACGCTGTCCATTTAATGTCTCTGTTCTCAAATCAAGACTCGATTCCTCCTCATGCCAGCCTCCTGTCCTCATCCAGCTCACCATCTCCACCCGAGGCCTAGCTCACACAGGCGCAATTGTTTTATTGAATATCCATTTGTCAATACCAACTTCTATTGCCTCTGAGTTGGGTCTTTAGGCCGTCAATTAATTTGAGGACACGACCCTACGTGGTTCCTTCCTTTGCAGCTGCGTCCACCTTAAAGGCACCACTCTTTAGTTCAAGATGTACCGATTTAGTTAACCCTGAACTTCCTTTAAAAATTAGTTTTCTGGTTTTGTTTAAAATAAATCCAGCATTTGTTAGTGTTGACATTGCTCCTTTTTATCTTGACAGGATTTGCTCTGATATTATTTTAATTCTTCTTATTTTTGGATGAACAAAAATTTAAAAAAAAACACCTCTTGCTCAAAACGATTATTTACTTCATTGCTCAACACATTAGAAGAGAAATAAAAATGGAACGCATTTTTTCAGCTCATTTCCTGAAGTAGCATTTTGCTATTTCTTCCGTGTTCACTACACTTTATAAAGAAAATCTTCACGTTTGAGAAAGGGAGAGAGGAAAAAATGTTAGGATTAAGACAAGGAATCAATCATCCGCTTGAGATCTCAACCCTTCATAGCGGCACGTCAACGTCATCCACCCACCCCCACCCTCGTCGTATACAGTATGTTTCATTTCGTTCAACCCTCCCACTTTCTAGACTTCGTTTTGGTTGGTCATTCCTTGAATAATCAACCTATTTATTTAAAATTCATCTCACATCAATCTCATCATCTTAGCGAACTATTCCTTATCATTGGAAATCCCCCTTTCCTTAGTTTGAATTGAGAGATATAAGATCTGATAAATAAAGATATCATTGTATATAATATCAAAACTCTATTTTAATTTTGAATCAAATTAGGTTTTTTGAGTTAGATTGTCACTATTAATTGTCTAGCTTTTTTGTATCAGTTCATTTTGTGTATCAATTATTCGTAGCCTCTCTGCTTTTTCGCTGATTCAATATTATCATTTGATTTCAAAATTATTCAAGTTAGTGTCGGGGATAATTATATTACTCTACAATTTTTTAAACGTAGAATTGCAAAATGTCTTTATTGTGGATTTCTGGTATTTTCTACTTCTGACTGAAAGACAACAGAATATTGGTCTAGATGCGTGTCCATTAGGGATCATGGGAGGTTTTGATGGTTGAAATCTTAGTTGTACGTTTGGCCTCGCCCTTCTTGACTGCCTTCTGACGGCATTCCGGTGCAGAAGTGATATATTTTGTCTAACTCTGTCGAACTCTAACGTACCTAATGATGAACTGTTAGGTCTTCCTATCTAGGGAAATGTATAAGGGTCGTCCGTTTTCAAAAGGTATATTGAAAGATGGATACATTGGTTACATGTAAAACGCCCTTGGGCCATTACAAAGTTATTATCATAGGAAAGCAAAGTAAGAGTGCCTTGTCTGCTGAAACAAATTGTCTAGGAAAGGTCAGGTGAAGTAAACAGTGTGATTGGTGTTAGTGAGAGCTGTATTAAGTGGTAAGAGAAAGGTCAACTGAAGTCAGTGGATTAGCCGGAATTACATTTTAGCTAAATTGAGCAGTTCAGAGGAATCTGGCGAGAATCAGCTGTCATCTGCATTGATTGTTGCCGTGAAAATGATCTGTTAGCTGAAGAGGCGTGGAATGATGCTCACCATTGGCTGGCAGATGGAAGTTGTGTGGTGGAGACCACCTGTTGGCTAACGAGTGGTGACTGATGTTGCTCTTATAAGGAAAGTCACCCAGCATAGGCTGATCCATCCCTCACCCTACAATCCCCGAACGGTTGTTCTCAACTTCTACATCCTCGAAGCTGTTTACTCTCCGCCAAACATTGCTCTTCCCTTACTGGAGAAAAGCAGGAAAACTACTATTACCACAATACAGACTAGCAGTACTTTGCGGGCTCTCATCGACATTTTTTACTCGGATGACGACGATAAACATGAAAATCCGAGGTTCAGAGAAGGGAATTCCGTATTTGTTGATGAACCGGTGCCTGGATTTCGAGGCACATAAAGTGGCGAGGTCAAGTGTTCAATGAAGTTAAACGTTTCCACGTTATGCTGGAATTGTTGAGCCTTCAAATTCAATTTAACTCCAGAATGACTCCATTAGATCAGTCACTCAACATTCACGTTCAATACACTATAAACAGTATTTTAAACTATAAATTATATTTTACTACTGGATTATTGATACTTTTCCCCACTTACCTTCATCCCAGTCCATATTCTAACGCTCCGTGCTCTTTTCTATCCCTTGTTGGTTTGAGGCAGTAAACGCTCTTCGTCGCTCTGGTTCAGTTTGCCAAAATTATTTTTGAAAGAATAACTTTTCTAGCTGGGAAGAAAAACTACCATCCATTTCAAATCAATTTAAGCCTTATGAAGAAAAATTTTGAATTAGGTAGGTAATCTTTATTATAAGAGATTGATATATAACCAAAATGATATGATATAACTTCTTAATTCAAATTTTATTGTTTGTAGTGAAGTAGGTTGTTAATGTGTGTTCTTTGTCTACTTCTTAATGATGATAAAAAATATATAATTAACAAAAAATTACAAAAAAAGTTTTTTTAAACAAAGCGGAAAATGCTGGAATATGAATTTTAATCTAACACGTGTAAGCAAAATAATAAAGAAAAGTATAAAATACATAGGGAGACCTGTTCGGTAGTCTAGTTATTCACATGACGTAGAATAATCTGATTACGAAGAAAAATTATCATACTACCTACTATGATATTATTATCATTGTGTGCGTATAAATACATCTTGAAACAAACATGGAAAAAAAATCATAAAAATAGATTTTTATTTATCCTTTCAATGATTTCCCTAATTTCTTGTTTTGTTCGTTTGGTGTCTGCTAGATTCCGTAAGTCGATGATTCAATTGCGTCACGTTGTCACTAATGTTGGATTTGAAATTATGAGTTTTATTCTTCGACTGCCTGCGAAAAAGTGAAGAGAGTTGTTCTGTTGAAAACTATTTCCGCTATGAATCCAGGTTTACCTACCAATTACTTTTGATTATGAATACATTTTAGTTGAAAAGGCAAAATATTTTATTTTGTTTAGACCTAAAACGTTTTGTGGTCTTTGATGTAGAAGTATTTTCTCTTAATTTTGATTCATTTAGATTGTTTAGGCAGAAAAAGTAGTAGCAGGTTATGTATTAACTTATTTTTTCAAGTTAGGAACCTGTGTTAATTATTGTGAACTTGGTGCGATGCTCATCGGTTCTTGGAATTGAGGATGAAATTTTGTTAGTACCTCGTTTGTTAAAATTGGTGTGGAAGTTAGGATTCGTTCATGGATTTGGTGTCCCCTTCACAATATTGGTTTTCTAGAAAAATGGGCCAAAAAGTCTGAATTGACATTACTATTTTACTACAAGAACTTCAGTGTTTTGTCGTGTTGTTTTGTGATGATTATTTGGCGTTTACACATCTCGAGAGTGGTTTTGGTTGGTTATTTCTTGAATAATCAACCCATGTTTTCATGCAGAATGTCTCTCTCGCCGATTTGTTTAATTTATTTGGACCTCTATTCTGCGTCATTTTGGACCCAACCGTTTATGGAACGTCAGATCTTTTGTTCAAGATCGCGTTGACGGTTTTTGGTGTATATAATTTTAAAATTACTCCTGGCAAATTCTGGAATTTGTATCGCGCGTCGGACCTCTGCACAGTCTCAGTGGTGTCTATGACCATTCTGCTATTACTTCGAGGTAACCCCGTAATTTTCTCGAATATTTCTAATCTTTAAACCGATGTTAACTTCCACACATCATTCCCCCTTTCTCCCCAATTTTGATCAGTCGGTGATCTAACTGTTTTCCGACGTTATTTCTCCGATTTCCTTAACGTTTTGACTACGACTACAAACAATTTTGTATTCACCTCAGTAGTTGTATTTGTACAGACCTTATCTTCCAAATTTTAAGAAAAGAAAAAAGTGCTCTTAACATAGTATTATATTCCCCTCTATCTTGACGGCTTTATTTTCCGGATCACTTCGTTGTCTTGTTCATGAGAGGAACTGTGTCTAGCTTCGGATCACTAGAATCATTCATTTCGAAATCAATTATTTTTTCTTATTCGATAGAACTATTATGCATACGAGTAGAATGATTCGAGACTTTTCATTTTTCTCATGATTATTTATTGCATTCATTACGTTCTGACTAGGTACGTACTCACCATTTTTGTAACTTAGGTGAATATTAGGTGAAAACGTGTTCTTTAAAATACTTAAACTGTTGACGTATACACTTGTTCGACCTCTGTCTAAGGAAATGAAAAAAAAAATCAATGTTATTTATATAATAATGATATATATCTATGTTAAATGTAGTCTTATTAGTATTTTTAACGCGTTTTGTGTTGCCTGGCTCGACGTTCAAATTCACAGCCGTTTTTTGATCTCTTTCAATTGGTTCATTTGGTATTGAAGAATATTCGATCACCTAAACGTTTTTCAATCATTCTGACTGTCGTATTCATGAACATGAAAATCGTTTTTCCGTTTCTGGCCTTCATTAGAGGTAATCAATGTCATTGTGTATCGGAATTCTATTGGAGCCTGAAATTTTTTAATATTCTGATATCCATTATATCAGCGCCACGATATTATTGACTGCATTATATTTTATTGATCCTTTTTGAGTACCGATCGCGACTTACAGCAAGTTTATCTGAACCGATTTTGATTGATTTGATTGTACAATAGCGTTTTTCTGGTTGTATTTTAAAACTATGTCTGTCATTAGAGGTTTTGAGTACATATTTAAATTAAAAAATGCAAGTGGTGACATTTTGCTATATCCTCTGTTCACGTATTTCCCTTACCCCTTTGCTTCAATAATTTTTCCGGTGACAACATCCCTACAAGGTACGGGATTACAAAACTATCAGGCGAATAAGTATCTAGAATTTTTAACCTGACTTCTTCGTTTTGATCCTTAAGGACGCAATGCTAATTAACGTAAGCTATATTTGAGTATCATCGTTCAACCATATTGAACGTAGAATGGGGGCAAGAATCATCTAAAACAATTTAAAAATCTTCATTATTCTTGTAAATGTCGACCGAAATATTTGAGAGACACATTTTCTGCAATTATTTGGGTTGTTCTTATTGATTTCTCAGTAGGTGAGCTCATAATTGAAATTAAATAACATGAAAAATTAAGTTTGGGCCCAGCGACCGGTGGGAGCAAACTTCGTTATGTAACGTGGTAACCACTATTGGATGTCCGAAGATCCAGTTACTTGTGCGCATCAACAGCGTATCGAACTTCAAGCCTCTCGATATTTCACAACGGAAACAGAAGTGACACGACGTTGATGACATCCCTTGTTCCTTGAAGATTTAACTTCAACAAGCAGAAGCGTTTTAGAGTGTTGACTGGTAGGAATCATCCCACTGACCTGTGAGTACGCATTCACTTGAAGCCGTAGATTAATCAAGTTTGTTGGTAACAACCGGCGCACATTTTCAAGGAGGCGCATGTTCATGTGTGTTTTGGAGGCGAACTGAAGCTTTCCCTCCTCCTCTCCCCCTGACCAGCCCTACGCAGTCTACTCTTTTTTCTTAAAGTTATTTTATTTTATTCATTTAGTTAATCATTTAATACACAATAGAGCAGTCTCCCATGAGTAGGCACCATTTTCACATCATAGTACGTAGAAGGCGTAGTTTTGGTTCCTTAAAATCTTTCTGAAACTTTATTCATCTTTGAAAAAGTACTTACTTGTACGCAAAAGCTCATCTATTCGATAAATCAACATGATAAAATAACAACACCCCGCTTCCTGTGAACTATTACTCGGCTATAATATCCACTCACTTACCGATCATTTTCCACCGAGTTCAAGGGGTGAAAGGTCGATTCTCAGGAGATCCCCTTCCCTTCGCTATCGCAAAAATTGATTGTTTTGGGTGATCCCGTAACCGATAACCACATTGCTCTGGAATAGATTCAGATTCTGCAACAATCCCCTTCCCACCATGTTTACCGCTAGTTTTTCGATTACCTTTATCCGTGCCTATTGACGGGCGTTCTGTGCGATGTGATAGACGACTTTAATCGGTGTAAAATTTTGTGATTTTTTTTTTCCAAGACAATTTTACGATACACCAGCTGGGGAGGCGAGAAAGTCATTATAGTGAAAAAGGTGGGCAAATTAGGAGTAAACTCGGACCAAAAATTACATCCTTATGATAAGATTATGACGTTATTTACAAAATTGGTGAATCACAGGATCATTTTTCAATTGTGTGTAGTGTCATTGTCAAAAAAATGTGTATTTTGATATAAGGATTTTCGAGATTTTTGGTACCTAGGCGTGTGGGGTATCATTTTCCACTAAATTTTGGACGCTGAATCGAATAGAACGAGTCCGGGACACTCCAAACTCACTGTTTTCCCCCATGCGCTTGGTCCGAGGAATAACCTGTGAATAAAGTGAAGAAGGAAACCGCATTTTTGAAAGAAGAGTCTGAGTATGCGCTCAGTATTGGTTCAAAATTATTTTAAAAATAACTAGCAAATCTCTCGAATATACTCGGGACTATAAAGACAGGATATGAATTGATGCTAGGTCCATATAACTGACAAAATCTTGTTTAAAGAGACTTGAAACACATTGGGATCAACTCCTAATCGCGCGAGAACGTTGTTGGCTCAACTGAGTGTAGGTAGTAATTTTTTTTTGTATTTCTCCTCCATTTACAGATTAAGAACCAACTAGTCAGCCCTAAACATGAAAATAATCGTCGTGGGCGGAGGATTGGTGAGTGAGCAAAATAGATAATTATTGGTGAATATACTCAGATGCCTTACAATCGTGCAAACAGTTTCCATGTTCGATGTCTTGTTTTTCCGTTCTAGGTGGGGTCCTTGAGTGCGTTATTTTTTGGACAGAGAGGACACGACGTAGAACTGTACGAATATCGGAAAGGTTAGTACATTTGTATTTATACCAACGTACTCAGCTTAGTGACATCGTAACAAACTCTTCGTGTGATCGACTTCAGTTATGTATAACAATTCTTTCCCGTTAGATCCAAGAGGAACGGCACAACCGGCAGGTCGATCCATCAACCTTGCTTTGTCCACGAGGGGAAGAACTGCTCTGAGTAAAGTGGGCCTCGAGGGAGCGATACTTGAACATGGTGTTCCTATGTATGGGCGAATGATTCACTCTCCCGACGGCAAAACAGCTCCAATCATCTACGACCCCGTTTATAATAATGTAATTGAATGAATCCAAGTATCAAGAACCAATACAAGAATTACGTCTGAAATTCATACTTTTCGGTAGTTTTTAATGAAAAGTTTCACTGATGGGTGCTAATGTGGAACCGATTTCATAACCAAGTTCAAAACCGCTGGAAATTATTACGTATGCTTTATTATTTCTATATGGGTCTCGCTTACTCGTGTGGACTTTTGAGTTCTCCAATGTAAATTATTTTTAAAATTGTGGTGCCATTTCACTCAAAACAATTTCATTTCAAATCAGGTTTTAATTTTTATTATTAAATGATTAGGTATTAAATGTTACTCATAGTCTCCTCCAGTGTGCTAATTTTTCGGCCGGGACCCGCCGAACTCATGTGTTAACTGTTTCATGTCCAAAATTCACTAAAAAATAAAACCCCGTAAGTAGGCGTCGGTCCCTGAAAATCTCGAAAAACTATTTCTCATTCCATTCTTTCCACTTTCAACCGTAACCTGCCTCCGTTTGCGGCAATTAAATTGATTTAACCTCGAAAATCAAGTAGAAAATGACATCAAACACGCCCTAGCCCATAAAAGTGTCAAAGTTACATTTTCAAAATACTGATTTTCACCCGAACCCGGTCATCTTTCGCGGCAATCGGCCCGGGGCCGACTTCAATCAATTCAGACTCCAAAATTTATCGGAGAATGATGACGCCTAAGATCCTAAAACCTCGAAAAACTATTATAAAAAGGCTACTTTTCAGCCATACCCTGCCGCCGTTTACTGTGATTGGGTTGAAGATGAGTGAGGCACAGTTGAGCCCAAAACGGCGATTGAGAGCAAAATTTCAGATTTTTCGGTAGAGTTTCCGCCCAGTCGGCGGACGGACGTTTCGGATTTTGATTTTACGAATTTGAGTGCAGTATCAGTTTGTTTTGCAGGGGAATTCTAGGATAAGTTATTCCGACAGGAAAACAAAAATAATAAAAAGGGCGTAATACTCCTCCAATTCAATTTAATTTGATTTTACTTCGTTTTTCCCAAATTTTAAATTTCATATCCAACTTGTGATTTTCATATTTCAGTGTATCTACTCTGTGGGCAGAAAACATTTGAATGAGCTTCTTCTAGACCGTAAGTAATCAACAGATCAAAAATTGAATTATATAGAAATACTCAATACAGCGAGGTCGTAACCGAATTCCGATGTACATACTTTTGAACATTATCATTCAACAGATGCAGAAAAACTGCCGAACGTTCGCCTAATCTTCGAGAAGAAACTCGTCAAGGTTGATCCTTCAACTGGAAAAGCGACTTTCAAAACGTAATAACCTAATGGTCATGGATCGATGATCTCAATAACCGCACATTGCTCGACAGAAAAAGTTTAACTTTTATTTGTACACCTCCAGAGAAAAAGGCGACCTCTCGGACGTTACAGGAGATCTGATCGTCGGCGCTGACGGAGCTTATTCCACTGTCAGGAGAGATCTAATAAAGGGCAGCACGATTAACTTCAGTCAACATTACATCGATCATGGATACATAGAGTTAAGCGTGCCCCCGGAAAATAATTCTAAGGTAAGAACAATAGAATTTGGGAATATACTCAATTTAATTCATTATTCTCTGAATAATAACTTAATGTTTCCATGCCTGATTTCAATCTCGCCGATTTTTCCAAAAACATGACATTCTATGTTTCAAAATGACTTGATTCAAAATCCGAAATGCCTAGATAAGCTGCGTGCAGTCTTTGCCGTTATTGGAAGTAGAATTCGTCCAGAAATCTGAAAATTTTGTGACTTCTTGTTGCTTTAGTTGGTACTCGAATTGTTCATCCCAAAAGGAGTTTTCAAATTTTTTTGGGCTTTAGAAGACGGTAGACCAAAATTGGTACGAACACTGGGTATTTTGAAATTGGGGTTTTGATGTTTTGGGGAATCGGGTTACGTTTTCCACTTGATTTTGGACACTGCATGGATTCAAATTGCCGCGAACCGAGATTGAGGAAGGTACCTTCTATGGGTCAAGAACGACATTTTGAAAATTAAAAGTAAATGAAAAGTTTGTCCAGTTTTTATTCTTATAATAAGTATGATGCATTCTCTGGGGCATTCAAGGATCAAGGATACGCTCCCTCAGACGAGCGAGAACCACCTAGAATTAAAAAAAAATATATGTGCAAAAACTTGATGCGTTTTTTGTTTTTATTATTTCTTTAGTATTATTTAGATTACATAAGAGGGAAATTTATTGAAACAACGTTGGTAGTCAAAACATCTTTTCAATTTCAGATGATTGGCAATCACTTGCACATTTGGCCGAGGGGTCAGTTCATGATGATCGCGTTGCCTAACCAGGACGAAAGTTGGACCGTCACGCTTTTCATGCCTCTGTGCACTTTCAAAGAGCTCCGAGACCCAGCGAATGTCCTCGACTTTTTCAAGGAACATTTTCAAGACGCTATCCCTCTCATTGGGAGAGACAATCTGGTTGATACTTTCATGTTCAACCCACCTTCAAGTCTCGTCTCCATCAAGGTGGAAAGATTCTAAAATTTCGGGAGCTTTTAGTGGTAAACCAGGCAAGAAGTCATTTCTAACGAGACGCCGTATTTATATTCACAGTGCTCAAGATACCATCATGGATCGAAAGTAGTCATTATTGGAGACGCGGCACACGCTATGGTTCCGTTTTATGGCCAAGGAATGAATGCGGTTTGTATTCAGATGACGCAACCCCAAATACAAAGTAATCATTCCAGCCTAGTCGACACTAAAACCCCGATGTGATTTTCATTTAAGGGATTTGAAGACTGCACGTTACTCGATGACCTCCTACATGATCACGGGTTGTCCGCTATCGAGGCCCTGGAAGCCTTTTCAGATCGAAGAAATCCTGATGCAGAGGCGATTTGTGATCTGGCCATGTATAATTACATCGAAGTAAGTGAAAACTCGAAATAATTTAGGTATTGTTACGATGTACGAAAAAAGCTGTGCTAGCTCAAATCAGGATTTCCCGTCATCATCCTGTTGTTCTACCAGCTTCTCTCTTTCATTTGATTCTTGTGCCACCTAAATCCCTGGTCTCATGGAGTGTAACATTCTCGTAACACTCTCTCGTCTAACTTAGTCATCTATATATAACATAAACCATTTTTTGCTCAAAACTTGAAAAATATGAGTATTGGCAAAGTTTCGAATTTTTCCAAGAATTTCAGCGAGCCTTTTCAGGCCAGTTATGATTTTTGAACTATTTCCCAATTAATTGTTTTTTTATTTTTTTTTCTCAGATGAGAGACTTGGTGAACAAGAAATCGTTCCTCATCAGAAAGGCAGTGGACAACTTTCTTTACAGGGTGTTATGTTCCCAATGGGTACCCTTGTATCAATCTGTGACTTTCACAAATATGCGTTACAGGCAGTGCATCAAAAATAAGAAGTGGCAAGATTCGGTACGATTGAATTGGTAGAACCGTAAGAGTAGTATGAGTACCCTAATTCCGTTTTATCCAACGGAAAACTCTTCACGAGGGGGCTCTAGATTAAGTATTTGATCAATTTAAAACATGAAATGAGACTTGGAACACAAGAGATCAATGCAGGTAAACCTCCGTATAACATATTTTCTTTTTCTTATGAACAGGTCATCAAGAAGGTCGTTCTATCAATGTCGGGAGCCATAGTTATCGTCATTACATTGATTTTGGCGACACGATCCCAGCAAATTCAAGGAACAAGCGATGGTTTTTGCTCTGCTCAGCAATAACATTTTTTCATCGTCTATTGATAATTTCACAAGATAGGTAATATAGCCTTAATATAGACGTCAAGTATTTCTTGAACATAACAAATGCATTCTTATTTTTAATAAACATTTTCCAGAAGTAAACAATATTATTAACTGTACCTATATGTAAAGAAACAAATCTCTCTCCTCCATGAAATCCGCGTTTTATTATATTTTTTACACACGTGCAAAAGCCATAAGGTGGCTAAATTTGAATGAACAGTTTAGGACGTTTTTGACATTTCCATTGCTAGGCCCATTGCACGCGGTCCTACACTTTTATTGTAAACTTACTCTTTGCCTCGTAATTTGTCCTAAAAAAAGTCATTTGAAGTTAAGAGAGAAGATGAGACCAATGTTTACGGTCAGAACTACGCAAAGCCTAAAAGTCGGAATTAGAGTCCAAGGATTTCGCCTCATTCTTCCTATTTCATTTTGTTATCCAAGTGAAAGTTAATTCACAATAGTTAATCATTCTTGGTGGAAGTATACTGTGGCTATATGGCAGTTTAAGACCCACCTCTATCGATTTAGTGTAAAACGATTTTGTAAAAAGTAATATCACACCCCCATGTCCCAAAAAATTGGGAAAAACCACTTTCCAAGTACTTACTTTAGACCTATATTCTTTATCGATGTGCTGTGATCAGGCTGTCAATTTTCAAGGACCAACTAGATCCTAAATGAAGACGCTAATAAAAATATCAGATTTCCAGAATAATTTCTAATCCTGAAAACGGCTTGGACGGCTTTTTCAATTTTAGAATTTGTACATTGACGAAGTACAAAGTGAAGATCTTTTTTTGAACTCGGTGATATAGGGATGCAAACGTGCGGTATTACCGCAATAGTAGTTACTATTATTAACGATCCTGATCAGCATTAAAGAAATTCCTACTACGTTTGAATGGATTGAAAACATACAGGAGAAAAGAGAACAAAGCATGGCTGGTAGTATTTGAATCTGTGTTAGAAAGGAACGTGAAAAATGACAGGTCTTCACGCACCTGGGGCCTTAAAAAGCTCAAAACCCATTTTGCACTTATCCTACTCGGTTTGCTGCGATTGGGATGAAACTGAGTAGAGGCCCAACTAGAGGCCAAATGTGCAAAATTTCAGATGTTATGATCGATTTTTAAAGAGATATTTTTCACGTTTCAAATACATTTTTATTAAAAAAATGAAAAATAAATACTCTTAGCCTTTCCCAGAAACATTACTGAAGTTAATTTTTTTTTTTGAGGAAGACCCCCTGTGAGAATGTTTAGCTCCGATACAGGGTGCTGATTCTTTTTACCACGACTGGACACTACAAAGTGTATCATGGAATAAGGGTCCTACTTATTCCATGGATGTGTATGAGCAATTTGGCACCATGCCAGAAAAGTCTGGGAGGGAAGGAAAACTAGGGTGGAGGGTGGAAAGGGCGAGGTCTGTGACCTTGAGGAAATCCAGGGCAGTGGGTAACACACCCCGTGGCGCCACTCGGCGGAGGGAGGCAGTACTAGCGTTCACCCTTCAGTCAACCACCCTAACCTTACCCCTCCTACCATTTGGTGTTTCACTCATGGTTCAGTTTTCGTGTTTCTCGCGTTTTGGTGACAAATGGTGACTTCGACTCGGTGTTGGGACTACTCACCAGTTTCTCGGTTTACTGAAGTTAAGCTAGGTTCATACTCATCCGTAATGTTGTGTTGCGTGCGAGGAGATTCGCGCGCGTTGGGCCCGAAAATCATGGTGACCGTTCATACTACTGCGTGCGTGTCTGAGCGCTCAGCTTCTTCGACTTCGGGTTCGGGTCATCCATGTTTGTTTGTTTGTGAGTGATCGTATGGTGCAGTGAAAAGGTGCGTGAATATTTTTTGTATTTGAATTTGAACAGATCTTTTAGAGAAGGATTTTCTGGCAATCGAATGCAAGTAAGTACCAATGAAGCCTCCAAGTCTTCTCGTTAACAATGATTATTGCATCTCCACAATTTTCGAAGTACAGATTCATGATTGTCAATTGCCTTAATCATTCCGATTTGTTTCATTAGGATGGCATCCTCGGAGAAACATATAGATTTTCTTCTCATGCTGTATGGAGCATATCTCGAAGAAAAGCAGCAGAATGAAGTAAGTAGTCACTTTATTGAAAAACCTACCTACTTTCATGATAGATTTCAAAAAACTTCAAGCTGGTAATTAAACAGACTAGCATGCATTTTATAAGTTGCACTCAACATTAGGTGGATTGTGTCATTGGCAGTATTTCAAACTATATTTTCAGGGGAGGGTTCGTCGTCGTCGTCGCCGCTGGTCGGTGAGGCCTATCTTCCAGATGAGAAATGGTCAAGGGGCGTGGGATAATCTCGTGCAGGAGATGATGGTTGGCGATCCGGCCATGTTCTCCAATTTTCATCGCCTCAACTGCTCAACACAATTCAATTTTCTATTGAGCCAAATTGAGCATAAGCTGAACAGAGATTACCTGGGCAAGGAAACCACCCCCAGTGGCCTGAAGCTGTCGCTTACCCTGAGGTAAGGAACTAAGGAATTCACCCTAGCTGATCAGGGCCTATCCATGGTCATGCTCCTATGGCTGCTGGCTGTGGGCACTTGTAAAAAAGTGTTACCCAATGAAATGGTTGTCCATGAATACCTGTGAAATAATCGTGCTTATAGGTATCTCGCTAGTGGGGACAGTATGACATCCCTTAGCTACCTATATAGGATCGGTAAATCCACGGTATCCGCTATTATCCCGGAAACCTGCCGTGCGATATATGAGGTGAGCGCTGAATAACAAAAAATAATATTTGCATTATGACAGGACCATTAGGTTCATCTGTGAGTGCACCATATTTATGTTCTATGCTTATTTCATGATAAAATACAGAACCTTGGAGTTTTAGGCTGCAGTTTCACTACATGTTACAACTACTGTTATTTTATTTAGTTTCTGCAACCTCGATATCTGAAGGCGCCTGGACAAGATGATTGGCAGCGAATTGCCAACGAGTTCTACGACTTGTGGGATTTCCCCAACTGTGTAGGAGCTATAGACGGGAAGCACGTCGTCGTCCAGGTTGATTTATGTGTACTTTTATGCTTTTTCAGCAGTGAAAATTATAACATCCTGGTCGGTCGCTATGATACTCGTGATCATAATGTCTTGTGCATGTTGCAGAACTTCCATCAGGGTGCGTCACAATTTTTTAATTACAAGGGGTCATACAGTATAGTACTGCTGGCAGTTTGTGATGCCCAGTATCGATTTACGCTGGTGTCCATCGGCTCTGCAGGGAGGGAGAGCGATGCCCGAATTTTTGAGGAAAGTGGCTTTGGCAAAGCCATATTAAATTCTGCCCTACCACTTCCCCCAGCAGGCTTCTTTGATGGCTTTTCTCATCCACTGCCATCAGTATTTCTTGGTTAGCTGCGCATTTTTTCTCATTTTACATTGATAAATAAAGGAATTGGACATACCGTCGTACATGCTGCGTGTGCTTGCAGGAGATCCAGCGTTTCCATTGTGCCCGACCCTTATGAGGCCCTTCAGTGGGAATCAATTGGCACCCGACGAGATTATCTTTAATTATCGTCACAGCAGGTACATACCTTCTCTTTATCTAGGAATAATTGTATCTAGGCCTATAGGTCCAAGAAATCAACTTCATGAATACCTGAAATGTCAGGGGTGTAAAAAGAGTACAAAATGTTGCAGAGCTCGGCGAACAATCGAAAACGCCTTTGGCATACTTGCCTCCCGTTTTCGGATTTTCCGGAGGCCTATCACGGCCAAAGTGGAAACAGTTGATTCCATAGTGATGGCAGCAGTTGCCTTACACAACTGGCTGCGCACGGATTCAATATTGAGTGGGGATTCATCTCTCGCCTCACAAGGATTGGTCGATTGTGAAGATGAGAGAGGATCCCTACATCCTGGATCATGGAGAAACGAAGCCAGCGAAGGTATGTTGTAAGCCATTTAGGGAAACTTTGTACTAGAGAAACAGTTGGGCTTGTAGCGGTCAAAACGTTACTTTGTTTCCAGCTTTGTTACCAATTGCACCTACAACATCAAGGAATTCGTCAAGGGTCGCCAAGGCTACTAGATCTGCGTTCAAATCATATTTTATGACGTCTGGACAGGTGCCTTGGCAGTGGAATAAACTACCTGCATTTCAAGCTGATGCTCACCACCAAACGTAAGTAATGTGTAATGCAACCTATAACCACTGCCTATTAAACTCTTAAACAACCTCTCTTAAACAACCAAAAATGGTGTGTGGTGTTGCAGGTGAAAGCAGAACTCAGTTAAACAAGATATAGTTATATAGATGTAGTTATATTCAAGTCATGTACCTATAGTTAGTTATATTTAACAATCAACTCAACTTGAAAAAACGAATTACCTCATATACATGTATTAACATTTACAAAAAAATTATCTTACTAATTGCTGTTTACAAAAAATTATGTATGTACAAATTATGTAAATTTACCTCAATTACAAAGAAAAAACTGAACAGAACTCAGTTCGACTAGATATAATGTATATCTTTTATATCTTGCATATAAATTAACCTTATTCACTTACTAATTATGATTTCACAATCAACTTCACTTTAAAGAACTAATTACTTTATATATGTATGACACTTACAAAAACAAATATCAGTAGATTCTACGGATTGCTATTTACAAAAAAAAAAAAAGTATGTACAGATTATGTAAAATTACTTCAATGACAAAGAAAAAACTTCGCGTAATTACTGGTTGAAGTCTTCACTCCTTTCTTCCTGCTCATTCTTCTTTAACTCCTCCTCAATTATCCTGAATATTGCTCCCTGCACTTTTCGTTTCTGACTTACTGTACAATAGATAATGATCAATTAGAGTTTTTGGAATTCCTTCAAGGTTGACAAGTAGATACACAAACATGACGCATGCTGTATATTGAGTAGAATGCTAAATAACATTTTGGCAACACTAGACATAGATTAATAATACGTACCATGCCAACACAATACCGAAAACCATCACATATCATATTGACAGCGAGGATGGGCCTTATAGTTTTGTCAAAAATGTGAGCTAAAAATGAGCATTGTCAACATGAACAAACAAATAAATAGGCAGCAGACACATAGGCCAGTGTCTCACCCAGAGCAGTTATTACCTGACAGGCTAGTTCTGCCTGTATGGGCTACCCACTCGCAGAAAGTATTGAATGGGTCTGGGGGGTCACTGTGTTTCTTCAAATGTGAAAGTACCATATCTTGAAAAGGGGTCTCCACTGTTTCCAATTGAGATCCTGTTGAGACAAGCTCAGTTAGTTAACTTGAAGGTACCTACTATGAGGTCCACACAAGAAGCGCGTAGTGGTATATAAGCTCACTTCGTTTACGGCGGCTGGGGACACGTGAGGTCGGCTGGGAGCCCAAAGAAGTTGGGAGGTCTCTGGTCTCTGGAATTGCCAAATCTGGACAATGAATATTGTTACATTACTGTAATATACGAGCAGCGTCAGGAAGCACATACTCAGCGTTGAATAATAAATTCTTCACTGACCATTTATTGTAGGGTGGGAAGCGACCGGAGAGGGCTGCAGGCTTCGTATTATTTCAGAATCTGAAACGTGAATATCGACATATTCAAATATAAGTGTTGCCATTTTGATGAAGTAATAGTAGCTTGGCATGGCGCCCCTGATATACCGTGATTAGAAGATCAAAATATTTCATGTCCTACGGCAATAAAGAAACATTGAACCATCAGCCAACAACTCACTTGTAATAACATTCGTCTGAGCAATCGTCGAAGGAACCGGAGTGTGCTGCAGGCTTCGTATTATTTCGGAATCTGAAACGTGAATATCGACATATTCAAATATAAGTATTGCCATTTTGATGAAGTAATAGTATCTTGGCATGGCGCCCCTGATATACCGTGATTAGAAGATCAAAGTATTTCATGTCCTATCGCAATAAAGAAACATTGAACCATGTGCCAACAACTCACTTGTAATAACATTCGTCTGAGCAGTCGAAGGAACCGGAGTGTGCTGCAGGCTTCGTATTATTTCGGAATCTGAAACGTGAATATCGACATATTCAAATATAAGTATTGCCATTTTGATGAAGTAATAGTATCTTGGCATGGCGCCCCTGATATACCGTGATTAGAAGATCAAAGTATTTCATGTCCTATCGCAATAAAGAAACATTGAACCATCTGCCAACAACTCACTTGTAACATTCGTCTGAGCAAACGTCGAAGGGTGGGATGTGGAAGCAGGGGAATCATACCACTCCCTCCTCGAACCCTCCAATTCGTCATACTCAATCACAACTGTTATGAAAAAGTTAAATTAATTTAATTCTGAGGGATTGTTAATTGCAAAAGCTTTGCAATCACATCTTGTAGCGTCAGGTCTGATTCTGTGAACAACCATGTTTCTACCATGGTGGTTAAGAGAAAAAATAATTGGCAGTAGACAGTGATTTACTTACGCGAGTCTTCAGCTTCGCCGGTATAGTTACTAGCTGTCCTGTAACAATGAAGAGTTTGTAACTAATTTGTTAGACGCAGTAGGAAGGTGCACAGAAAACTATCTCGTTTAACTAGCATAAATGTTATCAAAAAGTTACTCCGCAGGAAGAGTGACTCCTTCGCTTTACTAGCAATCCAACCTTTTTGAGTCGGAGTCCCCCTTCTATAACAATGAAGAACGGTTTGGGACTAGTTCTATTATGGTCATCTTGTTCTAGACTATTAAAATATTTTCAACTATACGGACATATTACCTGCGGGCCTCCACCGATGGTTTGAGGAAGTCCATCAGTTTCATGAAGGACTCCACAGACGCCGAACTCTTTCTGGCTCCATCTCCGCTCTTCCCTCGGCGGCTTCTCATTTCTCTTATATATCGGTCCCTCTGAGTCCTCCATCTCTTCCTTGCTTCGTCTCCTGCAATGTTTTGATCACAAATTAACTATTCCGTTGCTACTCACATAAACGGTGTATGTAATCCTTTCCCTTCTATAGTCAAAAACTACTTACCGCTCACGTTGAGAGCGTAGCCTATTTCGGCCCACGCTTTCTCAACCATGGTCCGGTTTCTGTAAAGTTGATTCCTAAAATCATATATTTCCGGTCGACACCGGACCTCGTCCACTAAATCTTCTAAAGTATATATAGACATAGTAGGTAGGTAGGTGAATTGAAAAATAACGTAATAATAATAATAAATAACGTAATAATAATAATAAATAAAGCTTGAACACAAGGCTTGAACAAGGCACATAAGCTTGAACCACCTGATAAAAACGCTATCAGTATTCACCCGCCTTCTTCTCCTTCCTCAACTGAACTTCTTGTTCGTCTTCAATGTTGTCACACTTTTGTACGCGCGTTTCTGCGTTTGAAAATCAAATCTTTTTGATCTCGAACGGAGGAATCCGTACGCGGCTCCGCCCACTGAATGGTCGATTCTGATTGGCTCTTCACCCAACGCGTATACCTGCGTAGTCCCTTACGGATGAGTATGAACCCAGCTTTACTCCCAATCAAGGCTAATGACGAAACATGACTTGAAAGAAAACCGCGCGAGGGCCCGTGAGCCCGTTACACGGTCCTTATCGCTGGTTCTCTCTTAGCCACTGTAAACCGTTATCGATACGATTATTGTGCTTCGTCTTTTATACTGATCGAGCCCTCCAACAGGCACAGGTAAGCACTACATCATATAACTTCGAACAGCCATCAGTAGTTTTGTACTGATTCTACTCTTTAAGTTTAAAAAGTGGCTCAACGGCTCGAAATTGAGGGATCTTTGAACTTTTTCCATGGCCGTAATAAAATGCGATAAAAGCTAGAATCGGGACATTTTTGAACTTTGTAAATCAACGGGCGCGGCACAGTTGAATACTGATGAATATTGATAAATATGATATTTTGATAGTTCGAAAGTAATTTTAATTTGCCAAATATTTTGGTTATTCATCGCCAGCCGTAAGTTCATGACTGTCAACATGGGTGCGAAATAATGAAAATATTAATTCTGGCACCTCGTTGTCCGCTCAATTTAAATCCAATTTATTCCAATTGGAATTCACGTCCAAAGTTCGTTTTCATTACACTGGAGCGCTGCCCAGAGAAATCAGCTGTTCGTACGATGGCTCCAAAATGCCATCTGCCCACGATCGATTTGACGTTGGACAATGTTTAATTAAACTGTTAGAGATGTTAGAGAAAACGAAGAATCGTTCAGTAGTCGCCTGCCGTTAAGCCCTGTAATAATATAACTACCAACAGTTGGTTGTCATATAAGGCAATTTATCTCAATGACAATTCTTTCCTAATTGATTGTACTACTGAACTGCCCTCACTATTGCCCTCAAGCTAATCGGTTAGCAAATCAGTTAGGGTCAAAATTTGAGCCTTTGTGACACGTTTCAGTTTTTCGTCCATTAATTTTCGAACGGTTACTCTTGGATGAGATGTTTAAATAATTCCGTCCGATATTGAACAGGAATTGAGGATCTTGATTTGGAGTAGTTTGCTGTTGTGTTACTGTCTTTTTACTCAGACGTGATTAATTTGATTGCCTATGGTGAATGGCTATAGAATGAGATTGAGTAAGGTAAATGAGGTTTTTGTGTGAAACGCCTTAATTCTAACTGCCTTGTCAAATAATTCAATGAGTGGACGAACGTTTGTACATGTATTATTTATTTGTATTCTTATATTCTTAATATGTTATATTATATGTAAAATATTAAGATAATATTAATATAATACAATGACGTAATATAAAACAGAGAAGAGCCAGCAGAATGCAGCTAATAAAGAGGGTTGATCTCCTGGAAAAGCTCAATGACAAATGGGTTAGCTCGTTGAGGAATAATGAATTCCTGTTGAATTAGAGCAGATAATAACGACTGCCTGCGAGATGTTTCGGAGTCCGCGCAAGTCCGTATCCGCATCCGCGGGGGACCCAGATTCCTTGTTGTAACCTACTCAATGAACTCGGCTTTGAAAAGTGTTGAAATCGTGATAAAAAAAAACCTTAGTGTTTTGCTAGAAGCAATTACCGTTAATTGAAATGAAGCAAACAGCTCAGCGATTATAATCAGAAGAAATCCATGGACAGCCTTCTCAGTTACTCTTATCACACGATCCTTGTGAAATACTAGGGACTTTATTCATCCTGATTACCATTCCTTGGAAGCAAATCAAGCTAGTCACATATATAGACTATCGGATGAAGAAGTATTTTAGATAAAAATTTGCACATTTGTATTGGAAAACGCTGCAAATTCTTTCACACAGGTTGGTTATTCCTCGGACCAGGCGCTTGGAGACTCATTTCTTCAACATAAGGAAAATGAAAACAGTGGGTGTGAGGGTCCCGGACCAATTACAATATATTCAGCGTCCAAATTTAGTGGAAAATGGTACCCCACACGCCTAGGTACCAGAAATCTCGAAAACACTCATTCGAAATTGGTAATAGGTACCCATTTTGACCCATACCCTCATCCAGAGGGCGCCAATCATATCGAGACCCATTTCATTGGATTCAGCGTCCAAAATTTAGTGGAAAATTATACCCCACACGCCTAGGTACCAGAAATTCCGAAAACACATATTCAAAATGGGTAATAGATACCCAATTTGACCCATAACTTCATCCAGTGGGTGCCAATCGTTGTGGGACCCATTTCATTCGATTCAGCGTCCAAAATTTAGTGGATAATTATACCCCACTCGCCTAGATCGTCCAAAATCTCGAAAATCCATTTTTCAAAAAACACATTTTGACCCCTACCCCACCCAAATTTGGTCCGATGGGCTACTAAGTATCGAGGACCGACCTAGGCCGGGAACAGACCCCTGACCCAAATTTCAGATTTTTAGAAAATTTTCTACTACCGAAAACGGCGCGTACGGCGGACGGAGATTGGACTTTTTTGATCTAGACACCATGAAACGTCCAGAAAAAAATTTTGAGCCGAATCGGACCTTTTGCATGAAAACATAGGTTGATTATTCAAGGAATAACCAACCAAAACGAGAACAACCTATTTTGCGATACGATGATATTTTTGCAACCAATTTGTATTTAATCATTTCAGTTTTATTGCTTTGACTCTTTAATGTTGTAACTTTGTGAATGAGAATTCTTTGGTTTTCAAAACTAGAATGTCCGCGTGCACTTTGTTTGACCATCATGAACAAGTTTGTTTCTTCGTCTGTTTTCTCTGTCTATGTAATGTTCTCAATTTTTTCCAGTTTTAGTAAAAGTTTCCACAATCGGCGCAGGTCAGCTGGTTACCGGTCTCGCACGAATTTCTTAATGCATTAATGAACAGGAGGCCATTCGCTGATGCTAAATCCAATGGCAGACGTGTGGTTGTTCGAGACATAAAAGTTTCAGTGGTAATATTATAAAATCTAGTTATACTCGTGTACTCGTAATTTTCAACCAAGATTCGAATATCGGCAGTGTTTTTTGGAGCATTCTCCTCCAGACGAGACAATACATACTTAACTTGCCAGATGTTTTCAAGTGAAACAGTGTTAAATTAATATAAGTTAAAATTATTATAGTATACCTACCTCATAAAACCTACCTTGTTAAAACTTGAAAAAATTCACCTTCCGGTCATGGCCTCTCCCATTAGTCTTTTAACAGACAGAGATAAGTACGTGTATTTATGTTAAGTTACTAACCACTAAACCGCCTGCCTACCTACGTCCTTTGTGTAAAAGAATTGGGAAATTGCGCTCACATAATATTTTTATACTCGAGAAAAGTGGTAAACTGTCCTGCCAGCTATTCCCCACCAATCGTGAGATTAACTGTCCGGAGATTCTCTAAATTTACAATTTTCTAGTTCGTCAGGATTTTGAATATTTTGAGGAATAGCGATTAAAGTGATCAACTTTCCGGGTTCCTTGAAGAGGTCCGTAGTTCAAGTGCCGAATAGAAATACACGATTTGTTTTCTCTAGTGAGGATGTGATAGTGATTGTGAGATAATGTTCATGATCACATTTACGTAGCAACGTAGCAAGCTGAATGAAATGTGGAGTCGTTGGGATTAATTTATCTGGCAAAATATTCCTCGAAATAAAAATGTAGTGACACAGCCCCCGGAGAAATTATATGGTGCTGTTCATAAGAAATTGTAGTATTCCTTGTGTCAATTTTTTTTTTTACGCAGATGTATATTATTTGGGATTTTTAATCTTTTAATCTACTCTTTCAAAACTGAAAAAAGACTTCCCTGAGCCGCTGATCATCAGAGTCTGAATTCCATTAGTACCCTTTCTGTTCCCTGATGCTCTGTTGCTGAGCAGTTAGAGATGTACAGTTTTCCCGAAAATCGAATCTTGCTCTTGGCGAAACGATGTGTAAAATCGTGTAATTTGAGGCTCAATTACAAGGGGTGTTTCGACTCTTCGTTTCCAACATATTTACGATTATTTCTTGTATATGCAAAGAGTCAATCTCTCCAATTTGGCCTAAAAATTTTTTCTGGGCGTCTCAAGGTGTCTATATCAAAATTATCAAATATCCGTCCGCCGTCCATGCTGATTTTGGTAGTAGAAATTTTTTTTTAAATCTGAAATTCGTTTCAGGGTCCCGGGGAAATTAGGGGTCAAAATGTGTATTTCAAAAAATGGGATTTTACGATTTTCGGCGATCTGGGCGTGTGGGTTATCATTCTTGACTAAATTTTGGACGCTGAATCCAATAAGGCGGTTCCCGTAACGATTGGCGCCCACCGGAAGAGATTATGGGTCAAAATGGGTACCTACTCACCTATTTCAATGTGGGTTTTCGAAATTTCCGGTACCTAGGTGTGTGGGGTACCAGTTTCCATTAGATTTAGGCCGCTGAATCGATTGGAATGAGTCTCCAAGCTGCTGGTTCGAGGAATAACCAACCCCTGTTATTTGATTTTTGTCACCTTAATTTGAATGTAGGTATGCTTGAACTCAACTGCTTGAAAAGTAACTTTAATTGAAGAACACTGTGGTAATCTTTTTCCACCTTCCACTTCTTGCTAAAAACATGATTTGACGATACATTAGTACCTAACGCTTATTCTGAAAGTATCCTCAGATTTGAGAATGCTTTAATGATGATTTCACTGAGATATGGTTAAATATCGAAAATAATCTTAATTCTCCCAAATCTCAAGAAAGAAAGTGTAAGGAGTTTTTATTTGTGTCTCAAATCAGTTCTGGAATTCATCCCTGGGAAGATTTCCACCCTTAAATGATCCGCTTCCTTATATTTTTCTTAATTATTAAAAATTACCTTGTTGGTAGATATCGTTTCTATTGCAAGGAGAGGTGTTGGACGACTTGTTCTTCCGTCGGAATTAAATGTCTCAGAAATAATTCCCGAAAACTCAGAAAAAGTAGTCAATATTTTTGGGTCTCGGTTGATTCTCTGGTGGGGCGCTAATTTTGTGTGTCAGTCATACTCGTAATTTCACTGGATTCTCCACGGTGATTGCACTGTCAGAATCCGTCAAGCATCGGATGTTCCTTGTAGGTTTGTGAGTCACGAATCTCGGTAGGTACGTGCTTTCCTCGATGACAATCCTAACGACCCGGCCGTTTAGTGTCCATTCTGGCGGTGAAACTCTTTTTGCGTTCATTGAAGTTTCCCACGAAACCGCTGGACCATGGCGCATTTTGACCTTTCCTGTTTGACTCATCTGGTCATTTGCCCCGATCAGCAGTGTATTGTTTCATTGAGGCAGGGGCGAATTACTAGTCACCTGTGTCGTCTGTGTTGCCTCCTCCACCCATCGCTAGTTGGGATAGCCTTTTTCGTGGCCGAGGTGACTCATAGGTAATCATCGGCATTATGATCCGCTTCTGGCTCGTTATCGACAGGACGTCCTCACGATCCCGGTTAGTTGCTGCCCTCTAGCGAAACTGTTGGGAACACAACTCAAGTAACAGTGGAGGAAGGTATCTACGTCCTTGCCGACTCCCCCACCTTTCGGCCGTTCCGCCTCTCGTTCCAGGCAGCCAGTTGTTTTATCGTTCGCCGTCAACGCCAGGTCATCCGTTGTTTTTGAATCTAGTGTTTTAAAACTCATGGTGCTGGACGCTGTAGCGGCGCGGTCGGTGTTTTAGTGGTGCTCTTTTCAAAACCTGAAAGTTCCTCCTGCAGCTCGGGTAGGCACGACACATTTTGAATCATTTTTTATATTTTTGTATATTTCACATTAACGATAGACGATGATTTTAGGTAAAGATAAGTACCGGTAATTCCTCACCGACGTTGCTACACATTTTTTAAGATCAAGGTAATCGAAGGTTGCACTAAACAGCAGCTGCCGCGACTGACTTACTGCGACCGTTACGTATCGCATGAATTACCTTTCCTCATACCAACCTACCAGTGCAGTTTTGTTTTTGTCACTTTTGGTCGTCCAACCGGATGAAACTTTTTGTCTCGCTTGCTCCTGTTTCGACACGACCTGCCGCCTCTGTTTCACTATTGCAGTCACATCCCGTCAAGGCGCTCATCCCGTGACACGACGTTGTTTTCAGATTCCCAAGGCCGTAAACTGCCCACATCGCACTTCCACAACGGTCCCTCTGCCTTTAAAATTGTTTTTTATGGAATTTTCCTGGGTGTGATATCCTTTGGGGATTTCATCATTCGGTCACCCTAGGGCCTAGACGAATTATCTGACTGGGAAGTCACCCAAACTCCAATCATTGGATTTGTGAATCCTCGATTTCGGCATGATGTAGGATGAAATCAATACGAGTTACGGATACGCATTACCAACTAGTAACTGATCATTGTACTGCATTTGGTCTTCCACATCTTAGTAGTTTAACAGGCGTCTAATATATACAACGCATGGATTTCGTTTGTAACTGTTAGATTGGTATTTGAGAAAAATTGTCCTGCTGCCATCTGGAGAGGTAGTTTTTGCATTTACCATTGTCACCTTAAGAAATCGATTCTACTGCTCATTCCTGTCACGACGTGCTCGTAGCATTTTTATAAATAGAGAATTTTTTTTATAATTATTCCGATTTTATTTTGTTTTTTGTGTTTGCGACCTTACTTGATTCACTAACAACTCTTTTGTCGAGCCCTTGGACTCCGTCAAAAAGAGCACCAAATCTCCCAAAAATTCCATTCATTGATCAGAAAAGTTAATTCATTTTCTGACGGTCTGAGTTTCCGGGTTTTCTGCGGTTTTAAAAATCTTTCCGCCCCTAAATGTGGCCTTTATTTTACATTACCCAAGTCCTTAACGAGTTCTCTTTTAGCAAATGAATAGCAAAATCGATTCCTAGAAGGTTGAAAAACGTGAGCGCGTGTTATCCATGTCGTCAGCATCTTACCTCTTTTCAATGAAATCTTCAATCCACTTTGAGAAATATATGATAAAATGAGAGTTCTGTTGAAAAAACTGCTGAAGAATAGAAACCTCGTAGTCTTTTAATAATTTCCAGCACTTACTTGTGTATGAGGGATCGTTTAAGATTCGTTTGTTTCGTGAGCTTACCTTGGTAGGTAGTCGGAGTTTATAATGAGCTCCAGATGTTTCCTGTCTGGCCCTCTGCGTGTTAGGGTTGTTTTAAAAACAGTGAAATCACTTTCCCCTCAACGTCTATTTACCTCCCATGCGCCCTCACATTACACTCGAGTTAATTTGAAGGATACTGACGTCCCTGCTTATTGTTTTAGTTTTCAATTGAATCTGAATAATTCAGAGGAAAAACAATTTTGGTTGGAAGTAAAATGCCTCTGACCATTGAAACATTATGCGCTTTAGACATTTAGGTGGATAAACCAGTATACTTGCGACTTCAGGGAGGTGCGTTCTAATATATACTAATTTTCAAGGGAACTTGTTTCCTTCGTCTTAAAACTTCTTCAAAGAAAGGCTTACACACTTCAGGCCCACAATCGAAGTAGAAGGGAAGGAGGTTTTCACCCTACCTATATTGGTTGTATAGATCTGCCTCTCATACATGATAGTTGCCTCCTTTCCTGGCGTATTTCCCGTTTCCAGAATTGTTTTGAAGCATGGATCGTTCTATTCATTCTAACCGAGAAAACGCCCGACATGTAAATGCGAGGAGGGGCACTGTTCCGTAAAGTAATAGAGTTGTGCCTTGATGCGTGGTACCAGTGGTGGTGAGGCAACGAGCACGTACTTGCGTGCTAACGTCGCGTATCACTAGGATAAGAAGTTGTTACGTACGACGAGTTTAAAGTCGTATCACCCTTCCCGGGACCTTTGAGGGCTTCTTTTCATTGAGGGCGCCTCAAACTAAACAACTGGAATGCTCATCACTTTACGCTATTATTAAAACTGCCATTCTTCAAATTACGTATTTCTGTATGATTCACTCAAGTTTTTTGTGTAAGAAAAAAAATGTTTGGTTTGATTTTGCTCTGCTTTTTTCGGAGCTGACTTTCTTCAGCAGAGAAGTTAATCCGTGTTTTAACTAGTTTGATTGCATGCAAATTACCGTTGTTACAATAGACCGTGTCCTATTTGAGTCGATTTTATGTTTTTTGAATTATTAACTTATCAAGAATAGATAAATTCATCAATTCCAATATATACAATATATAGACCAGAATATATATTCCTATTCCAATATGAATTGGTTTTGATTGGTTATCATCTATTGACTACCTAATATTGTATATATTTCTGACAGTCAATGTCTCATCTATTGAATTGATCAAAATTTCGACGATTTTATTGCACATTGATAATGCAATTTCGCTCTTTCCTTCTATATCTTCTTTATGAGACAAGAATAGGCTCTGAAGCCAACTTCTTCCAAACAGAAACCGCTTAATTAAGGTCGCTATGAAAAATTGATTGAGGTTAGAACATTGATGGACTACAAATAGCCTATCATTGATCCTACTTGTCTTGGTTAGCCTATTGAAACTGGCCGAAGAATGGAAAAAGACCGTTTCGAAATAACCTACTTTTCGATGGATAATGACAGAGAGCGGATAGTCACGATGGATAGTTCTTCGGACTCTCTCGTCTCGACCTTTTGTTTGAAGTTTCCAGTGATAGTCCGGAAAGAAGCCTCGGCGATCCTTCATTCGACCAATTTTCTTCAAAGAAAGGCCGGTACGGTTAGCATTTCAATGCCTTCGTCTTCGTAATCTGGCTTTTGCAATGTTACGCCTTCGTCAGAGTGGGAAACCTCTAAGATGTCCAAACCGCTTATATGGGAATTCTGTGTTTCAGTTCAGCTATTTTCACTCGCGCCTCCATCCCTTATTACTTCTTCGTTGGTAATAAGTTTTACGCTGAACCAATGAACCATGTACTGTCCGTAGCTGTTTTGAAAAGGAGCAGGAAACCAATAAAAGCTAATAACCTGTAGCTTGATGAAACGGTATCAGGAACAGAACAAGGAGTTCGAATTCTGGAACCGTCCTTTTCACCCTGAGATGGGAAAAAAATTCTATGTTTAAATTGATAACAATACCGTTTTTTAGACTAGAAAAATAGAGGATTTCTGGTGAAATTCATCCAGAAAGGTACAATTAGGTGCAATTACTCATCAGTATTTCAATTGATGTGAATTTCATTCGTATTAACTATTCTGAATGTGAATACGTCTACCGCCGCGATGAAATCATGTGATGGGTTTAAATTATATCAATGTGGGACAGAGACTATGTATGATGTCCTCCTGTGGTCCTCGGACGTCAATTTGAATAGAATAGGTCGATGAATGTCCTACTCAAAAGTTTTTTATGCAGGATAGTAGAGCGTAATGTTTCCAATAACCAATCCAGGTTACTTAATGAGGTATCTGACACATGAGTCGCCGATCTTCGGGCTTATAATATTGACGACATAAGTCAATCAGGCCATCTTTGAACCCGATTAGGGAACAAAAGCTGCTGAGTTAGCGGCCAATTACTTGGGGCCCTAATTATCAATTATGTAACATTCTCAGGCTTGCGTCTTGGTGAACAATGGGTGACGTAACCTGGACACTTTGAGGCTTCTTGCTGGTCTAACTCGTGAGGCGGGAGATGAACTTAGATAATGTCACTTTTCGCATGAGTTCCATTGGAAGGTTGCGTCTTGACAGACCTAGGTCCATTGGCCACCCCAAAAGAATCCTTTAACTCGCCTATGACTAACCTCATATTGCCCGGAACGCGGGCGGCTACCTCCGGAAGTAATATAACCACCATTGTTCCTATCTGACGCCCGGATGTCGAAACAAAACACCGGCTCTACGTTGAATAACTGTCTCACATGCTTCTAGTACCTAGGTTCTGTTTTACTTGAAAAAAAAAAAATAAATAAATAAATAAATAATAATAATAATACTAAGTGTGAGCTTTGAGCATATTGATTACATTTTGTCTTCTCTGGCTTCCGGACGAGGTGACAAATTTTAACATCAGGCTGCATCATCTCCAAAAAGGTTCTCTAATTAGACTCATCAGAACATGAGCTAACATCTTAGAGGTCTGGATGGACGGGTGATCTCAACAAAAGGCCTAAGAGGACCCACACAGAAATTTAGGAAGCCTAGAAGGGATGAAGGTTGAGTCCTGGAGGCCCAAAATGCAGCACAAGACGAAATATCACGTGATAATAGGGTTTCCAGCTCGCCTTTTCCAATTCAATTTTGGTAACTCATTCGAGATGAAAGTGATTTTCCCGAGGTAAACTCTTTCCACATTAGGATGGAAGATAATTCAGCTCTGAGCGTTTACGAGTGGTAGTAATGATGGATACTGTTGCGATTGAATATTTGGAATTAGCGATCATACTCCGAATGATTCGTGAAAAATCCAATGTTATCTCTGAAAAGAAGTACTTACTCTAAAATCCAAACTCGTGCGATTTGGATGACTTCAACTCATTGCAGGATTTAGCGGTTTCAGTGTCTTCGAAAAACTTAATGAGCGCTTTCAAGGTAGTAGGAAGATTACTAATTATTAAGACTGACGCGAGACTTATATCTGCAGAGTTTCGTATTCTAATATGCGCACTGAAATATTTCAATATCGTTTCAATTATGCCTGAAGTACATGAGGCATGGGCTGATGAAACCCAGATTGTATCCCCCATACGACCCGCCGTCTAATTTATCAATTCAGAGCCCTATTGGTCGATGACTCCTTATGAGTTCGGTTAAATTTGTCATAATTTATAGATGCCGAATCGCTGTGGCCATCACCCCCTCCCTTCTCAGTCAAAACTGTTATGCAACTGTATGGATGTTGAACTATCTGCACTGTGTTCAAGCTGTTTCAGCCCTATTCATTATTTTTCATCCTCTTCGGGTCAACTTCTTACGCTTTTTTACTGCCATGCTGCTCATGATTTTCTTCATTTGCGTCTACAAATTTGGTCGAGGCTTGTGTACGTTTTTCCTATTTATTGTCGAATTATGTCGTTTCTGTTCTTCCAACCTACTTTATTCCCAGGATGAACAAAATACGGAACAACTCTGGATGCCTTTTCATCTTTCGCTCTTGCAAATTGATATAAATAATCCTAAATGATGATAATTATGATGACGTAACAACCCTAGCGTAATAAATAAATATTCCTTCAACCCAATGCTGATCAAATTTTCTGAGAATGGGAAGAGAACGAGAACTCCAAAATAGTTCGTCTTTACATTGCCAACGTTCTGCTTGTAAACGGGGGTTGGCTTATTGGTTAGAAGCACATCGTCCTTGCTATTGATCGAATGGTAACCGACACGGGCTCGCACTTGTATGGTACGAACAGGGAAACGGTGTGGTTGAACTGACAGCTAATATTGGGAATCCTTTCTTCGTGATAGTACGTTGGTGCCTAGTTCGACCAAACTCGAATCCTCCATAACTTTTTCTGGGGGTCGTAGTTCCCCTAGAAGGAAGTTGATCCGGGTACGTTTTAGATTTTTGGGATGATTCAGATTGGCCGAGAGAAATCTAGGTTTCCTGAGAGTTAAACAGGGAAACTAACATTCTATCTTCTTCCCTTGAGGAAGAAACTTTCAATACAAAAACTGCTTTCGTGCAGCCATTGCCCAGTTCTTTCCATTTAACGAAAGCGGCATGATCTCGTCACGCAATTAGTCATTTGATTATGCTCCTTGTGAGGTTCTGGGACAAAATCATTGTTATTACCATACGATTTAGCTCAACCACGCGTGAGGCCAGTGATTCAACAGCCCAACAGGGGTCGTGGGTAGATTGCACGTGAGTTTCTCATCGCCTGTCCGTCTGTTATTTTCTGCTATACCTACATAAGTTGCTCAACTGACAACCTCTTTGATAGATCTCGACCTATGCGACCAAGTCTTCTGCTAACAGCCGTTCTCAACCCTCGACCATTTTTTGTTCACTTTTTCGTTTCGAGTCCCGTTTAGTATTCAGTATGACCCCATTTCCACCGTCTGCTCTCCTTTTTCTTGCGTCGTTCTCGCTGCAATTTTAGGTCCACATCCGTTCTATAGCGATGTGACCTTCCTATTCAGTCGTTTCCGAACTACTCCAACAGCTCTAACCCTGTTTACGACCACCTTCAATTGAATTCTTCTCTGTAACACATGACGGTGTGTGCCAACATTCAATCATATCATAGCCACGATCCCATCTTTTTGTTACTCGCCTCGTAGAGTGGGTGGTCGGTCTCAACGGCATGTGATTAATTCAAGGCCGTGCTGCCGTGGTAAACAGTGAACTATTACTCAACTTGAATTGGTTGGTGTCTTTTATATTGATCGTTCTGAATGGAGAAATGCTTTTCTCACACCTCCTAACTGATAATCATGCCAAGAATATTGGGATAGCCTGATTTTTAGAACAGTAATGGGATAACAATTGGGAACGACTAACCTTGAATTCATTTTTCCTTCAATAGCACTTTTATCCAATCAGCAATTTTATTTTCTTGACAAACAAAATTATTCATATTTTTCCAAATCAATATTGGACCTTTTAGCAAAAGAAAGGCCGTAGAATCCTTATGTGAGTTTCAGGTAACTTTGAATACGTAATTTTGATACTAAATTCGATGAATGATGCTCGATTAGCTTTTCTTAAGTAGAAGAAGGTAAGAAAACTCATTAGCTTGAAGTTATGTGAGGTTCATCAAACATTTCACGATTGCGTTTAGGTATAGTCTCCTCATAATTTGATCAAGGAGATATCAGCAATTGTGTTACATTTTGTTCGTGTTAGTCAGCAACACGATTGTCCAATTCCACGTATCTCCTCTGTGTAAGCAATTTTCAGTTTCGTATAATATTGTGACCATCTATTGGTTGATTGATATTAATACCCTGTTACACGAAATAACGTAGATGTCCTTGGAAGATCAAATTTAGATAGTAATTCGACGGGATTGTAATGCCGTTTAGGTATCGACTGTATTTTGCACTCTGACTGATAAGGTCGAACGGCCAACGACTCGTAAACATGCAAAATCGACGCGTTTCTTTTTCACCATGTTCCTCAATCACTTTAACCTTAAATAACCGTTCATATTATGAACGGTTGGTGTATCTGAACAATTTTTACAATTTATTTCTGCAGCACGAAACGTGGATGTTGCGCGGTTGACACAAAAGGAAAGATGCCCTCGTACAGAATATGCAACTTGAGATTGGAGGTAGTCGAGCCCGCATTCCTCTCCTCCATAGGCTGCGGGACGATGCTATTTTACGGATCTTCAGTTGAGTTCTCTGGTTCTCCCGTTCATTTCACTCCAGGGCATAGGAAAACCAGTTGTAGACTTGCCCGCAAGTTTCTTTCCGTTGGCGCGAACTGACCTATTTACACCAAAGGACTTGGTTAATCGAGCCATCAAAAACGAGTGGTTGGTGCCGTTATCTTTGCCAGAAAGTCTCTTTCAAGGCAGGAAGCACTTCAAAGGCTTGAGGAACCTCTCCCGTTCATTCTTCATTAATTCTATCAAACAGGTATTCTCATCGTTGCCCCCCGTGCGCTTGATCAAGGTCAATTTTCCTCATCAAACCTGCTACTCAAGCTCAGCCCTACATGAATACCACACCATCATCCGTCAGTTAGTATTGGGGGGTATTAGAACGCTGCTGATCACGATCACCAGTATTTCTTGAACCGTTGCGTGCTGGCATGTTCCATAAAAACGAGGAGTTTATCGTTCTAGGCTATCGACGTATAACAGTGATTGCACCTCAATTTTTCACGTATTAGGCTCGTTGTAAAATTTCTCTTTGTCTAATAGGCAAAAATCGTGTGAGAAATTCGCTCCAGTCAATAATTGACAAATTTATTTATTTTATTGGAGTTATTCTCGGTACGAGAAGCTCTGAGGTCAAGCATCAATATAGTTGACAGCGATTTTCACTCGAAGCACACAGCGCTTAAATGAAAACCTGAAACCTCCGTTTAGAACCCGCCACTAATCGATGTTAGTGCACAGAGGTTATGTAACCTCTGTGATCATCTACAATACTGTACGTCACTACTATTAGCGCATTCAAGTCAGTCAATATTTTATGATCGGTTAGTGTGAATTCACTCTCATCTTCATTTTGATTTGTAGCAACTGTCTTCTAACGGTTCGTATCATCGTACCCGAAATCATCCTTTCTATCTGTCGAAATACGAGGTCGTTATCGATGTTGCATCACTTGAACGGGTTACAACTTACTGCTTATACGGTTTTCTCATCATTGCTAAAACAATGAGATGGTGAAGTTATTTCACGGGCAACTGGAATGGAAAGAACTCCAGCCAGTGGTCCCGGAACATGACTACATTTCCATTTCATTGTTGCTTTGGAAAATAAGGATCTTTTACCGGAGACTACCATTTGTATCATGAAGTGTTGTGCAATGATCTATCCCCGAATGTTCTCAAACATTTTCCTTAATTGAATCTAGGTATCTGATCGTTAGTAGAAAATTTGATAGAGCCCGTAAAAATTGACTAGACAGCAAACAGAGGTTGGGTATGAGTACAAATATTTTTTTTGAAAGTAGACTTTCGAGGTTTTTGATGATTTAGGCCCGTTTCAAATGGAGAAAGTGGACTTTCGAGGTTTCTGATGATTTGGGCCCGTTTCAAATGGAGCACAATGCATGTTTTTAAGGTGAGTTTTGGTGAATCTTTGACCTAAAGGTATCACTGCAAGAGTAATGAATGAATGAATTGTTTATTCGTAAATAATCAAAATTAAATTAAGAAAAATATTTATTTGGACTGAATCAAATGGAACGGGTCCCAGAACGATGGGTGCTTACCGGAAGAGGTTATAGGTCAAAATGGCTATCTATCTACCCTTTTCAAAAGTGGATTTTCGAGATTTCCGGTACCTAGCCGTGTGTTGTATCATTTTCCACTAAATGTTGGACGCTGAATCGATTAGAATGAGTCCGAGAGACTCCATTTTCACTGTTTTCCCCTTACTGTTGCTCCAAGGAATAATCAACTATTGTGGAATACTTTGCAGCGTTTTTTCCCCTTTTTTCCATCTTGCTTATCGCCGCAGTGAGTGGTATGTCCGTATGTTGCTTGTGCAGTTGCGCAAGCACTTTGCTCACACGTATTTTCCATCCCACAGGTTCCTCGAAATGAATGTTTTTGCAATGGTCTATTCACCGCAAAATTAACCTACTGTATAATTTCAAGTCTAATAGATCATTTCGCTTAATGGGATACTTCAACCGCGCAGACCACCTTGGAAGTGCGTGATGGAAATGTGAAATGTACATTTCCATATTTTTATCCTTGAAGTAGTTGAGTTGACGGGAAGTTGACATCCAGGCCCAGGTGCTTTTCCGCGGTCATCTGAGTTGAATCCCCTCCACACACCGCCACAACCAAGTTGAGCAGAACAAAGGGAAGCTCCGAGAAGCGAAACGGCCTCTCTTTCTGACAGAGCAGGCTCCAGCGGCTGCACTCAGGAGCAATGACCCGGTGATCGTCGAATGTCTTCCGTCAAACGTCTTCCTCGTCCTTCGTATCTTATTCCTTTATCAGATCGGAACGTTGCTTCTGGCGTTGGTCGTGATAAAATTAAAATGCGCTCTCTTTCGAACCACGATAATCGATGCAGTTTTTCTGTTACTTCTCATTAGCTCTATCACATGCTCCTTCCCCCTTCACTATGGCATTTTATGAAAGCGATAATGGCTTGGGCGTGCGGTGGTTCGTGCTAGAATGCATCGATGCACCTCGTTTACAAAAGACGGGTGTCCATCTATCGCCTCTTATCATGTGGGAACTAGTCGATGACTTTTCTTTCCACTACATTCTCTCGTATCCGAACTATGCGTGGTAGGAATCATATTCTTGCCTAAAAAAAACTCCAGGAATCAATCTTAACAACGGACGCGGAAGTGTTATCTTAACTGATTACTCTCAATTTTTTTGCAGAATCGTCCAAGTTTCATGTTGATGTCTAACCTCCATTGAGATTTTTTTTTGCACATACTGCTTGCGTATTCAATATAAGAAACGTAAATAAGTTCGAATTTCGATGGCCTATATGGCCTATTCTCTGTCGGTCTTCTTTCTGTGTCATTCCTAACGGTTTTGGATCGTACAATGGAGGGCATTTGTAGAACTTCTTGACTTGAAGCTTTCCACTACAATTTTCAACTGTTGCAGTTTCCGAAATTAGGTTTGACTGACGTTCGAGACTTCCATACGTATCTCCGCCAGATCGGCAGAGAAGTTTCTCTAAACATCCTCAGTCCTCATATCTTCCTTGAATATTCTTTAAATTGTTTTTGTCGTGTGAAACTATCTAAGCCAAGGAGTTATTCTAATTTGATTGTTTGTAAAAAATTTTGAATCCTTCGGACTCATGACCTGAATGATGATTTTTTTCAATTTTTGGTTGGTTATTCCTTGAATAATCCGCCCATGTTTTCATGCAGAATGCGCCGTCCTTCGCCCGCCGTCCAAACCGTTTTCAGTAGTAGACAATTTTCTAGAAATCTGAAATTGTGTTCAGGGACCTGTTTCTGGCACTAGTTGGTCCTCAAAACTTATCAGCCCGATCGGACCAAATTTTTGGAGAAGGGGAGGGTAGGGGTCAAAATGTATTGTCCGAAAAATTGATTTTCGGCGATCTAGGCGTGTGGGGTATTATTTTCCACTATAGTTTGGACGCTGAATCCAATGGAACGGGTCGCAGAACAATGGGTGCTTACCGGAAGAGGTTATAGGTTATAGGCTATCTATCTACCCATTTCAAAGGTAAAGTTTCGAGATTTCCTGTACCTAGCCGTGTGGTGTATCATTTTGCACTAAATGTTGGACGCTGAATCGTTTAGAATGAGTCCGGGACACTCCGCACTCACCGTATTCCCCCATGGTCCGAGGAATAACCAACCCCTGTGAAAGAATATGCAGCATTTTTAATTGAAGTGTCTTGCTGGAAGAGCATGAACTCGTTCTTTCCCTTCATTATCATCTCGTCATAAACGCTGGTTTTTCGTCCTTGACGAATACTTTTAACAGTACCAACAACATAATTATTACGTATTTTCGTACAAAAGTCACGTAATCCGTCACATTGATAATGCTATCGATCGTGTTGGAGAGCCTTCATCTTGTCTAAATAACAACACGATCGGTAAATCATTCCTTGCGGTTGCTGGAAACGTAAAAAAAAGTTTAAGAAAGTCTTGGAGATTCGGACGTTACGCGAGATTCAAATGCTAACATGCTTGTCTCGGCAACTCAGCGTACCTAATCATGAATTAGATTAAAAACATTTGGATATTCGGAATATTATATATTCATTCAGCATCATATTATGATGCTGTATAAGTCCGTTTGTTTCTTGACGTTTCACCGTTTTGTTTCAGCTGAGGGATGGAGCAGCAGAGGGTGTGGCTGAGCGACCCCGTCGAGGGGTTCGTTCTTGGCCAAATCGTCGACATTGGATTGGACGAAGTCACTGTACAGCCGCTTGGAAACACCAAAGCTGGAAAAGTGACCGTCAGCCTCGATCGACTTTACCTCGCTGAAGAGTACGACAACAAGGACTTTGATGACAACTGTAAGTCAATATTGGTTGGTGCTTCCGAGTGATTTTTTGACTTCTCTCCTAGCAAGTGCTTCCTGTAACATCGAACAAGGTTGCATTTTGATCCGTGATTTACGTTCAAAACTACACTTTGTATTTTTAAATTCGAGTGTAGACTGTTGACGGTACGTGCTATACGCGGGTTTTAATGGTAGTTGTTTGGTCAAAACAAATTCTCATTTCTCGTCATACCCTACGTTACTCATTCGGAATAAAGGATTCCTTCATGATAATAGGATTGGCGACTTTTCAACAGCCTACCAGTGTTCTTATTAGCCGGAGGTGCTCTCAGGTAGAGATACGTTGTCAATAATTGATATATAGCTCATCCGATGCAATTCAGTATTCAACATGGAAATAAAGGCTCAGGTGAAACATCCATAAAAATTTGAAGTGACTCTGCAAGTATTATATTGTCTAATAAATTAATATAAATAAGTTGTACATGAGATAGAAAATGCTTTTTATTTAATATATTATTTAAGTATTATATTATATTATATAAGTTTATTTAATAAACATTTATCTAATTTTAAACCAATCTTCTAGATTGAAATCTATGCAAACAAGTTCCAATGGGTGCGGAAAACTAGACAGCCGGTTTAACAAAATAAAAATTTTATTTATTTATTTTTTTAATAATAAACATTCTTTTTGCCCAATTTACTCCCCGAGTAGATTTCCTTCTTAGATAACGCTAACACACTTCTGTGTTTCACCCTCAATAATATTCGTTGATTCCCTCTAAGATGGTGACAACTTTGGAACTTTTGGCAGTAAAAACACGTTTCAAGTTTCTTAATGGCGCTTCTCTGAGCGTGTCAATTCCAGCTGCTGTGATGGTTGCTGTAGCGAGACGGTGCTACTGACTGGAACGCTTTTATTTTAGTTTGCCAAACTTACCTTGAGGCTCTGTTCAGCAAGCCTTGTTGTTTGTGAGAGTGAGAAGGCTCGGCCGAGTTGGATTCGCTTCTCTTTCAACAAGTCGTAGCAATCATTCGTTCCATTGCCTTCCTTCTATTGCTCTCGAAAGTCTCAACGCCGATTTGACCTGTACCGTTACGGGAGAAGGTTGAGGATTTAACCTCGAGCCGATACTCCGTGAAAGGCGTGATTTCGCTGTATCCCTGCTAAGTTCAGAGCGTCTGATACAGAAAGTTCGGTTTAACGGGATCTATTGGGAGCTCGTGTGGGAGAGCACGATTTGATTTGAATCCGTTAGTTAGGTTAGCTCATTTTTGGCCAACCAGCCAAGTGATTCGATTATGAAAACAACTAACGGAAACCGCATTAATTTCACCAAACTTGAGGAGCGTGCTCGTCGTTGATTCCAATTGACAGACCACACTTTTGAATGGATTCTTTCATTACTCCTGTGATACTTACTGAACATTTATTAATGAGAAATTCCCACACGAATCTGCTATATCACATCTGGAAATGTTTTAGTTCCTCAAAGCAATTCGGATACCCCGCACGATTCAATGCACCTAACACTCGAGAGATTGAGCTACCTCTCTCAAAATGCAATTCCTTCATTTGATCAAATCGACTCGTTAAATGGCTTTTTTTTCCCACGATTCTTTCTTTGATCTGATTTACTTCAAAATCAAGACACTCGAGTTTGAAACCGCACGAATAAAATTATTGACTTTTAAACAAGTGGGTAAATTGTAAGGGACGAATTCTATGAAATATTGTACTTCTGTATAATTGGACTCTGAAGTACTATTTGTGTATAAGCCGAGAACTTCAGAGGTACAGAGGTACGTATTGTTTTCCGCAATAATAAAAACAGGACTGAAACTGCTTCTTCAGGCTCGTAAACCAATCAAAGCCTGTATGCCATAACAGCTCTTTTGCGTTTTTATTACGAAAAAAGAAATAGTATCGCGTCGATCAGAGATTCGAATTACGTTAGAGGTCAAGAGAAAACCGATGAAGACCTAAAATAACCAGTATCGGTACTCCTTCATCACCAAAATGACACTTTCTCAATTCTCTAGTTTACTCAACTAATACAACAGGCAATCCGACGTCTGAACTTTTTTCACTCAATTGAAAGTTTCATTTGTAAAAACAAGCATGGTGAAACGCAAGCTACCCAACCCATTTGTGCTCTTCCGTAAGATTTAAGTTGTGGTAATGACTCAGCGGTAGTGACAGCGTGACCAAGGTAGGGAGAGAGTAAAACCAAATGACATCAAGCTGGTCGGTCGTGCCTCTATACTTATTCGGACTTTGTGAATTCACGAAAGTTATTTTGAAAAAATTGCATGAAGTCTAGGGCCTAAATATGGTCACTAGTCCCTAGAACTCAGAAGATTTTCAAAGAATAGTTACATACTTATGGTTTCTTTTTACGTGTTCAATGGGATGTTTTACAAATGTATATTTTGAACTCAGATTGGTTATACAGATTTCATAACAAAGAGAGCTGCCGATGGTAGTAAGATGTAGTAATGGTGTATTCACCTGAAAGTCCATCATACTCGTGGAGGATTACGCTTTCCTTAACGAAAACCGTAACTACTCGAGAACTCCGGAGTTGAAAAAAAAACATGGGGAAAATGGGGGAAACAATTGAGGTGGCGAGTCCCGGACCGATTCAGGGTCCAAAATTTAGTCCAATCGATTCAGGGTCGAAAATTTAGTGGAAAATGATACCCCACACGCCTAGGTACCAAAGATCTCGAAAACAGACGTTCGAAATGGGTAAATAGGTACCTATTTCGACCCATAGCCTCATTGGATGATAATTCTCATTGGATTTCATAACCCACACGCCTGGGTACCAGAAATCTTGATAACACGCATTCGAAATGGGTAGATAGGCACCCACCTTGACCCATAACTTCTTTTAGTGGGTGCCAATCGTTCTGGGACCCATTTCGTTGGATTCAGCGTCCAAAATTTAGTGGAAAATGATACCTACCCCACATGCCTAGATCGCCAAAAATCTCAAAAATCCATTATCAAAGTACACATTTGGACCCCTACCCCACCTAAATTTAGTCTGATCGGGTTGAAAAGTGTCGAGGACCAACTAGAGCCATGAGCGGACCCCTGACCCAAATTTCAGATTTTTAGAACATTTTCTACTGCCAAAGTCGGCGTGGACTTGCTAATATTGATCTAGACACCTTGAAACGTCCAGAAAATTTTTTTTTTTGGGTGGATCGGAGAGATTGACTTTTGCATGAAAACGTAGGTTGTTTATTCAAGGAATAACCAACCAAAAAGGGACAAGCAATTCATTCTAAATAGCGTACCAGATTCCAAAATTTTCAATTTTCATCCGTTCATCTCGATCGATTTAGCGTCCAAAACTCAATGGCAAGTGACACCCCACATCTCTGGGTCTTCGAAATTCTCCAAAATCCGTTTTCAAGGTATCCATTTTGAGCTATAGACTGTCTCCGTTAACTGCCGTAGCTTCGGCCTTTTAAATTCAGTTTGTTATCAAGACCAGTTGCATAACACGGCGCGCCGGCCGTTCGCGTATTCACCTGACTCAAGATCTCTTGGGGCCTTGAACTGAAGAGATAACATCGCATTGTATTCACTCTCGTGTTATGGTTTAAGAACCAACCTTCAGCGAGTCTGCAACACGATGGTAAAACATTTCAATTTTCCAGGGTGACTACTATGGGCTCTAAATTCTATTCGGCACAATCTGAAACGAGTACTGAAACTTCGTGCAGAAGAAAGATGGGCCATGAAAATTTTATTTTAAGTGTGAAAATTGAACAAAACACAGAAAATACTCATTTTTTCTGTTTCTCATTCCAATCCCCTCACTATGAGGCAGTGTTCCGAACAATGAACTGTACTCACCAAACACTTCTCACGATTAGAATTGGGGATCGTATGTCCCAAGAAAAATGTGTGTATACCCACCTAATACTAAATAAATAAAACTTCAAAACACAGAAAACGAGAGGGACGAAAAATAGGTTGGCGGTCTTTGGAAGGCAACACTTAATTGAGTTGTGAGTACGAAACGCCCAAACACATTATTTGAAAAAATTATGCTATAACTACCGTTTTTCCTTCTCGTGTTATTGACTTTTGGTTACTAGAAAAGCTATATCTGTCTTAATAAAAGAGGTAATCCGACTCTGACTCCGTAGCAAAGTTCGTTAACATCAGACACGTTAATTTTATTTCGAAAATTTTACTGAATCTTTTTAAACCCAAATCAACTGTCTGCTTACCTGATCATCAAAGCACGTGTTTTCCCTCACGAGGCTCTATCGCCGATTGCTACAAGTGAATTCACCGGTTGTTTTTCCTGTTCCCTTGTTCCAGGTTCCTTGATGAATCTCAATGAAGCGACTCTACTCAACAATATCAGGAATCGATACAAGAAGGACAAAATCTATGTGAGTTACGAGTAAAGCCCTCGTTTTTCCTGTGTCCTCATCCTATTTATTTTCCATTATTTTTAGAACGGAAATAGAAGAATATAATCTATTAAGTAAGACGTAGAATATTCGACTAATGAATAAACTAAATATTTATTCTTATATAACTGTTTTAGCTCAAATCGTACTAGTAATTATGAACATTCTGAACAATTGAATCTGAACATTCAAAGGATCGTTAGTACTTCTACTAATGTTCGACTTGCACATAATCTGAAGGGATAATTATCAGAGAATGTGGATTGTGAATATCCATGATGTTGAATTTACCTTTTTTGAGATGTACTCAATACTACACTTAGTATTTTGATAGAGTTGTAAACATTTAAATTAGTTCCGGAGCGCATTGGCGTTCATAATATAAAATTCTTCAACTTGTACCAGCTCTGTTTTTGTATTTATTTCAATTGTGATACTCTCCTTACGTACGAAATTTAATTCATTCCAGACTTATGTCGCTAATATCCTAATAGCGGTGAATCCGTACTTCGAAATCAAAGATTTGTACTCGTCCAAGATAATAAAACAATATCAAGGGAAGTCGCTAGGCGTTATGCCTCCTCATGTATTCGCCATTGGTAAGCTAATGATAATATTTACTATCACATTTTATTATTTTATCCCCGATTCCATAGTTGATAACGTAATTTCATTTTCGCGTCAATTCCTACATTAATTCTCAATTTAAAAGTGAAATGATGAAATAGTGTTTTCTCTGTTTGCTCTTTGCATCGGCTTTCGAGGTCAGACTTGTCGCTTAACCACTTCTGTAATTATCAAATTATTATTATTTATTTCAGCCGACAAATCTTTTAGAGATATGAAAGTTCTGAAGCAGTCGCAGTCTATAATAGTTTCTGGGGAGAGCGGTGCCGGAAAAACCGAATCGACAAAATATCTCCTGCGGTACCTGTGTGATCTCTGGGGAACTGCCGCCGGCCCAATCGAACAGAAAATCCTTGACGGTGAGATAGTAATGATTAGTATAGGTAATGGCCAGTACAGGCCTTCCAGGTTGCTATAAAAATTGATGCCGTAATAATTGAGGTTTTCAATACTCATATTTGTCTTTTTCTGCTCGTTTTATAGTGAGCTAGGGTGTAATGAAAATGAGAGGGGTTAGTCCACAGTTTTCTCAGTCATTCCACTCTCAAAATCACAAAAAAACGCTGCTAATTATTTCAAATTGTTGATTATTACTAAGAGCAAAAGTGTGAGGACGACAGTGAGTTTGAAGTGTCCCGAGCTCATTCAAATCGATTCAGCGTCCAAAGTTAGTGGGAAAGTAATACATTACATGCCTAGTTCATAAAATGTCCCGCAAATCAGGTTTTACAACTCACATTTTCGCACATATCCCTAAATTTGAGCTGAGAAGTTTCGAAAACCAAATAAAACCCGAAAGAGGCCTGACCAATTTCAGATTTTTAGAAAATTATCTGCTACCAAAAACATGGCTCTTCGATTTTTTGAAGCAGCTCTGCCTGTGCAATACAAGTCTGATGATGTACAAAATTACTCCTTCATTCCTACTCTTATCACTTCTTAACTCTTATTCTCTTTTGACAGCTAATCCAATCCTGGAAGCCTTTGGTAACGCCAAAACTACAAGGAACAACAACTCGTCGAGATTCGGTAAATTTATGGAAGTTCATTTTGACTCAAAATGTGCTGTTGTGGGTGGGTTCATTTCGCACTACCTGCTGGAAAAATCTAGAATCGTGATGCAGAGTCAGGAAGAGAGAAATTATCACGTTTTCTACCTACTTTGCGCTGGTGCGCCTGAGAAAGTTCGGCAGGTCTATAAACTGGCAAAACCTGATAATTTTCACGTAAGTTACAATTAGCCACTTTTTTGGTAATTTATCGATGTAAATATTGCCGGTTTTCGAATTCGCTTAATAAATTCAATATTTTGTTTCCAGTATTTGAGAAACGGATGCACGCAGTATTTCACCAACAATAAAACGGAAAAAAAGCTGAATAATTCTCAAAAAAGTTCCTCGCATGCGGCTAAAGGTGGGCTCAAAGACCCGATGTTGGACGACGTGGAAGATTTCAATAACATGGACGAAGTTAGTATTGTATTTTTTCTCTCGCGTCTATCGAAGTAATTTTTTTCAAATTCGTATCTCGACCTCAAAGGTACTGGAAATTCTCGTAACATTATCTGAAATCATGGCGAAAACGGCCTATAATATGGTCCGACGAACGTAAAATCGCGCTCAGTCACCATCCCGACTTGAGTTTTTCGTTATTTTTCCTTCGGACCAACTTGCAAGAGAGCAAAATATGGCGGCAAACTGCTATATGTGTATCAAAAACGATCACAGACCACAACCCTCAAATCTCTTTATTTTTCATACCCGAAATTCAATTCATTTGTCTTCTGTCTTAATTAATTCATTCTTGCCAAGTATCTATTTTTTCTCACTAAACATATTATTTTTGTTCCAAATATTTAAATGAGCGGCCTTCATTTGACATGCCATTAAAGAGCTTCCTCCTCACAATGTTAAGTAGGGTTTTCCGTCAACCCCGATGTGATATCGTTCATTAACCGCCTGTAAGCTACAGTTACAACGTATGTAATCACAATTGTGGTAAATTTGTCTCAAAATCAGGCTCTCGCACGTCTGGGTTTGGGTGAGAACGAAAGGCAGGAAATCTACGCGATGGTCGCTGCGGTGTTGCATTTGGGAAATATTGCTTTTGAAGAGGATGCCGAAGGTACCAAAGGTGGATCCCGGGTCACTGCTGAGTCCGAATCCAGTTTAGCGATTGCCGCTTCACTTCTGTTCGTTGACAAAGAAGAACTCCGCCAAGCCTTGAGTAACAAAGTCATGATGACAGCCCGAGGAGGCCCCAAGGGCACTGTGATACTGTAAGTCCTTTGTGATCCGTGAAAGACAATTTAATGCCCTCAAAACAACCACAAGACCGTAGCCCCTTCGTTGTCAGAGATTCCTCTCCTAGAAAGACCTTTGTGGCATGAGGATCATCGCTTTCATGCAAAACCCTCCTCTCTGAATAGAATGAAATGGAATGAATATGAATAGAGCCAAAATTGATTTTTTTTTTTAATGGGTTTCATTGAATGTAATATTTGCATGGAAAGTAACTTTTTGAGAATTTACTACTGCGTGTCGTGTTATGTTGTTCCCTCGATGGTGTCCACAGCTATCCACCACCCAAAACCAACATTAAACCTCTCTAATAACAAAAAAAAAAAAAAAAAAAATACACCTCTCACGTTATAAAGAATGGAAGGTCAAACCAAACCGACTAAAATGTATTTCTTGTATCTGTGACTGTGTAATCCTATTTTGTCGCGTGTTTTCTTTAATTCAAGTTGTTATAACGCAAATTGTATTTTTTCTAATTATGCCCCCTCCCCTTTAATCAAATTTACCAAAAAATTCCTCCAAAATTCTAAATTTCTGAAAACGTCCCAAAAATGTATGGTTTTTAGAAATTTTTTTTATAGAAATGTATTGGTTTACTGTTTGCTTTAGTTTTATTAGTTTTTGTGTTCATGCTCATTCCTGCACTCTTCTCAATCGTTCATCCCCTTTTGTCCTCTTCCCTCCATTCCTATGCTCCACAACTATTCCTTGCTGTAGTGCATTGTACTTTGGACCTTCCTTGTAAATGATAGCAAATCTATCATGCCTTATTTATTCATTTTCAGTGTTCCTTTGAAAGTCTACGAAGCCACCAGTGCTAGGGATGCTCTTGCCAAAGCCGTATACAGCAAATTATTCGATTATATCGTTCAGAGAATAAACAAAAGCATTCCGTTCCAAGCTTCGAGTTATTACATCGGCGTTCTCGATATTGCGGGCTTCGGTTAGTTTTTTTTTGTTTAATCATCCGATTCGTTATATATTCCATAGCCGTAATTGGTCACGATAACGTGACCCGTAATAAATACTCACTAAAACTACAACCTGCCTTCTCTTTTTTCAGAATATTTTACTGTGAATAGCTTTGAACAATTCTGCATCAATTATTGCAATGAGAAGCTTCAGCAGTTCTTTAATGAAAGAATTTTGAAAGATGAGCAAGAACTGTATCAGCGGGAAGGGCTACAAGTGAAAAAAATAGATTTCATTGATAACCAGGACTGCATCGGTGAGAATTATTTTTTGTACGGCAGATTTTTAGAATTTGTTTACTGAGATGTGTCGTGACCGAGAGTTTGTACTTCTGGAAATGAAATAGTGCTGAACTTTCCTCTTTTCCAGATTTGATCGAAGGCAAAGGCTCTGGTTTGTTCAGTCTGCTCGACGAGGAATCCAAGCTTCCCAAACCCAGCGCTGAGCACTTTACGGCGGAAGTTCACCGGAAATGGTCATCTCATTTTAGGCTGTCCCTTCCCAGAGCTTCTAAATTGAAAGCTCATCGCGAAATTTTGGATTCTGAAGGCTTTTTGGTTCGTCATTTCGCTGGCGCCGTCTGTTATAATACGGTGAGTTCCTTTTGGGCTCGTATGTGAACAGATCATCCTCAATGTGATTCACACATTTCAGATCCTTACGTGCTTTACTGTTTCAGAGCAAGTTTATTGAAAAGAACAATGACGCATTGCACGCCTCGTTGGAAGGCCTGGTGCAAGAAAGCAAGAACCCGTTTCTGTCGAATATGTTCGCCAACGCAGCGAACTCAAATAATCAGAAAGGGAAATTGACGTTCATCAGCGTGGGCTCCAAGTTTCAAACTCAACTTGGCGAGTTGATGGATAAACTTAAGAGCACAGTATGTCTCGAAAAACGTGTTTTCAGAAAACTATCAATATTAACACTCCTAGTTGGGAGCTGCTGTTCATTTTTGCTTTAATTTCATTCGTAGGGTACGAGTTTCGTCAGATGTATCAAACCTAATCAAAAGATGGTGGATCATCAGTTCGAAGGAGGCTCTATACTCTCGCAACTTCAGTGTTCGGGTATGACCAGTGTGCTTGAATTGATGCAACAAGGTTACCCTTCAAGGACGGGTTTCACTGAGCTGTACCAAATGTACAGTAAATTCCTTCCACCAGACCTGAAACGGCTCGATCCTCGAATGTTCTGCAAGGTAGTTATTAAGTCTCATTAATTATTTTTTTTTTTTTTTTGCTGAAACCAGACGTTTTACTGTTGAATCGTTAATACGAATTTCAGTTGCTTTTCCGCGCTCTTGGTATGAGCGAAAAGGAATACAAATTCGGAGTCTCCAAAATTTTCTTCAAACCTGGAAAGTTCGCTGAATTTGACGCCATCATGAAATCAGACCCAGAAGCACTTGCTGAAATGGTCTCTAAAGTAAAGAAGTGGTTTTTGATGTCCAGATGGAAGAAAGTCCAGTGGTGCGCCCTCTCGGTTATCAAACGTACGTCACTTCCGGTTTTTTCCCCTCTTTCTTTCTCTTTGAATGTTCTTTGTGCTTTACATCAATCTTATTCTGTTTACAGTGGATAGAAAAATCAAATATCGAGCAGCGTGTCACATCACGATACAGAAAAATATTCGCATGTACCTGTCAAGAAAGCAGCACCGCCCTCGATACAAGGGAATAGGGAAAATCCAAAATTTGCAAGTAGGTTTCATGTTTGTTTTAATCAAATTATTACTTTACGTTCGATTGAGTCAATGAACATGTACACTAAAAAGCTCAAGATTTATATACTAGAACCTGATAGGGAGAGAACAAGGAGTAGCTCAAACATGCGTCTTAACTCCTCCTTCTTTTCCAGTCAATCATCGCTCGAATGGAAGCAATCATCTCACAAATGAAGAAGGAAAAGGAGTCAAGTATCAACGCTGTTAAAAACCTTCAAAATGCGATGAAGGATGCCATCAAAAGAATAAAAGTATGTTGAAATACTACAGATCTATTTCAGGATTTAGTGTGGCTTGTGATTTGTAGTACCTATTTGGAATATAGCCAAGTAGAATGCACAAACGGGATTTTATAAGAATGATGTTGACTTTTTCTCTTCTTTGACACTGTGTGTCCTGCATTGTTACAGTTGGAACTAATTTCGGCGCTTATTAACTTGTATTCCTTCACCTTCGATTTTCTAGATGGACGAGAAAATAAAACCCGAGGCGATCAACCAAATTCACACAACGCTCATGAACGAAGCAAATAGAGAGTTGGCGAACCTGCAGAAGAAATTGGCTAACCAGAAAGACGAAGAAGAAAGAGAGCGACTCAGAAAACTCGAAGAAGAGATGCGTAAAGAGAAAGAACGTCGGGAGAAAGAGGAAAAAGACAAACAAATTGAGGAGCAGAACAAAATATTGTAAGTTGTTATCATGCGCCTACCCTTGTTATCCATTTTGGCGGACGAGAAGAAATTATGACTTCTAATTCGCTCTTAATAAAGGACTATGTTATTTTATTTTCATTTCATCCGATTATTCGGTCTTTTAAGGAAGCAAGAAATGGAACAGAGGCGGAAATTTGAGGAAGAAACTCAAAAGCTTCTGGAACAACAAGCAAAAGCTGCTGAAGAAAGGCTCGCGGTATGTAAAGCTGAGTGTTATTAATCGAGGGCTTCGGTGAGGGTTCTCGGTGATGCCTTCAGTTTGAGAATATTCAGATATTGTTGAAGAGATCCGGGAAATATCAATGTTTCATTCGATTACGTATGAATAAAGCTACTGTTTGACTTTGTGGAAATTAAAACTACTAGTAGGTAGTTTCTTGGTAGTAACTCTATTTCGCATTGCAGTTGGAACGGGAAAGGCAAGAACTGGCTGAGATGAGAAGGAAAGGTCAACTCGAACAAGAGAGGCGTGACCACGAACTCGCGCTCAGGCTTGCCCAAGAGAGCAACAGCCAAGTTGACGAAATCATGTCACCCATGGATAAGTGAGTTTCATTTTCGCGATTAATTGCACACATTTATTGGAGTTGAAGATGCCAAACTGCCCAATTAATGGTTTTATGAAAATGGCAGCTCATTGGATCTTTTTGCTGATCATATTTTTTGGATGGCAGGTAGTTTTTGATTTTATGACAGCATTCAGTCAATACCTCCGAAACACTCACTTTTCAGTCTTGAGACAACTTACCGTTCGAGCATTTGCAACGTACCTTGAATTGACCATCACCACTGCATTGATGTGGTCTACCCCATAACTATTAGTACAAAAAGAAAAAAAAAGTACATGTATGCACGAGCCTGGTAGTCTCATAAGAACAACAATAGGAAGAGGATTGAGGGTTTTAAGAAGGTGTTCTTGTTGTAAACCATACCTTGGTACACAATGTCGCTGATAACAGTACCCCAGTCCCAATTTCGATCCTCAGCAGGATGTGCGACATCCCCTTGCATAGCCCAGTTCCATTCTCATGCAACGTTTGCAGCACGTTGCGTTATGCTTTGGCAGCAAGTCGATCCAATTGTAGTGGGTTGTGACTCCTATTCACTGAGTGCTGACTACCAAGGATAGAACATAGCGGAAGGCGAGGCCTGATGTGAAGTAACCTCTTCGACTCGCAGCTTCGCTTCTGATTGGTCGTAGCTCAGCTCCTCTCACTGACGCACAACAGGTGCTGCAGAGGTTGCATGAGTATGAACCAGGCTCAAGTCCTCTTTTACTTCGAACGCCGGGGCAGCTTAGATTGGTAGGAGTGGCTAGAAAATCCGTTTTCCATGTAATATTTTCGCCTAGATAGCCAATTTTATCAGCATTTTGAGTCTTCGATTTTTCCCATTTTCTGCTGCAAGCTGCTGAAATGAACACAAGGAGTCTATCTTCTCTTGAAAAATGTACAATAACCTAAGGAAGACTATATCTACTCTGATTTTGCTCAAAATGAAAGCGTTTAGTTGATACAAAAAAGAAGGTTGTGATCCAATTTGAATATTGTCTTCCCTCTCTCGATAAAATGTGTCAAGCGCCCAACTGCCATTTGATCACAATCGTGAATACTTTATCGTTCTTCACCAAGGTTTTCATAACTGAGGGTTCATTGTCACGCTCACAGTTCATCCTTTCCTCCAGCTAATTTCCAAAACCACAATCACATCACATTTCCTGTGGGTAAAAGTTAAGCATTCTTTCTGTTACACCTTTCCCCTTTCATCTACCTAGGGGTCTGAGGTTGGCCCGCAATTGGCAGAGCTATGTAGGGTATAAGTTGTACCAAGCATGGTGAACAGAAAATAATCCATTTTTTAAAGGAAAAGAACCGTAACAATCAAACCATTAAATAAGTTTTTCTTAAAATTAAGGTTAGATACCACGATAAATGAACGGAGAGGATTCCCTGCTGTTGAATTTTTTAGATTGTTCTCAACATGCAATTAGTGCATTCGTGTGTTCAGTGAGGTTTGCGGAATGTACTCTACAAGAAAGCGTTCAAATTGTGTATCTCTTCTTGTCGTGAAATCTCAGTGTAGTCACCAAAATTATCAAATTGATTCTGAAAATTTTCAGTTTTTCTTGGAAATGCTTTAATAGAAATGGAATATCTCAACATAAACGACTACTTATTGTAATTTCGCAAAAATATATTCATCAAAGAACTTTTTTGGCGCATTCAGAAAATCATCCAGTCAGTTTAGATGTACATACCTATTGATTTTGAGTGATTTTGATTCGACAATCGGTTTGTAGAGGGTGCTACGGATTTTCTTCGTTCCATAAATGGCGAAAAGCCGTTAATTTGGAGCACCAGTTCAAATTTTCTGAAGAATTGACCGCTTGATGTTCTTAGTTCTCTTGAACCTGTTCTCCAATCGGTAGCTTTATGTGACTCATGAGTCAATTTTTTCTCTAAATTCCAAATCTTTTTGTTAATCTTCTGTCTGCAACGATATACAGTATTATTTACAAAATCATAAAATCCAGTGACAATCTTGTACAGCTTCAATCCTCCTGTCATTAGGTACTTCCCTCCCTGTTGCAAAAAATTATATAATTGGAAGAAAAACGTAGAGTTGTCATGGCATGGATAATTCAAAATCCAAGACATAATAGATGATTGATAAATCAATTCCGTTGACCGAGTATAACATCCTCCTAAGAATGAACATGATAGTCTGCCATCGGTCACGACTCCTGCACATATTGCCGTCACATGCATGAAATCGCCATGTCTGTTGTTCGCTTCAATGGTGACTTAGTTATCTTGGGTTGCAATTCCGTAGATTTTCGTCCTTCGGTTGAATAATTTTCCTCCATCTCCCCCTTCCCATTCTCCAAATTTATAGAAAACTGTCCATTTCATTTGAATAAACGATGTTTTATTGCTCGATATAGGTTCCCAGGAGCACGGATGATGAATCACACATCTAATAATAAACTTAACAGGTATCTACCTACACCTCTGCACAGTGTATATTTTCGTAGTTTCTTCTGTAGAAATGACTAACACTTTTTTTTAAATTGACGATTTATTACTAACACTAGAACTGTAGTACCTACCAGTACGTAGCTTTATCTGTGTATTCTACCTTCTCTTCGTATGGGTACGGAGGGAACAGAAACAATTGATTGATCATGGGATTTGAACCATAGCGTTTCAACCTTTCATTTCGTCATGTCCTCGAGGGTTTTCCTGCAATTTCTATGAAAGGTTGGACCCTAGTATGATCTAATTCATTTTCAGATTGATCGGCGCAAAAGGAGGCAGGTTCGGGTGAAAGTATTTTGAAAACGGGTTTGGAAATTTAAGAGACCTGGGGGTGTAGGGGTATTTTTTCTCACTGAAACTTGGACGTTAAACCGATAAAAAAAATTTCCGGACCGATTACCGCGCCCTGGAGTACGTTACTTTTTTATGCGCCAAGAAGAACTAACGTCCAACTGGTTTTGAATTAAAGAAAATATTGTACTTTTCCGTTCAGATTTGAACGATTTTTGAAATTTGAAGGTTTTTAGTGAGCATGTTCGTTTCTAATTGTCTTGATTGACTCCAAAAATTAATTCGTCACCTTCCATTTTTCCGTTATTTTTCAGACCCGAACACATCAAGAATCAGACCAACAACAACTCTAAGTACGATTTGTCGAAATGGAAGTATTCTGATTTGAGGGATACGATCAACACTTCCTGTGATATTGATCTTCTTGAGGTAAGTTTTTGTGAAAATTGTCCACCTTATTTCAAAATGATGGCAAACACCTTTTTTAATTTATAAATTTTCTGTTACAGGCTTGTCGAATCGAATTCCACAGACGGCTCAAGATTTATCACGCTTGGAAAGCCAAGAATAAGCACCGATCGATTATGAATGAAAATGAAAGAGCACCTCGATCTATTATGGATGCAGGTATATTTTTCATATTGATACTTACTTTTTTGCGTAATGAGTAGCTAAAAATCATGAAATTGTGATTAAGATTTGGTGTACTCCCAGCAGTCAATTTTGGATCTGTAGCGCTAATATTATCGATCAGTAGATTCTTCCTATCGAAAATGGATTTATTTAGATAGATCTTGCTATGTAGGCTTTGTTTTGGGTGTTTTTGTACTTAATTCAGCTCTCATTCCGATTTCTAGCTATCAACAGTCCACGAGTGCCGGCGAGGGACACGGTAAACGACCACAGCAGCCAAAGATTCTTCAGAATCCCGTTCATCCGGCCTAACCTCACGAACGGTCATGCAGACTCGACTATGGACAATTCAAACAAAAAAGGATGGTGGTACGCTCATTTTGACGGCCAGTTCGTCGCCAGGCAGATGGAACTACATCCGGACAAACCCGCCATTCTTTTGCGAGCTGGTAAGCCTGTGAGATAACTTGTAATGATTCTCATGCATATGACTCGTGAACTATGACCCATCTTGACCCTGCAAAAAAATTATAAACTAGGGGTTTCCACACTTTTTTTCATTTTTTACCCAAACTAGAATAATCATTGCAAAATGATAGACTTTAAAGAAATTTCTAGGCAGTACATTTTTTTCCCCCGGAGGAAGGTGAGGAAAATCTTTATAAGATATTGGGGGGACCGCAACCAAAGGTATGTGGAGATTTTTACCCACTAAAAACCTCAACTCTTTTTCCCACGTTGGCGCCCAGCCTGGAACTGTTTGACACATTACTTCAGGCTGGGTTCCGATTTCTGCCTGCTAGCTGGTCCCGTTTGCCTGAAGTCCCCGTTGCCGGGCCCTTTCCTCGACGAGCTTGCCTTCCAGGATGTTTTGGATGTACCCTGCCACGGCATTCCACTTTGACTTGCTCTTGAGCATCCTGGTCATATCCTCGGGGGTGGGAGGGCTGGTCATTTCTAGCTCCCTTGCAATCTGCCATCGCTCTCTCTCCCACCTCTCGCATTTGAAGAATGTGTGTTGAGCTCTGTCCTCTTCGTTGGTGCAATGTAGGCATCCTGGAGATTCCACGATACGCATCCTATGGAGATGCTGATGGAACATCCCGTGACCCGAGAGGAACTGCGTTATATGATAGTTAACTTCACCGTGTTTCCTCTCTAGCCAGGGACGTATATTGGGCACCAGTCGAGCCGTTCATCTTCCTCTTGTTTCTGTCTCCCAGATTTCCTGCCAGGAGTCGAGTGTGTGTTCCCGCTCTTGTTTGGCTAATTGAGGCCAGGGCTCCTCTTCCCGTCGCTCGTACATCCTTTTCCTCTCCCTTGCAAGCAGATGTATTGGTATCATTCCTGCCAGGAGGAGCACGGCTGGTTCTGATACTGTCTTATAGGCGCTCACAATGCGAAGCGCCCCTCTTCTTTGCACTGTGAGCATCCGTTTTTGGTGGCATTTGACATTTAGAGCGTCCACCCATACTTCTGCCCCATATAGCAGGATGGAGTGTACAAAGGCAGTACATTTGGCTTTGGTCGTACATGGTCCGTTGGGTTTCGATAAGTTTGAAAATATTCTGGGTGTAGACGTTGCACATTTTTTGACGTTATCTGAGCTTTGTGCAGACGCTATAATAACAATTGAGTGGTGATAAATTTGACATTTTCAAATGCCTTGATATTTTGCTGATTGGAATATTCACAAGACTAGTAATGTTTGAACATATTGATTATGATTTTCCCTCATTGAGCGCGTCATGATCAAAACCCAAGCAAAAGCCATCAAAATACAGAGCAGGAGCACAGGGAGAGAATTGTGAACTTTTACTCTTACAACTCCTTGGTTTACTATGGGTTGTTCCTGTCGGAAACAATGGGAGTTTTGTATCAATTCGTAAGATATTTTATAAAAAGATACTCATTACATTGAGATGATGTAACTATCTTAAAATACGGGGTAGGAGGCGTTTGGGATGTTATTTTCAACTGAATTGTGAACGCTAAATTGGTTTAGATGGTGCTCTAACTGGACATGAATTGGTGCGCACCTGATGTGGTTTCTATCAAGAAATTACTGTTTAATTATGGAGAAAAAATTATAATAAAAAAAAAGGGCTCGGTTTTTCCAGAAAAAAGTAATATACCTAGCATTGTGAAAAAGTATGCATCGTTTTTTAAATCCTGCTTATTTAACATGAATATCCATAACCGTTTTTGAAGCAATTTTGAGTATTTCACTTTCATTTCTGCCCCTGTATTTTTAATGAGCTCAAGGTTGTTTTTAGTAACATTTAATTAATGCAGCTAATTGTTCTGTTTTTTTTGAAAAATAGGTGTTGATGACATGCAAATGTGCGAATTGAGTTTAGAAGAAACTGGATTGACTCGCAAAAGAGGAGCTGAAATACTAGAGCAGGACTTCGCGAGAGAGTGGGAAAAACACGGAGGACCACCGTACATCAAAACAGCTGATAGAATTAAATAAATTATAAATTAATTTTCATGAATACTACTCTATTTAATGAGAATAAGTATTGTAGTATTGCACTCAGAACGCTCTTATCTACGTTGAAATATATCAAAGTCCTTCTCGATTCTAAGTGAAATAATAAAAGAGTACGTTTTCCCATCATTATTGGATTGCCAAGCTCAGTGAAACAACCATCAGTGTAGGCTATTTCAAACTAAGAGTTCTAGTCTATCGAAATTTGATTATAATTTGTTGTTCATCATTGACAAGTGCGAGTGCAAGCTCCTAATAACACTGTAATTATTCCTCTACTTGTAGTCCTATTTACAATTGATTTTTTTTCTTTTTTTCAAACATGTTTTATAAAATATTTTCATTCACTCATTGCGAAAACTACTGCGTGAGATAATTTGTGATATAAAAGTATTTTTTTGTAGCACTTTTCTCCCTATGTGAAACGGATCCATTCAAAATGGAATATAAGACCAAAATTAAATACAATTTAATCACTACTTGCTTACAATTTTTCTCAAGTTTGGTCACCTGATTGAATACCTCGAATTCATTTTGCAAATACTTTTAAGGGATCAGAAAGTGTGATTTTTGGCGAGCACTGGATCTTTAGGTACCTAATTTGGTACTTGGTTTGTTATTTGTTTCTTGTAGTGGGGTAGACTAAAGCTTTATCTTGATCACTTGTTCTTAATACTTTTTTTCTGTTTCTGTTTCTAATATTCGAGAAAAACTCAGGACCGATGATGTACCTATGAAAATATCGCATGTGAAGAACCATCTGAATTAAATGAGCTAGCTTTCAATTATACAATCCATCTGAAATATTTTTGTTACAGAATCATCAGAGAATTATGTAGGTTATATTGAAGTCATTAATAAATTGTTAATTTATTGCTTGTTGATTCAAGAACCCTTTTCATCCTGTATTGGTTGACTAATTTAATTCCTGAAACCACGTTATTCTGTAGAATCAGTGTTGAGCTAATCGTAGGAATGTTGCATGTTCTGAAACGACATTGCTAGTGCTTCGGGCAACGGATAACTCGAAAATATAAAATAAATTCCAGAATTAAAGAAAAAATGGAGGTGCTTAGTTCCGAAAGATTAAGACTAAATGCCGATTTACATGCAATCGATTTAAGACTCGATATGCTCTTACTATGGCAATTCGTAGGATTCTAATTCACAGAAAGTCACTCCAAGCTCGTCAAATACCAAGATAAATTATTAGTTGGCCAATCAAATGCAAAAAGTGCTGTATCCAGTGTATAACCATCGCCATTTGGTTTGAATCCAAGAAGTACTATATCAACAATAAGTCGACGAAGTAGTACATCTCTTGGATATAATAACACGTCTATTATTTGACTGTCAAGTAGCAGTACGTAGGAATCCCATCGGAATCAGCGTCCAAAATTTAATGGAAAATGCCCACATAGCCAAAAATATCGAATATCAATTTTTCGTATCAGTGTCCCAATAAAAATGGGCTTTTCTAAATTAAAAAAAAAAAAAAAGGTTGGTGTTGAAGACGTATTTGAAGTTTATGACGTTTAAAACTATTATTGGAATTTAGGTCCATAAGTGAGATTTGCCCAACTAATGGGACGCCCTATTCATAGTAAGGGATGGCCAGCCTAAAGGGGGATGGTGAGGTGGATGCTGGCATGCCACGACCAATGGATTGCCGAGCAAACGTTTTATGATCAATTCATGATCATGAGCCAACGACATTTCTTTCCACTTTAGAGAAACCTACGTGAATTCCAAATTATTCCTCGCGCTATCAGGAATTAAATTTGCAGCAAAAATTTGTTACTTTTCTCGCAGATTAGTTGGCTTTCAACTACAGGTATTGTACCTACCTAGACATGAGCATTGGTTGAACCCTATAAACATTTCAAATAGAGTTTGGACCATAAATGATGCATAAACTGTCCACCCTGCAGCGTACGTGAAGCGTAGGTTATATCAATCAATCTTATTTTTAATTTTATGGCTAACGTCACCTACTCAAATAGGACAAGCAAATCACGGACAAGTCAAAAAGTAAAAAATTTTATGTTGCCGGCTTGCTAAGTCCGGTTCCCTCCCTTTCCAAATGAATAATAAATTATTCAACTTTTGGCGGCAAAACACTTCCGCCTAAAAGTAACTCCAAAAGCTGTAAAGTCGACCTAAGAGCAACCAATCTCAACGTATGATGAACTCGTAAAATTTAAATTTGAAAATTTAATTAATTACACTCACAGACGTTGTGGTAAACACGTCAAAACATTTAAAAACTCATTCATCCTCACCGCGATAATTCAAACCGGCGGAGCTCATAAAAGTATAGAATGCGCTAGTGTCGCCATTTTCTTTGTTCTCTTGTTCTCGCCCTCCCTTCGAGCTTCCCTGTAGTTTTGACGCTTCTGTAGTTCGGGGTGAAAATCAGTAGTGGAATGTGGTGGTGAAGTTTTATTATTGAGGATCGTCATTTTTCTGACTTGAGACATTTAAGTCGACGCGCCGATTTTTGGTTTGTTCCGTCGCAATCGCCGAGCCAAACGAGTTTTCTGGATGTGAGAAACAATACAACTTGATTGCGGTAAGTTGCGAGGCCCTTTTAGCCATATTGGTTCGATATTATTTAACAAATTCCAAGGGAATTTGTCCCTTGTTGGGTAAAGATTGTCGCCATCTTAACTTATTGATGTTTAGTTGTATAGTTTGAGCGACTCATGTCAATTTATTCATTTCTCCCGGCCAATTTTACATTGAATTACCGGATTGAATGATTGTTTTGTCATCCACACAGTATTTATGTTGTATATTTCGAAAATTTGCTTGAGTAACCGAATGGTGTTTGAGTAAGGGTGACTTTCAACTACCCGAGATAAATACATAGGTTCAATAACGGGGTAATTGTACGTGCATACCTATTTTGCAGTATCTACCTAAGTCTTTCAGTTATGTACGGGTTATATATAATCTGTAAGTACTTGTTAAGTTGCTGTGGGCTTCACACTTTTTTTAAACAATTGCGCCCGACTTGGTTCCTGGAGAGTTAGGCTCATCAAAAATATTTGATTTTTGGTACATACGTACCAGGGACCATTTTTATAGTATTTATCGGTTGAGTTTTGATAACCTAGTTAATTGAGCGCGGCAAGACTATTTTGTGCTAAAAAAAAGTGCTTACTGAGGTATGCTACTTGCCGTAGATCCTTCCACAAATACATACTAAATTATAATTAGTTCTGTCTTATCTTGAGTAGTCTGAAAATCATTGAATATTATGAACCAATACGGGCCATATTTGTATGGCGTTTGTTACTCATGTTGACTTCTGTTCTTATCTGTTGCAGTTGCTGCCGAGTAGCTCAGTTTCGCCATGGCTACTCCTAAAGATACTCAGCAGTTCTGCGTTCGGTGGAACAGTTATCAGAGCAATTTACAGTCGGCTTTTCCGAAACTGTTGACCAATGAACATTTTGTTGATGTGACTCTGGCTTGCGAGTCGCGTATGGTCAAATGCCATAAAGTGGTTTTGAGTGCGTGCAGTGCTTATTTCGAGAAGCTACTCGTTCAAAATCCTTGCCAACATCCGATCATATTCATGAAAGATATGAAGTATTGGGAAGTTCAAGCGTTGGTAGATTTTATGTACAAGGGCGAAGTGAACGTCACACAGGATGAGCTGGCTTCTCTGCTCAAGGCGGCCGAGGCGTTGGAGGTCAGGGGGTTGTGCGGGCAGCAGGACGGCCCGGGCAACAAGCTGGGGCTTCCTCGAGGAACGGAAGCGGCGGCTGAGAAGAAGAGGAGGTTAGACGAGGGAGCCAAAGATCCGGCGACACCTGGCGGCAACACCCCAGTCACCAGCCCGGAGTACCCCAACAACGGCGGGAACGCCAACAGCAACAACAGCAGTAACGGGAGCGGCGGAAGCAACCCTCAACCTCAAGCTCCTCTCACACCCTCGGGGGCCGCTGCAGATCAACCTAAGCAGGACTCCATGACACCAAACAGCGCCGCCCCCACCGTACGTTTTATACAATTTATACAACAAAATCCCCATTTATTTTTCATTGATAGCCACACTGATCGCTCCATTCGTTTTCTTTTCAGGTTAAACAAGAATGTCAAATGGGCTCTTCAGATAACGGCTTGTTTGAAGATTTTGACGACGATTTTTACCAGGTTTGTAGTATTCAGTAATCATGTTTCCCCTCGCTAATTTCTCCATCCAAATTTTTCAAATTTGTGTAAATTGTATAAATTTGAATAACTAATTCTATTAAAACCAGCTTACATGAGAATCTTACATTTAAATCACTGACTAGGGCTCCTCAGTCACGAATTGTAAAAGCTGTGAAACAAAATTGTGAAAATCTCAGCCTTATCAGTTTGGTTACGTTTGGTTTTCTTAAAAAAGAGACTTCAAATATTTCATCATCCCTTTAATCTTCCCTGGAACTTGCTGATTACATAGAGAAAAATCCACACCGAAATTTGTTCTTCCGTTTGGGCGCTGAGATCAGGCGTACCGACAGGTCGTACACTCTTGATTAAAATGAAATCGTATATTTATAGTAACATAAAGTTTCCATGCTAAGTATCAAGTTATTTCGCGACGCTGTCGACGAAGATTTTGTGTCACCTCTACCTTAGAAGCAGTTAAAAAAAATTCAAACCTCCTGATTATATTCAATTCTCCTCATTTTTTGTTTTTTTTATTGATTTGATGATTGATTTTCAATTTTGAAAACATCTCATTGTGTTTGCAGTTGGTTATCTGAAGCTCAGTGTGCTGTCAGCAGTTTCTTGAAAACTATATTATTTATGGGGGTTGGATACCATGAAAATTCTTCATGGAGTGTTGGCCTTGTATGCGAGCTGTCATTCGTTGGGAGGGAGAAAAAACTCAGATGAAATCTATGAAAATACTATGTATCCAACATGATCCAATATTTTGATACTGTTGCTAATAAGCTCTTCAGTCAACTAGATGCAAAGTTGAATAGGTGTACTCATGATTTGGGCCTTGGTTTCTTTCTATATATGATTACTGACGGCAAAATTTATGTGAGATATCTAGATTTTGAAATCTACCTAGTCAGTCCTAAAGGGAAGGGTAGGAATGAACCGTGAGTGATATGACGACCACAGCCGGAGCGATTGAAGTCAAAACTATCAGGAAAGCTCTCTAGCGGCAGTTGCAGAGTCATAAGAGATGGAATTATTTATTTTTTATCAACACCAATGCTGCGATTGGCCCTTTTGGGAACCAGCCATTAACAGAGATGGGAAACTGATGATGGTTGCGCCTCACAAAGGAACCATTGCAGTAGGTTTGTTGCTGCTGGAGTGGATAACACTACCAACACGTCATCAAACTTGGAGATTTGTTTTCAAACCAGAAAATCTCCTTTTTAAGTAACATTTGAATAAAAATGAAGTTCAATAATGTTTTAATCAGTTTTTCTTGATTGGTTTTGAACTTCCACACCGTTTGTATAATTAATTGATTTTCCCTCTATTTTTCAGGATGACAACTCGCTTCAAATTGATGAAACTGGAAACGCTTACTCACTGACCACACCCAACGTTCAACTTGACTGCAGCCCAGGGGAAAATAGTGAGTCAACAATAATAAATTACTATTTTCTACGTTCCAAAGCGGTGAATTTCTTCGGTCTTCTAATATAACGAGAAATAAATAATGGAATTCCAAACCTACTATTTAATTTTATGTTGCAACTTTTAATTAATTAAAATTTTTTTAAATATTTTTTACAAATTGAACCAAATTACAACCGGAAGATTGCGGATCATCACATTAGTTCTGCGTTAGTACAGGTCTGATCCCTCATGAAATCTCTTAAAGCTGAACAACTTTGGTATAATATTTTCCTTTTACGTGGGTGGATACAAACTCACTGAACACTTTTGTACCCAAAACTTATTCGTTATTATACAAGCCTGATAGATATAGCCTCATTCGGCTAGATCGACCTAAATCTCTTCTCGGTGCAGCTGTTCTGTACAATCGAAATTCGTTCTCTAAGTACTCGTACTAGACTCTCCAACCTACTTCTCAGTCCTTAGTAAGAGTTACCACAGAACCTTTTTAGAACAAGTTGAATACGCGATCAAGGAGCTCAAGGTTTCTTGTGAAAGAGCTGAAATTTATTCGGTGACGGTTTTCGAGCCTTCGTTATCACAACAGCGATCCCCTCAGACGGTAAGTGCAATTGTTCTAAGTCACTTTTGACCTCTGGTGTGATTTGTTTACGTAGTTTTTATTATGTATAATTCTCTGGGCGAACGATTGACAATATGGAAGCTGGGAAAGTGCGATTTGATCACTGATTGTTTCCCAATTGTATTTATATTTGCCCGTGAGACGTTCATCTCTTTACCCAAAGCGCCATATTTTCTGCGTCACGATATTGCTGAAGTTTATCCGAAAAGATTAAAGTATTCTGAGAAATCCTTGTCTTACTTCATGTATGATTTCAGGTATTTCTAAGAAGAACATGGTATCACAGCTCAATCACGACAATTCGTTCGCCATCATATTTAACGTTTTCCCTACGTATTCGCATTTTGCATGCTTGTGTCGTAGTTGATTTTCTTACATTCTTACATCTCATGTCGAAAGAGTCAAAATCGAACCGAATCAAATTCAGAAATTCTAAATCTGGTCAAAACTCAGATATTTAAACTCAATTCACGTTGATCGCACTTTCGGTTTCCACACCGTATCGATATTTCACCATGAGACATAATATCGACACATAGAGCACAAGTAGTTTCCTTCCGATTATAGTGAAATCGCCTTATCCTGTGGCCTAACCTCAATTTTTCTCAAGATCCTTTACAAGTTATTTGCAATGACACTGGCAACAAGGTGGTGAATATCATTTGGTGGTGGATTTGGTTCACGTTACTAACTTCTTTCATTCATTGATGTTTTTTTCTTCAACATTGCACAATATAATATCCGATTGAAAAATAAACCAAGCCTAGTTGATCATTGCCTTTGCATTACCCAATTATTCGTCTTCAGGAAACCGAAATGGCGTCCTCAGTTTTATTTTTGGTAGCTTGTCCAAAGGTTCTGTTGTGACTCTTATTTTTGTAAAACCTCGTGAACGATTTTGTGATTTTGTTGGAGCCGAATGATGAGTTTCTCTCTCTGCTCAGTTTGGCAAACCTATCACACAACATTTTAATCATTCCTTTCTTTTCAAAGGGCGGTATTCAAAAACACCTTGCAAGTCCTCCCCTGAAACGAAACTTGTGTATTATAACTTCTACTTTCCTTGATTTCGCCTCTAGTAGAATTTCGCCAGGATGTAATAGACATTGGACACAACGGTTTTTATTTCGCATATTGTCTTTCATAGGTATTTTTGCCATCCAGCACTTTAATTTTGGGTCAAAATTGTTGAAACGGTCGATGTAACTAGGAAAACCGGACGGACTGACACGAAATCAGATTTAATTCAAAATTTAATTAATAACTTACATTTAAAACAATAATGGCAAACAGACTTTCCAATATTAGTGCTCCCATTAAAAAAAAAAAAAAGTTATAAATGATAACAAAATGTCTGCTGCATTGTGGACTTTCAACAACTTTGATAGTACGATCAGCGCATGAGACGCCGGGTTGCGGAACTTCCTCACAATTTTTTTCTCCCTCTCGTCCTTGCGTCTCAAGTTCTCTTTAAAGTTTTTTTTTTTTAAATTTCAATTATCATTATTTGAGATATTTTTGATTTAGCGTCTCAAGCCAGGTTCAGCTGTTGTGCTCCTATACTATTCCGGTTGTTGATGGCGAGTCGTATCTTTGTAGAAAGTTCAAGCAGCACTATGCTCGGCTAAATTGCTCTTCCCAAATGTATTTTTCGCCGAAATACCAAATTTGATAGAAACTGAGGGCGTTAAGGCTTGGAGGCTTGGCTGAGGACTAAGGGTAGTGTTACGCTATCTTAAGGCTACATTATTTATTTATATGAGGAAAATTGATTGAATAGTGGCAAGTACATAATGGTTCGTTCATGGTTCTCACTAATATATGCTCAAATAATTAAAAGCATTACCCACTTGGTGTTGTGGACGTGGTCACCTCTCGTTTAAATGAGACGGGCTAAGCATACAGCTCTTGAGCGGTTACATATCAAAGTAGTCACTACATTGATTCACCAACTCTTGTCATCAGGTCGATTACTTTTCTCATAATATAACATCATTTTCAGTTTTTTTCCCTTTTGGTTCATTAATCTCTAAATAACAACCCAAGTTTTCACGCCCGAGGATTTGCTCGACAATTGTTTCAAAATTTCTAAATTCAAAAAACCCAAAATTTCCGCTTGCTGCTGTTTTTGTCCGTAGGAACCAAGAATTTCCAATTTTCGTTCCTTTCTGTTCTTTTATTCTTCGGTTGATTCTTGAACCGCTTCAGCCTAATCGGCCACATTAGGGGAACAGGGGTGACAATTGGTTTGATTTGAAAGTTTGTTTTGGAGATTTTTGGGCACCAAGGCGAGAGGGATATTGTTTTAGACGAAATTACTAGATTTATCGAGATGAGTATTGGACCAGCTGCCGCCAACGGTCTCTGTCTAGCTAGAATAATAAACCATCAAAGAATAGTTTGCAGCCTTTTTGGTTGGTAATTACTTCAATAATCAATCTATGCAATCATCATCAGGTCATGGAGGGTTCAACTTCTCCAGTCGGCCCCAGTATTATGATAGTACGTTTCATGATGTCTAGACCGAAAATCCCAAATAGACATCCGCCCGTACACCGTCTGCCGTTCATGCTGGTTGAGGTAGTAACAATTTTTTTTAAATATGAAAATTTGGTCAGAGATCTCTTTCCGGCATTAGTTGGTCATCGAAATATTTCAGCTGGATCGTTCCAAATTTGGGGAGGGTATTGGTATAAATGTGTTTTTCGATACTCGTTTTTGGGGACTTTTTAAGAACTACGGGGCATCGTTTTCCTTGAAAATTCTGGATGTTAAATCTATTGTAATGGGTCTCGGACCGATTGGTGCCCACCCAGCCGGAGCTACTGGCGGTATGAGTCAAAATGGGCACCTACCCACCTATTTTGAAAGTGGGTTTTCGAAAATTCTGGGTACCTAGGAGTCTGGGGTATTCATTTTCACTAAATGATGGCTGAATCTATTGGAAGAATCCGGGAAGCTCCACACTAATTGTTTTCTCAAAATAACCTACCATTGTGAAAAAATATGCAGCCTTTTTCTCCAAGTTAGTAGTCTAGTAATAGCCTGAGTGTTGGTAACCTCGGGTGTGGTAAATCGGAAGAAAAACATTAATGTAAACGATACATAATTGTCAGTAGTGTGAGTAGGCGGTTGATGTTGAAATATTTTCCTTCTTTTACAAAATTTTGCGACATTAGTAGTTCTGTAGGTTGGTTTACGCGGGTGGTTTCAATCTCAAGATAGACGTTGTCAAAACTCGGACCCGTTAATGAGCATCATCAAAGTTAGGGAGAATTCACGCTGGCCTATCTGTTCTCAAATTGTGGCGAAAATGATATATATCTTGTTCGGCGAGTCATTTCTTAAAAAATAGCGGGAGGATTTTGGCAAGGTGTTTTTTTCACTTCGTCTGACTTTGATAAAATATGAAACAAATTGAAATTACCGTATTCCTCTATCCACAGATGAAATATCCATCGAAGTGAAACCTGATTTCGCCTCATATCCGGGCGGACCCCTCACCGCGGATCCACTTCGACCTCGAGGCTTTCCTATCCAAGCGCCCTACAAGCAGTATACCCAGCAAAGCCTGGAACAGGCCATATTCGACCTCCAAACTGGGAAATTCAATTCGATAAGAGCCTGCGCCCGACATTATGGCATCCCTATGACGACGTTACGCTACCGTGCCAAAGTCATGTCTTTCATAACGAAATCTGCTTGACGGGCCGACATTTCTGCGAGAAATTGAACAACTCGGAAAGATTTGGCGGTTCCAGATTCCAAGCTATCGGATAATTTTAACGCGATGTTCTTCTGTACGTGTTTCTCGATGTTCTGTGTAAATTAATTCGTTTGTTCGGAAATTAATACGATTATTGAAATGGGAAACCTATTTAGACGGGAACCCTACCCGTTGACGATTCCTCAAAGTTTTTTCGATATCGCTCGTCTAAATGTCGTTTCTACTGTCGTTGGACTCCGATTATCAGTCATTGAAACAAATCCTCTACTCCATACGCGTACATCATTCAATATTTTATTTTTTATATTTCTCCATCGTGCGTTATATTGACTTGCGATTTGTCCGAGATCGTTTTTAGAAATTCACTGTTTTTATAAATTAGTAAATTGATGAATAGGTTATTTCCCTGCGACTGATTTCAGAAAAGTAATGTAATAATTGATTTTTATTAAGTAACTCTCAATATTTTCCTCGGTAGGTCTGCATTAGTCTGCATTTTACGAACAATACGAATGCTGCAGGTATAAAAGATTATTAATGAATGATAAACTGTTTATTCCAACACGATGCAAAAAGATATAAAACAAAATTAAATACTGTATGGAATAGGAACACAACCAATAAAATACCAAATTTATTTTAGTTTTCAAAAGTGATATGTTGTAATCAATCCACATGAATACAGCGGGTAAATTTTACTTGAAGTATTTTTGGTTGATTTCATCTTTTGCTACAATTTCTACTGAAATTTAAGTTAATCTGTAATTCCTATAACTTTTTTTTTTGCATTCATATTCATAATTCGATAATTCCACATTCATTCATTGTTACCAATATGAAACGTCCATCTCTGCTTTCGAGGAGTTTTTTTAAGGACATCACAAGACCTAACCTACTGTACGCAAGACAAGATTTGTCGTAGATTGGCGGAATGCGAATTGCTAATGTCCAAGCATTCCTGATCTCACAAGAATGTCTCCGAACACTTTGGTCTCATTAGATTATTTCGTGGAATTGATTTAGCGTTGATTACCCGGAATGTTGCGCGATGCGACGATGCCAAATGACGTGAAATCTTTGCGTACCAGTGTTAAATGACGCTAAATTTACGTAGAGGTTCCGCTTTTGCTCAATACAAGAAATCTATTCGAATAAATTAAGTATTCCATGTACCTCTCTCTACTATTAGTTGTTAGACACCCTCGATATCCATTCGGGTACTGTTCTTCACATGTTGAGTTGAACGTAATTTTAGGGTCGCTAGTTTAAGTCATTTGAAGGCTGATCTTTAGATGTGCTAGCTAGTTAGTTTTTTGTTGTTGTATAGTCCCCCTTTTCGTGACGCATCCGTTAGAAATTGTGCAATAATAAGAGAATATTCCCTTCTTTGATGGGGACATCCCCAACAACGTGATGTCAACGTGGAACAGTATTGAATGTGAGCGTTCGGCGTTTAGATAGGGTTGCGACTGAGATTAATATCTATTATTATAGTATCTCCGTCATTCGTCGAATTTTGAATGTTCTCTTACCTGTTGAGATTTTCTTCTCCTTATTCACTTTGTAAAATCAATTGTGGCTTATTGTCTAGGTACGATTGACTCATAGAATCTTAAACTGGTAGCAGTTCTGTAATTACTCCTATAATTAGTTGTATTTGTGTATGCTCTCAATGTAAATATAGACTGTATTGTGGATATTTGTGGCGTTTTTTACTGCTATTTTTCTGGTTTACGCGAAACCATCCGACGTTATATTGTGTACAAGCCTTGATCCATAAGACTTGTGAAATGGGACCTTCTACCTTCGTATCAGTAGCTCAATTGACTATCTCGTGCCGTTGTTTACTTGAATGATGAAACTATGTTATTTCAAGGTCGGTATACTGGGTTGAATGTAGACCAAAAATTGTCTTATTCACAGATGTGGGGTGTAGATGTAAACGGAAAAAATCGCTAGGTTTCTCTTATTCAGCGATAAATGTTGAAGAAAGTCCAGACTACATCATAGCAATGCGGGAGAGTGACGTCATGTATGAGGTGTGTTGAGATTGGTGCTTTTTAAATAAACCAAATCAATTCATGCTCCAATGCCCAATTTGAGACAATTCGGCCAATTTTTAGACAGCGTTTCTGCGTTTTCCTAGTGTTCAATAAATCATGTAAAAATCATTTCATGTTACACTCTCCACTGTCAGACTTGTACTCAGATCCGAATATTTCAAATAGTAACATAATCAAATGAAGAGAATAAGGCTAAAAGTTCCTTTTGTTGAATAAAAAATAATTATTTAATTAAGCTCCAAATTTTAATGTAACATTAATTTCTAAATTTGACGAATGAACCTTACCTGAAGCCTAATGTTGGCGACATTTGAAGAATGATTGCATTTTTATTAGGGTTCTTAATAGTTTGTGTCCAGCGGAAACTGTACATTATCCCATAACATATTGAACTAAACGATTTACGCTGGAGGAATGTGCTTCTGTGGTGTGACTCAGTACTGCAGCTCATTTTTTCCCCCTTGGAAGTGCATAGACAGAGATTTTGAGATTAGGGGCAAATTAGGCGGCAACTATTGCCTAGTATACTGATTCCGAAATTTGTCTTAGCCTAAATTTTCGAGGAGGTCCCCTTTAACTCGAGTAGTACAGAAACTGGTTTGTATCGAACCTGCCGCCGAAAGCGCTACTTACCGGCATAATGATCATAAATATGAGTACAAACATTTCCCAAATCATAAAATATAAATACCATGAAATCTGAATATGAATAAAGCTATAATCTCATTTTTATAAGAATTTTACTAAAATTCACATTCATTTGTGGTTTTGTGTGTGTAACTACATCTACCTGTATTTGTCTGTATTTCGAACTCAACTCTGGATATACAGGACCATGTAGTCCAAAACTTGCTGCATTTCAGGAACGAAATAATATGGAATATGCATTTTTTAATGATTCCCGACAAAATGTGAGTTCTTAGGAAATTTGTATGAAAAACGGTTTTGCTTTATTCATGTTTTGATTTACATTCATTTTTTTTCAAATTTATGAGTTATGTTCGTATTTATGTTCATGAATATCTTTGCCGGAGGAGTTGCAGAAAATTAATCAATATCCCAGATGAAGAGCAATTATAAGCACTATCACCCCGTGTATGGTAGATTAACCTCCTTAAGGTAACTCGGGGAGTCCTTGCAAGCATTGACTGCGGGATATAGTATTAATGCTCTGCAGCTTGGCGAGTCCTTGGTGGCGTCGTCCGCAGAAAATGGGGCAAGTGCTCGGCAGGTCGAAGAGTCCATATTCATATCCACAAATAAATGTAGATCATTTGTAATTTCTGCTTTTAAAGCTGTTCTTATTTCCAGTCGAGCCCAAATCTTCTGTAAACCTGGTACCTTCTCTGGGCAACAGACTGTAATAATGAGTATGAGAGCTGATTTTTAACTAATGGCGCTGTGCTACTTTCCTTGTTCACAGAATCAGGTAATAACATGTGGAACATCAACAACGGCTACCCCAACGTGATTTTGACGGAAACCTGCTCACCCAACTACAGCATGCCCTCACCGAATAACGAAACCCCCGGGAAAATCCAAAGGATACGTCGGTCGGACGCGGAACTCCTAAGCGCCGCGGACTCGATTTGCAAAGGTATGACTTTCCAGAAGGCCTCTCAAACCTTCAACATACCAATGTCCACGATACGGTTCTACATGGCGCGCAAGGGGATGCTTCCGAGTCGGCGGAGGGGAAGGCGAATTTCGCAGGGGATGGAGCAGAACATGCAGCAACCGTCCGTCTCTCAACCAACTCCTCAGATGCACCAGTCGCACCCGCCCCCGCCTTCCATGAGCTACCCACAAATCCCGTCTATGATGCAAAATCATTATTTCAAAACTGAGCCGACCGGCTATTAAGAATAAGTTCCTGTTCAAAATCGGTATCGTAAAACATTCGAGACGTTCCGTGTGGTGCTCTTTGATATGGTTAACCACCAACGTCTATCTTAGTACGTTACCCACGAGCTACTTTCACAATTGACTTATTTTGGCCATCAGCCGTACTGCTCACGAGTGCGTACGACCATGTCCAGCTCTCCTATTGGTTTTCCACGAGTTGTCTGTTGTATCAGAATTCAACTCTCAAGTCTCCCATCTCCGACGTACGCACTCCACCTGGATAAAAGTAAGCTGGAACCAGGTCTGAAAGCTGAGAGGGTGTAAAGAACTACCACGAGGTAGAACATAACCTTTTAACATGAATTATCTTTTAATAACGTGTCTCGTCTTCACTGTCGGCCTCTTCGTCGTGTTGTTTTTGATCGCCTTTCACAGCTCGTTTAATTCTCGCTGTTGTGCGCCTATGAATTAAATTATTCGCGTTCGACAAATAACGACTTGAAGTCACGACGCAAGCTTTTAAGTCTTGACGATTTTCCTTATTTATTGCACAGTGCCATATGAATCAACCAGCAGCGACGGCGTATCACCTTAGACGTTTGTGGACGCTGCTGGTACTTATTTTGGAAGCTCGTATTTGATTCTTTAACTCGACCGATCGTTGAACGAGAACTCTAAGCTATTGAAGCTTCTCAATCGACTACCAGCAAAAGCTGTAGAAGATTACTTCTTTCTCTTTTCGAATACTAACTTTGGACGATCCCATAAACTTACTCGGTAACGTATCCGAATTTCTCATGTGCACATAAATTTTGTTTTGTTACCATGACACCTCATCTCATCACTGTGCTTTTTACATTATTATATTTACATTACCAGCCTCTATATCACTAATATTTTATTGTTGCTTCAATCTCATTCACATCACACTACTGAAGTTCTGAATTGATCGCCATCTGTTGAACCCTTCTCTGAGCAAACAGGTTTGTACTCGACTTTTAGTGTTTCTCTGTGAAAATAGATGAGTAGTTTTCATTTTACTGTGCGAAAAATATGCCTCCGGTTTATTTTGCAGTTCTTGATAGGACTCTGGCTTTTCGTTGTGGAAGAAAATGAGATGTAACTAGTTAGACATTACCTGATTCCCAATGGTTCATTTGGTTCAATATAATGAAGTATTACAATATACACTCAATTCTGGATCACAAAGAAAGTCGAAGTCAAGTTGTTGATGTCCGTGCCATTTTTTTTATCTAACCTAATTTTGTGTAGTAAATATATTTGTTTAAAAGTATTGACAAATGGTGATCAGTAAACCATACAAATAAAACTAACTCGATGCTTTGTTTCGTTACGTATCATGTGCCATCAGCAGTTGTGGATGAAGTTCATATCCTTAAGATAAGATGCCGTTGGAAATAGAGCGTTGCGCCTACTCAGATTTCGTCATTTTCATCTTCGAATTCTCTCTTAGAACCTACTTCGAGTCAAAACGTCCTTAAACTACAAGTTACTGTTCGTTTAGGAGCACCTAAAGTTTTCGAATCAAGTTTTTTTTTTCAACAGTGGGTACTTTCTTCTCCAGAAGTATCAAACTCTATCAACTTCACGAACCTCCGTCCACGAACGAACTGATGGTGGAGTCAAACAAAATTTTGAATCTGACGTCATCTGCATAATATCAGCAGAACCACCTTGTTTAGTTGTTCGATATCTAACGTATTTTTAGGATGATTCATAAAAACGAGGTTTACACTGATTTCTATTTACTCGTAATCTACATAGTTAGTATAACGGCGAGGTGAAATGAATTTGGGTTGATCAGCACTAACCGTATTTTATTATTAGCCCTCTCTTTTGCCCCAATCAATTAAAATTCGCACCCCCGTGCTCTTTTATGGGATTCTGAGGTTTCCTAACGAAAATTCAAGTACTTTAGTGACTCAAGTTCTTCTATTCGCTCTGTATGGTAGTTGGACGACAGTTTTTTTCTGAGTTGTGCGATATCTTACGCTTTGACTGCTGAAATGCTGTAACAACGATTTGACTTTTTTTACTTGTCAATTTCTTCTGAATTGACTGTGTCCCATACTCGGTTGTTTCACTTGAAACCACTGGAAATGGAAAAGGCAGTCTCACGACTACGTAGTTTCCTCTGGGGCTAAAAGCATAATTTCATTCGTTCATTAAATGCGTTTGAAATGGTTGTTACGTGGCTTGGAGTTTATTTAAGGTGGTTTAATAGGTTTTAATTGAAGTTTTCATTTCTCGCGGTCTCCAATCAATATTGTTGGCACTTCTTGCTCATTTTTCAATTTTCTTTGAAAAAACTGTTCTCTCCTTCCACGTCTTGTTCAACTTATCAACGATTGGTGGCGACTTAAGTGGTAAACCCGTGCTTTAGCTTGCAGTTTTGTGATTGTGTTCCCATAGAGTGCGCTTCATAATTCGTTGAAAAATCGGTCAATTCTATTGTGGTCATTTCACATTTTATTTGTAAGCCAAAGCTAAATTTATTTTTGTAATTTGTACAGTTGTGAAACAAGTCGCTCTTCTTTAGTGTTCGTACGGAACCGGTTTTCCTTTTGAAGATACTACGATGTAAATTTTAAACTTTTCAAAAATAAGGAATCGTTAACTTCGCACGAAGAAAACACTTGTAAGATAATATAGTTTTAGGCAGTACCAGAAATGATGGAGGTATTTGTTAGTAGTAAATAGTGTAATGTACATAGAGTCCTTTATTAGATAGTAGCTTCCTCCATTGAGGTTATGAGAAAACGTAGTTGAAATAATCGTCACTATTACACTTATATTGTCTTGTTGAGAATTGAGAGTATTCATGAAATAACCTATTCCGAATCTTGTTTAGCGTTTGGATAGAAAGATGACAGACTGGTTGCCTCGTTGTTTATTTTTATTCTACGCATTTGGAAGGTACTTGAGTGCCATGAATATTAGCAACACCAATAGTAAGGATAATTATATATTTTTCGAATAATCACTATATTATGGTACTAATCAGACAACATTGCAAACATTCACTGACCGTGACCACGTTGCTTATTATATTTTGAAACTCAGCTCTTGTGATATGTGTGAGAATAGACTTTATGATTTTAGTTCGGAAGTGAAATAAATCAATGAGGCGGCCTGTACCCCTTGTTTATTCAGAGTGGGATGTTTGGCATTAACTTTTATATTATGCTCTGCTACTTCCGTTTTTTCTCGTATTTACGTTTTGCGTATCGTTGGTCTGCTGCCTTCACGATTATGTCATATTGTTCTTCCCATTTTTGTGTCTTTTCCGTCGACAACCGAGTCGTCATTGAGTCTCTGACTTTGGCTTAAGGTTGGATTTCTTTTCATTTATGTAATCATTCAACAGTCGCAACAACAGCGCTTTTTCTGATGTTGCTTTTTCTGTCCAGAGAAAGTCTGGCGTTGAAGTGAAATTGACGAGAGTTGTCAATATTGGTTTTGTCAGTTTTGAAGGCGCTGCTACTTGTCATCATTTGATTGTGCATCCAGCGAATCACCTACAGCCCTTTTGACAAAGTCCTGAAAGCCCTTAGAACAAAATGACTCATGATTCCTTCATAATCAGAGTGGAAATAGTGGACAGTCGTAGTAGCCCTGAGCCATCAGGAATGGCGTCGTTTCAATTTACGTCCTGATTCAAAGCACTAGAGGTTATCTCGTAGAAGTCACTTTGAATGAATCATGTCTATAAATCCAGCACCATCTGGTCATGAATTGTCTGATGGACTGTGCCAAGTACGAGTATATTTTCGTTCGAAAATTTAATACCCACGAACTCAATCACATTACCTAACTCATGTTTGACTCGTTTGTATTCAAATTCCAACCTTGGTCAGACTCATTACTAGTCATTTCATTTTTTTATTAGTTAAACCTCTTTGCTTGCCATTATCCTTACTGATTTCTGTTCTTTGCCTCATCCTCCTACTTTCAAAACAATTTTGTCAGTTCTGGAGAACGAATCTTTCTTGATAACGAACGAAAGAAAGGGTTCTGTTAACTGGCAATGTGCAAAGTTCCTGGCTAATTAAGCGTAGTGTAACATTTTAGATATACATATTTATAAAAGCGTGTGTCAATAAAATGAAGTATCAAATGATATGAATGAAGATGATGTTAAAAAAAATGTGTGTAGTCGTAGTGCAGAGTTTATTTGATTTGAGTAATTTTTCTTAAGAAATTTTACTTGTTTTTTCCGAACACTTCTGGGTCAATTTTTACCCTTTCACGGGGTTATCTGGTTTGACCGTATAATTTATCTTATGATTTGGCCTTTGTTCAAAATAGCTTTAAGATTTAACTGCAATACAGTTTTAAGCTTCTTAACAACAATGTGTCTTATTTGCGAGACAAATGCATCGGTAATTTTTTGTATTATTAAATTTACTTACTTATTATATCGATAAAGAGGAGAAGATGTAAAATTTTATGAGTACCTATATCATGAAGTACTGCTTGGTACTTAAAATTTGAGTGTGTACTTGGAGAAAATAATATTGTTGTAGACTGTTATTACAGGATTTTTTAAAATGCTATTTCCGTGGGTTTTTTTTTTTTTTTTAATTCCTAAAATTGATGTGGATGAACGTCGTTTGACGAGTGGAATTGTCTCAAGAGGTTGCCAGTAATCTGTTTTCGGTCTGTGGTGAAAGTGAAGTCCGCGATTTCCAAGGCAGGTAAGGGGGTACTCCAACTTTCATTGCGAGCTCAATTAGTCAGGTACTGGTAAGTTATCTACCTGGGCTGATATCTTCGGAATCAGCGCGACTCCCAATCACCAACGAAATCCTCACCAAATCCTGATTTGTCAGAGCTCGCTTCGAGCTGATCGTGTCGACCTCTCCGGTTCCCCTCCACTCAAAATCGCGGCCTCTTGACGCCCCTGTGCAGAAGTGAATCGTCGAGTTCCTTCGTTGTTCTCCTTCACTCGCGCAGTTGCCGTCAGAGTGGTGCTCATCCTAATTTCAGTTCACGCCGGTGTACCTATATAGATTCTCTCTTTTGTTTCTCGTATTTACATCCCACAATCCTAACGCGTGTGTTTCTCACAGAAATTGAGCCGTCTCTTGTGGTTTCCTATTATTGTTGGGTAAGTCTTAACAATCAACAATATACTCCACATTATTAATTTCCTCCTACCTAACAGAAAAAGTTATCTATAATGCAATGGATGAGATGTTATTAGTACCTAAAACCACTAAGTGCAAATCAGGATCAAGTTTCATCGAAGTGTTGTCAAGAATTTGTTAATTTTCCTCGCAAACTCATTGCAGGAATAGTTATGAAATTTCGACAACATGTTGATGTTTCATTGATTAGCCTCTGATTTTGAGCATTTATTTGCGCTCTGCCTAAAATAATTTATTTAAAATTTTGTTCCTTAACGCATGTGGTTCTGATTCTATGAGAACCATCCCAATTCAACGTTTTGATGTTCGAAGCGTCTGAAATTCAAAACCAAAATATCCGTCCGCCGTCTACGTCGTTTTTGTAGCTGTAGGAGTTTTTCTGGAAATCTAAAATTTAGGTTAGTAACTTCTTTAGGGTAAAAATTTTTTAAGCCAGATTGCGGCAAACGGGGAGAATATTTTGGGGGCCTAGGCGTGTAGAGTCATTTTTACACAATCGGGCGCTGAATCGATAATAATGAATTTTGGACCGATTGCCCCTAACGAAGGCAGTGTATAGCTGAAAATATGTACTTTGAGATAAGGGATTCCGAACATTATGGGGACCTAGGCGTGAAGGAGGCCTTTTCTAAATCGGACGCTGAATCGATTGAAGTTGATCTTCCATTGATTGCTGTAAACGGAGGGAGAGTGTGCTTAACTATGCTACTTTGCAGCGTTTCCATACATCATAAAAGATCTACCTACCTTGGAGTAGAAAAGGAATCAGCTAAATTTAAGCTGAAATAAAAAGGTCAGAATAGCTCTTCAATCTTACTTTCTACATCTATGGAGGCTTTCCAGCCAGCTCAGCTACACGATGAGTAATAGCTCCTCTTTGCATCTTGTTTAGTTGGTTCATATCCGTTGTGGCTGACGATCAAACTTCAAATGACTTACAGTCTGCTTGTGCTATTACGCTATAAAAAATCACTATCTTACCCGGAGGAACGCCACCTGAAGCTGATTTGCTGTTCAGACTCGTGGTAGGCGCAAGTCAAGTTTGTGCTCAGTAACTGTTTTAAAACTTATTCAGATTTGAAAACAGGATGTACAAATTGTTATAAGAAAAATGTATTTGTCGTAGGTGCATGAAAAAATGTGTGTTGGCCACATCTGGGGTAAAAACTGTTGGTAATTTTTTTTTAACACTTTAAATTTTTACCAATTTCAAAACTTTTTGATACCTATCTTAGCATATTGTTAAAAATATTTTAGTATTTAACTCGTTCCCATTTTCACCAATATGACGCAAGATTTTATTTGGAATTCGCGACTGCTCACTTTCCCGAATTACGCTCCAGCGGTTTCATTCCTCCGCGTGTAATCCACCTATAGTGGGATCCTTGGGCACCTACGTAAGTTGTTACTTTATTTCTGACGACCTAGATTTCTATTTAGAGGGTATTCATTCAGATGTGACTAATGTTATTGGATTGAGGGTACTGAAAATCGTTGATCTCGACCAATCCTGGAGTAAAGGTTCTGAGGTAAAGAGGTTTTTTCAATAAACTTATCCCAATATTATTCCAAGTCGAGGCTAATAGAATTTCCGGTTAACATAATAAATTGCTCAACGCTTGTTCGCAAGAATACATTCCTCGCTCACCGCTTAACGTTGTATCATTAGACGCTTCTCTATTTGAACGCAATAGACAGTAAAATTTTGGTTTTCTTTAGTGATTTAGGGAGCACTTAGTGAAAAAAAAAATCTTGAAAGTAAAATGAAACTATATATAAGTAATATTTTAAATGAAAGAAAATGCTCCAAACGCACTTCTTGTTGCACATTAGTTTTCAAATGGCCTCCTGACGTTTGGTGGTAATCAAGAATGGACACCTCGTAAAGCCCTTCATTTCTTATTTTCTCTTGAATCGCCTCCAATTGTTTCGAAGGATGCATTAAGGACACCAGTGTATTGACGTTAGAAAGGGCTGCGAGGGACCTGCTACGCCACGTTTTGACGAGGTCAGACCTCGGACCTCAGACATTTCACAGGCTCATCTCGGGACCAGACTTCTTTCAAGTTCTTTTCTTCTGTTTATTTGGCCATAAATTGCATTTGGAAAAAAAACTGAAATGTGCAGGGGCCGCCAGAATCTAGATTACAATGAAAATCAAATTCGAAAACTACGATTATTTCTCTATTATTGGAAGAGGTACTATGCGATTTATTAGCTGTACATGGAAAATCAAATATATGGCATACCCCGCTAGCCTGACTAACGTTCGGCTAAATTCTACATCGTTACTAATAATAAATGGACATAAAAGAACTCATCCGCTGGTCTAACATTAAATTCAGGCTTCCCTGGTAGTTACCAGCTTATCAGCTTCATCAAATCCTAACGAGATCGTAATTCGCTTCGTTCGAAGATCCAAGTGAATTTAAGGATACAAGCTATGTTATTTTTCATATCTGATTCCTCCTAATAAACTGACGAGTATAAATTATGACAAGAGTAAATTGTTGGCAGCTTCCGTCACGCGAATAATACGTCGTTTCCCTTGTTTTCTGGGAACGCATTCGTCATTCACTAGTTACGTTGGTACCTACATGAAATTACAAATCGGCAAAATCCATCCGCCATTACTATGCACGAAAAGAGTGTTGAATGCGCTCGTGTCTGAATAGCGAAGTGACTGCTGGGAACCGAAGTTTTGATTCTTCCGTCCACTTATCCATGCAAAGGAAACTTCACGGACACCTTGATGGAAGGAGCCTCTTTTGAACCATCGTACATCGTTAACGTACACCAATGTTAGCTACGTCAATCCGCCAACGTTATCCTTCGGTAGCCCTGATTTCCAGATCGAAAATTCGAAATAGATGTCGTTTCTTCCACAAGGCTCATTCGATAGAAATTAGTTGATAGTTAGGTTGGTGGGAACGTACAAGTCGTTATACTGTCAATGAAATCCTCGCACAAAGGTAAAAGTGGTTTTCCCTGGTCACTACTTTCGTTTTGGCTAGTGAGATAGGTACACATTAACTCATAGTCAAGTTGCTCACTGACCGTACTACTCTACGAATCCATGCAAAATATGAGGCGTGAAACATAATTTATCATTCTTCATTCTTCCGCCTTCTTGCTGCGTCATTACAACCTTTTATAAAATTCAGGGTGAATTCAGGGTTTGAATGATACACTTTTTCTTAAACTCCCCAAGAATTTCAACACAATACTGAATAGACGAGGATGATGGAATAGGACCCCCTCAACCCGGTGATAAGTTAGACAGATGTCGATTGGCCACTCCACCACTCCCGAATTCTATGAATTAGATAGGTTGATATCCTAGTTATAACAAACTTACAATTCATGATCCCATGAAAATTCGCTACACACCCAAAAGAATAATTTATATAATTGAGAAATAACTTGCACAACCGTTTTGATACATTTTGACTCAATTTTATGTTTATCTAGGTTGGAAGAGAGCGCCATCACTATGAGGGTCGATCGACAATCACGTGAGTACAAAATTATGAATTGGTTTCACCGTGTAATACTGTATCCCTCATGTGCGTCAATTCAGTAGTGAATGGTCATCGGCGTACGTACCTGCCACAGTTATAAAATATTTCAGGGTTTTTTGGGATTGATGTGGTTTGAGGTAATCAACCAGAAACCGAGGGGTATATGCTCAGCAGTGTGCGAACTCGTTCGGACTGATCTATCAGCGTTAATTGACGAAGGAAACTCACCCCTTTATACCTCTCTTGGTATGTAGCTTCAAAACTAAAACGATACAATATACCTTCTAAGTAAAGTAGCAAGAACGTGACTGTCCACCAGATGCCCAGAGATTGGTATTTGCATAGACTACAAGTTTCACACGATTTACACAAATTAGGGTTTTTATAAATTTGTCAGACGTCCCGGCGTCATAAGAGTTCAGCAACCTTCGAAATTTTATGTCACTACGGGGCCTTCTAGGCCGGTCAACGGTTCCGGTATTCTCGGGGTGGGTAAAAAATGTTGGAAGTTGGCGAATAAGCGGTTCAGCCAGTTTGGAAGAAGCCGTTGTCGGGCGGATCATCTATTCAGAGACGCGATGGGATCCTCGGAAGAAATACTTACCTCAGCCCGAGCTAATTAGATCTCCACGATGAAACATAATGGACCAGCATGAGATGAATAGAGTCCGTCACGCAAGTTATTCATCTTGACTATTTGCATGCTTTGTATTACCACACGGCCGTGCTCAAATAGAGGCGCTAACGGTACGGCTGATGAAGAGCCCAGCTTGCTTCTGCGGAGTCCGATGTTAAAATGTTTACTGCTTCATCTTCCAATAGCCTCGAGGATTTGAATTTTGAAACTAATTAAAACTGCAAATTCTCGAAGATGCTCGGGGATGTTTCTTTATTAGACAACTAGGATCGATTTTAGAGCAACCACGAGATAGTGTTAAATTGATATCCGTGGTTCCCCTAATTGTTCATGGTGATATAGTGGTCCTGCCACCCCCCGGTTGACAGCTTTGGAGGCTATCTAAGTATCGGAGGCTGTCACCAGTTGCCAGATACCGAAGAAATATCGGCTGCTTGACGTCAGCTAAAATGATATCCCGGAAACTAGTGTGTGTTTTTCGCTTATTCTTTCTTCAATTCTTAACAACTGAGGATCAAATTTTGACGTGAGGCTGACATTTTGGGACAGTCGCTTCCTCCAATAACCGGCAAAAGCGCTATGCCTCCTAAGGAAGTTCGACTACCATTATCCTTCTTTTCCATGATTTTTTTTCTGTATTTGATCAAATTCGACTGATTGATTAAGAAATCAAAGTTGATTGATTGATGTGAAATTTAAAAAAAAATTAAATTAGCTGATTAAAGAAGTGATTCAAATGCTATGATAAATTACATATAATCATAAATTTGCGATTGCTCGTATAGTGTTGACCAGGAACAAGCTGGGATTTGCAGCTGCTTATAAACATCCGCTAATTCAGATTCAAATTAATGCTCAGGTGAATAACTATGATAATGTTAGACCCCAAAAAACGCCTGAAGTAAACTATAATCTGAATTGGTTTGCGTCCGATAGCGTTTGGTATAGTTAGCGAATTCCTGAGGACTTGTTTTTCGGTGACTCGACTGTGAGCGGTTCTTCCTCGCCGTTAAACATGCTGAGTCGTGCCTTGTATGATGGCTATTGATGGTGTATTCAGAGGAAAGGGACATGTCAACCAACGATAACACATTCTTCAACCGTTTTATCCTTCCTACTCTTATCTACTTCTAAGAAAATCAGGTTGCCGAAGGTGCTCTGCTCACTTCAAATCAATATATTCGCGGACCTTGAAGATAGTATTTATACTTAATTTTGTTCTATTCTAGAATCGCTCAATCACATTAGCCCAATGTCAATTCTGGTCCTTATCTGTTGAAAACCGTGATGTCTTTCGTTTATTCTCCTTCGGAACGGCAAGTTCCAATATTATTCCCATTCTTGATACAAGCTAGTACATGTAGATATTCCAAAACGCGTACGTTTGCTTAGCTTATTAACGGTCACGACTTGTTCAAGGTCTGTACGTCTTTCAACTCGATTATGGACGGCATGAGTTCATTGCCAAGAAAGGTTCCTTACCGGTTTTCTTCCTTTCATTTCTCAAACGTCCACCTCCCATTTGTAATCATTGCGAGATGAATTGTCTAGTTATACCTGTACGATGTTGAGTGGATGGGATTCGATGTGAAGATCCTGAGTACCTGATTTTACTGAGGTTTCCTCTATCAGTCATTCATACCCATGGAGCGGGGTTCCTCCTAAACTGATATTTCTAATAAAGAAAATTTATCTCCGATGCCTATTGTGAATTTTCAAGATTGGAAAATCAATCCGATGGGATTGGGAATATGAGTAAAAGGTGAGTCCAACCGTCGAGCATTAGCAAACTACGTAAATGCGTTCCTTTGGGCACACAAAAATGTTTTAGTTATTCTACAATTATTGTTTAGTATTCAAGATCGTATCGCTTGTATACAAAATCGTATCTGCTTAATAGTAGGTACCCATCTAAATAGTCGACTCAGTGTCCAAAATTTAGTGGAGAATTACTTCCTACCCGTATGAGTCTCCAATGTTCCCAAAATATCCATTATCACCGACACCCTTTTTCTTTTTGTGACAATCAGGCAGAAGATCAGCTAAACAATAAAACGTAAAAAACGAACAAACGGGGAAATGAATTTTTATTACGAATAATGGTGTCTTGTTTTCATTAATTACGTGTAATAAAGTAAAACGAGAAGGAAGGAAACACGCCAAAATTGGAAGAACAAAGGATTCCCCAACGTGTGTTTGTCTGTAAAAACATCAGGTTTCCGGAGTTTTGTGGCCCTATTCAAAATTAGCAGCAGAAAACGCTGCAAAGTCTTTTACGCGGGTTGCTTATTCCACGGACCAGGAGCATGAAGACTCATTCTAATCGATTTAGCGTCCACAATTTAGGGGAAAATGATACCCCACACGCCTAGATACCAGAAATCTCAAAAAAAACACTTTCGAAATACATAGATAGATGACCCGTAACCTCTTCAGGTGGGCGTTAGTCGTTCCGGGACCCATCTCATTAGATTCAGCGTCCAAAATTTAGCGGAAAATGATACCCCACATGCCTAGATCACCGAAAATCTCGAAAATCCATTTTTGGAATTACACATTTTTGACACGACGATTTTGACATGAAAACATAGGTTGATTATTCAAGGAATAACCAACCAAATCAGTCAAGTTTAAGATATGTAAGGGCACTCTACACCACATCGAGTAAACCAATTGTTTGAATTGATCTAGTTGAAGAGTTTTAGGTTCTCAATGCGACAAGTCTTTAATTTTGACGTGGGCTCGTGAGTTATGTCTCAATTCCGTGACGGCGATTTTAGTCCTGAGGATGCGTTCGTAATCGGGAAAAGTTCAGCGATATGACACCGCTTATCGGTCGTGATTTCGTGAAATGATTGGTACAGTTTACATCCACGGAATTTCGTTGGATACGGACGCTTCCGCCTTAACGGAAAAGGTGAGTCAACAAGCCAGTTGACAAACAGGTTGAACCTGAGTCATGAAAGTGGCTGATACGTCTGCAGATGATTCACATTTTTCCGTAATACTGATACAATTATACGAAGCAACGGTGGATTAACGCAAGGGAAGACCATATTCACATGTCCTCGCTTTTCCTTACCCAGATTACCAGCAGTTTTTCCAATCAGTGCTAACCTTCGTTTGTCATTTAACGCATCCTGGCGGTATTTTGTTTACTTTCTCGATAGCGTTTCCGTTCTTTTTTTCATTTGGAGGTTCACAATGGTCTACAATAAGCTTTGTGAGCCATCGCGTTTCAGAGTGAGCAACGAGCCGAATCATCCTACTTGGGTGCATAAAAGAGATGACCGCGAGCCTTATTCACCGATTCTATACATAGGACGTACCACCGACGGCAGCATTGATAGGTACCTCGACTTTTTTAGCAACGCATTTAAGAAACCAAGTGCAAATCACTCAGTGGTTCCATGGAATTTTGAATCGGTGCGAACATTGGTGCAATCTCGTATTCCCCATGTCATTGCCCAGAGGGTTGGTTGGTATGAGTACACATGTACAGGGAACGCTACTTTTGGACCAGTCTTATTTTTTTATAAGGAATATGATAAGTCTCAGATTGCTCAATTAATCAATTAAGTTCTACCTAGATTATAGTATATAAATTTTAATATTGTCCGTAGTAGCTTACCTAGTTTTACTCGCTGGGATAGCTAACTGAATTGAAGGGATGCATGAAGAATCTGGTTATTTGGTGATATACGAAGAAGTTTTGATGTCTGAGATTTCCTAAACCCTCTTGAAATCCCACTCCGAGTGCCCGATTCCACTCATATTTGCCTAGCTATTCTTCTTTTGAAATGTTTACTCTTGAATGCTCTGTCGTCACTGAAGTAGTTATTTGGAAATGTATGCGTACTCACTCTGCAGTCACGAGCTTATACCACAAGAACGAATGAAAACGAAAACCATATTGCTTCATGTCCGCCGACTGGTTAACCGCGAACCTGAGGCGCTGCATAGGATCATTAGCTTTGATAGTTCAGCAATTTACAGAGGTCATTTGTTGGAGGATCAATCCATTGTCATAACTATGTCCGCTTGTGTGTTGACCCCGTTCTCGTCGAGGGAAAGTAGCGTGCGGGGAACGTCATTTGCTGGGTAACTACCTACAGAAGTAGCTGAGTATTTACCAAGAGTGTCGGTAGTGACCGTCCCATGAACAGATCCTTCTTTCAGCATCTCGCTAATATTCTTTTCAAACTATTTTAATTTATAATTAGGGGCTCATGTCTCAACATAGTTTCATAGGGTTTTCAATGTTTTTATGAACTTTAATTTCTTATGTTTTTTTGTCACTCTTCATAGGGTAGTAATACTGACGTCTCCCACTTTTCAAAACGCAGATTATTAGATCGGGTATGCTTATTACTGCTTCAGTTTAGAAGTAATCGATCCATGACCTTAAGATAGAAAAGTATTCAGTAAAACATAAAACGATTTTTACGTCTCGTTCATAAAAAAATCAAATAAAATTTTTCCTAAATGTTTAATTCACACATTTTTATGAAATGTTTTTCGTAATCATTTTATTTTCAACGTTCTGAGTTGAAAATAATTTAAATTAAACACGAATATTCAATCCACGAATATTCATAATTTTTGTTATAAAAAAAGTTGACTAAAAGATGACCCGGAATTTGTTGTTGTTGTTGCCAATAAACTTTTTTCTATTTGACAATGTAGTATTAATTACTTGAGAAGAAATTCCGGATAAATTTCCAAGAGACACATCGGATTCACTAAGTACCCCTTTTGAACGCAGGGGTCCGATGTACCTCAGACAGTTTTCGACTCAATTCTTCTAACTCCAGCTTGCCACTGACCACAGTCCTGGTTCAGGAGCTCAGCAGGCAAACAACTTTATGTACAATAATATCCCAATTTAAAAGGTTTTCCCCTTGTAAATATGCGGTGGGACGAAAATGTTGTGGTCCCGAGGAGTAGGGAAGGAAGAGAAATCCGTCCGCTCCATAAAATCCCATCAAGTTATAAACAATTTTTTTTTTTTTTTTAAATCAGTGGGTTAATGGTTTTGTAGGTATCACTGCTTGTCAATTTCAAAAACTAAATTACTTTTACTTCTAGATTACTTTTCAGTACTTAATTACAGTGAGATATTCTTGACCATACCCATGGGTTTTGTTTTAAGATTCTCAACGGAATATGCACCAAAACGAGGATGCTTTTCGATGTTCGTCGATATGTCCGTATCGACATATATTTTTGCTTCCTAGGGTAACTTTCAAGTAACAAATTGTGTAGACTGACACAACCCAGCCCCATTATCCCAAACAGAAGAAATACGTGTTTTTAAAACAAGTTTTCGGATTTATTTGAGGGTATAAGCGTGTAATGTATCATTTTTCTTTACCATAGTCGCTGAATCAAATGAGATGAGGCCCGAACTAATTGCCGGACACTGTAAGCGGATACCTAGGTACCCGGTGAGATACCTAGGCGAGACAGTTGGAGTTAGTATAGTTCAGGAATCTTCCACATAAGGTGACATTTTTTCGAAGAATATCAGCAAGTTCATCGTCTGTGTAGATTGTATTCTGGACCGTGCGTTCTGCCATGGCCCTTATGAATCTGAAGCATTGTCTTGAAATTGTGTTATCCAGCCGTTCGACAGTACACCCAAATGAACAAAATTGGTGCAAAATAGTTGGTCGACGGAGTTTTTTTTTTTTTTTTTAATTGATTAAACTTTTTAGCTCTCAATGTAAGTGACCATCTATCAAAAGGTCAGATTCCAAGATACCTTCCTGGTTTTAGGGTATCTATAATCGCTGTGAGCAGCAAGAACTTGACTTGCATTTACCTTGGCAAGGTAGCCTGCTGTAAAACTCATCACATTCAATCAACAACCGAGTCGGTGACCTGGTTCGATTCTCGACAAAGATGTGCGGTCACGGTGGCTGTGTATGACTATCGAGAGGCACCTCTCCGTGTGTCGCAATTTTCATTACGATACATGTAAAACATCGGGGACGGGTGCCTGAGGTCGCACTTGGGTAATCATGTGAGGTGTATACTGCGTATGCTGATATATATTCTGAGTGATCGTGTCATAAATATGAAGTCACGTAAGATTTTCGACCCCGAGTTTGATATTCCTTTGCTGAAAAAGGGAATTCGGTTAGGTACTGTTTAAAGAGCGAGCATTCTTCACCTTCATTCCTGTTACCTCACTTGCTTGCTTCCTTCGTTCTTCGACGCGTAAAGAAAGAATTCGATATTCATCGACTTGTTGAACTAATGACCTACGGGGCGAAGAACCCTTGTACAACATGACGCTTCTCCTTTCCTGAGTTCCCCCTTTTTGTAGGAATGTTGGTCAGACAGCAAACCGTCTTTACTCACAATTAGAGGGATTTGGGTCAAACAAGCTGCCGCGAAACGTGTCTCGAAGCCGGTGCTGTCTAGCTGAGCTCAGCATCCTTCGCTGCAACCTTGAACGAAACAGAACACCATTCTTCCTCTAATATTTTCTTCAACCTTGACCGTCATTGAGCAAAAATAGTAAACATTGCGCCCACTAGAAGACGTCCGTTTGATGGAGTCGTTTCCGTCCTGCGGTACTTAGGAAAGATTTGTGGGCGGATTCAAGTTTTTTTTTGCCTACTGAAACTTATGGTGCAAGTGCCAAAACTATTCATAATGAATAGTCACAATGAATATTCTGTTAGATGTTACACTTCACCCGGAGAAAGGTGCCTGTCGCGTTAATGATTATTCAACCTCTGATTGGTTCTCTTAGAACCCAATCTCTCCATGCGCCTGGAATTTGCCAATCGATTGATGTCAAATTTCCCGGAAACAGGACGCAATTGACAGAATCAGTAGAGAAATCCTAATAACCTAATGAGAAAATAATGAAGGCTGACCTGAATGAACGAAACCCAATGAACGATTTGGTGGGATTTTCCTTATTTTCGGAGGATTCTATCATTTTTTTTTTCTATAGGAGAGGCGACGAGATTCGAGGACCAATGAGCTTGGACATCTAGTTGGTATCTAGACTGTGAAGACGCCTTCAATGCACGCGAACGAACGCTGTTGAAGATTCATTACAGAATCATTAGACATGTAGTTATGTGGTCGGATTATGATGGAAGGGAGGTATTGAACGAGCACGTTTTCACTCGACATTATTTATTTATTTATGCTGCTATGCTATCAACAAAATACTTGTGTAAGCATTCTATACAAAATCATCAAGTCAAGGTTCAGTGTGTACCATACTGAATAGAACGGTCTCGTCTGATACCGTCTTATTGTTGCTAAGAGGCGATAACAAGTTTTCTTACTAGGTCGATTCTTACAAGTAGTTAAACGTTGCAAATCTTTTCACAGGGGTTAGTTATTCGTCAGACAAGCAGCATAAAGACTCATTGGAATCGATTCGGCGTCCAAAATTTAGCAGAAAATAATACCCCACATGCTTAGGTTCCAACAAATTCGAAGACACACATTCGAAATGGGTTGATAGATACCCATTTTGACCCATAACCTCTTCTTGTGGGCGCCAATCGTTTCGGTACCCGTTTCATTGAATTCATCCTTTATGGATGAAAAGTTCTGAGAACCAAACAGACCCAGAAACGGGTTCCTGACCAACATTTCAGATTTTACGATTTTTCGGACATTGTGTCATTTTGATCTAGGCACCTTGAAACGTCCAGAAAAAAATGTTGGGCCGAAACGGAGAGATTGACTTTTTGCATGAAAACATAGCTTTATTATTCAACGAATAACCAACCAAACTCGGGCTCGTATGTTGAAATTAATGGGAATAATTTAACAACTTTTCATATTATGGTAATATTGAATCCATCTTTTCGTCTTCCTGCAATCTCGATTACTTTGAATCCCATAGAAATCCATTGTTGGCAATGAAACTACCAAAAGCATGCTAAAAATATGGTATCCTAATGGTCTATCTTGAAAGTACAGGATTTGTCGAGAAGTTCGGAATCTATGCAGATTATTTTCTTACGGTTCGAATAGTGAATAGATAGCTGTGGGTGTTAAACTCCGTATAATCTGCATATAAAAAGACGTCCTTGGAAGAAACGCGCTGCCAAAACTGTGTCAAGATTCCTGAGCCTCCGTGTGATGGACGAAACGTATGCCTCTAGCTCGAAGGGCAGACGCCCGTCACGTCCTGTGGGTTTCGCTAACTTTCTCCTGACAATTAGATGCGATTACCCGTGCTGGACAGTGCGGATCAGGAAATCGCCTACATTCAGTCAATGATGGGTTGGTACGTACTTGTGTCGTAGGCGAGTCGGATGTCGTTGAACTTGAGTTGTTCCTTGAAAAATTATGTCACGACTGGATTTCTGCTGGAAGGTTTTCTTAACGGAAACTTGCGACATTTATAATAGATTATAGGTAAACCTCATTCCTTCGTGATTGCTCGTTCGCCAATGATGAGAACAGTTTTAATTTAATTCCAAGATATCAGCTTAACAATTTTTGCGTGGATTCTCGAGAATGGGGTTCCTTTCTTTGTAAAAATACAAGTATATTGTCATTTCAAATAACCTGTCTCTTGCTGACTACTTTTATATCCGATATTTTGCCAGCTTCTGCAAAGCTTTTTGACCATCTTTGGGCATAACAAAGCGCGTGCATCATCCACCTGGGAACAATGATCGATTCCTCTTTCGCTTTTTTCGTACACTTTTTTCAGTTCAGGATTTTAGGGTGGGTACTAGGGCCTCCTAAACTGTCGTCACCCTTCTGCCCTCCTTCTCTCCAGTTCACCAGATTTGCTCATTATTTTCATCCAAACAATGACTAGCATTTAATACCTTGTATTTTCCCACTTTTGTTTCAATTTTTCTCAAGGTAAGGGATACGCGGGACATGAAAAAGCGCATTGCTTTCAAAACGTGTTTCAGATTATAGGTGCTACGAAAACTATAGCACGTAAGAACGAAGGAAAAGAAAGGCTGCAACAAGTGAATGAAGTGAGTCAACCGTAGCTACCAACCAATATTCACGATTCAAGGTCCAATTAACCCTAATCTACAACAGCCGTTTATTTTGTTCACTTAGAATGTTCCTGAAATCAAGCGAAATAATCTGATGCACACATTCAACTTAATTTGCCCCTAATCTCTGGATTTCGCCCGCTCTTTCATAATCTACTTTTAAACTAAGGTGGTAAATAATTATTTAATCTAATTAGTCCAATCTAATTATGAAGTGAAGTTGCATAGTGCATCGGCATGCAGGGTAATGTAATTTGAAGCCGCTGAATTAAATAAAAGTTCAAAGATTGGATTTTTTTAAATCAATTTTTTTTCCCTTTTTATAATAATTTCTTTGAGGTTTTCAAATTGTCATTCGGGGCTCCAGGCTATAGAGGTGTCGAACGAAGTACCCGTACTCTGTTTCACTCAATAGCGCTGAGCATTACCCCAAAAATCCGGAAGCTATAGTGGGTCGATGCAAAAAGTGGCCGGAACTATTTCTTAAGAATTACATAGCATAAAATTGCAAAATTGTGGTGTTTGGCTGTTTATTATCACAACTTTACGGAAAATAGAATAGGTAATATTTTCTCTTTCTTAATGAACCTATTGTATTTACCTAAAACTCAGCGCATACATATTGGACTCTCATTTTACAACGTCTCTGACCGACGAAGGCCTTTTTAATGATGAGAAAATGTTTAATGTCTTCTGATACATACCCTAAGTACAACTAAATACTGGCTAAAGGCCTGATTATTACCCCGCTACCAATAAGGTAGAGGAAATGGCAATTTCCAACTTTTGACTCCGTCCTACATTCCACCAGACAGTTGGAAATGACAAATTCAGTATCGTTCGTAGCTCATATTTATATTACTTGAAGAATCAAGATTAAACCATACGGCGGACTACGTACTCATTTTTTTTTTTTTTTAATTTTCACCGCTTTTCAACGTCTTGAGCCCTTTTGTGCGCTAATTCTCTGTCCGATCAGCACAAAAAAGGCAGGTTATTATGACATGACCACATGTTACTGGCATGTGAAGGAGCGAGACGCTAGGCAACAGCCCGCAATACAGTCCGGAGTTGATGGCAGGTCGGCCGTTTGAGCCTCTTGTTTGAGCAAAAATGTTCGACGACTCAACTGCTAATACGTAATTATAATAAACTAGCTTGCGGCCCGCCCGCAGGCACGGACGACATTCTAGTCAATAATTATTACCTGTGATATTAAACCAACCAATACTAGTTTGTTTCAATCTTAAACTGTCACATTCCCAAAAGTAACAAACCGCATGTATCCCTTATTAGCAACGATCGGCATCGGCCTTCATTCGTTCAACATTCAACATTACTCGTTTATATAAATATGAAGATTGTCAATCCAGTCTGGAGCGCTTTTGGATAGAAATGAGTGTCATTTTCGATGTCGATGAGAATTGTGGCTGACATTCATAATTTTTTTGAATTTAATTTTTAAACTTCGGTTACTGATTTTGCTACCTCGCTTCTGGCCACTTTATTTATACATTTACTAATAAACAGTGGGATGAGTAATTGGAAAAAGAAGGATTTTAAGATTCGATGTTTTCCTCCCTCTCGCTCGATTATTAATTAAAATTATAATAAGCAGCAGATAATTTAGAATCAATTTAAAATAACGAAGAAAGTAGAAAATAATAATATAAGGAACCATGCAGATGATAATAACAAGTAAGAGAAAAACAAGATAAGAAAAGTCAAGATAATACTCATATACTTAAAACTTACACTTAGGTTCATCTATACTTACGGGATTTATAAACGTATTATTTATTCCTCATTCCTCATTCAAATTTACATTTCATCATTGCATTACTACCATTACTAATCATCGGACTTTATTACACGGTATGTAATATTAAGACATTAAATTTTGATAATCCCAAATATTATTTGTTTGTTTTTCAAATGTTTTATTTATGTATATAGTTTATTGTTGAATTATGGTTCATTATGGTTTATTTTGTTTTCAAATGACTTTACGAATATGAATAGAATTGATTAAATGTAACATTTCGGATAAAAAATATTACAGGATAAAGGATACGCGATAGGCGTGGAAACCTTTGAGGCTACCTGTGGTTGCACATAGCTTTGGTGCTCGGCAGACTTGCCGATCGACAGGGGGGAAGGCGCAGACTCAGCAGAGTCGCATGTGACAAATTGCTCTTTGGCTGTGCCTGTTCTGAGTGCGTAGTGGAGTCCTTTTATGATTTGTACGTCGCATGACGAAAAGGGTTATTTTCTAGGCAATCCCCACAAGCGAATGAGTGTAATGTAGTTGGTAGTGAAAACGTCGCGTCACCAACGTATTTACAACCTTTCTTCACAAGTACGGATGGCTCTCAAATTATCCATTAACTTTCAAATAATCGAAGCGTGCGTTGCGCTAACATCATGAAAAATGTTGCCTAGTTGAGGAAGGCTCTCGAGGAATCCGTATTTGTACTACCCCGATCATCTTATCTTTAATTTAACGTTTGAACTTGCTCTCTAATGTTGAAATTATTTAAAAATTCCACTTTCAAAAAGACCAATCTTTAAAATCCCTTCAGTTGTAAAGTTTTCCAAGTGTGGTATCCACCCGTTCTTTTGATTAAGACAAAAGCCTGGAAAGAAAGTTGTTTATGGGTCCCAAAACAGTTGGTTATCACGCTGGGGTACAATTTTGGATTTCTACGTAGCAGCTTTTCCCTCAAGGATAGTATAATTAATCACATTATCGATCTCGGTGTGAATAATTTCGTTTCAGATAAATCGGAGAGATCACGATTTAGGCTAGTTTTCTCTCGTTGACACAAGTAGACAGGTAGGCACGCTTGTAGCGACACACTCGACTTATACGTGCCGGTCAGTTGCATAAAGACATCTCTATCTAGTTTCGAGGGGCTGTCTACAAGTTATTACCCAACAGGAAACAAACGGAGTCACGAAAGAGCTTTGTAACCATGAAGAAACTTTGATTATTCATCGTTATAATGTAAATATTAAATTTTGGAATGCGTTTTTAATTCCATGAGTGACATGTTACTCCTGCTTGGATAACTATAGTTTTTCAGGCATCCTTCGCTAGTTTTGAACCTCCGCCTATCGTTTTCGCTATCACTTTTCGTATCTTGATGTTGTTTCTTATTGTCGAACTACACAATTTAGCCTAGAAATTAATTACTGGATTTTTACCCAGAGATGAAATGTCGGATAATTTTGACTGATTTTGTATAAAGTCCTGTAAATGTGGTCAACTACTCAATATGTACTGAATAGTCAAAATAAATGTCCAAGAAGTTATGACTCACGCGCTACCTTTTACGGATGGTACTCTCACGAGATCAGTGAAGTAACCTTCATCAAATTAATTATTTTCATTCTTCCGCAGTCTGGAGACACATTATGTTATTCATCGTAATCTATCAATCGTTGAGACTCGTCAAAGATATCAGGGTGTGCGAGCTTGGCCACTCCGAAGGCAATCCAGTCTTCAGTTGTGTCTATCCTGCTGCACTACGTATGCGTAGTATTTTAAGTAGTGTATGACGTCATTGTTCACCTTGCTCACTCACCTTGAGCGTTCGACAAAAAACTTCGTCCCCTTTGGGGAAGGCAATTTGACCATATATGACCGAATCAGGTGCCGGGTGGTTCCAAAATGAGGGGAATTATCTATGTATGACTTCATATAGATGATCATCGCCTATTTTCTGAGTTCCTACTGTAACGTGGTCGTAGTCTTGGTATCTCAAGACAAGTTACATTTACCTAAACTATCTATCTACTATTTCACTGTTGTAATTGTAATTGTCTAGAGCTCTAATATATAGAGGGATAATGAAAAGCTATTATTTTCAAATGGTTTATTATTCTAGATGAGTAGAGAGAGAGAGAGAGAGAGAGAGAGAGAGAAACAGGAGATAATGATAATTCTTATAAAATTCAAATAGACTACGCATTTAAAAAAATTTAGAATTTCGTCCTCATGGCTTCTCAGTCGATTCAGCGCTCAGAATTTGAAGAAAAATGACCCTTAACACATTAGGTCCTTGAAAATTTCGGAAACCTCTTTTCAAAATACCCATTTTGACCCATGCATTTCCTCGGTGGGCGGCGACCGGGCTGGAAAGTTCACAGGACCAATAATAACCTTAGAGTCATTAATTTAAAGATATATTAAAAAAAAACTAATACCAAGAAACGGTGTCGACGGCGGGAATTCGGTTTGAGAATCTGGTCATCTTAAAATTATAGCGAAAAATTAGTCTCTAATTTAATAACTTTTTTTTATGATACGAATAATTTAAAATTTTTTGTTCGGATTGGAGAAATTGACTTCAGACAAGAAAATATGGTAGGGTGATATACTAATATGGAAATGGTAGGATGAGAAATAGGTATCGGTTTAAAGGAACACGACGACTGCTTATGGAAGTTTCTGAAGATGAGTCCTAACTATTTGGGTTCCTGTGGTCAATCTGAGTTTGTCATAGAATAAAGTGACACGTGAGGACGTACTGGGATGTTAGTAATTAACTTTTTTGCACTTATTTGTTTCGAACTTGAGTCACTCATCAGCCGATTATAATGCATGTGATAAGCGTGGTTAATAATTCCTGTAGAACGATTACTCTACAGGACATACCCCCTGAAACTTTGAAGAAACGTCAATATCCTTTGGAAGGAAACCGAGCAGATAAGCACATTCGAATAAGACGTATAAAGTTGTGATTCTCCTATATACAAACAAAAATGTCCATTGGACCGTATCAACGACGCCAATTGAGCATTATCATAATCTTCAGATTTCTACATATTCCCCGTGTTGTTATCAGTTATGTTTATCACTCGACGTCCGATTGCTTCTTATAAGTAGGTTTCTGTCGTTTTTGAGAAGGTTAAAGAACTTGATAGACGCCGGATTGCTCGGATTCCTGCCTATCTCTAATAATATAGTTTTAATAGCTAAAATATCTAATCGTTTCTAAGTTTAGATAACCCTATTCCAGAAGTGGGTCTTTTCTATGCAAAAAGCGGTTAGATATCATGTGTGAAGAGTTTGAGCTCAAATCGTAGGAAAGTTAGTGTAACACGTCTCCGTTTTATGCCTGGGTTCGATCTTTATGATTTTCCCTAAACGGTGACATTATGTGGTTTTCGATGTCTCGATTCGAAACCAAACTTGTTATCCACCTATGTCGTTTTTTGCAGTAGATATTTTCCTAAAAATCCAAATTGTAATACCTTGATTTCTCTTAATCATTAGTATCATTGAATTCTGATCTCGTGATGAATTATGTTGTTCAAAAATACCTATTTCTTATACATATGAACACGACAGGAAAGTTTTATCTGTTTCAATAAAACCAATCCAACAGAGCAACTGAGGCGCCTACCATCGCATTTTCAAGGATAACTTGTGTACCTAATGGTTCTCTTAAGCACATCAGTTACTTGATAATTTACGCCATCGCGCATTACTAGCAGGCAGAGCTCTTTAGTTATCAGCCATTCCTGAGCCCCTTTTCCTGTTTGTAATCAACTTAACGAGTCTACAGTAACGGAGATATTGTGACTTCACTTGGAGGGGAACCGGATCCCAACTAGTTGGATGGTTTAGCACATTAGTGCGTCGATCTCACAGAATACTTACAATTTTGCTGCAATTTGCAATTACGCTAATTGCAATACACTCGAATGATTCTACTACTCAGTAACATTACCAATATTGTATGATTCTCCCTCCCCTCCATGAAACATGATCTCACATTGGTAAGCTATCTCTTAGTCTTTACTTGTCCGCGAAGGAATGATTCCAGGCTCAAAATCAATCATTCTTGTGTTGTTCGTATGACCACCAGCTCTCAATCAACCCCTTCAGAATATACAGTAGGACTTAAATGATTGTCCCGATCATCAACGGTCTTGCTAATAGGGGTAACGCTTATTGGATGACATAGCAGCGCCTTGACCTGTTCCCAGGGTCACCCGATCCGAGGCTCTCGATTTTTAAATTCCAGGATCGTCGGATCTCGGTGCCCCTGAAGGCAAATGCAAGGCCAAGTGGAAGCCCAACTATGATGAGGGTTGTTTCTTTGGATTTTGAGCTGAGAGAAAAGATGAAGGTGCGGCCCTTTGAGTCACATGAACGTTCAGGTTCTTCTCTTGAAACGAGAAATGAATATTCGGAGGAGATGACGCATGTTCGTCATCACATTCTGATGAAAATCGATGATGTTTGCTATTGGAACTCGTAATAAGTAGGGCTACAGAGTTACTAAATACGCAATTCAACGAGTAAACTTGACGGGCTGATTTATCTTTCGAGCCGATAATCATTTCGTCTTGAGATTTTTGAGGATTAAATAACCGATCATGAAAGATCGTAGACGCTTGAGACCTACGACCACTTGTGGTGAAGGGCCAAGCGTGAGGTTGAAAGCCAGAATTTAGTAATCATCATCATTCCGGCTTTTGACCTCTCCAATACAGTATTATTGTCGATTTGGTGCCAGCAATCTGTCACTGTTCATCAAGCTGATATGGGCGTATTCGTTCATGACCATAAATAGACGAATAAAATTAATATATCGGGATACGAAATTAATGCGAATAAAAACGCTGCAAATTCATTCACAAGGTTTGGTTATTCCTCGGACCAGGAGCATAAAGACTCACTCCAATCGATTTAGCATCCAAAATTTAGTGAAAAAAGAAAACATAAAACATAAATTTTACGAAAGCGTATGTTTAAACTTTTAAAAAATTAACTTATAGATGAAATTAAAATTGTTCTAACGCCCAAGCATTGGCCTGCCCTTGTAGGAAGTTTCCCAAAATTAACATTATTTTCCCGTGACGTTTCAAAAATTTGAATTTTCCAAAGAAGGAAAAATGAAATTAATTTATAAAGAGCAACTTTTTAGCGGATTTACAATTAAAAAACAAAATTACAGACAAGATTATGTAAAATTTGAATTAATATCATTTTCAAATTGAATTCGGTCTTTTAAAAAATGAACTTCGTTCTTTTTCAAAATGGATTTCGTCCTTGTACAAAATGGATTCGGCTTTTACATGATGAATTAGTCTTTTTACAAAATGAATTCATCCTACATAAATCGTAACCAAATCATGAAGGCGATTAAACTAAACGATGTGCAGGTACCTATTCTCGGAAAATAATAATTTATTGCATTGGTTTGCACACTTAATAATGACGTACATGCAATTTGACATAAATGAACGAAGTTTAATTAACGCAATCACTAGAAATAAGCTATTTAATTTACAGAAAGGCACAAAAAATTTAATATAAGTTTGCAAGAACAAAAATTTACCAGAACAGAATGTTTAAGGTGATGATGGTGTTTTTGTCAATGCAGAGGCTGCCCTAACGCTGCTCTAGGCATCAGGAAAAGCATATGCATCACGAAATTGGTATAAAATTATAAATAATTTTACAAATAAATTATGACAGCATATCATTTAGTTGAATCGCCTTCAAGATTTGGTACTGCTTTACTTAGGACGAATTCATTTGGAAAAGAACGGTTTAATTTTTGAAAAGGACGAATCCATTTCGTAAAAGGACGAATTCCATTTAAAAATGCGATATCATGAATGCTTTTGTGGTATAATCTAAGTTATAATGACTTGAATTTCATTAAAACTTGTAGCAATATTGAGAAATCTCTATAACTAATCGAATACATTTGGAACTATGATTGTGGATTTTAGTCATATTTTGATCAAAACGTGAATTTTATCTTCACTCATATCAATGACCATGAGTTTCACTGTCCACTATCAAGCGAGTCACATGTAATATTTATTCATAGCTCAGTCTACGGACGCTGTTTAGATGGATTCGTGGTCAAAATGACAGTTCTTTCAGGAGAATTACGCCCTACGTTGCAGGCATATATAGACTATTACATCTGAGCGATTGTCAATTCACTTTTAGGGAGGTATTCGTATCTTCCTAAATCGTTGAGGATTGTAAGACACTCTAAGAATGATTCAACCAATGTTCGTGACCAAAAAATCGTGACTCACCCGATTTCATCCCCCTCACGGTTCATCGGACGCCATAATGTTGAAAAATGAACATCGTTTCATTTATCGAAACTGATGATTGTGATGGGAAGGACCAAAAAGAATATTTGTGTACAAATGCGCGCTACATTACTTTCACGAGTAATCAATTGACCACAGCATTTTATCACTTTAAATAAAAACCCGTTATCGCAATGTCACCAGTATAATTTTTTTGATTATGAAATATTTTTATTTTAAACAGATTTATTACGACCACCGCTTGAGGAAACGAGAACATTTTCGACAGAAACTTCCTCTCCAGTTTGTCCTTAAACTATCTAGATCTTAGGTAATTAATGAGTTGATGAGAAGATTCGTTCGGATAGCGTTCTCGCCACTGGTTCTTGAAAGATTGAGTTGGTTCTCATACCTCCAAACATATGCCTTTGTAGTCAATAATTGACTGGATCGACCTTCCGGCATCTTCCACAAAAACAAACAGTTTAGGCGTCGCACTTAATCGACTGTCATCCTTTGGAAAAGGATTAGATTCTCCATTAGGCCTCGCATTGCCAGTCCCTGATAGAAAATGGAGACCGCGGTTAGGAGCGATTTTCAAGTTGGTAGTGAATTGGAGACTTATGATGGGATTTGGATTCATCAAACCAATGACTTTATCTCCTTTGTATATCCTCTTTTGTACCCCACTATCAACGCAAAGCTCAATCAACCCGTTAGATAGATAGGTGTTTAATTTTAGTAGATATAGAAACATCTAACGATTTCTTCAACGGTGTTTGATGATTAAAACGTTACCTTCGAGGGTAATTCGGGCAACACTCGTTGTTTGGGGAGTGTACCGTAAACCTGCACTTCTGCGAAGCTGTCGCCCACAATGTGGGTGCTCATGATATAATGTATGAAATAACCGGAGAAACGGCGTATCCATTTTTAAGTGTAATGGAAATCCCTAACAAGTATACATTTTCTTGCATTTTGGACCAAAATGAATTTTGTGAAAAGTCAAAATATGGTACGATCTTCTTTAAAGCTTCAAAATTAGTAAAAGAGGCTAACATTACTCGCTATACATTTATTTTCTAGTAACTTGAACAAAGAAAAGTTCATTACATTATGGAAACGACGCAGCGAAACCCATTTATTTCAACTTGAAAAGAAATACAATAATTATTAGAATTTTAGTAAATACTCCGAACTACGTAAATTATCACTTGTCATGTATTGTATCGTACATCATAATGATCGGTCAATATCGAAATAATTCTGGAATTCTTGTATAAGGCAATAGCAGTTGGACTAAAATAATTCAGAAAGATATCTCTTCTTCAGAAAAATGTCTGCTAATTGAAAAATGTGATTACTCAGTGGAATGAAGAATCACCGATCCTCTTTTCTATTTAGAATACGTTCATTCGATACGGTATAAATCCATTCATCCATAAATCCATTATACTCTTTCATAATAGCTTACTCCCTCCCCCAGATCCCATTTCCCTCTGTATCGAGGAAGGGAGCCAGAAAAATCGAGTCTGAATTGTTCAAAATAATTCAGTTCGAGAGCAAAAGATTCCCAACTTTTTGATCATGAAACTTATTGGCGTAAGGTATCAATTAGGTACATTAACATAGGAGTTTGTTTCTGACCGACGAGTTAGTGGGTTATCTTGTATTCTGGCCGCTCTCTTTCGTCTAAAATCCGGTAAAGTGCCCTCTTGTTATTTTCGGCTGCTGATGAATTTAATGTGGTTAAAACGAAGAATAACGCATAATCAGTTCAACTGCCCTTCCCTCCGCTTATTACGTTAGGTAACGTTGCGCTCAATCAGATTCGCAAGTGTTCATAGCTGCAGATGAAACAGAGATACATAACTACTCCTGACCTAGGACAACTTATTGAAATCATAAGATATTGTAGTAAAATGACCTTCAAGATGATTGCAACAAGTCTACAAGCCGACTTTAAATTTCCCTCTTTTTGAGAGACTACGGGTGCCGGGCTGACGATTGTGCAAGGAGGCGAAACAGCTAGAAAATATGGTTGGGTTCGACTCAGCCTGCTCTTGCTAAGGTATTCTGCAAGGATATTTTAAAGAACCATGTTGCTCTATCCCCGATTAACCGTTCGTTTTTGGAGCTAGTGGCAGAATGAGCCCACAATAATTGTCGGCCGCTCATTACCCTACTGAGGATAAGTTACCTGAGTTAACCTGATCCAGAAAATGACCTCACAATCCTCGAAACTCTCGACCCATCACGTAGGCCGTACGGCTTATTTTTAGAATGTCCTCAGGGGTCACATTCCTCGTCCATTTGCTGGAATGGCTGCTCATTGGCATGATGTCTGCAGACGCTGAATGCAATTCATCCAAGCAGGATGAACACTGACATGAATGAACAAAAAGAAATCCCTCTGGTAAGAGAATTGCATGTAACAGTGAACAATTAGAAATTTTTTCTATTGACATGTTACCGTTTCAGACATCAATAAAAGGGAGGAGGATGAGGAGGGGAGGGGGGGTCCTGTGTCAACAACAGCTCTTCTTTTGATAACCGAGTTAGACACTTCGATTCTGGACATTCCAAGAGCGTTTTGATTGTAATTGAAGCATACGTGTCTACCTACTAAACCATTCGCCGTCTGTTGCAATGAAAAATAAAAAATTCCTTGGAGTACTACAATCCTTTACTTAATACTAATCTAATCTAATTCATTATGGGTAGATTCTAGATTTTTAAATTTTTTATGATTGGTTATTGAAAATCACCAGGATATGCCGCCCCACAACCTTTCCTCCAATGTTAGCGTACTTGAGCCGGACACATTACACCCTGTACGCCAGTTTTTGGAAAGATTGTGAAAATAATCTACAAGTTTTTGTATTTTTAATCATAAAATATACTTACCTACGTTGCTATCGACCATCCCTGAGGGTGTGGGTGTTTGAGTCAATTTGTTCAAGAGCACCATTGAGACCTGAGAGCAGCCCTTAACATCCATCTCTAACCCATTCTTGTGTACCGTATCGTGCGCAAAAGAAGAAACATTCATGAATCACCAAGAAAAAAATTTCTTGAAGATGAAGGACTTCATTCGGACGCTAACGATCTGCTCTCGAATTGACTTGGATCCTAATCCTCGAAATCGAGGATCGATCGAAATCCTAAATACGACATACTCTACCCTCCAAAAGGGTTTCAATCAGTGTACCTTGTACTTCTCTTTGTGGTAGCCGATGATACGTTTCCTCATCATTCGAATTATTGAATTATTATTGGCCTTCGTGGACATGTTGATTTCTTGGTTTATATCCGACAAAGAGTTTCAAAGATAGACATACTATTCTACGGGACATAGCCCGTCTGTTATCGAAGGTGTCTGTCTGTTTATTACCGGATTAGGTAACTAGGACTAGGTAAGGCGTGTTTTACGCTACTTGAGAAGGAACAACCCAACATAAATCTTCAGATTTTTCTTCACTACACCTTTGATTGACGTGTATTAGAAAACTAGTCGAGCACTCTGTCAAACCTTTGTACTTGGGTTTCTCAAAGTACCTGCCTGTAAGAGATAAACAAACAAAGTGCAGTAGAGGCCTGGGAGTTGTTCAGGTGTGGTTTGTGATCGCTTCGTGGTTATTTTCTAAAGCCGCGTTATTATTATTATTATTATTTTATTTTATTTTGTTTCTCAATAGAAAACGATGACGCTATTTTATGAAGCCACGAGATAGGAGTAGGTTTAATGAAACAACGATAAAAGCAAAAGGGGCTGCCTAGCACTCAGGAGGCCTGTCTTAATGAAGCATGGTAGTGGTAGAGAGTGACCCTGGAGTAGAGAGGGGCTGGAAGCTTGGGAGAGCTCCCAACGGGCCGCCAGACAGTCGTGTACTTCACGTCTTGGAGTGTGACCTGTATCTCGCGTGTGACGTCTGCCGCCGTTTCACGGTTGTTTTCATCCTCGAAATTTCAAGTTCCGACTCAAAAGAACCGAAGGGTGCCGCAACCCTTTTTGGTTTTTATAACCGCAGACTACCACCGGCTTCCTCCTAGTTTGTTGTCGCATGGGACGTTGACATCCCGGCTGACTTTTATTCATTTTAACCCACCTGACCTGTCGAATTCGAAGACGCTTACTCACCCACCTATAAAATGCACAACAAACGTAAACTCTGCGACAAACTCACCAGCAGTTTTCTGAGGAAGTGGTGTAAGTACCGTAAAGGAATATTTTTCATTTTAGCTAAATTTTACTTATATGAGCCAGATGCACGTTCAGCGTTCTTGTTATCTCTATCACTTCAAGCTCAATAATAACCAACTCCTTCCTCCTCCTAGATATTTTGCTGTTGATTGATCTTAAATACTTATTTTACAATCTTCAGTTTACGAGTAACATATTAACGAATGGAATGTATGAGCTTAACCGCGATGGATCAGGAAATGTTTAGAAGAGGGGTGGGGGATAAACCTCCCCACCTTCAATTCAAGAAATGTGACTGTCCAGAAACAGCTATCGTACTTATTCAGATTGTTAGTCAAAATAATCTTTTTAACAGTGTGTAGAAACAACGAATAATTTCTAGGATCATCCTAGGGAGTAGTTCCCTGAATGTCTAGTACAAAAGCCAAATTTGCCAAAGCGGTCTTCCGTGGCCGGCTAATTCCTCATTTGAACTACTGATACAAACTTTCGTAAGATCTGCCTATTCCTTCTCCCAAATTGAAAAAAATAATAATAAAACAACCACGCAGAAATATATTTTAGTTTTAGCGCCAATAAATAATCTTTTATCTAGCCCTAAAAAACGACCGTGGGCTATTTTGCTAAATCTCACGTTTTCTCGTCTCGTCAGGCGTGATCTTGATCGGGGATTCAGCTACTCTGTCATGTACATCCATAAGTCAATGTTAGTGCGGTGTTGACTCATTTCTCGAAATGTGTTTATTCAAGACTATAAAACGTAGTAGTACGAATGAGTATGCCATCTTTACGATCAAATTATGCAAGGTCAACTACGCCGATATAAACGAAAGCGATAACATGGGCCTAAAGCAGCTTCCCTCTCTGATAACGTGGATGGACCAAAGTTATCTACTTTCCACTGTTATCAAAGGCAGTCAAGTCGTAAACTAGAAAATTATTCGAGTCATTGACGTTGGAGGCTGATCTACTAGATGAGGCTTGGGCAAGTGCGTAGAAAATATTTTTCTCGAGGAGATTGAGATGAGATGGCTGTTGTGTAATCTCAATACCTCATAATGCTGAACTACCGCAATAATAATTCTGAATGCGAATTCACCCTAGTCGCAATACACCGGAGTTGCTGATGTGTAGCAAACGAGATAGGGTTCCTCGGGTAAAACCAGTAGACCTACTGATAAATATGCTGTTCTGATACTGCGTTCAAACCAAGATTAATGCATCCGTATTTCAAGAGTTATCAATCACGCAATAGAATGACCGGGATTCACAGATCATGCTGAATTACAACAGGGCGTCTTGAACCGCTTCAATTAAGTACATTGAATCTCAGACTGCGTACGTTACGAAATGGCAAGTTCTGCAATGACTGGGCAATGTTGGGATGTTGGGCCGTCATTGATGTTTGGTCCATTTTTTGAGTCCAGGATGCATAGGTTGTTTCCGGAATCATCTATTGGTCTCAAATGAGCTAATGAGCGTATAAAGTCGCCCAGGCAGTACAGGGATTCTCGTGTACCTATGATTTCAAAATGGGGGGGGGGGAGGTACCGTGCCGTTCAAGTTCATTAAAAAAAAAGAAGATGCCTTCCCTCATCTCGTAATCTTATTTATCGCCCGATCAGAATTTCAATTGGTTGCGATCCTCCGTCATCTCTAATGTAGGGTTTTTCTCAAAAATATTAAAATAATGAAGAGAAAGTTTTCGGAGGGGAAATGTTTTATGTGGATATAACACTCCAATGAGAATAATTAATCGAAATTTGCTCACTCCGAGTAAATTATGATGACGCACGTTTGGAAAACTGGATTTTGAGGTTTTGGTGTAGGTATCTACCAATTAAGCAATTCCCTTCATAGCGTCTAGGTGATATGTCGCCTTACTCACGTCTGATGGATGTCTCCATTTTTGTGTGATGTTCCCTAACGCCGTTTACTCGGATAAACCACTCAGTAAATTGTATAGCTCCTCGACGTAATTCAAACAATCTTGCCAATGAGGTTCCGATTGGGTTGAACTTGAGCATTTGTATATCAACTATTTCACGGGCGCAATCTGTTGGAAGGACTGCAATGGCTTTCCTCCCCCCGTTCTCGTTTTGATCGCTGTAGAATTGATCGTTTAGGAACGTTCATTCGTTCATAGTGTTGACAGGAGCGTGAACACACTCGTTTGTGAAAATGCTTCGGAATCGGTATCGGAACGAAATGAATAGGGCTGGGGCTCGCTCATTGCTCTATAGAGGGCTCCTCGACCAGATCGTGTTGCGCTCATTGATTTCCCAAGCTTACTTCAAAACTGACAAGTTTTTTCCACGTGCCTCTTTGCCTTTGACTGCTTCAAAAGTTCGGGATGGCTTTCACTTTTGTCGTTCGGATCTTACTCTGTATTGGAAATTGCATTATCCCTTACATAACTCCCCTCCGCCTGACGGTGCCCTTCCCTGAGGCAAACATCTCGGGGTCTTATGGAGATATCAACATCGCGTTCTGCATAATGTAGAAGGTAACAATAATACGACGAATTGATGCTGTGGAAGCTATTAAATTCAGTAAAATTATGTACATTACTTGATGTTTCTTGGGCTAATAACTTCTGACAAGTGCGGGAACATGACTGTAGAAAGGGACCAATACTTACGGTTTTCATGATAATGATGAAATTCTTTCTTCACAGTCGGCAGTTACAATCGAAATCAATCACGGATTGAGCCACATTGCAAAACCATTAAATCTGTGGTGTTCTATAGGAAAGTGGTGGCCCAGCAAAACTAGGAAACATGTCACAAAAGTGCAGAATTTGAAAAAAAGTGCAAAGGGATGAAACATTAGGGTTATTATCATGTCTGATGGTAGTTTCGAAACTTATACTCAGTGATGTTAAGACGTCCTTAGAATTTTTACATCAATGGTGCTTGTTAGTTTGTTCCTGCTGTATCTATAACCTCGACTACAATTTAGAACCATGTCCATATAAAAACGTCTTCCCGTTGAATCAACAACATTCTAACACTGTCGGGGCAGTTCGTGGAATCTCCTCACGTTTCCCGCGTCAATGGATGTGACTCAGCCCTACAAAGGATAGGCCGATGGCATGTCTGATATGCCCTCGCAAAATTTAGATCACGCACGGTGTTAGTCAGGCGTCGGTACTAAGAAATAGAGGAGACAGAGAACAGCTCAAAGAATCTTGTTGTACAATGTGCTCTCCATCCATGAAAAAATGAGGAGGTTATCCCACGGTGACACAGATCATCTTCTCTATTACTATTTTTACTATTCTGGACTATGTAGATAATTCAGTAGGTTTGTTCCAACTAAAGATGTTTTCTTTATCGAAAGTAACTAATACCCAATTGACTGATCGATCATGTATTCGGGATCTCATACTCTTGTCATATTTCAATGCTTCAGGAGTGAGCTGGCATCATATTTTCTCTCTAAGGCGAGCTATTTCTCTTTTTTGATTTTTTGTTTTGTTTCTTTTCATTCAAAGAAGTTGCCGTAGACTGGGCTAACCTTGGCAATTCTGTTAGGTAGGAAGTTTTCAGTTCTAAATATCACTCGACAAGTTTTTTTGCTACTCTTTGTGATTCAAGATTGAGTAGGGGTTCGGTAGCCTCCAAGGGGGGAATTCGAGAGCTGATTAGAGTATCAGATTTTTCATCGTTTTTCTGACCTTGTGTATAAGGTGGCAGGGAAACAAAATTCAAGCCTTGAGTTCGCATTGATCACAAAAGATCGGGTTATTTTATCGGGCTCATATAATGTCTATCCGCCAGTTTCGTACCCGAATGCAGGATCAAATTGTGCGTGTGAATAAAATTGTTATTTCGTTTGTGAAACAATCATAGTCAATCGAGTCACACCAAAAAATCATAGCACTGGATATTCTGAAAATAATGTCGGTGACATTTTGAGAAGTTAGCTAAATTTGAAAAGAAATTATATAAGTGTATAATATTCCTTTCAAGTGGCAAATTTATCTTTATGATAGTAAAATCAGCTGAACAGAGCAATAAATCAGGGAATCGTCAAACTGTTGCCTCCGAAGTTTCCATGAATTCATATCTAGGAAGAGGGTTCGGGGCAACGAAAAATGAGGGACGTAGCACATTCGTTTGAACTCCTCTGATATTTACGTTATTTTATCGCACAATTGACTTGGAGGGCTAAATTGGTTTGGAGCCTTTGATGATCTAACGACAAGTCGATCATGTTCGTCATTAATCGGAGAGGTTAACATTTTGCATGAAACCAACCAAAACAAGGTGATCTGTACCAATTTCAATAGAAAAATGAGCATGTTATAGCTAAACTATAAGCTGAATACATTTTATAAATGAGAAGCACGTTGGCTGAAGTCATCACTTCTATATGCTACCAAAAATGAGGCATCGTTGAGGGAAACTCCGTAGAGCTGATGTTCATTCTCAAGAGCTGACAGAGTGACTTTTCCGCTACATACGTACATTCTCTGAAGCAATAAGGTGTACCTTCCCAACCACCAGCGGTAGAAGGTCATTCAACGCAATCCTGAGCCCATTAGACCAATATCTCACAGTCATTCCCTAATTAGAGTCAAATAGAGAACTATTACTCCTTTAATGGAGACTTTTCTTCAAGTCGAATCGGTGGTGTGAGATAAAACCTAGTTGAGCCACGAAGAGCGGCGACTTAGGAATTTGTCCCTCCTTCAGGCGCTTAGAATGTTAATTACGGCAGTCTGATTGCTTAATGTCCCCGAGCGTGAAAAAGTGCACTGGAGCAACGTAAGTTGAAGAGAAACATATTATTTATTTTTCGAAGTTTATTCGTCCCCTCCTGGCTGGTGTAATCTTTTCGCTAGGGGGGGTTCCACCGTAATGACACGTTAGAGTCGCGTCATCCAGGGATAGAATAATTTACTGTTATTAAGGAGCTGGACGTCTTGGTGTGTAAAAAAATGCCGAGTTGTGGAAACGAGAAGCGGAGGGAAACGGAGGTTGCCAGCGCGTGTCAGAATATCCGAGGCTACCTTCTTTTTGAAGGACGCCCTACTTTTGGACAGGGTAGCCGAAAAAAGATCAATCACCTATTGGAAGCTTAAATCAATTAAACCATCTATCGAACAGCGAACTAGCTAAAAAATAAAAAATAAAACTCCGTGTATAATTGAATCGTACGATTCTCAACGGATATTGTGAGTTCAAGTTATATACGAGTACAAGTAACTCTTTCCAACCTCGCTTGAAGCCTCAAAATTATCCGCATAGGATTGGGTGAAGTTTCCTTCTGTAGATGAAAAAATACAGGACGTCTTACAATATCAGCCCCTATTCAGGTATTGAACATCATCTTACGGAGATACATACTACATGATTTGCCAAGGCGTTCTATGATGGTGCTCGTCAGGCCAATGATGTTGGTCACTCCGATTTTTAATGTTCAGAGAGTCATTGGTATATTGTTCATCATAACACTGTTTGTAGGAAACAAATCGATTCAGCCGGATGTATTTACGTCCACTGTAGCATTTCAAGTGGACTGAACCGCGACATTACACTGTCACCACCTTTCCAGCAGCCCAAGTTTCATAATACGGCGCTGCCCTCAAGGATTATTGCCAGACTCGCTTATTTAAACAGAGTTCACGCCCTGATGGGATCTGTCGGCGGATTTCCTGTGGTTTTTCTGCGCTCGAACGCTGCCCAGTCGATGCTGTGAAAGTCAATCTGGCTCGCCCACCCGTTCATGTCACTTTTTCGCCCATTATCTGAAATATTGCTGGGCGTGCTAAGGAACTTTACATGCCTTTTTTCCATTCTCGACATTGTAATGTTTGATTTATCTACATGGTTTTTGTCACTCGTAGTAAACACAAGCAGCAAAGTCAACCCCTTTTACCTCATTAAACCTCAAGCTTGATTGTTATCTTATTAGTAACATCACGTGTTAATCAACACGTTAATATGTTGATGTCAATCTCTCCCTTCAGTAAAATTTCTTGGACCAGACTAGTATGACCTTGGATTCAAATGACGGAAATGATGTGAAAGACTAGCCAATATGGTACTTCTGGGAGTTTCCTGTAGACACTCGAGCTTTAAATCTCGTCCTCCATTCAAAAGGCTTTATTTCAATTTTATTCAGACAATGATACTCTTCTGGAATTGACTCACGAAACAAGAGAACATCTCCCGTTTCCGTAATAATTTATCTCACGATCACGATGGAACTTGATCTTCCGCTAGGTAGTCTTTAGTGAAATATTCATTCGCAAAATTTTAGGCCTTGAGACTCGAACAGACTTGTTGGGTTTCGGCTCCAGTATCGCATGTTTCCTGCCACTCAATCTTGTTAGGGACCCTCTTTGACCTTTGTTCCAAGATTTTTGTTTATTTTTCAGCCTGCACTCAGCTGGGTTGGGAAGTTATGTGTTGTATCTTCATGTACTACGTATCGTTTTTCGATCCACGAACCCGACCCCCCGTGCTATACATCTGTCGGCATTCTGAAAGCCGATGGATTGCTGAAAATTCGAATGGATAGGAAACTACGAGTAGGTAAGGTTTCGCTAATTTGCGAGGCCGTCCATCGTGATACAAAACGCCCCTCAAATCGAAGATAATCTGTTCGGTTTCCCCGATTCCTATGGTGCAAATTATGCTAATGAATGGCCATTTTGAAACAATTCAAGAGTTCATTGAACTGGTGTGTTGAAGGACGGAAGAACAACACTTGCTGGGTCGGTATAACCGAAGTAGACACGGGAGGATAGAGAGCACTGTCGTTTCTGTCGAAGGTGTTCAGCACGACACGAAGCCTCTTGCGACAACTCTTCTGAGGACAATTATGAATTTAGTTGCCATTGGCTATCATTGCGGTACTCGCAGTTGTCTCTCGGTTCGAGCCCGAGGTCTCTCGGAACTTTCGGAACGAGATATTTTCTCGGCCTACATATCGGTGTTAGGTGATGACGCAATTTGTTCCTTAGGATATATCTTCCGTAGCCTCGTATCTCACTAACAAAAACTGAGATGGAATTTTCCTGCGTACACAGATGAAAAAATGTGAATCCCAAATTGTATAAATTAAATTTCTAGTAGACTATCAATGAAGCCCAATGACATTAAATTGACCAGTAATTGGCCCAGCAATTGCTGAGTAAAGCGCTAAGGTTCTAGCACACAATATATTCGTGTTACAGACAATTATCTTGCGTCTTCGCTCCTCCGAAAATTAGCTTAGGTCAGCTTGAAGGACGATTAGTTTCTCAACTTCATTGCTCAGTCCTCGGAGGGCTTCGGTGCTGAAGGAAGTCGCGCTGATTATTAATCGCAATTCGCATGTACGGGCTCGGGGGGGTGACGACCTTGGTTCGTCCATTCTTCGTGCGCTGACTCCTCGAACGGTTCATTTGTTTCCAGATGCCAATTCGTGTTTCGTTTGTGAGTTTCTTCATTCGTCATTGATCGACGACACTCTCGAAACCCATTAGGTACCACTGATGGGGTTTTCGCAAAGTTCGGCCCTCGCAGCTGGTGTTGACGCGTACATCTAATAGTTGTTTCGAGAGTTAGAGCATCTCCAAGGTCCATGAGGCAAAAGCGAATTGTGGTACAAGATTGATCTATTTGCCGTAGTACGTAATAATGGCAGTTGTTGACTACCGAACAATAGAGGCCCAGCCACAACTTTATCTGCGTAGAGATTCTGATCCTCTAAACAACTTGGGTATCCTGTCTGCCTGTCCGAATTTCCCTGAAACGGTTCAATTTTTTTTTTCAGTTTCGAACCGATTTGGTTGGTTATTCCTTGAATAATCAACCTATGTTTTCATGCAAATGGTCAACCTCTCCGATTCGGCTCAAAATTTTTTTCTGGACGTTTCATGATGTCTAGATCAAAAAACGCTGCAAATTCTTACACAGGGGTTGGTTATTCCTCGGACCAGGCGCATGGAGACTCATTTCTTCAACATGGGGGAAATGGGGAAACAGTGGGTGCGGCGGGTCCCAGACCTATTCCAATCGATTCAGGATCCAGAATTTAGTAGAAAATGATACCCCACACGCCCAGGTACCGGAAATCTCGAAAACGCATATTCAAAATGGGTAATATATACCCAATTTGACCCATAACTTCTTCCAGAGGGTGCCAATCGTTCCGGGACCCACTTCATTGAAATTAGCGTCCAAGATTTAGCGGAAAATGATACCCCACACGCCTAGGTTCCAGAAATCTCAAAAACACATATTCAAAATGGGTAATATATACCCAATTTGACCCATAACTTCTTCCAGAGGGTGCCGATCGTTTTGAGACCCATTTCATTGGATTCAGCGTCCAAAATTTAGTGGAAAATGATACCCCACTCGCCTAAATCGCCCAAAATCTCGAAAATCCATTTTTCAAAAAACACATTTTGACCCCTACCCCGCCCAAATTTGGTCCGATCGGGCTGAAAAGCTTGGAGGACCGTCCTAGGCCGGGAACAGACCCCTGACCCAAATTTCAGATTTTTAGAAAATTTTCTACTACCAAAAACGGCGTGGACGGCGTACGGCGGACGGACATTGACCTTTTTTGATCAGGACATCATGAAACGTCCAGAAAAAAATTTTGAGCCGAATCGGAGAGGTTGACCATTTGCATGAAAACATAGGTTGATTATTCAAGGAATAACCAACCAAAAGGTCAATGTCCGTCCGCCGTACGCCGTCCACGCCGTTTTTGGTAGTAGAAAATTTTCTAAAAATCTGAAATTTGGGTCAGGGGTCTGTTCCCGGCCTAGGACGGTCCTCCAAGCTTTTCAGCCCGATCGGACCAAATTTGGGCGGGGTAGGGGTCAAAATGTGTTTTTTGAAAAATGGATTTTCGAGATTTTGGGCGATTTAGGCGAGTGGGGTATCATTTTCCACTAAATTTCTGACGCTGAATCAAATGAAATGGGTCCCAGATCGATCGGCACCCACTGGAAAAAGTTATGGGTCAAATTGAGTATATATTACCCATTTTGAATATGTGTTTTTGAGATTTCTGGAACCTAGGCGTGTGGGGTATCATTTTCCGCTAAATCTTGGAAGCTGAATCCAATGAAGTGGGTCTCAGGACGTTTGGCACCAACTGGAAGAAGTTATGGGTCAAATAGGGTATATATTACTCATTTTGAATATGTGTTTATGAGATTTCTGGTACCTGGGCGTGTGGGGTATCATTTTCCACTAATCATGGACACTGAATCGATTGGAATGGGTCTGAGACCCGCCGCACCCACCGTTTTCCCCATTTCCCCCATGTTTTTAAATCAGTTTCCATGCGCCTGGTCCGAGGAATAATCAACCCCTGTGTAAGAATTTGCAGCGTTTTTTCCTTTCTGGCCCGTGTGTTCTACGAGGAACCATTTTCCTCCCATAAAACAGCCCATGTTTCAGTGTATTCCTTTTCATTACATTGGACCATTTCACCTCTGTTCGAATGGAGCGGGAGAGTTTACTTTTATACCAGCGCTGAGCCTACATTCTTTGCGACCTCTTGGTTGCCTTGCGATCAAAACTTCTGACGTTCTCTCTTTTACGCAGCTGTGGTTGGTAACAGTTATCAAAAACATGAGTTTTCGCATTCAGATATGTGGTCACTCAAGCAGGGGTGATCCAGCTCATCTTGGTCGGGCGCCTAATCTACCGTGTCATAACAGCTCATCTAGCCTCGTAGCCTCAATTTACGTTGTGTAGCCTCTTATGACTTCAGGCCTCTTTCTCCCAGTCACCGCACTCGAGTCGAACCAACTCGTAAACCCTGGAATCAAGATCGTTCAAGATGTTACGAAACTGTTGCCACCCTTTTAATTATTTACATTTAGGAGTTGAATCAGCTTGGTGAAATCCTTGATCGTGCCACGTTATAGGAATTGGAAACGGTACGGTTGGTCGTATTTTTCCTCAGTCCATAGAATACTATTAAATGAATCACTTTTTATTGATGTATTTCAAGGCCAATTTATTGATCCATTGCATATTTATCAATATTATTCCAAGCATTGTACGCTAAATTAGGTCTGGATAATGATTATTCTCCAAATTTAACCAACGAATTTTGAGCTAGGTTCGTCAAGCCAAAAAAAGTCAGCATGGCGGCTTCCAACGAATCATATCACTCTTACAGGCTGCGTTCTCAATGGAATAACACTCAAACATTAATACTTACTGTTGAATTGTAAGGCATCCGTAAGGGAACATCGGAACAACATGGGTATGAGAATCTCACGCTTAGCGATATGAAAAGTTTGAGCCTTTCCTTCATCTTCAGTTTATTGTGGATTGTTCAGTGGCTATCAATGTCATGATGATCCTTTGCGGCTGCCAATAAGTTGTATAGGAACAACTCAAAGACCGGAAAATGGGTTCACGGTCCAGATGAGCATAGTAGAATTTCTCGAAGTATCTTCCATGATTAATGGATATTCGCTCTCACGTTCTCACATTATCCTGGTGATCGCTGAGAAATTCACTGATCATGTTGAAACCAATGTCTCTGTTTTCAGCGCTTACGAGCGAGGTAGAAGAGTTATGGTACAATCGACTCCTTCTCTCGAAGTCAGACCCTTATTTTTAGTCCGATGGTTCCCATAGATTTATGCAATCCACCCAATCCATGCAACCGCTGCCAATGTGGCTTGTAATGCGAATGTTTCTATCTTTTTACGGATCTTGTGGCCTGCCTAATTAATATTACCCATATTAGTCATTGTTGAAACTTCTCCCTGCAAATCAGTCGAGTTTACGTGGGAGCCAATGGATATGGATTCCCCCCTAAAATCACACGATTTATAGAGTAAGGTTGGGACAGGAGTTCCTTGTTTACCATTCATTTCTATTTAAGGGTTCTGCGTTGTATATTGGAATCTATTCGTGCGAAATGAAAAAGAGGGCGCCCACAGTCCAGACTATCTGAATGAGATCACTAGCCGGCATGCACGACTCATCTTACCGTCTTCCAACTTGTCAGTGGTTCCTTCGTTGTTCCGCTTCCTCCCAGGTGGGCAGAGCTCCGGGTGACCGATAAGGGAAACTGACGACAGGGTGTTGGCTTCTAAAATAGAAGAAGGTACTTCGCTGTAGCGGTACTTTGTCCTATTTTACTTTCAACTGACTTCTCACTCCCGTGGGGCTTGTTTAGCGCTTAGTTCGCTTGCATTCACATCGTAAGGAGACCAGACGCCTGTCTGGCGGATCCACCCGAGGCTAGTTGATGAATGGAACGGTTCTATTCCTTCCAGCAAGACGACAACTAACCTCTGGCTAATCCAAATTCACTTTCTTCCAAACACCCCTGTCAGTTATCTTCTCCCATAAAAATCCTCCGTCGATTTAGGTACTAAAGGCAATTTAATTGAAGTGAAAACAGCAGCAAAAGTTTTCGCATCTCAATAGTCGTTCTTAAGATGTTGGTTGTGATGCTATTAGGCCATCGCAAAAATTGAAATAAATAGATAATTTTCGGTTTTAAACTATGGTTTACCTTTTGTCATAGGTTTTGTTTGCTAAATAAACATAGCGGACGATACAATGTTACAACAGGTCTTCATCTTTGAAACGTCCGGTATCGTGACTTTACTTTGGCTGTTTATTGCTGTTGCTCCCCTTGACCCCGCGTGGTTCGGATTAATTCACCGTAGTTCGGATCACTTGCATTGGCCATTTAACTTCGGCCTCCTGAAGGTTCATATTCGTAACAGCCGTGAGGTCGCGTTATTATGCCGCAGAGCGGATGTTTGGAGGACGAGGTGAGCCGGCCTGGGAATTTCCTCAATCTAATCGGAGCCTCGTTCACTTCTCTATCTCATTCAAACTTCAACTTCCGCAAAATGAACTTTGCCTTCTCATAGTCCACAAATTAACCTAGGAGGTACCTTTTCTTCAAAATAAGGTACGGAGAGATGCATGTTTCGAGCTGGTGAGCTAGATAGTGCCTCAAATCAAGACCTTGTTGAATTCCCTCACTGGCAATGAATGTTATGATGGACACTAAAAGAAACTATTCAATTGTAAAGGAATGTTCGAGTTCGACTTCGTCGTTATTTACAGCGATGGCTTCCTCGAACTATGACGGCCTCAAAAGTGAAAGTAAGAAAAGATCCTCATCCTTGGGCAATCCAGCACAGCTGTTTTTGTGATATTTGTCACGTGTTAGCTACTCAGAAAACAATGTGGAGGGTAGGTGATCTATACGAAGCTACGATTTCTGCTCTGATTGAGTCTTAAAACTCGGTGTCCGTTCTGTTTGGAAACCGTACAACATACTCCACGATGGTTTATAATTCTAGGTGAATGTACGTAATTTGTATGAAAATGCATATCTCCGTAATCTCCGGAGTGACTACATGATGAGGAAAGGAAATGAAAATTAAAAATAGTTACTTAAAACAAAATAATTGGAATTGGGTATAGGTACTGCCTTTTAAAATAAATATTGTCGCCCATAGCCTGATTCAGTCTGTGCTACTCCGTCCAACATTTGGGCAGAAAATTTTCATGGATCAACCCCAAAAGCACCTCCCCCTTCCTTCTAAATAATATACCCAAGTGACCTGATACCCTACCACACTAGAAGATAAACGATCAGCTTGAAAATAAATTTAATTGAATTCGAATACCTAATTAAAATTGATTGAATCCTCTTCTTCTCAGGAAGAATAGTATTTGGGAGTCGATTGGCGCACTGTTCTCCATGCGGTGTCGCAAAATTTGAGTTACGATAGAATAGTGGTTATTGTGTTGCTGATTATCTGGCGTGTTACAACACGATTGCAACACATTTTGGTTGGTTATTCCTTGAATAATCAACCTATGTTTTCATGCAAATGGTCAACCTCTCCGATTCGGCTCAAAATTTTTTTCTGGACGTTTCATGATGTCCTGATCAAAAAAGGTCAATGTCCGTCCGCCGTACGCCGTCCGCCGTCCACGCCGTTTTTGGTAGTAGAAAATTTTCTAAAAATCTGAAATTTGGGTCAGGGGTCTGTTCCCGGCCTAGGACGGTCCTCCAAGCTTTTCAGCCCGATCGGACCAAATTTGGGCGGGGGTAGGGGTCAAAATGTGTTTTTTGAAAAATGGATTTTCGAGATTTTGGGCGATTTAGGCGAGTGGGGTATCATTTTCCACTAAATTTTGGACGCTGAATCCAATGAAATGGGTCCCAAAACGATCGGCACCCTCTGGAAGAAGTTATGGGTCAAATTGGGTATATATTACCCATTTTGAATATGTGTTTTTGAGATTTCTGGAACCTAGGCGTGTGGGGTATCATTTTCCGCTAAATCCTGGACGCTAATATCAATGAAGTGGGTCCCGGAACGATTGGCACCCTCTGGAAGAAGTTATGGGTCAAATTGGGTATATATTACCCATTTTGAATATGCGTTTTCGAGATTTCCGGTACCTGGGCGTGTGGGGTATCATTTTCTACTAAATTCTGGATCCTGAATCGATTGGAATAGGTCTGGGACCCGCCGCACCCACTGTTTCCCCATTTCCCCCATGTTGAAGAAATGAGTCTCCATGCGCCTGGTCCGAGGAATAACCAACCCGTGTGAAAGAATTTGCAGCGTTTTGGATATGAAAAATAGAAAGATCGTGGTGACCCAAGAGATATTTGTCGAAATCTGGCACCTACAACAATTTTCTACTGGATGATATTGAAACACTCTTAGAGAATTTCACTGGTTTTATGCCAAGAACATGCTGCGCACAGTGGTGTTGAATGACAGGAGTAGTATAAATTGCGTTACGTGCTTGAGTACTCGAGAAGTTCCCTTATTCTCCAAATCTCTATTTCATGATAATGAAATGTATTTCAAAAAACCCCTCGACTTTTCATGTCTCTCGCGTTGAGTGCAAAATCTTTGGTTATTAATTTTCAAATTTACTTAAATGGACGATATGATTAACCTTCCGGTATCAAATGTATGTGGTCTACCACAGACCCATCAATGTCCTTCCGACGTACATTTCCTATCAGATGAGAAATACGTCAAAAGCTCGGAGTTTAACGTATGACGAGAAGTAAATCTATTTCCAGAGGCCTATATAGGCGATTTTCGCCCTTACATATCCTGAGCATGCAAGATTGCCTTCGCTGAGGTCGCCAGTTTTCCCGTTAATAGCGCGTGGATTGCGTCAATGATGATAATTGAACCATTACAATATCCTCTCGCAAACAAATCTTTCCGTCGTTAATATTCACCTCTCATTTGGAAGCCACGGGCTATTTTAACCATCATCTACTCAATTGCATTGTTGTTCGGGATCTTTTTCCTCCGCGCGCCATCTTAGGTGTAATTATTTTAGAATACTTACAATCAACTTGAATGACTACGTGTCATTAGGAAACCTTGACGAAAGTGGCGTGTACGTAATGAAGTACGTTTATAAGTAGATCGTTTATTTCGCGAAATCATGTCCCACGGTCCTCGAAAACGTTCCGTACAGTCTTTTTGTTGTTCTGGTAAATATAAAATGTCTGGTTTGTGACATCAGAGATGTCTTCTTGTTTTCTCTCCCCTATTTGCTTGAATAACATGCAAATTTATTCGCCTTACCTGGATCTCGATCGTTGCGATTATCGCAGAGGGGAATATCAAAGTAGTTGCTCTGCTTATTATGAGAGCTCGTGATGTGAAATTTTCAAAGCACATTCATAAAGCCCGCATCGTTCTCGTATGTTCAAGACTTCTTCAAGGATAATTCCATCCTTATGAGGCAAGGTGCGGTGGAATTGTTGATGAGGTTCTCAGCCTCAATGCTAACAAAACATGGAAAACAACGAAAAATAAATATTGCGCTAAACCACGCAATCGTCTGTTATCCCCTACTGTTACCAGGCACGTTTTGCTTCATTAATCCATGTTTTAATGGTTGGTTTTATAGTCACTTCACGTTCTCCACCTCATAATGAGGGGCCACTAGCTATACGAAGCATCAATAATTAAAAGTTTCACAATAATTGTAGTGAAACATTGAAACCCAGATTTTTATGATACTCGTAATTTTTGTTCTAATCGGATAATCTTTCTGGAGGAATAGCATATACATTAATGCTCCGAGATGTGACTTTCTAATGCGTTGAAGAACCTCCTGAAAAAATGCCTAATTAGGTCCGAACTTCCTCGCAATGACCACAATTCCTTCAATTTTTTTCAAATTCTGAAGGATGATGCGGTTGAACAACATGGACCCGAATTGAGAGCATAGCCCTCTTCAAACTACACCAATCTATCTATTGCTCCTAAGGAGAGGCAGGCTGATTCACTATCGGAAATACGTTTCCTGGTGCAATATTTAATTTCAGTCCAACAAAAACCCCCACTGAAATTTCGCCCTACTCTTGTCATGAGAAATTCGCAGTATTAACTGACGTTTTGTAGTGTTTCCTTTTCATGTGAATTATGAGACACTTTAATTGTGAATGTTGAGTCAGAAGAGGAAGCCTCCGGGCATACGCCGTTGTTGTAACATTCGACCGCCTACTTTTCATTAAACGCTGTTCACATTGCATTATCATTTCAGTTGACCCTAGTTAGAGTCGTATCGCGTTCCCTTCATTTTGACTTGACATCCTGTGTAAGGTCTCGGGAGTTCTCCAACATTGTAAGCATTTTTCACTGGCTAGATGATGAAGGACGCGCTTTGGGAGTACTTCACCTTAACGTCATCTAGTGTTGATTTGATCCATATTTCTGCAATCGTGCCACGCTAGACTAGCTGCAGGGAAAATAGCGTGCGATTTAACAATTGTTTTCTCATGAATATTATTCTAAGAGGGCCAACAGCGCATATTGCATTATTCAGCGCCCAGCGGTAATTTGCGTACTTACGAGAATATTTCGCTTCGTTTAAAAGCTTGCACCGCTCGTAACGTCAATGTGCTAATGGGAGTATATTTGTCACCGCTATTCGTTTTGCTCCAGTAATAGAAACATTTTTTTCTTCTCAAACGCCTTAGACCACCAGAACTGTACCTAGTTCTGTTATGAAACTTGACTCGCGCTGGCGTTAAACGTGACTCAGCTCCCCGCTAATTCCTGACTGGCCCAGTTCAGTGCGCCCAGACTTTCCTTTCAGTTGGAATCGGCCCATTACCTTCCTAAACGTCCAACCAATTACATCGCGCATTTTCCTCCGTACGGTCGAGTTCGAACGATAGGTAACGGAGCTCGATGTGATGAGAAGGATCTTCATCATCTTCCAGGCAGATTGCAAGCCAAGACTCTTCTTAGGACTTCTTTTCGAATTTGACTAGGTATGACATGTCGAGGTCTTGTCTTGTCCCGACCTTTCCCAGTTGCTGCCCAGAGTGCCTATTTGTCATTAATAGACGGATTTTCTCTTAGACAAATTAGGCCAACTTCTTTTTAGAGTTTGCTGTCGTGTTTCAGAAGCTTTCAAACAACCTTTTTCCAGGCTATCAGCCTACGTATTCCTTTCAATGGGTAACACTTCTTCAATTTCGATAAATTTGGACGAAACGTCTCGGGTATATAGGGCCAAATTTTCTATTTTATCCTCTTCAAATATGTACATTTGTATCCTTAATCAGTGCTTCAGTCAGAGCGCTCTCACATTATTCATCGCCCCCTTGATTTCATTTTTCGATTCTCTGAATAACGCCTGAAACGCGTCCGCTCTTTCTGTCTTCTCTCATCGCCGTATATAGAAAAATTGGTGACCTTGTTTTTCACTCACGCACGTTTTCTCTATCGGAAATTACTCAAGTGACCTTCAACTTCGGCTAACTCCGCTGCGAATGGCCAACGACTTGTTTATTGAAAAATCCTTATCTCCGTCGAAAATACTAGCATTGGTCGTTCCACCCCGTTCCTAGGATGCCATTCACCTTGTTTGCTAATGAGAGTCACCTCCACATTACCCATCTGTAAAAGTGATCAAGATTCCCCAAGATGAATTGACCTTGGGTAATTGTTACTTCCTTGCTCTCCCGTTATTCCTGGGCGAAGAAGAAATTTTAGTGCATCTCGGCCCGTAGTTGGTCTTTTCAAATTCTGACTCTAAGAAAGGTTTCACCTCATTTCTTTCCGAGGTGTGTCGTTTTTCCTATAGAGTTTAGAGTGAGCCTGCACTGCATTTTTTCTTCAAACTACCGATTTCTCGTCGCAAAAAGTGATCAACATTATTAAGAATAAGGTTCCACAAATAACTACTATCCCATCAAAGGGCTCTGAAGGTGTCATAATGTGATCAAAACTTACTGATTTGTGCGAATGATGATGTTCCCCCGGTCTTCATGTTACCCCCCCCCCCCCTTCCCCTTAATGTATTTAGGAGACAAGCGACCTACTCGATCCTGCTTCTCGATGAAATTAACATATAAATTGTAAGCACAAGTATGTGACGAACGTTCTTTTGTAGTGTGCAGTGTAATCAACTACATCAAGCTAATGCGTTCCTGATGTTTCTACCAATGGTGTGATAGCAATAAATGGATGACATTCAAGTAATTGAAGGTTAAGGTAATAACCAGCAAAAAGCCAGTTGAAGCCCAATTCATTTGATCCGTATGCGTTGTTTCAACGCGCGTAAAGGCTAAGGTGTGGATGTTAATTGCAGTTGTCCTCGTTAGCTTGAAACGAAAACCCCGTCTTTCGGCTGTTTATGCGGCCGAGTGACCTTCGACGTTTATAAATCTTTCGTCTTCCGCTTCGATCGGCAAGGACGTTTCCATTCTCTTCGACTCGTCAACTGTGGATTTCCTCTTTAGACACTCTGGTCTCAGAAATCCTGACCCACGACGCCCTTATCCATCAGACAATTGAGTAGGAAACAGGAATTGAAAAGAAATACAAGAAAAAAAGATTCACTTGAATCAACATTATTATCTGTTTGAACTTGGAAGACCACTTTTAGCTGGAAAAAGACGACTCGTATAACATCCACGCGCTGAAAACCAATCGACCGGCCTCCAGAACATCTTGTGAATTCCAGGATATCTTGTGTGCGTAAAAGGTATCCTAGCAATTATTTGTCTGCAAAAAAAAAAAAAAAAAAAAAAAAATTGCTCTTGATTGTTGAAAAGCGAAAATATATGCACGTACTGTAAGACGACCTTGATCCTGATCGCACTATTGTTGGCGTCCGAAGGATTTTCTCACACTTCACTTGCGTGATACTTCAACGGCAAATTATATTAGGTAGCATTCTGACTTTTCCCTTCCTTATTACAAGATATAGTTTCAAGTATGTGATATGGTTTACTGTTTTCGCTTCGTTATTGAAGTTCTCAAATCACCCCTTTTTCGTATCGCTGTACAGGTATCTTTGTAATCCGTCATGAGTATCACGCATATTCACTTAGATGACTATCAACAAGACTCTTCTCTATGTTTACCACATTAGGTAGATACACTATAATTCCCTACCATGTCTATTTACCCTCTACTACCCCCAATACTATTTTCCTGATATTTTTAGCCTATACTAAACAAATAATATTATACTGTTGATCGTTATTTCCTTTGTGTGCTGTTTTAATTTCTAGAACATAATAATATTGAGTCAACTAGTCGAGTTAATTCGTTTGAAGAACATAATGAAGTGGAACGATGATGGCAGAAATGCGTTGGGGGAGGTCACCATTTCCTGCTGACCTCATATTGTGAACATGGATTATTACCAATACTTCGACTATCGAGACACCCCTACTGTGGGGCTCAATTCCATCAATTGATACCCGTTCCATTCGTTTAGATTCACCGACGTGTAGATACTCGTCGCCCTTTTACGTTGTGGTGGGTGGGCTGGATATTTTAGTTAATTAGAAGAAACTGTTCCCGGCTTAGACGTTTGAGGACGACTGGTAGTCTCTCTCCACTGTTGTTTATGATTCAAGGTTTGTGGTGTACTTCGAAGAGTTCTGTTTGGTCTATTAATACGCTCATATTTCCTGGTACTCACTCGAAGTTCAATATGGCCTTCTTCTCGAATGCAGTACTAGTTGACATTTGCCAGCTTGGTCCGAGTGGATGATTAATTTTTGCCATTTTCTTTATGTTGCAGGGGTAGTAATAATAATTTCCCTGGTGCTGCTACTCTTCGGCGTTCTAGTCGCGGTTTTCTTCAACGCATGGGTCAACTTCGCCATCGATCAAGTGAGTTATTTACGTTTAACTAAAGATATATTCATTTATCTCTTCAGCCCTGGGTTATTAATTTGCTGCAATAGTCCTAATGCCGTCAATCAATCAAAACTTGACCTAATAAATCGCTAATCGCTTGTCGCTAAATTATTACGACTCGTTTTATTCATTTATAGCAATGAACGCGCTTCGTTTCTACGCTTTTCATCTTGAAAACGCTTCCCGTCGCACCCAACGCACCTAAATGAATCGTGTTATTGTTGTGACAAACAACAATCAGTGATAAAAACTGCATTAAAGGAAGCAAAAATTTGTTTTCTAATGATTTACAATAACCACAGGTCGATTTTTTTCTTGAAAGATACAAAGCATGACATTTTCTCAGTTTTTTCCAGAATTTTCTTCCTAGTTGATAAAAAATAATATAATGTAAAATCGGGTGTTGTCGCATTGATAACCTGTCCACTCAGGAACTTACTCTGTCTACTGCAGAGCCGCGCAGCATCCGAATAGCGACTGGCTCAAAGATCTTTTAGAAGTTCGTAAGGTTCATTGATGGAAATGCGGTCACAGCGTCCGTATGCGACCACACCTTGGATGTCCGCGTTCCCTTTGGTAATCCAACCATTCGACCGCTTCCTCCTGTCCTGCTTATCCCATATCGGATCCGGTGACGTCTTCGGATTTCGAGAAACAAGCCTCGAAACCAGTTGAACCCGTCGTGTGCACGAACTCAACGTAACGTCTCGTTCGCGCCCTGGCTGAAACCTGTACTCGCCGGCTAAATCCATCAGCGACCCACTCAACGACCGAGTTATACATATTACGAAACCGGGGGATGACCTCAGGCTTCAAGGCTGTTCGTTGCTCGCCGAAATACTCGTAACAACCCCCACTTTCAGGTTTCCAAGTAAATGGCAGGTTTCCACTAGATGTTTTCATCCATCATGTTTTCATCAATATCTGTCATAAATGCCCCTAAAAAGCTCAAAAGCCAATGTTCAAAAAATAAATGTTTTCCAGTACCCTACTTCCATTTATTTTTATCGTTCCGTTTCTCAATTGATTTGGCGTCCAAAATTTAGTGGAGAATGAGACCACACGCGCTCAGGACCACGAAAACCCCGTTTCCAAAATACGCATTTTTCTTCGTACCCATCCTGACTTGGTGAGTGATTGGGTTTAAACGCTCCGAGCTTCAATTGTCGTCTACAAGGTGGTATTGATCGAAATTTTAGATTTTTGGGAAAGTGCGTACTGTCAAAAACAATGTGGACAGCGTTTGTTTTTAGAACCTAAACATCTTGCACAAAAACATGTCACATTTTTGGTCAATGTGGACAGATTGTCCCAGGCAAGATAACAGGGTTTGGTCAACGTTTTCGGCATTAATGTCATCGAATCTTGTTGTCGTTATGTTACGTTGTTCTTCTTGTTGTTGATTTATGTTATTAGTGTTATTGTTAACGCGATCGTGAAATAACACTAGTTATGGCGGGTTTATATCTGCGTCAAATGAGTGTCGGACATTACAATGAACTGCACCGGCACGTTGACAGTTGCCCTACCATTATTTACACAACCTCTCGAAGATCATGCAGGTGCGGGACGCATCGGAGAGGAATGGCTTCTTCTGAACTCGAGTGTGTCACGATGAATCCTGAGTGAGTGGATTCTCTGAGGGAGCCACTTTGGACCCAAGGTCTCTGAATGTGTCTTAAATCGTTGAACACCTTCAAGATAAGACGAAGTTAAGGTACGTTCGGTACACTACTTATCAGACTTCATCTAGAGAACACCTTACGTCGAGAATTCTACGTCAATTCACAGAAAATTCGGTACTCGTGATGTCAACATCATGAAAATCGAATCATCCTCGGTAGGATGAGGTATGATGGATAATAAAATTAAATGTGTTGGACGCGCCTTATTAAAATAGACTGTATCGACTTAACGCGGAGAGAATCTGAGTTACCCTTGATTTTTTTCTCGTCCTTTTTCCGTGGATAGTGTTTACCTTTCTTCGATTTTCCTCCGCCATCCAGTAGACGGCTCTCGAGCGTATCTAACTGGCGTATCGCAACATCAGCGTCCTTCATGCCCTCATGAACGGGCTCTTTTGGCTCTTTCGTAGAAAGTAAAACCGACAATGACAAGTTTCACATCCTCTATTTTTACGGTCTGGGCACATGTCTTCTTGGTGATCATTGCGCTATATACTCATATGCCATTGTTCGCTTGATGCAATGAAGAACGGAGGATCTTCTTTGACTCATTTCTTTCACCAGCTTTTGTTGAGTTGTACTGAATCTAGCAATGATGATTGACTATTGGCTGAAGACTCACTCAATTCTTTAATTTTTCGCCCTGAATCCTAGCCTAAAGCGCAATGCTAAAGATGGTTACAAACACAGGTCGACCGACCTCTTCAAGATCGCTTTACGCTCTAATGCTTATTACACATCACGGCATACTTACGACACTTCGCCCTTGATTAGTCCTTATTGTTTTTCGAGACAAGAATATTTCTCGTCGACAATAGACCGTTTCAGCCAAACAACGATTAATGGAGTCTGCTCCCTATTGTTCATTCTTGCCGAATAGCGCTTGCCAAGGAGTGGCTATTGGTTTAGTGGCAATTTCATTCGTTCGCAAACGTCCTACAACTGAATGTCCACGGTTAATACAGTTTATATCGCCTCAACCTTTCATATCCTGCGGTGTGGCTTTTACTTTCACTTCAGTTTTACATTTAGCCTGACCGCAGCCCGCCTTTGGTCGCTCGAGAACCGATCCACGTGGTTGCGAATTACGAACAGTTGACTTGAATTGATTTACCGCATGAGAGTGATAGTTACCCCATTGACCAACTGGGGAGAAGGGATTGGCGCTTGGCGTCATTTTTGACTTGGGACATAGTACCAGACTCAGTCCTCATGTCACTAAAAACTTCTAGTGGTTCACGTTTTGTCACTGTAAATCCCACTAACGTTGAGAACAAAGGCACTGTGATTTTTCAGTTTGATGTATTTTTTGTTGACTCTGCTGAGCATTTGACCAGTTGAATGGCGCCACATCAACTGCGGTTCATAGACGAAGAGTCCAAAAAATTATCAGGAGACTTATGGATCACTACTTGTATAACAAACATGTTGTGCTTTTTTTTTTTTTTTTTTATAAGGAAAAAGTGATTCTGACTCCAACAAGAACCATTGGTATTTTTAGCTGTTTTAAGAATTCAGAAAGGTGGTTTCAGAAAAAAAACCTTTTAGCCCCATCTTTATTCGCACCGATCAATTCATCGTATTCACGAATCCAGAAAAGTTACTTTCAAAATACTCATTTCCACCCATGCTCAATCTCTCTTTGGGGCGATTGGGTTCAAGTTTCGAGGAACAAACAGGAGTCATACACGAAAATCAAGCTTTTTCATGGCATAATAACATAGGGTAGTTTTTATTCTGAAGGAATATGTTAGGTACTTAGGTACTAGGGTGCTTAGAAAAAATACTTATTCGCAGTATCTTGTCTCGTAAACATGACAATAGACGTTTCAGTCATAGCCATGATTCCATAGTTTGTACTCATAGCGTTTGGATCATCTTCTACTAGCAAAAACAAAGAGAACGTATAATCGAGCTAAAAACATCAACCCGTCTCAAAGTGGCGGGGATTTTGTTGGATGAGTTGAGGTTCATCTTTCCGGCAAATCACCATCTATTCTTTCAAGTATCTTCCCCACGCACGTCCTTCCAGTTCATTTGGAGAAACCCAAGAACGGGATATTTTCAATTTACCGTTGTTCCGTCTGCGCCGTTGTTCTCCGCTCATTGGACAGTACCTACCTATGGATGGAGTTCCATCTTCATTATTATTACTGAACAATTTAGCGAGTGGAAAATCCTGCGATCGTTTGAGACAATTATTACCAGAGCGATTCAGTATTGACTTGTTCTTTCCTAAGTATTGATACTGAAGCGAGCCAATGGTTTCCATTCGGATTTTTAAAGCAAAGTTTGCACAAAATTTAAATAGTGTATCCATGATCTATATTATGTTACTTTTCAAACAGCGAGGTTACATACCTTTAACTAAGCAGTAATTCTTCACTGAAACTTCAGTCGTGGGAATGCATTACGAGGCCTTCTTCAATGATTCCCATCCTCTACCTCAATCCTTATCTATCAAATCCGAATGATTATACCGCTTTTGTGATAGCCATCACTTGAACGCGTACCGTAATTGAACCTACCGAGTTTCCATTAGCCTTCGAAGACTTCTTCATGATCCTTTCCGTTCATTATTCGTACAAAAGTAGGTACACCCAGGGTTGCTAACAGCTTGGTACTCAAATGCAATTGATTTTAGCTTTGAAATGCGATTGATTTAGCTCAACCCTCGGAGAAAAATCGAAGGAACTACTAAGTGAATATTTGGTTATTCCCGAGATCCAGTACGGTTGGCAACCCTGAATTTAGCACGTTGTTCGTATTAAAAAAGTGGTTTCCTCCTGCCTGTACGTTTTATGAAGGCGTTCTTCATAACACCTATAACCTTGTCCTTCTCGCGTGGGTGCGAATTCTTACTTTACAGATGATGAATAATATACTGTAATCAGGTTTCCACCTATCTGTTTCGCGGTCGGTAGACCCGGGTCAAGTACTCGAAACTTTTGTCGCGTGAAAATACCGTATGAAGCGAAACCGGCCTGTCCTTCACTCGAATCCTGTTTCAAGGTTTTCTTTTCAAGTAAAGAAATGAAACTGCGGGTTTTTGTTTGGTGCTTCATCCTTTTTGTGTCGCTCGCAGCACAACTTCGTTTCCTTATCTGAGCTTCTTCATTTTATGAAGCGGGAATAAAGAGGATTATGAAGAACTCCAGATGTATAGCTTTTATCAGGTCTCTTCACGTTTAAGGTATTTGTGTAGGTACCCATTTTCGCTTGATGTTTCAAAGTCAGCTTTAATCATCATTTCATATTTCCTCAAAAGTATGTAAATTAGTTTCCAAACAATTGTATCTTCGAGCTATTTTTCGTGCAGCATTTCGCCCCCTTGCTTCACAATTGCATGCTCCTCCGACCCGTTTGGAGCTGTAGGCTGACCAGGTTGTGCCTGTTATTCCCCAATCGTACCTTGCTGGTGACTTTAGTCCTGTATATTTCAAAACCAAGGTCTTGGATTTGGATGGGCTGAGCAAGTTATTGACGAGGCATCAACACGAAAATTGATCCTAAGTGTCCTTGGCATTCTGCCACTTCCCTATGCGAAATTGTGGTTGATTAGTTGTCGGGACAGGAATTAATTTCGGTTGGCGTCAAACGGGGGTTTCATAGATTGCCATGGTGGGTTGTCAAAACCCCTCCTTTTCACACGTTCAGCCTGTACTGAACTTGTGAACTTCTTAAAACGATTTCCCAGCCATTTTCAAGTAGTGAATTTGATGAAATTGATAAACTTGAATCCCGAAAGTATCACTCGTATGTGAGATACAAGTACGACGAATTCGCCGTCAATGAAAAACCTTGTTCCGCCGCAGGTACTCAGGCATGAATCAGTGCGCACGGGCGTGAAAGTGACGAAGTTGCTTGACCCCCTCGAATACCATTCATTAGGCTATCAGGTGCTCATTCTGCCATATCAAACCTCGCGTCGCTTTCCTGAAGTTCCGCAATTCGCTTCCTACATCTACAATGCGGACTGGGTCTTCCCCGCTCTTAATTGTACTTTCGTGTTTCCTGTGAGCGCAGGAGTAGTGACAAATTTCATTCATGAACTTGAAGCGATGTCGTTTATTTCTTTTCACGTTGAATAATGAGTCTGTTGACTCCAGAAGCAACAATTTATAAGTGACAATAGATCTGGAATGATTCGAGACTACCCTGCGATAATTCATTGAGAGCCTGTTTGTTAATTTTTGGTATTTGCCATAACAAGATTTGACTATGCATGGTATGTTCATCCAAGAATCAATCAGACGTGTAAACTGAGAGAATATATATCTAAGTAGAGAAAACTCATGTCAGCACGTCCGTCTCTCGATGGAAGTATGAGTTCAGATTCTGAAAATTTGAGTAAATGAATATGCTCACGATCCCGGAAGACTACATTTTATTCATTTGGTTCCTTTGTTTCGTCCTACCTAGACATCTTTTAATACGCATTTGGATGAAACGCATTCAAGCAAAACATCGTAATCGTGGAAAAAGTCTCCAAAACCCCTAAAACCCAATTTTCATGATTCAGAGGTTTGACGGGGTTAGTGGATCCCTCGGCCACCCTTGGAGACGACCTCTTGGTCCGGTGCTTCCAGAAGCTCCTACGTATTATCGAAGCCAGGTCGTGACCTGAACCCCGGCTGGATGAAGTAACAGCCTCTAGCGTCTCTGCATTTTGTACTGCAGGAAGAAGGAAGCTGCGTCCTCCCTGATTGTGCGTCATTTTGGAAAGTCGGCGCATGCTCTCGCGTTTGCCAAGCTGAAAACCTCGATGTGGAAGGGAACGTTGAACTTCCAAGACCGGTCTGCTGGCATCCCTCAACCAACCCCCGCACTTCCCTGCTATCGCTTTGTCGTTATCTCACTCTCACTCGGTTTCTTTCTGTCTCACTTCGCCCTGTTCACCCTTTAACTTCTCGGGACCAACCGGTCATTCAGGTTTCTTGCACATCTTTGCTTTCCTGGACAGCCCGCCATACCAGCAGCGTCCTTCTCTCGTCTTTCCCTAAGGGGTTTTTTCACTCAAGGCCCTGAATAGATTTTCTTTATTTTTCTTCATACTAAATCCAAGACGCAAAATACCAAGAAAACTTTACATGGTCTTTACTTCTTTATTTTAAACTGATGTATCAAAGCCTGGGTTCAGTTTTGTCAGCTCATTTATATCATTTATCTGTCAGACTTGACTACTAAATAGAAACATGATTAATTAGTTAATTTAGTTATAACGTCGATTAATCAGTAGTTTTACAAGTTGGTATGTCTAATCCCATGATTATATACACTTAACTACTACAGTCGAAGAACTGTTTCAACAACTCTAGTGAGTTGTTTACTTATTGCGACTGTAGAAACCCGAGTTGGCAAAATTTGCAATATTGGCTTGTTAGACTCTTGTTGGCACATTGGAAGGCATGTTCCTCCACTAAAATTTTAGAACCTGAAATTCATGATTGAAAAGAAAAATAGCCCTTAGAAATGTACATGCTTGTAGTACAGGTGGATCAAGGGGTCCCACTAATATGATACATTATTGAAGTTAATTTTATAAAGTACGTATTGGGCCGTAGATGATAGGAGATTAAATAGGTGGTAGAATTGTGGTTAAAATTAAATATGGACAATATTTTCCGTTCCCTTCTTGGAATTCTCAAACCTTGATGCTGTTACCAGGGTAGAAAGAGTTTTGTAACTATGTGAATGTCGCGAAGTAGATAACGATCAGAGCGAGGCCAAGTACAACTGTGACATCACTGAAAACCAACGTGTTTAATATTGTTAGTCATGAACGCGTAGGACTTCCGTTGGTCCTGCCAGCTTCAGAATATTGATGTTGCCGTATGATCTGTATTCATGATGTTCCCCTGCACCGCCGTCGATTCGATTTATTTAGAAACTTACATTTTTTTACTAACGAAAAAGTTGCACCACTTCTGTTGACATCTCTTTGAAGATGTCAGCGATAAAAATATGATTGTGAGAGCAACAATTATTTTAGTTTTGTTGGCGACTTAGTGCAAGTAACTTAGTAATCTAGTTATTAATCTTTTTTTCTAGTATGTAGCTGTACAATGAATACTAGATCTGATTGCCTTCCTTGGGTATATTTTGATCAACTTTAAACTTGGTGTCCTTCCCATGCCAAATCAGGGAAACCACAAGCCGCTTGATTAGCCAAGGGTGCTATTTGGGAGGAACCCGTGTAGCATCTCGCGTGTTAATTGGATATCGGACAGGGTCAGACACGTGCTAATTCATCAATCATGCAAATAACCTAGGCGGTTATGTATGGAATGTCTACAAAATCTTAATTATAGGGTGGAATATGGTAACAGGTAATTTGCTATTTGAGAACCCCGATATTGTTTTTGGTCTGAATAAAATTCTCATCTCCCACTACAGAATTATTAGGTATGTAGTATTGGCGTCTATCCACTCGCACGATGTTCATTGAATCGCTAGAATGTTGTTCAACTAGCGGATTTTTTCATTCTTGGAAACCATCCATCACACGTTATTAGGGTATTTAGTTGTGATCATTTCGAATGCCGATAATCTGTTTGTCCTTCAATCAATGAGATTAATGACAGGGAACAGCGGTTTCAAAGAATTTTCGCTCATATATTATCCCTCTTGAAAATTACTGGGCACCTTTGTCGAGTAGGTGATTGAAACTTGAGTGGTTACCGATGATGTTTGGACGAAGCCATTAATGTTATTAGGGGTTGAGTATGATGGATTAAAATTCTTCAGGAAGAACTATTAGCCAGTTCATGTTGATCATCTCCTCCACGCTAGCAGTCATTATAAGATCAACCCAAATTATTATCATTATTTTTATCTAACCAGAATTATTATTTTCAGCACATCTCCCTGAAGGAAGGAGGACAAGTCTTCGAAATGTGGAGAAAACCACCGGTGCAGCCCGTCCTGAGGGTGTACGTCTACAACGTCACGAATGCGGACGACTTCCTTAACAACGGCGACAAGCCGATCCTTGATGAACTTGGTCCCTACGTCTACGTGTAAGTTTAAAATAAATCGCTACAATTTTATCTTACATATCCGCAGGCATCATGAACCAACGTCGAGAAATACTCGTTGGACTATGTCGTTGTGGCCTATCATTCCGAAAAGTCTACTCTTATTACTCATGCGACCACCCACTTTGGGCACATCGACCACGTACAAGGCCTGTCGTTGAAAAATGGACTATGAAGATCAACTGTATGACTCTTTCTCTCCTTAGCATTTTACGCGAGTCCTGATATAGCAAGAAAACTTACTCAATTTGAACTACCTAATTGATGCTTGGGGCTTTTTGTTTTTGGCTGCAGCTGGCTTTGATCAGATGTGGTTGTTGGCCGTAGCTCTTCCTGAATCCTTACTTGATGAAAAATCGAGCCTGCTGACCACTTTGGAAGGAGACTTGAGTCAGTTGAAGATATTGTGTTCAGTTGCATAACGGGCCAGTAGCGTTAGCTAATCATAAATCTAGTGATCGTGAAGCATTGTCATGATATAAACCCAGGATCAGGAGGTCATATTGATGGCGAGGGAGGTAGAAGAAGATTCCTCTGAGCCCAACTCTTTCTGCGGTCGGATCAAGTTTTATTGGAACCTGAATTCTTCTTCTTGGAATACCCCTGCCATTTGGCAGCGTACGTGGAAGTTAGTTGATAGCATCTAATGAATGAGTCACGATATATAAGAGCAGGAAACTTGACTCGCCTTCGTTTCGAAGGATCATCCACCATTCTGAAACGAGGCAGTTGGTTCCGTCGCATTCTAGACTTACAAGGAACCTTCCGCCTCACCTTGTCCGGGAAGCGAAACACTTGTGAAGAGGTCATCCTCTTTCGCATTCTCGAGCCAAAGGAAGGTAATCTGCTATTATGCCCCTCCCCTCATATCATGAGCCGTCCTCCAGTGAAGCCCGTACCTAACATTTTCAGGGGGAATGAATTATTCATTTTCCGAAAAGCGTTGAGGATGGGACTACGATAGCGATTTTTGGGGGATTTCGTATGCTTCATGCTAACAACTGCAAATTATTGATGTGGTAGCACAACTGTTCGCTTCGCTCGCTTTTCGAGGTTGCATATTACGAGTACAATTGCCTTTTCACAGTCAGTCATTCATCCGGGCCCCTCCTCGCGCGGAATGTTTATAAAGAAAACGGCGTTAGACAAATCAAGAAGTTCAGATAAAATTGTGTGTACACAATATCGAATGATTGGAATATGGGCTGCATAGTCTTATAGCTTCGTACACCATCAACTTTCCGTTAGATCTCCCCTGCGGGGTAGAGGGCCCGAATCATTACCTCTATAGCGGAACTAATTTTACCGCTGTTATGAGTGTAGACTTATCTCCCAGAAAAATAGTTTATTAGATATCTATAGTTTTAAACAATCTGTTGCTTTATTACCCTTCCTCATAAAAAAGTCATTGTCTTGATTTTTCTCCATTCTCCTTTTTCAATGCATCGTTTCTGTCCCTAAAACCGCAGCTGATTAGTTTCGTGTCCGAACAATGAAATCTAATTTTGTCTAGGAAAAATGACGTTATTTTGGGACGGATATTGTACTATTTGTTCCCGAACCAATAAAAAAATACTGAAAAAGTAGAAAGTAAGTTTTATCCCGTTGATCCCGCTAATATTAATCAATTTTTTCTCAAAACAGAACAAAGCTGTTCGAAATATGTTTTTGTTTCTACTTTTTTGGACTAATCAGGTTTGAAGGGGCTTTCTATAGAATATATTTTTGTAGTATTTCCGCATGATGACCACCATTCAACAAAGTTTTTAGAGTCAGTGCACAGTTCGGGGCGGAGAGAATTGGCAAGTTAACAATTAGAATAACCAGCTTTGCCGTAATTTCTTATCAAAGGCACATCATTTATTTTTATTGATACTGTATTATTCCCACTGTCAACAATAGTTTACATCTTATCTATACTGACCCATCAAGGGTTTTAGATTCAAATTTTGAACTATCTTTGAGTATGAACTTCCTCATTCCGTATTGTAGTTGAATCCATCCCTGTGAGCACAATGCGAAATCCTTATGTCAGATTGATCTTTGCTTCGTTTGATCTTGATTTTCTGTATTGGTGTGGAGGTGCACTATTTCTGAACCCGAAATTGCTTTGGCCTAGTGACATGAGAGCAACTTTCTATACAAACATTTTCCAGAGTTGTTACTACCTAATAATCAACTTCCGTAATCAAACAGTCATAAATTACTCATCAGGGCGCTCACCGTACGTCCAATAATGACGTGATTTTCAGCTTGATTTCCCACAAAATTCTCACGCTCTTTGATACCTTCAGCGATTTTCTTTGCCCAACAACTTGTTTAGTGCTCCTGCGATCACAATAACCGTTGGGCATCATTATTAAAGCCCTCAACAAAGGAAGAAAGTGGTTGGTGAGGTTCTCACGCCATAGCGCCGCTTGAGTGCCCTGTGCCCGTCAGGATTTTCATAATTTTTTTTCTCTTTAACGGAGTGTGTGCGAAAAAGGGCGGCCTGTATAATTGTTCCCTCATTGAAACGGATTTGTTGATGAATGCGTCAAAGGGCCGATTTTTGTTTGAAATATTGAACCGATTGAATACTATAATCCCAAGACACGATTGATGAACCATTTTTTCTTCATGATCAGTGCTATGGAATATACCAATGTTTTTAGGGTTACTAGTGAGTTGGAAAATGTTCTACGTTGTGACATTATTCATTTTTAATACGCTGTTAAGCTTGGGCGGTGAGGAATCGAGAGAGTATGAAGAAATCAGCTAGCTTCATCAGGTTTTTAAAATTGTATTTTTATGTTATTTATTTTATTTAACAGGCACCTTTTAGTATGGACTCCTGAACAATGTAATGAAAATATAAATTGGTTTCAAGATTCAAAAATACGTGTATATCCTCAGCTGCCTCAGTACCCTCCCGCAGGCCCCTCTCTCAGGTTACGTGAGAGATGCGGATAGTTACAGGAATGAGAAGAGATTTCCGCAACAACAATCGAGGTGTCTCGAATGAGAAACGAGAGACACACGCAGACAAGTTATTTTCATCGAGCTCAAGGCATATTTTTCATTGCATAACGACGATCGAAAATTCGGACGAAAGAAACTACCAATGAGCTCAGGACCACCTCTGAGTGAAGGAAAATCGCCGCTGCACAATGGAAGAGAAACACTAAAACGGCGCTGACACCCACCGGTCGTTGTACGTTAGACTCGCCTACCTGACGAGGAGAAAAAAGAAAAGAAACAGTCGAGTTACAAATAGTATTCAAAGGAGATCGAGGTGTAGTGAACTGAGCGGGGAAAGTGGAATCGCGGCTGTCTTTACTTAAGAAGTAGTGGCAGAGCGTAGCCGTAGTGGGAGGGGCTTCGACCATGCGAGGTCGGTTCTGCACGTGAGACGGCGATCAGGTGGATCCGCGAAACCTTTGTAGAACAAACAATATATTATTATACACTACTTTATTCATGAGTGTTCCCGGAATACCAACTACCTAATAGATATATCAATGCACTGAATATTATTCTTGATACCTATTGAGTCGTAGTATTACAAACTAAGCACGAGCAGGCAGGATAGCATGTGATGTACCCATCTTCCGCCAAACCGGATAATTATATCCTACAAGAAACAATAGACCGTACGATATCCTTATCTATGAAATTGAAGACGGAATGAAAACAGTTGAATAAATAATAAAAATGGACTTCTAGCAAATGAGGCCACTTGAAGTAGTGTTTCATCATTTTTGAACCGCAGAAATAATTTGCCAATTTTAGGGAGTATCCTCTAACCTTAGAACCAATGAAAATAAACGCTGATGTACCCCAAGGGAGTGTCTTAGGCCCACTCTTATGCCTTCTTGACACCAATGATTTACCAGAAGACAAACAAACCACCCTGCAGACGACGATGCTGTCCTGTCAGTGGGCGGCAACAATAATGACTCCATGAGAAAACTCAACAAACTATCTCATGAATCAATCGTTGGACTCAAGATGGAGAATCAAAATGAATAAGGCTAAGTCGGTTCATGTCGATTCCGTCTACTTTATAATCGTCCACGTCCCTGCCTTCCTCAAAGAAGTGGCCGTTCCTTACTTAAACGAAGACTCTGGACGTCAAGATCTAAGATGGAAAGAATGTTTCAAAAAGAAGAGAGTACTGAAGTTGAGATTAAATTTAGAACTGGCTCATTGGCGAAGCTCATCAATGGCCATAGAAAACAAGCAGCTTCTGTACAATCGAGTACCTATTCCCGTTTGGGCCTACGGCACACAGTTCGGGCTGCACAGCTCCAACCAATAGAGAAGAAAGAAATTAGCCCTGTAGAACTAATACTTTTCTACGTGATAACTTCTTACAACACCCTAGGTGTATATTATTCAACATTTTTCGAACAAAAATGGAATTTTGAGCAAGCTTTATACATCTACACCTGGACGGTTAGCATTCTGGCATTCATCTCCATTGTGAAACGTGCACTTCTATAGAGACATTAGTTATCAGCTATTAAATCGTGATGCAGTTACTATTAAATAGCGTTCCGCTTAAAAATAATGGAATAAAAATACCGGACGCGTTCAGTAGGAGGTAGCTTCGCTCAAGGCTGAAGTGCCCAGAACTTACAACAGATTTTAATTCATTTTTGTTGTATTGGAATCAATTTACAACTCTATAAATGTGAGCTTCGCAGAATTCTAGCTTGGTAATCGACGCACTCCAATCTAATGTTATTACGTTGAGTGAGATGAAATCTGGCCGACACTGTTGGTCGATTATCGGCTGAATCTAGGCGCTTGAGCCACCAAACAACCCGTTCACCTGTGGAGTTCATAAGATCACATTCAGAAACTCGAAACCGGTTACATTAATCATTTTTGTTGCATTCCTACCATGTTGGAGAATACTCCATGCGAGCAGACTCTGCTAACAAAGATGAGTCAACAGATCAAAATAGTTTTAAACCAAATCTGTGATTTATATATGATTTTTCCTCTTTGATTTATTATTTAATTTAATATCTCAGTTGTAAAGTACAATTGTAGTGTGTCTGGCCCAAAGTAAAATATTTGTTTCGTTTGAGGGTCATTCCGTTATCTGTCTGCCGAAGTTTCGTCCATGCAAGGGTATTTGTTGTGTGCTATCTAACCCCAACTAATACTGCGAAAGAACTTGTTTCACCTGGAAACAAACTAAAAATCCGCTCCTCTTCTGCTGATAAGCAGAGCAAACCAAAATAAGGAACATTATAAATACATTCATGTTGTTTCATGTTGATTTTGTGCCTGAGTCATCGGCGAGTTATGAAATTTAGCCATAACAAGTGGAGAGAGTTGTACTGAAAGTCATCTCTGAGGTGACAGTCGATAAACACCATCGTCAGAATCACCAAAAATGGTTTATGCTTTTTTGGTTGGTTGTTATGTTGACGAGTTATATTTTTTGCTTTATGACGACGTATATCCGAGTAGATACGAACTGTATTGCGGTAGAAACAACAAAAAAGAGAATCCCTTATGGCTCACTCGCACCAGGTAGTGAGTTGCCAGTTTCGGTTTGCGGTCACCGCTGGAGATCTGATTTCTCCAGAACCGGCTCAACGTCGGCCAGTAGGGCAGCAGTAAATGGTCTTTATTTTACGTAATGAACTTACATTTGGCCTGCCGGACCCGTTGATGCTTCCGTTCCTCTTAGATACCTCAAATCGGGCACTCTGACAGCTCGTGCAACTCTCTCAAGAACTGGGTCAGTCGGTGTTCTTAGCTGCGTTAGTGTAACTATTTATACCAGTAAACTACTGGTGGCACTTTACTTATTTGCTTTTTACTTTGGTTTACTATTTATTCCAGCCCATGAACATTTAATAGCAATTGGTAGATAGGTTACTACCAACAATACAGAAATCACTTCTGTGCGTATTACTATCAAGGAAACTCTGTTTATCTTGAAAATGTTATTGTTTTTATGTTATGGAATTGCCCGGAACTGTGTTCCTGGGAATGGGGGTAATTCCTATAAAATGAATTGATTTTGATTTATCATTGTCATGACATTATTTTTGTTAATAATAACAACAAACCCTCAGTCACTTCATGCCCCCCTATGTCTGCGCAGATCATTACGGCTAGGGGTGCAGAGTGGAAGTTTTTGAGGGAAAATGAATGGTGATAAGTTCCGAAATCCCTTCATTATCACCCATGTGAGTATATTAGATTTCTGATAGTCGTTCACCAGAACTTCTTTCCACTTCGGAGTATCGTTTATGAGGATGAAATTCCGAGGAGATGTAATGAGACTATCGTTCGTCGTAAGACCTTCATGGCATAGTTTGTGGGTATCATTTCATTTTCCGCTAAACGATTTAGTACCTTGCGATTGGCGAATAGTAGAGCTAGGGGGTGCTGTTCTACAATAGTTACTCGCTTGCCTTACAATGTTTCCAGCCAAACAATATAACAGCCGAGGTTCGAATAGCTTCGACAAGCTTGTTAGAGAAACTGCAGACAAGGGGTTTTCGCTGAGCTGAAGACCTCGCCTGTGGGAGCAGGATTCGGGAACGTAAGGTGTTGCTCTACCCGTTTGTGGTGGACTAACAGTTTCAACATGAGTTGTGGAAAAAAAAGGTTCCCACTCTCGAGCTGAAGATAAGCTTTTTATCAACGGCAATAAGTTTTGCCTTGCATTTCCCAAGGCGCCCTCTCGATCGATGACCTCCTCAATGGTGTGTTGGTGGATAAATCCTGGTTGATGAGAGAACTGCAGGTTCACAATGCTATTCTCCTTACCAGTCCTCATGGTTAGGTTCTAGGGATCATGAGATCATTCTGCTGCATAGTGAAACATAACACAAAATCATCACGTGCAAGCATACGCGCTTGGGTCTCGGCTTTCACGGTTCGTTTTGGCACCAGCAATAATAAAAAATAATGATATACGCCCCAAAAATGTCATTAGTAATAATTCATTTTCATCCGTTCTTGCTGAGCGGATGCGTTGGAGGATTGATTGGCATAATTTTTGCCGTAAATGTAATTTAGAAGTTTCATGGCATTCTCGTGCACTCGGGATGTTCGTGAAAAATCATTTCAATTCACAATCGGCTCAAGTTTTATCGTGAGATCTCGGAATGATTGAAACGCCATGACTGCATTCTCATAATGTTCCAGCCTAGGAAGTTATTTCTGTTGATGACGAAGAGATTTGTGTCATAAGCTACAATATTATGAATAATGATTGTTATGGAATGTAACGTTTTTTAATTGTGCAAGTAAAAAATAATTTTCCCATTAGTAGGTAAATTGGAAAAGAACTATTTTCCCAGGTGAACTTGGGAGCCCGCGGAGTGTAGTAATAAAAGACGTTGTTGAAAGTGAACGGGTGGAATGTGAAGGACGAAAGACACCTTCAATAGGCCACACTAAACCTCGCTCTAACTGAGGCTTATCCCAGCTATTATAAGGCGCACCTATTTGTTTGAAGTATCATAATTTGCTTCGGCTTTCTCCTTGATTTATTCAATAGAAAAAGAAAAAGTTATCTAGAGAAAGGTATCCTTCAACCAGTGGCCGTTTCAGCTTTTAACAGAGTTCGTGTGATTACCTTTTAGGGAGTCTTCAAGTGGACATTTTGTCTTCAATGCTGTTCATGATTTTGTTGCAGGGAACAATGGGAAAAAGTCAATTTAACGTTCAACGACAACGGCACGCTCACGTACAATCAGAGGAAGACATTCAGGTTCGATCCTGACCTGTCGGAAGGCGACGAGAATGACATGGTCGTTGTTCCCAACATTCCTATGCTTGTGAGTGAAAACTTTTTTTTTTTTTTGAGAAGAGAATGTAACATTTCTGTGCCAATGAAACGCCTCGGAGGTGACGCACACGCGAGCCTTATGGGAATACCGCACAGGTAGTAAGATAAGTTACAATTTGTTTTATGGACGCCTTCCATGGCCTCTTCCACAACTCTCTAATTGTAAAGTACAATCGAATCCAAAAAGATTTATGAATTAAAGTTACAAGAGAGGCCTCCTTAAGAGAATCTCAGCTTGAGGCAATAATTTAACCAAATTCAAGAAAAATCGTGATGATTTCTCTAAACTGAAACACTGATCTGAATGACTTTAGCTTTTTTATGGTAGGTATAGTGGATGTTGTATTTTAAATTTGTTAAAAAATTGTTTTAGTGGCTGAAAAAAAATGTTTTCAATAAAAAAAATCACGAGGAAGTGTCCAGAAAAGAGTAGAAAATATAATGGATCACACAGAACAGAAGTTCTTAATAGAATGTAAATAGCGTATAATTGTCAAATGTAAAATGTGGAGCTGCGATGTTGCAGGAGATAAATGTCATGCACACTACCTGTTGGCTTCCTGCATATTTACATTCGCATTCAAGGAACTAATAATCTGCACAGGGATTAAGTGTGTATTGATTTTATGACTCATTTAGCATTTTTATTTCCACTCCTTTGCCTTTCACATACGAAGCCGACCATGTTGAACTCCTCTGTAAATTCCACGTTCAATATTTTATTTCCTTGTTTATTTCAGAGCGCCACCTCACAAAGTAAACATGCTGCAAGATTCCTACGGCTCGCCATGGCCTCTATCATGGACATTTTGAAAATCAAACCCTTCGTCGAAGTGTCCGTCGGTCAGCTCCTTTGGGGTTACGAGGACCCACTTCTGAAGCTCGCCAAAGACGTTGTTCCCAAGGAACAGAAACTCCCGTACGAAGAATTCGGTCTCCTCTATGGGGTATGTTGAATTCGAAGCAATATAGGAAGGTGTTGTATGAGACCTCATCGGGTGAATTCTTTATGAATCTCAGAGGGCAGAAGAACCAGGTTCGGAGTTGTAAGTATTTGGCAAAATGGCCCCCTGATATGACTGAGCAGCATATTCCTCAATTGAAGATTCCCCTACAAATAAGGCATGCTCCATTTTGGACATTTCTGTTTGTTAGGTTGTAAAAAGTAATTTCCAACATAACTTGATTTAAAAACGAGGTGGATTAGTTGTTATTTTGGATTAGTATAGATAAAATCGGAATTGGCAATTCCTGAGGATTTCGGTTCCATTTGGCGGGTTTGGATTCAACATGCTTCTAACGTTTGGACTTATGCCTAAAAAATGCTCTATGCCTCAATAATACTTATTAAGACTTAGAGCGAAAATCAGCCTAACAAGACATGAACGACACATTTCACGTACGGTCTATGCATTTTTAAACAAAATCTTCCAAAGGCGCTTGAAGTGGCAGAAACTCACCTTACATGTGTTGTGTAATCTCCTCGCCTACCCGCTTTCTCTTCATCTTATGTGGGTCGGGTTCTTTCGTATTGCTGAGCTTATAGGGTTCGGTATTTGAGGCTAAGAGAGGAAACTATCTTGTGGATTACCGCATCATTAAGGACTCACGTGCGCAGGGTGGAGACCGTCAAACCGATTGAGGTTGTTTTGAGTGAGCATGGCTCGTTGCAGTTCACTTTTTTGTGATCCATTTATCTTTTGAACGGGTCGGTGATGGATGGGAGGTTGTAACATGTAACTACTATAATAATTTGCGAAATAAGAGTTACATAAATGGAATTTTTAAAAAACATTTCAAGTCCCACTGGTCACGGGAAACACCTACCAACACGAATGAAAACAACACACTTAACACTTATTTGCGGTTTCTTCGCCCTCCTGAAGTTAGCACAAGGTTCATTTTTCGTTCGCAATTTACCCCCCCCCCCCCCCCTTCAAGTTTGGAGTCTATCCAACCTCTTGTTTTCATCATTATTATTATCATCATTGACACCAGACGAACGGACTAATAGAAGTAAGACCGTTTTAGCCCAACTGCATCTTTTTTTGGGCTAAATCTCTGTCCTTCCAGAAGAACAAACGTCATTTGAGGGCGTCGTAGGAATTATCCGACACGGGATTTGTAGTAATGCAAGTTTACTTGATCACTCTTGTAGTATTTTTCGTAAAGACGCGCTTCTGGGCCGTTGGTTTGAGAAATTCGCCAATTTTGGCAGATTCGGTAATTAGCCAGTGTTATTCAATCAGGCAAGAGAATCTATTCATTCTCCTTCACTCAATGAATGCTTTATTATTAACACAATCGGTTATATGACAGAACATTCAGTAGAAGAAAAGTTCAAGTTATCCCCTCATGTGCCACCCAAATGAATTTACCTATAAACTCAACGATTCCCATCTAATTTTTGCTGGGTCGAATTTCGACTACTTTCGGACAATCGGAAGATTTCATTGCATAGGCTACTGGAAATTTGCTGACTGCTCAACTATCACATGTTATCCTGTCAAATCAGTGGTTGTACCAGTGATAGGTATTCCGTTAGTATGTATAATTTTTAGATTACTATACTGTATTATTTGGGTTCCAGTTCATTGACTGGTTCATGGCCCGTGTGATTTATTTGTAATAGTTGTATCATTTTGAGCATTTTTTCCCCTCAGAAAAACGGCACATCTAAGGACATAGTCACCGTGTTCACCGGTGCAAACGACATCACCAAATTCGGTTTGGTGGACAGGTACAACGGCATGAGCCATCTACCTCACTGGAAGACCGAAAAGTGCAATAGCATAGCTGGAAGCGATGGCTCAATTTTCCCACCACACATCACCAAGAACACGACGCTGTTTGTCTTCGACAAGGACCTTTGCCGCAACCTCCCTCTCGAGTAAGTTTCAACCTGTTGTTGAAATGATATTCACCCGCTTAATAGGAGGGTCGTATACAATGTGCCTTACCGATTTGGAAACACAATTAACTGCTATTTACTCCCTTTTGCGAAGGGAAGATGAGTATACCAGTAAGTATAGCATTCAACAAGCAAGGCAACCTTTGAAGTATGAAATGATACATTATCCAACCAAGTATATCATTTTCCACACCAAATATAACCAATTGAGAGAACTATCGGAATAAAATACCTCACTCCCTTGCAGATTGCAGAAGGTCCATCTCAATGAAATCTCTATGAATTTTAGACGGAGGGTTGGCTAATCTTACGTTAGTATGTGAACCATGTAATTCTGAAAATTGTAAACTGTTAAACTTGTGAAAGCGAACCTGTTTATGTGCATGGGGGTATGTTTCCATACTTTTTTGTACTTGTACATTTGATAAGAATGAGTTTTTGCTCGACTAATATGTCAAATTACTCTTACGTCTTAGTCATAATGAAAAACATTGTAGAAATGTGATGTAGTTACATTCTGTGGTTTTTCCGCGTACGCTATCATCTTCCAATTTCACTAGCGTGGAAATAGTTTGATTTAGTAATTAATAATAGTAAAAATAATTGATGTAGGGGAACAATTCGACGTACAACAATTAATACACGGCGTAATAGTGAGACCTAGATTGGCGAACCCTGGATGACTTATTGTGAGAAACAAATAAGCTCATACTTCAGAGACAGCCTCCCAAAGACATCATCGTCAGGTCGTGAGGCTCAAATGTTCAAGATTTCTGAATTTCGGGCTTTACTACACTTTTTTCTGCTATCGATTTCATATTTATCAATATCGTTGAGCAGATGACGGAAAAGGAATTGGTCGCGATGTTGCCTATTCCGCTTCCTCCTCCCACTGAATGTGATTAATGGAAAATGAGAATGGAAGAGGGTATTTGTAAACTCTCAACGTTCCCAGATCGTGATACCATGCAAACCAACACCCCTAAACAGAATATGATTTTTTTAAAGATATGTCTGAAACTTGTTTTGTTGAACAAAATCGGAAAGGAAAATATGATATTGTTGTGACTCATATTTCTCCATCGAGTTTAAAAGGCCCATTGTTCATTGATGGCGATTCGTACTGAAACAACATTCACCCGCACACGCTTCCTTCATTGCTGCGTAAAAGAGCGTGGCAGATTCTTTGACCGCTCATAATTCGTATTCAATATCCATAGAAAAGCTGCGGGAAACATTTTCTGTTAACTCCTCGCGTGCTCCAGGGAACCCCGAGTGAAAATTTGTTGGGTTTCTCTGCTACGACCTGACCCTGTTCGTGAATTAGATGCAGCCTTGTCTGTAGGTCTTCGGCCATGGATGAAAGAAATTCAATATTTTGCGAATGTTTCAAAGATGTTAATTTTTCAAGATATTTAGAAACGAGGGTGACCTCAATTATGTCATAATGACTCGTTATATAAATAGAAGCTAAACGATTGACGATTGGAGAGCTCCACTGTTATTAGAAGTTTATGAGCGAAGGAAAAAGGTCACAGAAGAGTATACTGCGTCATTAAGTGTGTTTCTACTTCCATAATGGCAACTATTCGAGAATTCCTCATAATACGTTCCTTTCAACTCGTGTTGCAGGTTCAAAAGAGAAGTTGACACAGACGGTGGAGTTCGAGGCTTCAGGTTTTCTCCCCCTGAAAATGTGTTCGCCGAAATTGAGAAAAATCCGGACAACGAATGTTTCTGTCCGTCTGGGCCACCATGTGCCCCTCACGGTTTGTTCAACGTGTCCCTCTGCCAATATGGTAAGTTGGAAAAGGATTAAGGGATAATCTCTTTTTCAGTTTGGGCAGAATAAAATATTCGAGACGTTTCTGTCAGTTGGGATTAAAGAAATGATTTGCCTGCAGTCGCGGTAAATTTCGAATCACGTATCCGGCGTGGAGTTCGTCAGCATATACATCATATTACCAATCTAGTAGATACATTCACCTTATCATCTTATTTGGTACTTTACAGACTCGCCTGTGATGCTATCGTTCCCTCACTTCTACTTGGCTGACCCTAAACTCAGAGAAGCTGTTGAAGGTATTTCTGAACCTGATCCCGAGAAGCACAGTTTCTGGCTCGATGTTCAGCCGGTGAGTTATTCTTGCAGAAAATTCCCTAATTCATATGAATCTCATTCTCAAGTTATTTTCGATCGACATCCACGGTGAACACTTGCTTGTATTTTGCAGAATATGGGAGTCTCATTGAGAGCCCAAGCCCGAGTGCAGATCAACTTGGCAGTCAGTCAAGTCGTGGACATCAAACAAGTTGCTACTTTTCCCTGACATCGTGTTCCCCATCATGTGGTTCGAAGATGTAAGTTTTGTCTTCTCTTGAGCTCATACAAAGGGTCTCACAATGGGAACTATTATGGGGACTGATTCAGTGGATAATAAACTTACAAGGAGAGTAGTTACTTAGCACCATGCAGGACCTGGCGTAATGAAAGTAGGTGAAAGGAAGACGGCCAAAAGCGAGTTAGTTGCACTCAATCAGTGCAGAAATACATTTGCGTGACTGAGCAATGCAATTCGGTGCTGATTAAAAATGACATTTCTTGAAATTTGGAAATGCTTACCTATTTTGTTTAATAGGCAGATCTAGGGGTCTTATTATCCAGGATGCAGAATACTTATTAAAGCCTTCAATGGAAGGCAACTTCATAAAAATAGTGCAAACTTAAGATCTTCTGAATGCCAATTGTAATTTTCAAAAAGTAAGAGGCACTTTTTGAACACAAGTGGTACAGCGTGGAAACAGAATTGCAAGGGGATAGCACATAATACACAGACAACAATTTTTTTTTAGCCATTTGAGATGAGTGATAGCACACGTACTAAGACTTGAGGTGGAACAAGGAATCAGTCTGGCATCCACATTTTAATGTCAGTACGTTGGCTTGGTGGTGACAATTTAGTAACAACGAGGAGAGAGGAAGGGAGAGAAGTCGACTACAACTGTGGACTTCTGCGCAAGCTCCCTGTAGTTATTCTGATCATACGTCCCGTTTTGACCGGGACAGTCCCGTTTGGACCACATGTATGACCATCCCATTGGTTTTCAAAAATATTCAGTAATGTCCCGGTTTCAATGTTCGATCTCAATCTTGAATTCTTATTTGTACAAACAAAGTAAACATAAGTATTTCTCCGTCTAAAACTTATTCAAGAGTTTGGACTTAGGACAATTATACATTTTAGGGAGGCATATATGTGGACCAAATTTTAAAGCTGAATTTTTCTTGGGAGGGCCTCGCAACCCTGGTGTATACTGAATAATGTAAATAGCGTAAAATGGCTTAAGAAACTACTAATTTTGCAGAGGAAGAATGTCAAAATTTCCGTGGGAGTTGTCAATACGCCCCACACCCCTCGGTGTATCGGTCTGGCCCCATAACGTTATGGCTAACCAACCAGTAGTGCTCTTTTAGGTTGCAAAGGAGATTTGTCCAAGATGATGTATTTTTTTCGATTTCACAGCTTCGAAGCTTATGGGTGTGTTTCCTCATTTTGCAGGGTATCAGCGGTCTTCCAGAAGAAGTGACGGGTCTTCTGAACCTGGCCACGACAATCCCACCCGTCGCCCGCTGCGCCCTCCTTTACGTCCTGTTCATCGCTGGAGCCGTCCTTCTGGTCATCTCGGTCAGCTGCCTCGTACGAAAATCAGGGCGCCAAGAGACGCTCAGCCTCGAAGGGACCGCCCATTACGCCGTCAACGACGAAAAGAAGTCGAAAAGTGCCAATGGCCATTCCAACGGCCACAAATACCCTGGCGGTAACCCTGGGTTCGTGCCCGACCACATCTCGTAATGGCCCACCCCACCGAGACTGTCCACGCGAGAGCACCTCTCGCTGGATATTTTGAAACCCTGAACGAATTATTGTAGGAATATGCGGCACCTCATCATTCCTGAATACCTCGTTTGAACGAAACTACGATGTGCCTTAAATAGACGATTTTCGTCGGGCGGGCACTGAATAACGCTGGGAAGTCCACGTTATCTCCGTGCCCTGTACGTATGTCTTCTAGCCAATCAATATTCTTTCAAACTATAAAGCATTTGACCCCACAACCACTTTCAAGAGATCAAGATTTGAATTATACGGTAAAAATCTCTAGCTCTGTGATATTAGGATGTTGTACCTGCACAAGTGGGTGCGAAGCCTAAATTGAAAGAAATACTGTCTTCATTGCATTGGAACAAACGCCTTACACGAAATTACTATGTCATAATGAGAGTTAAAGAGGCAACTGAAAGTCTCCAGGACGCAGGTCCTGAACGAAATTCCATGAATCACTTCACAGAAGCCATTTTTATCGTGAATCCAACGAGCTTAATGTTAAGATTGAAGAGTCTGACAGTTTTTTAAACGCTCGATCTGTGATAATTCAAAAATATTACGATGGGGCACGTAGTTGTCTGGTGCTGACCGTCGTACTCAAGACGAATCTCGGGTAAAAGTTGTCAGGCTCTCACAAGTTCTATTAGTTACATTTTTCCATTTAGCGATTTTCTTTTTGATTTGGTGTTTGTTATTTGTTTCATTGAGTTGCTCAATTAGGTATCGAAAGTATAATGTTATTCGAAAGAAAATCCAACGAGCGGAATTTTTTAAACAATAAAGACGACATTTTATTGAGCAAATGTATGACGATATATTTTTCTAAAGTAAGTACCTAGATCGTATAAATTAGGTTTGTAGATGTTATCTTCTATACTTCTGTATTCCGTCCAGTCAAGGAGTACTTAGCCTAGACAGTATGGTGCGTGTAAATAGATTGTTTTTAGTATTGATACTACACGAGTTAACATAAACCCGTTTTTGTAAGTTGCATGTGTACAACTCGGCCTTTTCAAGTTTTGTTGGTGAAATTTTTATTAAAAAACACACTTCTTGTTCCGAAAGAGTTCAGTAATACCAATCGGTTTTCTGTAAATAAAGTTCAATCATTCCGACGTTTGACTCACTCACGTGTACATTTTTGTATTATTTTACGATTCATCTGAATAAAAATCAAAAATCTCAACCCTCGTATTTTTGTTTTACTAATGCGCTTTCCTTTCGCGAAAAGGGAAACTTCCTTCTCACTGAGGACTGAGCGACGTTTTCTCCGACTGGGTTGCTACAGCCCACGTGAATCATCGTTGAGAAACATTAGAACTTTGTATTTCACCCTCTGGAATCACACTTCCTCTAGTTGCCTATTTTATTGAGCAATGTTACGAGAAAATTTAAATGAAATAGGCCCCTGCGATATGTGATTCTACGTTGTTTTAATGGTAACAAATTATTACCATTGGTGGTATATATTGGTTTCCCGATCTCTTCCATTTCAATGATAAGTAAGCAGATACAGAGGTTCTAATTTCAAATTTCGTACGATCGAATTTGAGGGCCAGCAGGGCTGCTTAGATTAGTCGTAACAGGAACCGAACCACTCGACAAATGGCAGGCCTCAAGTGGCCCCAACGGCAGCATTTCGACTATGTGAACGAGCACATCTTAGAGTTTTCCAGAGAGCGTATGAAATAGAACAACTGCAAGATTAAATATTTATTTCATACAAATCACTAGCTTATTTAGTATTTTCTGACTACTGCATACAAAACAAACTGTTTGAAAAATAAACTATTATAATTCATAATAGATAGACAAATAATTTGTGAGAAAATTATTCAACAACCGCGAATCCAGGTTTGTTTGTGCTACGAAGTGGAATGTGACTCACTTTGTTTTTAAGCGTACGGTGGAATAATATTGAGGAATAAACATTTTTGAAATAGATGATTATAAATAAAAGCAAAATTACATCCACCAGGAAATGCATAATAATTATCATCAATAGAGATTCACTCACTGATGACGGGAATACAGAAAATGCTGACCGAAAATCATCAAAATCAAAATGTACGAACGTAAAAACGAAATAAAATGGTCTAAAAATATTAATTTGAGCACGATAAAAGAAATCGTATGGAAAATTGTGTGCTAGGAGGCAGAACAATAAAAGCGAAACGAACAAAATTTTAGAGGCCAAGATCAGCCTGGTTGATACGATTACAAAATGGCGTACACACCAGACAGAACTGCCCAGATGGCAAAGACTGGCATTGCGTAGCGAGAGCCGGAGAGAGTTGAGAGAGCTGTCCAGATTATGAAGAGAAAGACGGCTTGGACAATGTAGTTTAGAATTCGTAACCTGAAACAAAAGAAAAAATAAATAAATAAAGGGAATAGGACGCGAATTCAAAGTCGACAATAATTGAGAAAGTAGCGACGTGTACAGCTCCAACTAGGCATTCAAGAACGGGAGTAACAAATCACAAAACGCTGCAAATTCTTACACACGGGTTGGTTATTCCTCGAACCAGGCGCATGGAGACTAATTTAAACCTCGGACCAGGCGCATGGAGATTCATTTCTTCAACATGTGGAAAATGGGAGAAACAGTGGGTGTGGCGGGTCCCGACCCATTCCAATCGATTCAGGGTCCAAAATGTAGCGGAAAATGATACCCCACACGCCTAGGTACCAGAGATCTCGAAAACACGTATTCAAAATGGGTAATAGATACCCAATTTGATCCATAACTTCTTCCAGTGGGTGCCAATCGTTCTGGGACCCATTTGATTGGATTCAGCCTCCAAAATTTAGTGGAAAATACTCCACTCGCCTAAATTGCCCGAAATCTCGAAAATCCATTTTTCAAAAAACACATTTTGACCCCTACCCCGCCAAATTTGGTCCGATCGGGCTGAAAAGTTTCGAGGACCGACCTAGGCCGGGAACAGACCCATGACCCAAATTTCAGATTTTCAGAAAACTTTCTACTACCGAAAACGGCGCAGACGGACGGCGTAGTGAGTCTCTGACCGTAGTGAGTCTCTGACTCTCTACCCAGGGCATCAACAGGCTCACTCGCTCTAAAGTGCAAAGCCATGTTTCATAAAGCATTTCACTCCTCAGTTCAAGCATCACACTTCCAAATCATTACGCCAAAACTGTAAGGGTGGTTCAAATTTTAAAGAGAACCAAGTTCGTGGGGTAGAATGTCCGATTTTGGTAGTAGAAAATGTCTTAAAAATCTGAAATTTGGATCAGGGGCCCGTTTCCGGCTCTAGTTGGTCCTCGAAACTTTTCAGGCCGATCGGACAGAATGGGAGGGGGGTCAAAATGTGTTTTCAAAAAATGGATTTTCGAGATTTTTGACGATCTAGGCGTGTGGGGTATCATTTTCGACTAAATTAAGGGCGCTGAATCCAATGAGACGGGTCCCGGAACGATTGGGTTCCGAAGAGGTTTCTGGTCAAAATGGGTATCAATCTACCTATTTTGAATGCGGGTTTTTGAGATTCTGGTACCTATGCGTGTGGGGTATCATTTTCCACTAAAATTTGGACGCTAAATTGATTGGAGTGAGTCACCATGCGCCTGGTCCGAGGAATAACCAACGCCTGTGAAAGCATTTGGGTTACCTAATTGAGAGTAACCGTCAGTGTGCTGGTCCTGTCACCGTCACTGGCTCCCACACTTGGAAAAAAGAAGTTACAGCTACCACCACGCAGGTGATAATATACATAAAATAAGACAGATATCATACTGCTGGTTCTACCAGCACTTTCAATTAGAGGTTAGTCGGCACCTGGGAGCAAGCTTAATTTATTTGTATATATATTTTTTTTTACACACCGCGATTGTATACGTTGGCTATGCAAATCTTTTCATGAGTATAATTATGTTTACTGTACGCAGAGCTGTGAAGATGACCCCTAATACGCCTTTGAAGGATATATTTTTACGAACACCAAACACAGCAGGTGGCAATCAATATTGAGCCACAGGAATAGTAAGCCTATCAATAAAATGAAGAGTGCCGACGCTACTCACACTTTATCCTTCTTTTTGGCAGAGGAGATAGAGTTTGGATTCTCCTTGTGCAGGTAAGTCCTCACGCCCAATGCCATATTGTCAAAGTAATCTTCCCACACCAACGACTTGACATCCAATGAGAATTCTTGCTTGTCGTCACTGCCGAGGCTGTTATGAAGGGACAGAGTTCTGTGGCAGGAGTACTTCCATTCAGTAAAGATGAAAGGTTCGAGCATTGCCAAGGAATTGTTGATGTTTGTGTGCATTCGGACCAATCTAAAACAATTTTGCAATGTCACGTTAACGACAATGATAACCATAGTGACGCAAGTTTGGCCAACATAAAAACACACTTACATGGGGCGTCCACCCGTGACACGAGTGACTGTGTCGAGGATGTATGCTGGTATCCAGTGGAAGATCAAGGCAGACAGTTTGAACATGAAGAGCGTAGGTTGGAGCTTGAGGGTAGGATACCAGACAGCCCCTTTGAGCGGGTAGCGGTGCAGCAATTCGTCCATCTTGGGAACCAGTTTGCTCCAACTGAAGGGATTCACTGTGCTCGTCGTTAAGTGGAAAATAGGAGTTTCTGCGGGGCTGGAAATTAGGACCAATAATTACTGAAAAGAACTTACTTGCGCACAAACACAATACTCAGTAATGAAAATTGGCGAAACTCATGTACACTCTGCTAATCTTTATAACTAGGACTTTTGTGTCTGGTCAGTGTACTGAGTGATTTATTGCCGTGCGCTACTAGTGCTATACGTGTTTCAATAATGAGTGCGCGCCATCATTTGGATAGCTATTTGGTAGAATACGTGTGGCGATCAGATGTGACTGCTAGCGGCGGCGACGCTTTCAACTCCATCCTGACCGACATTGCTGCGTTCTGGGTTGCACAACGTCAGAACCAGGCGTCGGATTAATTCTAAACTTCACCTGTTAATCTATTAAAGTGTGTTCTTTCCAATTATGTAGTTATTTATGGTATCCCGTACGAAATATTTCTGTAGGTTAGGTGGCCTCCGTTTAATACTCAAGTACCCTTTTAGCCATTAGTTGGTCTTTTTTTCTCAACAACAAAAAGGCCAATCAAGTTAGGACAAAGAAACTGAGACCAATTTTCTCCTAGGATATTAGCAACCAGACTGTTGGATATTGAAGGAGATATAAACCCCCCCAGTGTTTCTCTTAATCACCAGGCAGCGCGGTTTCAACACATGGTTAAAAATATAGAATTACTTCTCAGGTTTAGTATAATTTATTCTATTATCTTTGTCTCCGGAATTTTATTTATTTATTATTTTTTTTAGCTATTGAGTTTTAGGCACATTATAAAACTAGATCGTAAAAAGACGAAGTCCGCCATTGCTGAGACGGAGAAAACCAAACCTGGTAGTGCCAGCGTGCCAAGCAGCAACCACCATTCCATTGACGACCACATCGACTGGGATGTAGTCACAGACGACGTTCTGGTCAACGGGAAGTCTTCTCACAACACCTTTAGTAGCGCCCATGAGAAATCCCTGAGGACCGTTTTTGGAGATGGTCCATCCAGGAACAGGCTCCTTCCAAGCAGCGGTGACTGTACAGAAGAAATACGATTGTGTTTATAGCCATAGCTAACAACGCGAAATCACAGGTCTTTCCCCATTAATCTTTGACAGTTGATCAGAATCTGAACCAAAAACAGGTCACACGAAAGGACCAGTCGTCCACAAGGGCGTATAATTCGCCGATTGTTGTCATCCGACATTGAAACCACTAACATCAAATTGTCAAATAATATCATTCATTGTATATTCTCTTCAGAGTAAGCGCCATTAAATGATTCTCCAAACAGAGAAGAATTCAGTTAAGTATCTGCATTTCTAAATGACAGTATATCGAAGAATTTACACAGCGCAATATATCATGTTTTAAAAAAGCCTAAATAAGGTCCATTTGAGAGAGAGATGTACTGGGCCCTTCTTACCAGAACGAATTCCACGTTCACAATGTTCGGTCACACCAACAGACATTAGTTTATGGATGCGAAACAGTAAGGGTAATAATAATACTTGTACCACTAGATAAACCCGGTATCATTAATAATACATAAAAAATGTATCTCTGTAACTACAAAGGAAATATGCTGTCATGTGTTGTATGCTGGAAACAGTTTTTCCCAGCCATCCTGCTGGATAAGCTAGAAAAGGATGATTTATATAAACCAGTCATGTGAATGACAGGGGATCTTGAGCTAGCGGATAAGTGCAACATGTATGAGATGTAGCAGGGACTGTAGACCTACTGACAAGTCGTGGCCTAGGAAAGCTGATTCAATTACAAGTAAACAGCATTCATAATAACAACAAATACCTGACCGATTTGTAGCAAATTACATACTTTGGATCTACCAATTATGTACAAGGTCCACAGTATTCTAAAGTACGTTTGTGTGACCCTCGATCCATGAACTAGTGCCATGCACTAGGGATGGGTATCGATTGGTATTTATTAAAACATCTATTGGCATCGATAGCCAACCATCCGAACAAGGGGAATAAAACATCGATGTTTAAAAGGAAAGGTCCAGACTTCAGCTCTGTTTACTAGTGTTTACGTTTACAATGATTTCGTTGTATGTTGTAGTTTTATTAGTTTGTCTATACGAACATATAAAAGAAAAGTTGGCGTCATTTCGAGATTTTTTTTTTTTTTTTTTTTTTTTTTTGCTAAGTGCCGCCACTGTGGTAAGATTATCAAGCTGAGTGGTAACTCATCCATCGTATGATTCCACATGAAGCATGTTCACTATAATTTCAATATGATTTTTCACTATGGTCAGTTCATTATTACATATATTTCATACACTGCTCAACAAATAGAAATAACCCGGGACAAGAGGTTCATGCGAAATAGCTTAGCAAAAACATCGATAAACTTTTATCACTATCAGTGTCATCGAAGTTGAGGTTCGATACCCATCCCTACCACGCATTGACGCAATGCATAGATTCAAAACTTACTTTGACTTGGGCGAATAATTGCAGAAGGGAAATGTCTGATTGAGGCGGCTACTTCTTGCTCGGCGAGAGCTTTGGTGAAGGTGTACGTGTTGATGTATTCCCCAAGGAGGCTGCGAAAGAAAAAGAAAACGTGAAGACAAATAGAAGCTATCAACAGTCGGAAGAAGCAATTAGCACAGTCTCTAACGTCAATGTCATAAGACCTGGCCTTCCAACTCAAAATGTCTTCATCATTCATCTTTCCCAATGTGTCCTTGGATTAGTTTGAAATGAGAATCGAAACTTGCATCTAGTCACGTCTAGGCACTTGATCCAAAATAGGAGTACTTTCCTTACTTACATGAAGATAAAATCGAGCAACAACTTTCAAAAAACTTGCTATCCAACAAAGGCCTCGTTCAAAACAATTTCAAGACAATATTTGAAATTGTTTTCTGAACCAGGATGAAAATAACCACCAATCTGGATGGAACCCACGGGTCTTTGGTGAGCATCTGTATTAAGACCAGGCAAAATCGAAAAAATTCCTGAAAGATGATGTCCCTTTGGATTTGTATCATGTCAACACCCACTACGGTAGATTATATTACAATATAGAAAGCTCACGAAAAACGGGTTAAACGTGAGTATATAAAAATTTTCCAAAAGACGGAGGTGATTCGGTTTTTGTTGCCAATCTCCACAAGATTTTCTACTATAGGTTTGCAACCAACGAGTAGATTAAGCGGGTTGCACTTACAAGGGCGTTTTTTGTTCAAGTTCTTCGTCGTTCGAGGACTGTACAAGTTCGATGACTTCGTGAGCTGTCTTGGGTACAGTGTAGATTTTTTCGTCAGGGTTCAACATGTGTGAGTTGACGTAGGCGCTCGGTACGTGGAGAAGAGCCTAAAACGGTATCAGAGAACGTAACTGCAGTGAAGAAGATGCTTCTGTAGCTTCAAGCACAGCGCAGAGGAATATGAGAAGAAAAATGACATTCGTATTGTTCGTCTACCTTAAGATCTCGTATCTGTTTGCAAAGAGCAACGATCCTTTGGGTGCCAAGCAAGTTGATTGTCACGGTCTTCAAATTCGCTCCAAAGTCCAAGGTGGCGGCAGAATGAAAGACTATCTGAACATTGTCAATCAAAGTCTGTCGGTCAGCGACGCTCAGACCAAGATTTTCTTCGCCGACGTCTCCTCCCACGATGGCCAACTTACCAAACACATCATTTCCTTTGGACTTCACCAACTCGCCAAATACCTGGAAAAACAAAGAGAAAAACGCGTGAACATCAGCTTCACTAAGCTTTACCATTGATTTATGTCCATAACATTCTGAAATATTCAATCACCAACTACTACGTGAAATTAAGTAACACTACACGGGTCATTGAAACTCATCAAAACTGGTCTGAGGAGAAACTCAGAGTTTAGCAGTTCCACTTGAATAAAATTTTCAAATCCAATTTGAAAGTAGTATAAGACCAGAGCCTTAGTATAACTTTCTTTGCCTTTGCACGAGCTAGGAAAACCTATTTGCAAACAAATGCTCATTCATCGGGTTTCTTAACAATAGTGGCTCAGCAGAAACACATCTAATGTCAAAACCCCTATGATTTTTACTTAATTTTGTATTTTTTACTACACTGCAGCAAACAATTAAAGCGTTTCCCACCTGCCTGTGAATTATTATTTACAGGAATAAGCGTTCATTTTTGATCAGTTACAAAGCTAGCGCAAGGAAACTAAAATCTCAACACACATCTATTTGGCTGAATTTTTAGATGACTGTTGTGTTGAGGTTCCACATCATGTAAGATTGGCGTTTTAGTCAAGGGCTTTCCATTCACGAACCATTTGATGTCGCAGACGTGCTCAGCCGTCCTTTACTGGAATGGAAGGAACTCGCCGTCACCACAAATTAATGTAATTTAATGGACGGCTAGCACATCTACAAGCGGTCGCCCATCCAAGTAAACACCACGCTCAATGCTGTCAACTTCGGAAATCGAACTGTTGATCATCTCGTTGATTCACCTTTGGCGTTGCACAAAATCATTTATAGTGACATTTTCAACATGAACTAAATATTATTTCATACACTATCAGTAATCAAGATCAGCTAAGAAATTTCATTCCAAAAATGTGGAGATGGATGTTGTGCCTCAGACATTGATGCAATGTTCCGACTCAACACGGGAAATTCAGGATAATCGCCATCGCATTACTGACTAGATTTGGGACGAAAAATTCTACGTCCACAGACGAAACTGTGACGACTAACAGTTAAGCACCTGCTGAGGTGGGAAAATGAAGTGGTTAATGAAGCACAAACATATTCATGAACCTTCATGATACTCTCCCGTCAATCAAATAGCAAAATTAACAATCTTATGCGCTAAAATTGAGCTCTCAAGTTTTAAGAAACTCACAGAGTTGCTTTTGATTTCATCCAGCCGCGCTGAGGCTTCCACGCCCTTTTTGGGACGAACGAGCAGATAAATTGTGTTCACTTCGGTACACCTGAGTAATTTTTCTATCAGGCACATCCCGACAAACCCAGTGCCCCCGGTTATGAACACGTTCTTCCCTCGATAGAAGTCTTTGACTGGAACGGCCGTCATTGCAGAGCTCTGAAATAGAAAAACAACACTATTAGGTGTGGAATCTTAAAACGAGGAAACCTAAGGTTTTCAATCTGCTAATAATTTTCATCAGTGACTCATACGGTTGTAGAATTACCTCCTCCTATATTTCTACAGAATAACAACTTCAAATTAAACAAGTTGAAACCACAAGAAATGAAGATTTTGTCGTAATCCTTTCAAAGCCGCTCTCCCATTCCCAAGTGGATAGAACAAGATTTGAGGAATCAGTTTTTTCGTCGGCTCGATACTCAAGATATGTGGCATGTTGAAGCTATCTGCGTCACAGGTTTCTTTTCACGTTTCTTTTTCAACAGTCAAAAAACACGAAGTCAAGTTCAACATGACCTGTTCTTTACTCCACAAAAAAACTGAACGTCCTTCCACCCCGCGTGCCTCTTCAAGTCCGCCACACGTCTAATGGAGACGTGGCCTATATTCTCTAGCTTGTTTCACGCTCCTGCCTTTCTCATTCTAGGTTTTTCAATTGTACAATACAAACGAGGGATACTGATGATCTGAGACTCATCAGCAGCAAAGCAACCTGAGATCGCCGGTCAATCGAGCAAAACTGGAATGATAGAGTATGCTGACTCAAAAAGGCCGTTGAAATGATTACATGAGCATGGGCAGCAGTCAGTAGCCCTTAGATAACCATGAAGAATCATTCCAGCTTTTTGATATGTTGGTTTGGTCTACCAAGATAAAACATTCAATCGCAAACCTGAAAATCGGAGGGATACACAATTCTGGTCGAAGAACAGCAAAATGATCGCTTCATTTTTATTTATTTCATGGTAAGAGAATGTACTATACTTTCTCAGAAGACCTGTTTCGTTCCGAAAACCCTCAAAAAAGGGTGGGCTTCATAATGTCATTCGTTCTGAGTCTGATTACTACAGAGAAGATCAGCAAACGGAAAAATATATCAACGACGAAAATGACTGCGTAACCAACATTTTTGCGGAAGCTGGACGTAAATGAAATGACTATATATAGAAAATATCAATCAACCTCAGGGTTAACGGTGGTTTGCGGATAATGAAAGGAGGAAACAGAGCAGAAGATGCGACCAGTGGGCGTTAAGTCGGGAAACGTACCTTCTCCTAATTGTGATGGAGTTCTGAGGGAAAAGCTGTTTTCATGTCGACAATCTATTTAACTATCACCTTATGAACGGCGATTTCATAACCTTCAGAACCCTTGAGTGAGACCAAGGGTGGTGAGGAACCAGATGATTATTGACACTACAACAATAGTATTTAGTCGTGCAACTGATCTTTATTATTCGATTAAACGCAACTTGAGAAGTTTCATTTGCCTTCCTTCTTGATGGGAATACCTATTTTAGTGCATCCAACAATCCAAGTCAGTCGAGGAGCTGAGGGAAATTCAAAGGGAACAAGTAGAGAAATTAAGAACAAAGCTAATGTGAAGCATGTGGTGGATGCCATTAGCTGCCAGCCAAAAATTAAGAAGCAGTTACTTGAATTATCAAATTTTGCCCAAAACCACTTTCAAGAAGAGTTCGCCAAACCAAGCGGCATTTCTAAAAGTTTGGCCAAATCCAATTCGCTAAAATCGAACCGTTAGAAGTAAAAAATCATTTGAAAGAGACACACATCAGATACTAAAACCGCGAGCCGTTCTATGATGGCATGTTTACGTCAGTTTAAAATTTCATAACCCTTTCTTCAGTGGGTTGTCAACCGACTGCCCCTCGGTCCTGTCATCCTGCCGACAGTCTTCCCAAGACCTCGACTAAATAATATCCTTCATCATTTTGAGGATGGATTAATATTTATGTTTTTTCAAAATCATTGTTGAATGGTCGTTGTTGACGCAATCCTTCCTTTTGTTACGCTTAAAATATAGGATTACTAATCATTATTATAATAAATAATAATACCTGATTAGTCCACTTGAGTCATACATACCTACCTAATTTTGCATCAATTTTGTCTCATCACACCATTGAATTGACTCGTACCCTTTAAGTTTGTAAAATTAATAATATTTTAAATCATCAGGGAGTAGACGTCATCCCAAACTAAATTGAGGAGGTGATCTAGATACGTCAACAATATATTACCAAACCTAGCGTAAGGATAGGCGTTCGAGGCCCCATTCACCAATCCACTGACGTAGAATCAATAGCTATTCGGAGGAAGATAAGTTCCTCAAGGGTAGTTTAAATTAATAGAATTTTCCTTCGCCCTGAGAGATCCCGGTGACAACATGCTTTCAAGCCCACCATTTCAAAACTCGGTCATCGCGCTGAGTCGGCTGGATTTAGCCTATTCCGTAAGAGGAGGTTGATTGCATCATCAACGGCTCCAAGACCGAGGGTCCTTCTCCCCCGGTCTTCCGCCCCCGCCTGCCTTTTGGGTGAGGGGAGTCCGTCGCGTTTCTGAAGCTAGGGCACCGCAGATGAAGTAAAATTAAAGAGAATGAAAGAGAAATAATAAATTGCAAGGGCTGAAAGCTATACCTACTTAGGTACGTATCCTATATCCATGCAGCGATCTAGCAACGGACATTTTTCCAAATTCTTACGGAATTATTTGAACCCGCTTTCGGCAAAAATAACTGGATTATAAAAAGTGGGAACAAACTCGATTGAATGAAATGGCATAATGACACAAGCTCGTCATAATTATCGTCTATTTATAGACTTTACCGTCATAAAGACAAGTAAACACATAACATTAGGATTAATCCACTGGTAACGTTTGCGTGGCCCTTGATACTTATACATGATAAAAACAAAAAATACAATTTTCAAAGTACCCATATTCACCCGTACCCTTCTGTTTGAAGCGATTACGCGTATGAGTTCGGGCCTGAACGGAGCAAATTTTTAGATTATCCGAATTTTTTTCCCGGGTGGCGGACGGCGAAAACGGATATGATATTCAGTTTGGAATCTTCAAACGTAATGGGAAACGTTGACACTAAAGTTCAGATTTTTCCCACTGCATAGTTCCTCCGTTGAAAGACGGATGTAAAACTTTGAAGGGCTGACAAAGGTTTCGTTGTATCATCCTTTCCTTGGAGCTGACGAACAAACGCTAATATCCTGAGCTAAGACAAGATGAGCCAGCTGGTCCACAGTTCAGTGAACTTCCGGCATCCACTGTAGCCTATATACCGCGAGGTAAAACGTGTCCTCTTCCTTTCCAGAGCAACACCTGGGTTGATCTTCATATGAAGACTGACTGGTGATATTCATTTCAGAATGGTTAAAATCTCAGCGACTTGGATTGGTCGTGAACTACCAGTAAAATATATTCCGTATAAGTACGCATACATGACGTCTACCATTACGCAAATTATCCAAATGAGACGTGTTTAACAACGACAAGAGGATTCATCCAAGGACACCCAACTATTGCTTACACGCTATTAGAAGGTGTCTTGAGAAGGAATAAAATGCTCACGACAGAGGATGCGAATTCTTTTTTTTCCTTTTTTACTAAATAACTAAATTCCCCTAGCTCTTTGCATTTGCTGGCATGCATCAAAGTGTATGTTCTTTTCATAACTGCATGTGAGCAACTATTCATGATTTTATGGAGCAATTACTATAAACGAATTTTCTCTAAATACTTGGTTTCCAGAACATTCTATGGCAATCTTGTTATCCCAATAGATGAAACGTAAGTTATCAAATTATTCTGAACGGGCTCACAACCCAAAAAAAAATACGGTTATGCCCAATCAGACTTGGTCACAAAGTTCGGGAATTCTCAAGATCGTGCCATTTCCGCGCACTGTTTGCTACTCACAAAAAATATGGACTAATTTTTCCCTTAAAATAACCCTTCCCCCCTCCTTCAGTGATTTTTAACAAATCATTTTCTCTACTAACAGGGACCGAAGAAAGAAAATCTTACTTGAATTAAAATTTTAGAAACCTGCCAACTTCAGATAAAATATTAAAGACCCGCGACGGGTGGTCAGGTATCTGACACGATGCGAGGGAGAATAAAGTAACTAAGTGGACTAAGTTAACATGTTGATTGGCCGATACAGGTACCAGTACATCGCCATCGCACAGGAAGGAACGCGTCAGCAACGACCATTCAACAGTTCAGACATGCGCATGCCCGGAGGATGGTCGTTATGAGGGCTCTGAAGAGCGCACAACTGCTCCCCTAATGGCAAGGTAGATTAGGAGGAAGGCAGCCAGCTCCTTCAATACATATCTGTTACAAGTAAACTAGTGAAACATCTATGCCTCTTTAGCTCTTCAGATATACTAGATAGACTCCACACAGCTTACTATAGTAAAATTAAGTAAGCGGATCAACTAAATTGAGGATAATATTTCTCTATAGGCTAAGATTTAGGTGCAAGCACCATAGAAGACAGTAGAGAATGGCATATTCGAGCATGCTTGTTCAATCTCAAGATCTCCAAGTGTCAGGGGGAACTTGGGTATTTTTCAATTTTCAAGATTTCTAGATAAGAAAAACAAAAGTGTCCGTCGATAGAGCGCCGTTGCGTCAGAGGATTTTTTTCTATTTAAATCGTAGCATTTGTTTCTCATTCCTCATGTTTAAAACAGTGTTCAAAACATTCATTGGTAAACAAAATGGCATTACTAAATCTGCCAAATTGATCCGGATTCGTTAATAACATTTTTCAAGTTTCTCGGACATGGGCGAAAACCGGATGGAGACAAATTCTTTACACCCTATTGTGGACTACGAACGTATTGAGCCTAATTTTCACCGATTCCTCCGTTAATTACCCTTGTGTGGCTGAGTTTTCAACGAAGAATCAACTGTCATTAGTGTGCTCGTACATCAAGGTCTTCAGTTCTTAGGGGGCATGAAACGAGGAGCAGAACCCCGAAAGGTATTTCGGCTATTTCGTTCGCTGATTTCTATCCCAACGAATATGGCAAAATCTGAGGTTCCTTTTCGTTTAGGCGACTTTGTAGGCTGCGGTCACTTTCATGCTTCCTGATGCCAAACAACATCTCAGGAGCACAGATTTCTTCAGTTATTTGCGTTGTCTTCACGTTCAAGGCGTTTCCCTGATGGTATGGAGTTTCAACTATGACGTCGTTCATTTATGCCAACTTTTTTCTGATAGGATGCGATTTATCACCAAACTAGCTCTTTGCGGGTACCTATTCTACTTCCCTTTAAGAACACCTTAGTGGGAATTAAATCTTACCTACCGACGGTCAGGATTAGATCTAATTGTTTGCCATACGCAATGGTATGACTGAACGGAAGAAACAACCGCAGTAGACTTTTTTTATAGAGGTAAAGATCTATTGTTGGGGCTCAAACATGAACCACAATCATAACAACGAGAAGGATGTAGATCAAGACAAACTCTGCCAAACACCAAAAAACTCCGGTAGGTTGAGGCAGTACAGTTGTATAATAGTTCCCGGAATGAGGGCAAGGCAGATCGTGAAAACTCTACCTACGCAAGTTGTGCGGCTCTCGGTTGTAAATACTTAACATGAGAAAAACCGGCGATGTTTTCTGCACGGATTAAATGCGAATAGCGGGTGGGTCAAACGTACAATCGGTGAAAACGTGGAAAGCATATTTACCTGTTCGTAGATTGATAACTTCAAATAAAGTTAGTGGAACAGAACAAGACCAACTGGTAGAATACCACAACCCGGTGCCAATGCCACTCAGTACTCCCGTCGCGACCTATCAAGCGATCACTACTTCATCCGCCAACGTAAACTAAACTGCGTGGTGGACACAAACATCCCTACCACTATGGTGGAGGTGGCTGTGTCCTACGCAGTAGGAGAACAAGGGTAGCGTATAAGCGCGCCTGGCGGCCGAAGTTCTCAAACTGCTGAACGGTTCTCAGAACCGGCTATTGTACGATAGAATCGTGTAAACATTTGTATGAAGAGTTGATTGAGTAAAAAAATAAATTGCAGGTACTAAAGAATCAGGAATCAAATTGATGAAATTCCCCCCGGTTCTCAGCAGGTTTTAGTTATCGCGTTTCTGACTACTTGTTAATTTAGAAAACCAGCAACACGATAACAAAACTCAATTGTCTGTAGTCAGGTGTTTGCTATTTTGTTTTTGACTCCCTTCCAGTCTTCACATGTTAATAACACAAAAGCAAAACTACACTCTTCACTCTGGGAAGACCATTTTGCCATTGTGTTGCTACCTCCCTGAGTCTGGGGAAGCAAGGAACATTACAACAAAAACACAATTTTCTGGTGCCCAAGAGTTTATTTTATTGTGTTGCTGACTCCATATGAGTCTTCAAATGTCCTCAAGTCGAGAGTCTCCTCAACTCGAGTAGAAGAACTCCTCCACTCGAGATGAACTGTCCTGGAAATCGTCAAACACTGATAAGCTCGTTGCAAATTCGTTTACAATAATTGATTATTCTTTGGAGCAAGATTATGGGGAAAACAGTGAGTGTCCTGGCCACATTCCAATCGAATGCTACCCCACATGCATTACCCATTATCATTGTTCACCAATGCCAATTTGGTCAAATCGGACTAAAAAGTTTAAACTGACCAAAATTTCAGATTTCTAGAAGTTTTACTATTTAAAAAAACGGCCTGGAAAGCGGACGGACATTTATTTTTTTATCTAGACGATAAAATACCAAAAATGTATCATATGGATTGATTATTCAAGGATTAATCAACCAAAGGTAGTCAAAACCTAAGGAACCGGACCCATGGAGCCGCTCCGATAACCGCTCCGCAGATTGAAAATTTTGCCGCTAGGTGCGCCAAAATGAAGAAGACGCTGATAAGAAGTAGCCTCTTCTGATAAAGTTTCCCACTCTACTGATTTTTGCTTTGGCACAGTTTGGCCACAGAAAGTAAATGTTCGGGCAACGTGATATTTTATAGAATATTTTTTAAATTGGATGATATTATTTATCACAATTGTTATTCAAAGTTAGTTATCACTGATTTGAGGTCTATTCACGGACAGGTACGTAAGTGCAGTTTCTCAGATTTGGGGGTAAACAACGTCCTGGGCACAGGACCTCTCGTATCGGTCGTTTTCTGACTTAAGATTTGATAGCAGAACAAATATATTTATCCTGTATCTAACAGAAGCTTTAAATTGGCAGGACGACGACGAAAGCTGACGATGAGCTTTGTCGCGTCAATCATAGATGCTGTGAGATGCGCTGTGCACGCGATGCATCATGATTTATAATACTTTCCGAATTCGGTCATTGTGAAAATTCTCAACCCAAAAATCAAGGTTTTCTGCTTTTGTAAGTTGTGCATGTTCTAATAAAATGCGTTTATCTTTTGACATTAATTATAGTACACATTGTTATCTGGACATGGAAGACGAGAGGAAATTGAATTCTTTCATCGATGCTATTTTGGTTCAGGATCAAACCATGAGCGGGAGTAGAGCTTCTGAATCAGGCTACGGTGAATTTATTTCTTACTCTTACTATTACTTACCTTCTTAGCTATCTTTAAGCTATGTCTTCTAGTGTTAAACTGGAAGGGAGACACATCTACAGCCTTCTCTGAGATAAGTTATATTTTATAGAGGTTCTCAAGTCGATTGAGTATTCGCCTCCCTCAAAACAGTGTCGAATCATCTCGATTTGAAAAGTTGAGGTTCACTGCGATTTCATACAATTTGAGAGTACAATTTTCAGTTTTTTGTATCTTCATCTGAAGGTAACCTTTGCTTATTGATGTATCTCCCTTGAGTCAAAGAGTAGGGCCGGGTACACACGTTGAGGATTCCGGAGAGGGATTCCTCTGAGGAAAACCTCTGAGGCGGCCGGAGCCGGACGGAGCATCCACACGTAGGGGAAACCTCAGGCCGGGTACACACGTTGAGGATTCCAGAGAGGATTCCCCGTTGAGGCCAACCTCTCCGGCCGACGGACCGTGTGGACGGGTCGAGGCCTTCAGTTGAGGCGGACTCTTTAGGCCGCCAGGCCTTTCCAATTTTTGGAAGGGCCACCTGAGGCCGGGGTTCCGGTTCCCGGAAATGAAACCTCCCTCACGTGTGGATTAGGTGATCGGTTGGCCTCAACGTCGTAGGTATCGCTCGAGTATCGTCACAGTGGTGTAGCTCTCGTTATTTTTTGATTTTTGTTTTTTTCGCCTCTGAGGCCGGGTACACACGTTGAGGATTTCGGAGAGGATTCCAGAGAGGGATTCCTCTGAGGAAAACCTCTGAGGCGGCCGGACATCCACACGTAGGGGAAACCTCAGAGGCGAAACGGGGCGAAAAACAAATATAAAAAATAAACGAGGAGCTACGACCACTGTGACGATACCGAGTGATACCTACGACGTTGAGGACAACCGATCACCTCATCACACGTGAGGGAAAGGGTCAGTTCCGAAAACCGGAACCCCGGCCTCAGGTGGCCCTTCAAAATTGGAAGGCCTGGCGGCCTGAAGAGTCCGCCTCAACTGAAGGCCTCGACCCGTCCACACGGTCCGTCGGCCGGAGAGGTTGGCCTCAATGGAGAATCCTCTCCGGAATCCTCAACGTGTGTACCTGGCCTAGGAGTATTTCATACGTTCATTGAAAAGTTCTAAATGATATTCAACATAGCATATTTTTGAGCTTATTGATGTCTGACGATTCATTTCTGTAAACATATCCATGACTGTTCCTTAGTCAAGTGATTTGTTGATAATTTGCTCGATCAGCAAAAATTTGTCGCCTATGCTATGCGTCTTTGAATGGTTTTCAAGATTGGTAAGCTTGTTGAGGAATTCTGGAGGTCGATTCAGTGAAATTGAAAAGGTCATTCAAAATCCAAATTGAATTGTGCAGATCCGAGCTGAGAGAAGCACGAGAAGCACGTTTTTTCTCCAGCAATGTATCATCTGACTGTATGAGAACACTTATTTTTGGCAGTGTATTTATACGTGTCCTTTGTTTCAGATGACACGGTGGGATCGCCTTCTAGTGGCAGGTGAGAATTATAATGCTGAGTTTTTTCGAGTATCTTTTTTTTTAAATGTATTTAACAAAGTATATATTTTTTAAACAATGTAAGATCTGTTAATTATTGCAATGTTTCCCTGCTGGCTTTTCACTCAACCTAATAAGTGAAGACTATTCGTCGTTTCAGGGGTGAAGATGACAACATCATTATGATTCGCATGGACATCAAGGAACCTCTGGATACGATTAAAAATATATTGTCGGATCAAATCGCTGGAATTGAAGATTATACATTCACTTTGCAAGATGGAGAAGAGGTTAACTTCATTAAACATTTCGGCATAACAATACACACTGTTGACTATCGTTGCAGTAGTTTCTTCAATTTGGCTTGATAATTTTAGTTGGATGGATCGAAGAACCTTCTTGCTCATTGCGTTCAGGGTGATGGACTGGTTCAAGTAAACCTTGAACTCAAGATTGACGAAAAAGTACTGGATATCGTCGACGTTTTGAAGCCAAACGAAGATGAAGACGATATTTGAAGGTATTATGACCAAAATCTAGCCATTTTTTGCAATTATCTTATTCGATTATAGCTTTAAAGTGATCGTAGGTGATTCAAGATGCTTGGATTTACCGGCATTTAATTTATGAAAGCCACTTAAGTTGAAAATGTGCACATCATTTTGGACAAGCGCTTGAACTCATAGATGAGCTCGATCTGTACAAGTACAAACCTATTGGTTATTGCTGTTATCTACTTCAATTTGTTCTTATTTTTCGAAACATGGTTGGATATCAATGGTCTTGTTAGCTTGATACTGTCCCCTCGGCTGGGAATGTAGATAGATGGCTTCTCAATAGATTCCTTCTGCAAGTGTTCATTTCGATTCAACATTTTTCATCTTCAATTTTAAAACATGGTAAGCTTGCAAAGGGGACTGTGGTCAAGTTTGGTTGTATCATGTTATGGTTATCATCATTATTGTGCAGGTAGCGATTCCGAGCACAGTGAAGCCGTCCCAAGTAGACAACAACGCAAGCAAAACCCTAACCAGACTTCTAAAAAAGCAACAGGTTACCTTAAACAAATAGGTTTACCATATCTATTCATCTATCTTCTGTAGATCAGTACTTTAAATTCAGTTGTGCCTTCGAAATCGTGATTTGTAGCTGCTACCCTGAGTAAAGAGACTCCAACGTTACCCAAAAGCAAGAGACGTCCAAGAAGGAAAAAACCAGTGGCTGTGAAAGCTGACGTTTTCAAGAGAGTCGAATCTTGCGGCCAAAACCAGGCACCTACCCCTAGCGACAATTTGAACTCATCTGACGAAGAAATTGGTAGGTATTACCTCCATACCATTGAGGTACTAGCTCGTTGCAGTGCGTTACCATCATATCTCATAATATTGATCTAAAAACCTGAATTATTATTTTTTTCTAGGACCGAGTTTCTCAAATCAAATTCAACTTTGGCAGTTTCTTTTGGCGTTGTTGATCGACCACCGACGACGAGATTGTATCGAATGGATAGGGTCTGAGGGAGAGTTCAAATTGACTGATCCTGAAAAAGTGGCGACTTTGTGGGGCGAAAGAAAAAATAACCCTCAAATGACTTATGAAAAGCTTGGACGAGCACTACGTTACTATTATGATGGCGACATGATTGCTAAGGTATTATAAGTATCTAACTTGTGATATCTCTTTCTACGCTATAATATACGCTTTCCCACGCGAGCAAGGTCCTCTTAGAATAATAAACTACTGATACAATTTGTGGCGCTTTTCAGGTTCATATGCACAAATATGGCTCAAAACTTTTAAACTATTCAATATTATCTAAGGAAAAAAACTCTTCCTTCCTTCTCTTTTCTTCTAGTATTGTGTTACGCCTGGTATTATATTAACTCACATTTTACAAAATTTCAAAAAGAAGTATTTTAAATTATTATTTTTATATCATCAGATTATCTAGATAAATTGTCTGGTCTTGATTAGCGATTATGCTTTATGAGAGTTCAATTTGGTCAATACTGACAGTTCCAGAGAAGGAGCTTGAGTGGGCAATAGATTCTTTGTGTTTCTCTATATTTCCTCTCAATTCGTGTTTCAGGTCCCCGGGAAAAAATTCGTCTTCAAATTTGTCTGTGATCTGAAATTCTTAATGGGATATTCAGTTGACCAGCTAAAGGTACTAGTCGCTGAAGCAGGAGTGAGAGCCGCCAAAAAAACCCTTCCGAATTCTTCCATCGATTTCATGATGGATTTACCGTTGACAAAGGACGTCGAATCATCCAATACTGTGGACTGAAGGATGTAATAATGATAGGACTTCGTTGTAATGTGGTCATTCTTTGATTTACAAAAACACATCACACAGATGCGCAAGTTCTCCCCTTGTACGTTTCATCGGACACAAAATTATCTTATTTTAGTTCATTGTAAATAATATATTATACGTGGCATTGATTTTTACTCTTTTTGTTTGTTTTTCTCCAATTCGTTAATCAATTATAGAATGTTGAGCTTAATGGCCCGAGAAGACCTTTTTGTATTTTCATGAAAAACGAAAAATGTCCCGCGAGTTCTTCCCAGTAGGTACCTACTTTGAGCAGGTTTAAAAATCCTCACGCTGAGCTAGCCACATTGCTCGCTCTGCAATTGAGTTGAGATTGGCCATAAATTCTCTCTCCCATCTCCTTGCTTCTTCGTTGGTAGTGGACCCTCCTAGAAACCGATTGTGAGGTGATTAACTGGTAACCTTTCCATCCTTCCCTATTTTCTTTCTTCTCTCTCAGTCGGTCAGGAGGATTTTTCGTTTTTCTCTGTGCTGGTCCTTGTTGCGAAGAGCCGGTATCTCGAGAGAGACGGGAGGGTCCACGCCCAATGACTATCCAGATTAGGACCTATACCTCAATTATTTATTTGATCGTAAATGTATATTTTAGATCATGCATGGCTGCGAGTTATTTGTTCGTAACTCAGGCGACTATCACCTTATATTGTTTGGCTGGTGCGGAATAAATTTTTTCCATGTACGTACATTCTTAAATCCATTGCGTACGGTAAGCGTTGCAAAAAGTTCAAGGCGTCGGTAATCGCGAAGTTGCAAAAAAATGCCCTCAGTTTTCTCCGACTTCCCTTCAGTTGATAGTTGCCTCAGGTGCCTGGGAGGGGAGAGATGTCCCTGGCACAGCGACGTGCGGTTAAGCAGCGACACAAAGATAAGAACATCCGTGGGGAAACCCGTAGATGAACAACTGACCCATACGAGACTGCCTCGTGTGGTGGCTGATCTACCGCCAGAGCTGTATTACAATTACAATCCTTCCACACCTTCAATTCCGTTGTAAGTTCTACTAGATTTGTTTTTCAATGCCTCTCCTTTTAATTTTTGATCGTTTCTTGCTAATTTTCTCTACCCAAATGATCAGATATAACGTCCTTCCCATGCCGTCCAAGCTGATTTGGGAGGATGAGGTCATGCAGACTTTATCAATGTCGCTCAACCCAACGTTGAAAAAAGCGTTTGATGAAATGCGATTCGCCGATAAACTTGATCCTGTGACGTTTCCTTCCATTGACAATTTCCGATACCACAACTATCATGTGAGGTACTGTACCGTCTAACCCACTGACGCAACTGAGTTCCAGATTTTAAGTCAACAGCTCGAAATCCGCATACGAAATGAAATGGGCAGAATTATTTTACCCCCATGTCCATCTAACTACGTGTTTATCTGTCTGAAGGTACATTGAACCGGCCACGAAGCGGGAATGGCGAATGTGGCGGCCTGAAAATATATCACGTCCAAAAGAATGAGGTAAAAATCGGAACGTCATACGGAAACTGACCCATCCCTGTTCTCCCACAAATTCTTATCTCATTTAGGAATGAAGTACAGATTGTTCATCGTGAAATTCGTGTAGCCACTCACAGTATGCTCAAAGGGTACGTGTAATTAATTAGTAAGTCTGAAAAGTATGAGGAAAAATCTGGAAACTGAGGACTGCCAAGCAACTACAAGATGTAGTTAGCGTAGAATTGTCTCACTTCGAGTCCCGCATCATTCTCAAATCTATGTGGCTCATCAATTCTCTTAATTTTTGGGTGATCGAGTTGTAATTTTACAATTGACGAAGTCTATACATTTTCACAAGTTCTGCAATGGTTTATTGGAAATCAGGTTTTTAAGGCTACGAGCCATGAGTACTTTCAATACCATGAATGCACCAATCGGCCTCTGATTTATCTTAAATCAATATCGAATATTGATTCATGATGTATTTTGAGGTGCTCCGTCATGATACATCTAAAAAATGCTTACTCTAAAAGTGAAGAAATAAATTAATGAATTATTGAAAAAATATGATGTATGCTAATTTTTGCTTATATTAACATTTCCCAAGTACAAATGGCTTTTCAAAAATGGTTCGAGGTGTTGGCGAGCTCAAGATATGTGGATTTCCTCTACTTTACTGGACCTAGCTAAGTTCATTTCCCGCAACCTTTTCTGACTGACAAACCTGAAATTTTCTGCAAGTATATTTCTGCACAAATTTTACGAAAATCGCGGAGTTGATTTTGTTGATAATTTATATTATGTACGTAGGTACAGTAGGGGATTTCGGGGGACTTCAAACAATTTTTGACCGATAATATACCTAGACAACTTTTCCTCGATAATATTCGTGAAGGGTCAATTTCATTAATCTTATTACCTGGTCTCAGTAATGAATGAACAAAACGTCACGGTAGAGGTTCCGATTTTTATTTTAAAGTGTTGGATTTCACTTCAGATTACTTATATGCAACGACGTTATATCATGATTTCTTCAAAGATCTTCGAGTATTATACAATTTGACCTCATCCGGACGTCGATATAGCAGATTTTTGTTTCGACCCTCGTACAAGGCGCCTCAGCAGTCGGTACTAAACAGCGCAAGTAGGTCCGCTTTTTCTATTTTCGTGATTGGTGAAACCATCTCTCACGTTGACCACGTTGTGATATTTATAGCTGAGGCATCCGGTTTTGCGAGGGTAATGCATGTTTACTTTGTTCCCTATCGTTTCAGATTTGTGGACCCCACTCACTTGATAATATCTCGCCCGAAACCTGAGTGAAAAATACACATTTGCACTCAACAAATTTGCCCGTCTTGAGAGTCTATTTACATATTGAATCCGCTATACGGAATTTAAGATTGTTGGTTACAAACCTGTCTGCGAAAGAGTTACGTCCATGGCCCAAAACTCCATCACATGAAAACAGTGTGATATCCAAAGAATCTAGGTTCAACTCTCCCTCCGATATTTTAGATGCTATAACCTGAAATCAATCTCTCCTGTAACTCTCCAAGGTTGACGTGCCTATCGACTCATGCAGAGTTCAACGGTTATCGATGTACGGGGTAATCTGCTGTGTAATGGCGAATAATATGGAGCAGATTGGTTTTTAAAAATGGTGTGAGTTTGTCAACAGTTGTCAAGTTGTTCATTACTTCAATAGGAAACCAGTATTCAGGAGGTTCGATCCCGGTCTCAATCGATTCCGCGGCGTTCTTAACCAAGGAAAATATTTCTTGTGATTTTACTTTTCCGCTGGGTACCTCAAGAGTACCCGTATAAACAAAACACCGAGTACTTAAAGGGAATTCAAACGGGCCTTACATTTTTTTTATGGTGAAACTATAAGTGAGTAATTCTGTGAGCACGCAATGAGGAAAAAGTTGCATACTTCCAGGGCTCGTTGTCGGAATCCATTTCCGAAGATGAAAAGAGCAAGAAGTGGATAAGGTTTCTTTATCGTGTGTACTATATCGATGATACCTTGGTCTCTGATCTGATTGCTCGAGAGATCGAGTAATTTGATTTGAGAAAACGGTAGTTTCAATGACAAAGCCCTGCAATTTTATAAAGGAAGAAATAAGAACAAAATGAAAATAAAATTAGAAAAGAGATCAAGTCCCATGTTTTCAGGAAAACAAAGAAAATATAGGGTTATTTAAAAAAAATCTGGTCAAATTCGGCTTTGGCCTTGCAGAGCCATTTTTCCTGCCAACTAGAAACCTTGAAATACTTATTTTTACAGTGAACGGCCTCTTTGACTGGAAGAAAATAGCGGTGGCTGGACTCGCTCGAATCAATCGGGTATTGATATATTGATTGATACAGAACACCTCAACTTTTATACAGGACCGAGCCAGCTGGTGCGTTTGACTGGTTGTACCTATTGGGGTCGTCCAGCCAACTTTGGTAATGTCACGACCACGCCCTTAATTTCAATCCGGTTCGCCTGAGAATTCATCTGAAGATACTCTACACTCAAAACGATTTTCGCCCGAGCGGCTCCAATTTAACAATATAAATATTTTTGACGATTCGAAAGTTGTTCTCCGGGGGCAGATGCTGCGTTTTGGAGATCTTACAGAGATTTCGGCTTCGAACGTGAAAAAAAGCCAACCAACAGTTGTCTGGCGAGTGTAAGAAACGAGTCTTTCCCCGTTCATTTCGCAGAAATCATTGCTCAATTAACATGCCAAACTCGTTTGACCAGACATGAGTACTAGGTGAAGAATCCTACAAGACGCTTCATTGCAATGATCGTGGGAGGATTATTTTCGTTCGTCGAAAAAGAAGCTCCTTCCCGCCGTCATTTTTCTTTCTTTATTTAGGTAAATACATAGAATGATATTTCTTCAGAGAGATTCAAGAGTACGATAGCCTTGAATGAGTTTTAGGTTGTGCGTCATAATATAAACAACTAGCTACATGTATGTATACCTTGCTCCTGAATTAGTGATTTGGTTCGTGCTCAGCATTAGAGCCTTCAGAGGAGCTCCGTATTGAAGGCCGTTTGATAATAATTCTGCTCCGTGATCACCGATTCGGTTAGCCGAGAGATCGAGCAGCTCGAGATTCTTGTTGAACGAAAGCCCAAACGTTAGCTGCTCAACGACACAATCCGCTATGTGGTTTTTTGACAGATGCAATTCAACTAATGAGGGGCAAAACTGAAACAAGCCGAGCCATTAACATTACAGTGGGTAACTAGGTACCTACCTACCTACTAACTCTCTAACGATCTACTGAACGATATGATTCAATCTTATTCCCAACGATTCTGAACTACCTAACGACTCTATCTCGTATTTTTACTCTCCAAAGAATACTTTCTGAACTAGACCGACCAACATAATAATATATTATACAAAATTGTGACCATCGGGTGAAATGTCGATAGAACTGGAAGACAAATGGAATCAGGACACTATTCTTTGGTCTCGTTGTTGAGTTAGGTACATGTTATGAGGAGGTTTCCACTCACGCGCAAGATATCAGAAAACGCAAGAGCGAAATGAAGTGAATCACTCGAATAACCCGGATGTCCAAGTACTCGAGACAAATCCAATACCTGGAAGAAGTCAGTTCAGCATATAATTATCTTCCAGCAATTCGTTTCAGTTGAATACGGTTTAGTTCCATTGTCAACAATATTCATGAACGTGATGAGAAGTCTTATGTGTCGTATCAATAAACCTCCTAACCTCCTACATATTTTTTTCAAATACCGTTTCAGTATCAGTAATGAGTATTGCTTCCTATCCACGCATAAATAGCACGGACATTTGCTTATTCTGATCTAGACACCTTGAAACGCCCAGTCAACGTTCGTTAAGTTGTTTGGGCCAATCGGAGAGGTTGAATTTTTGCATGAAAACATAGGTTGACTATTCAAGGAATTAGGTACCAACCAAAAAAATCTGCAAATTCTTACACACGGGTTGGTTATTCCTCGAATGGGTGAAACAGTGGGGGTGGCGGGTCTCAGACCCATTCCAATCGATTCAGGGTCCAAAATTTAGTCCAGAAATCCTGACACATACCAAATGGGTGGATACATACCCATTTTGACCAATAACTTCTTCCGGTGGGTGCCAATCGTTCTGGGACACACATCATTGAATTCAGCGTCCAAAATTTAGTGGAAAATGATACCCCACACGCCTAGGTAGCAGAAATCCCGAAAACACATAATCAAATTGGGTAATAAATACCCAATTTGACCCATTACTTCTTCCAGTGGGTGCCAATTGTTCTGGGACCCATTTTATTGGATTCAGCGTTCAAAATTTAGTAGAAAATGACACCCTACTCGCCTAGGTAGCAGAAATCCCGAAAACACATATTCAAGATGGGTGTATCTATGGGGCACTACGACACTAATTTACTAATTTAATATTGAGAAAACGTAGGTAATTTAGAAGGCTATAATAATTGTATTAAATTGAATTGAATGGTACGAATAAAAAGCTCGGACAGTAAAAAGAATATTGTAGGCAACTGCTCAAAATTGGTTGCTAAGTTTAACAGCTGGTTATAAACAACAGGATATGACGATGTGTTTTGTTTGTCTATTCGGCTGAAGTCACCCACATGGGTAATAAATACCCAATTTGACCCATTACTTCTTCCAGTGGGTGCCAATTGTTCTGGGACCCATTTTATTGGATTCAGCGTCCAAAATTTAGTGGAAAATGACACCCCACTCGCCTAAATCACCCAAAATCTCGAAAATCCATTATTCAAAAAACACATTTTGACCCCTACCCCCTCCAAATTTGGTCCGATCGGGCTGAAAAGTTTCGAGGACCCATCTCGGCTGGGAACAGACCCCTGACCCAAATTTCAGATTTTTAGAAAATTTTCTACTACCAAAAACGGCGTGGACAATGGACGGCGGACGGCGTACGGCGTACGGCGGACGGCGGACGGCGGACGGACATTGACCTTTTTTGATCAGGACATCATGAAACGTCCAGAAAAAAATTTTGAGCCGAATCGGAGAGGTTGACCATTATCATGAAAACATAGGTTGATTATTCAAGGAATAACCAACCAAAACGGTTTTCTCGGTCTAGGAGCATGCATTCGATCGATTCTCCGTCGAAAATTTAGTGGTAAATGATACCTCATCAAAAATGAGACTCGCCTTGGTACTAAAAATGTCAAAAACGCTAATTCGAAATAGGTAGATAGATACCCGTTTTGACCCATAACCTATTCCAGTGGGCACCAATCGTTCCGGGAACCGTCTCATTGAATTCAGCGTCCAAAATTTAGTCGAAAATGATACTCCAAACGTCTAGATCGCTGAAAATCTCGAAAATACATTGTTTAAAATACACATTCTGAAGGAAGGAGTGAATACTGAGTGTGGTGGAGTTTTTCTCAAAACGAAGTTGATGAATCAATTTCTTATCTTAACAATGTGACTTCATATAAAAGAACATTCTGAAAATATTGAGTATTTTGTCAATTATTTGTAGCGGACACGTGTTTAGCGGTAAGAGGGTAGATGGTAATCCAGATAGCGAAACAATCAGTCAACCTAGGGATTCTATCACAATTGCGGCGATTTCACTCTCAATACTTATGAAGAATATCTATAACCGTATTCATACGTACCTTCAATGTTTGAACCTGCATCAAGGCTTGGGAAATCCACGCGAGGGAGTTGATGGTCTGATCAGTCTGGCCCAAGTCCAGAAGTTCCAACTCTTTGAACATGATTAAGAACGCCGTGAATTCTCCTCCCTTGAAATAATAAAAGTTGCTAGCGTTAAGAAGATTGAGCTTTTCTACAAGAATCGGTTTTTGTCTTGCTCAACATTTTTGCACGTTACTGCGCACCGACGGTGAGCGGTCACGAGTTTCATCCCGATTCAAGGCCACAATGATTAGGATGGTCGGCTCAGATTCTGCGAATTCCTCGAATGTATCGGAGATCCTTTGGAGTTCATTTCCGGAGTCTGTTATTTCAATGTTAAGCTTCTACGAAACAATAGCCTACTATATTAATAGTAAGCACCATAGCACAAGCCTTCGGTGGGAATGGAACGCTAACCAATTTGAGAGGTAGGACAAGGTATCCAGTTGTTGAGAGTGACAAGTAAGTTTATTTTGTGATTTTTCATTCTTACGTTATTCTTGTATTAGTATTGACAATAAAAGTCTTCTTCACTTTTTCACCTATTACTTTTACCATTGTACAGGCTTCAAATCCGAAATTTCCGTCCTCCGACCATGTATAAATAAACCCGTGTATAGATAAACTCTCATATAGGTCGTAATATACAAGTTTTCTTACAGCGAAAATGTATTTGGGGTTATAAAAAGAAGACTAGTCTAAGGAGAGAGATGCGTGGGGATCTAACGCGGGATATATTAAAATTCAAAAGACGTCTGCAAAGATTTTAGATGCCCACATTGGAGGTAGTGAAAGCTTCTAGTGGATGAATTTGGAGGCCAGAGGGCAGTAATGGGAGCTGCGACCTGCATGGTTCTATTGTCCCTACAAATTAAGAAGCTAGAAGCCGGGCTAAAATCAAATCAATTGGCTGGAATCTACACTTAGGCGATATCAATGGAAATTTATCTTGTTTATCCTGTTTTTCGAAAAATGGATTTTCGAGATTTTGGGCAATGTAGGCGTGTGGGGGATTATTTTTCACTAAATTTTGGACACTGAATCGATAGGAATGAGTCCGGGACACTCCACACACTGCTTTATCCATACTCCTGGTCCGAGGAATAACTAACACCTGTTAAAGAATTGGCAGCGTTTTTCATCATGAGATCACGGGATCACGAGAGCCCTCACCGAAGAGACTAAAGAACCAACTTTTGTTGAGTACGACTCATGGTTCATTGACTTATATGATCACGTCAAGATGAGATGATTTTCATCTTTTAGCCCGGTCTTGCTCTATCATCATGAGAATCTTGACCGCATCCGTCGGTCTAAACCGTGAGAGTAAAATTTGACATAACCGTTTAAAGAACCACTTACCTTCTGACCGATAGGATTTCCATTCAGTCGGAGGGCCTTTAGAGTTTGATTCTGGCAAAGGGCATCTACCATGTGGGAATCCAGCGAATCGATATCATTGTTCATCAAGTTCAACTCCTCAATTGTTTCGTTCCACTTAAAATAACCAAGCATCTTGGTTACAATTTTCTACAAGAAAAGGACTGAGGTGCGCACTGTCATAATTTAGGGCTTCCTTATGGGACCTATCGCTCAATAAAATCATTACCGCAATCACCCGCAGAAAATAATGTGTAGGATAGTTTTCGCGTAAAAAAGCCATGTTTCAAGTAACTTTTCAAGAAGGAGAACTGAAAACGTGTAACAGGCGGCATTTTAAAAGTTGCCTTCAATATTTTGAAATAGAAATAATATTTCTAGGAAAAACTAGGAATGAAAAAAAAAAAAAAAAATTCGATTATTTAATTATTGTTTAAAGTTGTTTTATAGAGCCGGCCGTCATTCGTCAGGACATCCTGAACGATGTCACATGCCAGGACACGCCTCAATATGAGGATAAATTAGTGCTGCAGAACAGGACAGGAGCAATTCGTCGGCGAAGGTTAGTCATCCTAAACGTGGGCAAGGTGAGGAGGTAGGAGACGAACTATTCTTAAGCTCTTATTTTCAGGATGCTGCAATAAGTCTAAAATGACGTATAGATGAGAGGCTCTCGGCATTCTTGGTGTTTTTTCCTCATGCAATGATGACTCATACAAGGAGAAAGAGACCAAATGAGTTGTCTTACCGAGAGGAAATCCATGACGTACCAGGCTCCAGTAGATGTGATCTGATTGTAACTGACATCAAGTTTAACTATATCCGGGTGAGCGATCAGAAACGAGAAAATATACGGAAGATCGAAATCCTGGATCCGACGTCTATGAAATGGAATAATTGAGTACATCACAATCAAAGGCTAAATTAATACCGAGGCATGGGTAATATAATATTCATGAATCAATAAGGGAGAGTGGCAGCTAGTACGACTACAATGCAGCTATTGCCTTTTCATCGAGATTCCAACAAACACACACATGATATTGATGATTTTGGGAACATACGATGAATATATCGGTCTGCTAGTAGCTTGCAATTTTTTGCTTAAAGGCCTACCATCAATATCTGCGCCTCTCATCGTTTTAGAGGGGCCTGGAATACCCCACTTACTTTAAGGTCTGAAGACGCCCACCGCTAATGGCTGGACGTGTGTTCAGCCTTGATAACTTGCCCATAGGCAGCTTACGCTTTTACGCGCCTGCCTTAATAAACCTTACTTATGTAATTCAACTCAACCCATAATTTTACTTAATAAGCCTTAAATAATGAATTCTACTTAATATTTTCAACAGAATCGGACTCTGATTTAGCCCTTCAAATTTATCCAGTAACTAAGGTATGAAGCCTTAATTTGCACGTATACCTTTAACAGTTTTAAAAGTTATTTAGTTACGTAAATTATTTACCCAATCATATTGGCTACTTCTTTTCCGTGCAGTAATAGTTCACGAGTTGAATTGACGTTCTCGTAACAAAACCTCTCCAATTGCTCAGGAGTTATGACGACGTGTTTTCTCAAATCAACTGACCCGAGTTCCCTCGTTATTCGCCGCAATTGAGAGTATTTGTTTTCCTTTAATATTTAAAATTTCAAAATTATAATATTAAACTCCAGTTGAAGGGCCTGTAGCGAAGAAAAAAATGTTTCAAAGTTTGAGGAGCTCCTTGAGTGGCGAGGCAGAAGGTTAACGACTCCACTCGTCAAACACGAAAGCCATTAACAGGCGGACCTACTTGATCGCTAAAAAATCGCAACGGAACCACAGAAATTCGACGAACAAAATCTAATCATCATCAAAACAGCTCCAGGAGGAATTTTTAGCCGATAGGTATTTCAGTTGTTTCATTCAACTGCCAACGCACTGGCACACCGCGAATTAATAATTGCGCAACTTTACCCCAGCGTCTGAATCTAAAGATTTTGATCCAGATATCATAGATCCCCTTCTCGACGGCGGAGAAATTTGCTCGATCGTAGCCCTTCTCATTATATCCGTCGGTACAGGGTCTCTCACATCCCAAGCAAGCCAGGATAGTTTTGGTGGCCTGTAAAACCACGAAGTGCATGTATAAACGATGGATAAATATATCCGTCATATTCTTCAAAATACTCACTGCACATTCACTGTGAAATTTTTAACCGAAAACGTACGCCTTGCTTCGAGCGTAGATATTCATAAGTGCCACGTCGTGACGTCTCTTCAATTTTGCATTCGAGATCTGAGGCATTTTGGATTTTCCTTTTTCTCGACTTTCTTTTTCTTTCCATAATTTCGAGTGGGCATCGTGGAGTTGGTTGTAAATCAAAGCCTTACTAGATTCTGGCTCTATTAGAGGTTTATCCACATACTTTGAAGGAATTCTCTCAACTGAAGAGATAATTTTGGAGTCAAAATTGGAGAAAAAGGGAACTAATTGTATTTAAAAGTACCTACTTTGTTCAGAAAATTTTGGAGGGCTGAGGACCTTGATGGCCTTTACGATGTGTGGTTATAGTTTCAGAGAAAAATCAACCTGTTAGCTACAAAGTACACTAGTATGTAAGTGAAGACTTATAAAGGCGCCTACGAGAAGTGAAGAAGTTTCTCAAACTGCTCCGACTGCCACGAGATTCCTTCCTGTTCTCAGGGGTTTTCGTCAGAGTTTCTTCCTTGTCCTGGAAATAGCTAGCCACTGTTAGCTCAGCTAGTTTTCCTGAAGGAATTTTTGCACTGCTTTGAACAAGGACGTCAGATGATTCCGATTCGCTTATTAGGAAGATGTCGTTCCCGTAACTCATTTCTGAAATTCCACATCCACATCCTCATCCTTTCAACATCTAATATAAGCGTCTACTAAAAAAAAAAAAAAAAAAAAAAAAAAAAAAAAAAAAAAAGTGAAAATTTGGCTCTATATGTTATTGAGGAGTCATACGAAGGCAAAACCAACTCGTGTAAGAGCGACCTTTGATCCATATGTGACTGTAAATACAGCCATAACAGCCTCCTCCCTTCTTCTCCAAAGCCTTTGCTGAGTAAAGCCTAATTCGCACGGCCGGTCGTAAGAGGCTCACCTTCCAGCTTGTAATCCCAATCGACGCCTTGCGGAAGGAATGATCTGGGGAGTACAACCTCTTCCTCATCCACGTCTTCATCGTGGGGATCAAATTCGTTTGTAGGGGTATATGCCGGACTGTGGACGACTGATTCTGGCCATAAGAGAGTAGCATCAGCCTGTAACAATAACGCCCCCGTCACTGAGTCTCTGAATTTCCATACATGCTAAAACCCAATTTCAGATATACGAAAATAAATTATGAATTTGTCATTGATAGCGTACCCATATTTATCAAACCACTTACGTTCTGGTTGAAATCGTATCTCTACATCAACGGAAATCATTAGCATGAACAGGTGGGTAGCGTTTTTGAGATTACGTACATACTCCAATTAAGGAAAACAGACACTTAATACTAGGAGATAAATTCAGTCAAAGCGGCAGAAAACCACTCACTAAAATATCAAAAGGTTTTTTCGTACAGGTATGGGTATTTTCTAATTACGATTTCTAGAACCAGCAATAAAAGTCACAAGTATAGTAATGTTTTTCAAAATGGGATTGAATCGATTTCAATTAAACAGGAAACGAAAATTACTCCAGGAGAAGATTTGAAATGTTCACTTTCGTTTGAAAAACTTCGAACGACTTGTAGCCCAAGTTTGTACCGTCGAATTAATAACGAAGAGTCCTCTCGTCCAAGAAAATATTTTCATCACGCATCCAGTTAGAAAAATCGAAACTGAACTGGCGTTTATCCAAAACAGACGTTCCGTGACAACACAACAGACGTTTAGTAGCCTCAATGCCAACTGATTCGAGGATGACTCGCAGCCAGTCAACTTTCAAATTATTGTCCACCTTTGCTCTCGAACTACATTAGTATCAAGGTCAATCACCCTGGACAAGCTTTCGTCTTCCGTACGTTATTCTCTATCAAATGAGGGACCAGACTTGAATTGGGCATTCTCCTTTGCTCCGTGCTCACCGTGAGACCAATGTTTTTACAGGTCAATGAAAATGGGTTCTTTTGCGCTGGGGAGCGGTCTATAACCTTCAACAGCCTTATTAAATGCGATCTCATTTATATCCAAACCTCGGATAAGAAACCGGTTTCTTTCTAACTATATTACGTGTTTTAGTAATTAAAAATATCTTAAGGAAGATCCAGGAAACATTCTGGTGTTTACACTTAAGCTCCTCGGGTTTGGAACACCTACGAGTATAAATAGATAAATTATAATAAGTTGAAATGCTTTTGCCTGGTGAAGATGAATATTAAGAAATCAACGATTTTGGCAGCAATATAGGAATGTGAGATTATAGGGGACTTGAGTCTTGAGAAACTCAAGCGTCAAATTGAGTTCTTACGATAGTTTGTAACCACCAATGGATATGCAGAGCATGTCCAGAGTGTGCAGCTATGATCATAATAGTCAAATCCGTCAAACTCCTGGACAGTGCTTCGCAAGGGAGTGTTGGGCGTATATGCGCACCGTACCGCCTGCAAATTATCACGTAATTTTGAAGCTTTCACGCACACTTGCGGTTTGACGGTACAGATTCGTGGCTCGAGAAAGAAACCTACTAACCATCTTGAAAACAATTGGTGGTCTCCAATAATTTACCTTTGAATGTGCGTCATCTGACCAACGATCGAAGACGGGTGTGATGACCGAATCTGCGCTTGAGAAACTGAGGTTGAAATTGCACTTGGGATCCAGGTTGACTTTTTCTTCAGCCCTTCTATTCGCCTGAAACTTACAAACCAATTGGACGTCAAGCAGTCTCCCCTACAACCCAATGTGAGTCAGGCTCCTGAGTTGAGACTCGTCGAATTTATCGAGAATAATCTCTTTGAGAAGTGTAGGTCGGTTTCCGAAACCTCACGTTCAATGACTCGAATGAAAAGTCTACACGGGGAAGAGAAGTTGAGAAAACGTGCCAAGATGATTTCATATTGTTGATGCCACCCCAGCACTCGCTGGGACACTGATTGGAAGAGAAATGATAAAGAATAAACGCTCATCCCTTTACGAGGTCTTCATGAGGATGGTCTGAATTCTGAAATACGCCTACAAACGCCACAGCGTTTCAGAAACAACATTTCTGAGAACGTCCCTCTCAACAATTGAGGCGCTGAGTTGCAAAACTGGTTATGTCAATTTTTTTCAAAATCCACCTAACAGCCGTTCATTGAAGATTTCACACCGAGAAATCCAATGGTAGCATAATTTTGTGTTAATAAAGTGGTTATCTCCCCTTGAAAACGTGGGTCAAAAGATGTGTTTTGTTGCAAAACTTGTTAGGTCCATAGGATGTTTTGAATCAGAGATGGCTATCGCCAAAGTCTGCTCCAAAAGTGACCAAGTCCTAACTCTGTGCAATACCTCTAAACAAGTACCTGCATGTCCTCTCACTATGAAGGTAACTAACACGTTATAGTGCACTGCTGCATGTATAAGTAAGTCGAAATTCACGTCGGGTATGTTTTTTAAATCATTTTTCTGGGTAAATATATGAGGTAATCAAGTTGCATTCAATGACTGAGCATTTCTTACAGCATCTAGAATTTTATCCTTATCTTTAATAATCGTTTGGACAGTAGTGTAAGGTAGCTTGAATTTCTGTGCTACGTCGCATGTTTTCATACTACCTTCAAAAGCTTTAATAATATTGTGCTTCATTTCTAATGACAAGGTTTTTCTTTTCTTTGATGAGTTCAGAGAATCCGTCCGATTTCGTTTCATTGACATAACGATAAACATAAATGATACAAATTATAAGTAACAAAAGTAAGGAGGAAGTAAATCCTTCTAAAATAATGAGTGAAAAATACAAATATGTACAGCATGTGAACGTACAATTCACGTAAAAAGGACACAATACCGGGAACCGAACGATCATGGCGCTCGGTGTTGTTCCACTGACTGTTTGTGGCCTTGAAGAAGGTAAGGAGAGAGGGGAGAGCTAGTGGAAGGGAGAGAATTTCCCGCCCAGTTTTCTGGCGGGAGACCTTGAATAGGGCCGGGCCGCATCATAACGTAACTTCGAATTTACGTAAGTCGGGGTATTACTGTATCGCAAAAGAAGGATATTATTATAATCTTCAGGGGTGCTTCCCGGGTCCGATCGTCCTACTTTCGACGTTTTGTAATCTTTGAGATATCTTTGGCAGACGTGTCAGTTCTCATCAAGTCCACAGGTCAGAACTTCGGTTTTGTGGTAAATGTTTGATCCTTGTTTGTTGATTCCTTCTTTCAATGGATGTGTTTGATCCTCTGATTTGTGAGGAGGGAAAGGGAAGAAAGAAAAAACGAAATCCTCATGAATGGAGAAGAACCAATGAAGCAGCCATAAGGTAATCAAGGATGATTTTCATGTTTCCTCTCACATGAGAAAAACAACATATTTTACTATCTTTGCCATTCAATTACCGTGGCTTGGCAGAATTCCGGGGATTCTCAGGCATTCATCAAAGAAATCTCCGAGCAAGCCTTCGTGCAGTCACCAAGAAAGAACAGTCTTCGCTGCAATTCAATTTCGATGCAAGATGAGAGGAGAGTCCACAGCGCATTCTACGGGAATAAGGGGGAAATTGACCAGGACATATTTTGGATGATGCCGTTAGGGCGTTTAAATCGTTTTTCGAGAAAAACTGCTGCCCCCCCACCATTGTTCCTGATGAAATAACATAATTTGGGCATTTTGGGGTAACTTGAAAGAACTACAGCATCTCCATTACTTCAAAGGGGTAACTACTGGATCAAGACACTCGGGATCAATCAGGACAGGACGAAACGCAGGAAGATCGATGTCTGAGTAAAAACAATCTACACCCAAATTTGAATTTTTAAAACAATTTGTTACAAAAAAATTTTTTCTTACCTTGTACAAAGATAAAAATACGATGATTAATTTTATTTTTTATTTTACCCTAGTGACAGGTCCCTTCAACCTTGATAGCAAGGGTCAGGTTTTTCAAATTCAATTGCAAAACTCGCCAAGCCCAGAATTTAGTTTCAAAGTGGTTAAGTCCAAAAGTTTTTATTGAATTTAGCCTCTAGGATAAGTGTTTTAGGTCAAATTGTTATCTGTTTCAACTCAATAAGGCCTTATTAATGATTCAGAACCATAAAATGTCCAACTTTGGCCAAAAATCTATCTTTGAATGTTTTTTGCTGTTTTCTCAAAAAGTGACAAAATAGACTCAATCAGTTTTGCAACTCAGCGCCTCACTTAAAGTGACACACATAAGAATTGAGGTATTTGATCAACTGGGGCTAATGAAGAAAACTTCCTCCAAAAGTTACTCCGAATTCGTTTCCCCAGGTCTCTTGAAGAAAGCATATTTACAGGCCGAGAAGGAGAAAAACACTAACAGTCTTTCCCAAAATGTACCTTAACGAAGAACGCTAATACAGTTATGGTCTTCATAGTAATGGCATTCATGGCAATCCAAGGTCAAAAACTCGAGGATGAAAGTAAAAGTGAAACACTCCGAGGTTAAGGAGATCAGAAATTTCCTGGGGTCCATTTTTTTTGGGACGACAATCACATAACAAACGTTCGTTGAAGTTCGTAGAAAAGAAATTATCGTTAATTTTTCCAATAATTTCCTGATAATCAGTTTCCCAGCTAGTGCAAGGGCGTATAAGGAACTAGCGTGAATCCCAGGATCTCTTTAAAAATTTGTAAATGTCTACAGCTACAACGGAAAATGCCTAACACTTCCAACAGACAGTATTGTCGTTGAGAATCAGTCTCCCGAAATGTTGCAATTGGAAAGGTAGGAAGAGAAAATTTTTCATAACACCTAGATTCGCCTACGTTGACATTTTTTATGTCCCACAACAATGGATTTTTTACAAGACTCCAGAAAGCTCGGATGGAACTTTGAAATTCAACAGAGTCGTTTTTCCCATTACCGACGACAATGAAGATTTTCCAAGCTCATTCAGCTCTCTTGAGATTGAAAATCTGCAGTGACGCCAAATCGGGAGACATGAGGGAGTTTAGCACAATTGATTCTACTGTGGCTTAAGGTTATCATACTCACAAATGATGTTTCGCGCACCACCTAAGATCTTTTAAATACCTTTTCGCTAAGATTCTCGCTTTGCTAAATTACGATCCTAGGTACTCAAGCTTCAACACTGATTCAATCAATTTTAAGGTTTCTATGGAAACTATTTGTCATATGTTTATGCATTTCCGTCAGATAGGATTTGACGATGTTTCAAGTATTCGAGTGAATACGGAATCAGGTTATTTTCGTGAACCTATCAGTAATTTATCAAGGATCAGGTACCAATATTTTGCGGTTTCCCTCAACTCATCATCAAATTTGTAATCAATGCATCAAGCTGACTCCATTAAAAAAAAAAAAAAAAAAAAAAAAAAAAAAAAAATGAACTGACATCAAGCTCCATAGAAATATTTTCATCTGCACGTGAGACGGGATAAATTGATCGAGGTAAGCCCTCGATTTCAATCCTGAACGCTCAGATCATGAAAATTCGCCGGTGTAGCCGTTTAGTAGGGAAGCTGTAACGCGTACAGAGTCACAACTTATCATTTATTAGTCAAGAGATAGCGAACCTCGTACTATGTCGAGAGCTGGTATCGATATCCTACAATCCCCACTTTAACATTAGCGGCAGTCTTGTGTCGCCTCTTGACGTTGCCTCACCTCGTCTATCAGTTTTAAACAAATAAAACCCGCAAACCGCGAAAGCAAACCGAAATCGGCAGTGCCGGTTATGCCTCTTTCGTCGCTTCGTCAAAGTGCAGCAATAATTCAAACGCGTAAGTTTCCAAACTTTTTTTACGTTTTTATTCACGATTATTTGAATCAGTTACCAACCGAAGTAGGAAATATGAGTACTTTATGAGACTTTTGATTTTCATTTATCTGGAACAGCAAACGTGTTAAAAATTTGACCTACTCTTCGTGCTACACATTTGAAGGGAGCAAGACTTTTTAATACTAAATAGGGTCGAAAGGGGTTACTGAAGAACATTCCACATTTCTTGAAAATTCCAAATGCCAGAAACAGTTTTGACACTAAAAATCTTGGAAAACTAAAATTTAACATTTTCGGTCAAATTGGAGAGACACCTGAAGTAGGAAAACAAAGGTTTATAATTCAGGGAATAATAACCATAACCGTGAACTGAAAAATGATAGAGCAGACATGGCACAACAATGGCCGAAGGTAAGCCTGTGAAAAACATAGGACTTTTTCTTGACTAACTAATGCCACAGCGATAGAAGAGTATTCCCAATCGATTCATCTAAAAGCTTTAATCCACAAAATCCACGAAGAAACAAAACGTAATGACAGGACTCGATTCTGTGGTTACGACGTCAAGAAAACTGCTCCGTAAAATAAGTCATAGCCCATAGCGGACTACAAACATTAATATTGTGAAAAACCACAGAACAGGACAGAAAACGTTAGAAGCGTTTGATAGAACTAGCTTAATTCATCGAGCATTAAAAATATAAGTACGCTTCTAGCCTAGGATCCGTGCTGAACTAATTAGAAAATGCCAAAAAGGGCTTTATGGTGAACCTCACCAGAAATACGTAGGTTCAGAATATGTTGAGGCAGCAATGAAATCATTCCAGAATCACCAAGTGTTCAATTCTAAAGTGGGGAAAGCCAATCATATTATGAATAATGATAGCGTAGGCAGGTTGAATTCCCCGAGCACCGGGGGCTTTCCTGGGAATTCCAAGGGCAGTACATCCGAGATCGTGTTTCGCTTTCAAATTCTCCACTTCGCGGTTGTATTAGATTTTGATCGAGCCCGCGACCTGTAGAGGGGATTCCCGTGAAGAAACCCCGAAGCAGGTTTACAACTTCGTAATATTTCGTTCTCGATATTGTGTGAAGCTCACAACTGTCTAATCGCCGTCGTCAGGAATATCTAATGTTAACGCGGTAACACTGCAGATTCTTCTACATGTTGTATTTTATGTTGGAGGATCTAACTGGAACATATTATACAATTCCAGTTTTTCGTCATGCATAATTTCCGTAGGCGTGCGAAACATTCATGCGTGTGAGAAATTTCATGCAAAATGATCCCGGTGAGGATACGTACTTAAGTAATAAGTACTCAGACCTCGAAACTCGCACATTGTTTTAATGCTCACTGGCTTGAAACCAGATTGATCGAGTTATTATCAATGGCAGATCGTGTGTGCTGGTGTTGGAGTGGAAGGTTACAAAGAACTGAGTCACACTCCATTTTAAAGCAGAGACGTAAGTATCATTAACTAACGAAATAGCACGATTCAAGCACTAAATGATGCCACTGTGCTAGCTAGTTTAACCTCTATTATTGTAATTGTTGAGTTCTGTCGCGACTAGGAGATTGCATTACACTAGCTACATAGACGGTGGCTCTTAATTCCGAAAAAGGAGTTTCAGCAAGGTTCTAAGGAGAAAATGTACAGTGAATAGTCGAATCTTACATCTTGCGGTAGGAAGGGGAGAGGTGCCAAGAGAAATTATAAAATGAATTCAACGTAACAGTGACCGCAATGTGTAGTTTTACAATGTCATAAGAACACGAATCGTTTGAGTCATTCCCCCAAATGTGACATTCATTATAGAAGCTCAAACATACCTCGGGCCAAAACATTTGTTCAGGACTGGCCGGCGCCCGGACACTGAATTTCTTTAACTGCTTGGATTTTCCAAAGTTAGGGAGGACTATCGTAGACGATATTGTATGCGGTATAACTGACTCGGAGCTTCCCAGCATTGAATCAGTAAAATATCCTTCGAGTAAGGATACGCTGGAATGATACAAAATTATTTAAAAAAATGCGATCCCTGAAAGGAATTTCAGGATGTAAGCATGCCTACAGATGGGCTATAATGTTCATGTTACCAACAAGTGTACTTTTTGAAAGTTATCGAATTATCCTGTCTCTGTCTCAATGCAATATACTCGTAGGAAGAAATGACCAGGCAGGTCTGTCTACAGAAAATTCATTTGTGTATATGTTTTCTGAGCCGTAGCAAAAAGAATAGGAGTGAATAACGAGTCGAATAGAGGAGAGTTCTTACCTCGTCGAAAATCGCATCCTTCAGATGGCCTTAACACCTTGAACGAAAGCAGCAGAATCAGATGGAATAAAGCGGTTGCTCTCGTACTACACGGAAAAAATGGCGCAATGATACTTCTTCAACACTCAGTTACGTCTCCCTCAAAACGTTGGTATTTTGATAAACCAAGGAAACGTTCTAGGATATATGGAACATCACGTGGCTCTCTTGATTCCATTACCTTGAATTATAAGGAAATGAGTGATGTGTGTACTGGAGTAGTGTTCTACACAAGTATTACGTGAACACGAGGAATAAAATAACTACTGTTCTTGACCATCGCCCACTGTGATGAGCTCTCTGAAAGCAGCAGAAAACTATTTATGAATCAGATTCGCTGTTAGGTTGATTTTCAAGTCGTTGATAGTTTACCACCTCTTCCGAATAACGAATACCAACAACTTTGGGCCTTCCTAGTATCAAATATTATCATTATGGTACCAACTCATAATGAGATACGTTTGAATGGGTTGTGGTAATTCATGGCCAAAATATTTTTTAATTAACAATATGATTTTATTCATTTAATCGTAATCATATTTTTATTCTCAGTCAGCCACTCAGCCAGACACCTAGGAGCTTTCATGATTCACTTGAATTTTGCCTTCCTGATGAGGTGATTGAATGGCGAGTCGTCAGGAATTCAAAGTACAAGCGACTTACAAAATTTCAATTATTGGAAAATCAAATGGCTCTGGACAACGCGGGTGCAGACGCTTCCTACGTATTCAAGAAAATGACGAGTTTCGTGGTGATAACCAGTAATGTATCAACTTTTAACACACGGTGTTTGACTTTTTAAATAAGAATAATATGTAGCCGATGAAAAGATTTGAAAGACGTCCATATTGGGGATGACGGCTGAACTTTCGAGAACGTGTTATTGCGCAATCGCAGCTGCAGAATCCAACTTACTGCAACAAGCACACTGTCATGTTGCTGACTGAAAACTTAATTCCTACCTTGCAGCAGATAGATAGGTTTCCGCTAAGACGTACTGGGTACGTAAAAGAGGCCGTCACCGCAGAACGCAGTACTTACCACAGGAACTTACTGCGTGTAATTGACCGCTTCTCAAAGAAGTTCAGCGCACCCTTGCTTTGTTCACTCAGTACAATTCTGACCACATTCTTCGGTGACGGATACAGCAGATCGAACTCGTCAGAACCGTAGGCATCGGTAGTAGGAAGGAAATTAACCGATACGCAATGGTTTGCTCAACGTTCCGGACCATCGACTAGACTCCCCAATAATTGCGGGAGGCATAGATAGGTAGGCACTTCTTTTCTTCTCTCACCTCCTTTTTCACTCCAAGAAGGGTAGGGAATCTTAGAAGGAAAGAAAAGGTGGACAACGAAATTGAAGAAATTGAAATTAAAAAGTACATATTTTTTAAATGCATGAGCGTACTCCAATGAGCGGTAATCAGTCCCGGAACCATCTGGATCGATTATGTCCAAAATTTGATGAAATAAAATATTATGCGCAATGGGGTAATCGCTTATAATTTTCAAATGTGCACGGCATTCGGCACTACTCCATGTTTTTCTCTTTTCAAAATACATATATTAACTCTGACTTCATTTCGAGAAATTTCAAAATACCCATGTAAACCCCAACGGGCCTCCGTTACAAACCCGAAAAACCCAACTCAATCGATTAAAAATCCTCCAAATTTACGCAAAAAAAAAAAAAAATTATCTCAAGTGGCAAAGTTTCCAAAATGCACGAAAATCTTCTCTTTTTTTCAAAATATTGATTTTTTCCCATAATTTTTGACTCGGACGGCAGACGATCGACTTGAAATCTAAACACATAGTAATAGGAAATGTTAATGTTTGGGGAGCCAACCAATTTTCCTTGGTTGATACAAATACAAAGGTAAGAATAATAAACCAAAAGCCAATACCTAATGATGATAGGAAGTTAGACGTCATTTCTAACGGAATCCATGAATGAAAGATTACTTGAAGAATGAAGGGTCTAGTGAGGTAATAATCAAGAATATATCATTATTCAAAAAATCTAGCAGGCGAAATATTAAAAATCGCTGAGAAGTAGTTTTGCCGGTAACGAGATGCAAAACAGATTCCTAGGAGACTAAGCGAAACCTGAACTTCTTTTAGAACTTCTTGAATATTCTATTTATGTATTCCATCGTATGTACTTGTGATAGTTCATGTTCAATGTTCGCTTCAAATATTTCAAAACAACGATACTTTTTTTAAAGTTTTGGCAAACAAATCAAAGTATTTGTTTCTGCCTCTGAAATGCCTTGATACTGGAGGAAGGTGTTTACGTTAGCATATTCATTAACAATTAGCTTGCTCAAGAATAGCAGGTTTCGAGCGCCCCGCGCCCGCCCAAAACTGGAAAAACCTCCTGTAACTGGAACAGGTTGGCAATTCCGTCGGCGGTTTGGTTGGTAGACCTGACCGAGGCCCTGGTAATCACATGTATGCCAGTCGGCTCTGAGACTCGGAAGGTCGGGTGAATAGTGCGCGTTGACTTCGTTGTTGTGCCCATAGTATTTCGAGTATAAGTGTTATTACCGTACTGAGGAATGGTTTTCATCAAAAAACTTTCGCCTCAAAAGGTGAGTGGATGACCATCAACCAACAAGTTCACGAAAATGTTAATGACCCTCGGTAATTAACTTGCAAATGCCTTCTTCAAGTGAGGTAAATAACCACCGGTGGTACCTACACACGTACAAGAAATGCTTGTCCCGAAAGCGTGCAGTACCAACATACATCTCAAACCACTTATGCATAGGTAGTTTGTCTGCATTGCAGTTCAATCCCTGAACAAGAGGCAACCTGTCTTCTATCATGTAGATGCCTTATGTCAGCTCTCAATACTTTTCTTCTAATATGAGCCAATGTGGTCGCTTGCTTGACCATCAATTTAGAGAATTATTCCTTTTCAATCTCTCGTGTGAAAACAGGTTCAATCCCAGGTAGCACGGTCCTGGTGGTTTAGCAACCTCGCTCAACAACTCGTTTTGAAGGCCTGCAATGTAATTTGTTTTGCGGCAAGACATATAGCTCACAGTTGCAATAAGTGATTTATTCGAATGATAAGCCTCCGGAAACCAGCAGGACTCTACACCTCAAGCTCTATGTAATTTGCAATAACGAAGCTCACTTGTCACATGCGGCAAGCCCCCATCCAAATCATAAGCGGATTTCTTCAGATGAATGTATTGTATTTCACGGGGCAATTTCTTCAGTATTTCAAAGCTTGGATCACCACAGATGTGAGTTGTTTTGCTTGTTATCTGATCAAGTTCAGAAAGGACCGCTCTTGAAGTGAGAGCGTTCAGGGGACTGTGCAGAAAGTTGAGGCCCAATTAGAATCTGAAAGTAGTCACTGATCAAAATCTCAAAATATTCAAAAAAATTCCCTCCGACAAGAGAACGGGTACGTTTCGGTAGTGGAATTTGACGCGTTAAAACACATAATGTCAAATGTTTGAGCTTATAGAAGGCACTAAAACATTGAGTTACTCAGAGGATAATAAACGAAATCATAAAAAAATTCCAACATAAAAAGATACGGGATAGGTAATAATTTTTTTCAAGATAAAATCAATTTTTTAAAATAATAATGCATAATGTTACATCTACATTTTTCATTTTTTAAATTTTAATACTAGAAGGTGCCAGTTTGCCGGGGAGTTAGAAATTTAAATTAATTTCTTACAAATATGCAATTCTTTAATCGTTTTCACGGAGAAATCCTAGAAGAAGCAATAGTTCTTCTTCCATTTTCGTAACGGAAAAACGGGTGTCCTATTCGTGACACTTCTTGCATAGTCTTTAAAATAAGAGGAAAACTGTTGTCCATAACTTAAATTTGATTTTCTGCTAAACTTGAAACCACAGACAGTGTGTAGTTCGAATTTGACAGCCGACAGCGGATTCTGTGTGATTCAATGTGAGAGTGAAAATGCTGCTGGTTTTTTCGGGCAAAGATAAAAGGAATCGATCGTATTTTTCTCCAAGAACAACCCCAACTGCAGCTCTGTCTGAATTTGGCCGCATTTCCCCAAATTCTTTTCGATTCTTCATAATTTGACAAAGGTTCTCACCCTCTCCCGATGCAACTCCTTTTTGCTTCTTTCCAGATCCACGCTTTTGCTTTCAAAAATATTAATTGAGAGTTGTAGAGAGAAGTAGTTTTAGTTTTCCTAAAATATTCAAATGTCGGGCGAGCAGCAATTATTATTTTCTGGAAACTAACTCGATTCATTCACAGAGAAACGGGATCACATAGTACCGCAAAAGGTTTTCTATCTCGGTCGAATGTTGATGAGCGATACGTCATATTATATTCCCGACCATGATATAAAAGGGTATCAGTAAAATAGTCCTTACCTCATAATTTCACATTCTAAATTCTTCGTTAGGGGGGATACCTAGACAGATTTATCGAATGATCACGTGTAGATATTTGACGGAATACTGTGTCCTGACTGGTCATTGCTTACCCATATTGCCTTATTGCCTGCTGGCATATTACTTCATTATTATTCATTTCACGCGTGGCAGACGTTTCCACGGAGGTTATAGTGACAATCTGCCGTTTTAAAAACGAGGAAAAATGACCTTCTTTACATTCAAATACACCGTTCTCATGAATGGTATTTATTTATATTTGTAACAATTGGTGAAGTGGTTCCTACGTGCCAGACTGCATAATTTAAATAGATCATCTTAGCATTCATGATTGGTTTGGGAATATACTATCCTATCTCGTAAAAATAATTTCGGGCGTTACTATCTTCATCATGGATTACGGTCATTCTTAGATATAAATCAACGAATAATTCGCGGGAGGGGTGTGTGAGCATTCTCCTTCTCTATGTGCGCGTGTGAGTAGTAAACCCTCACTAGTCCCATTTTTCCTCCATGCACTCAGAGCCATGTTGAAATTGCCCCTCACTGTCAAGTTCAGCCGATAACTCTTTTTCAAGTCGTGTTGAAGTAAAGTCTGAAAGTTTTCAAAGTGGTCCTATGGACTCTTCCACTGGAGAAACTTTTTTTTTAGCGAACATCCTACATTTTTTCGTCTCTCAGAGCGGAACAAAAATCGGAGATAAACGCCCTCGCCGAACTTCTAAACCGTGTCGACGGACTCTGGCGAACACGCCAGAACGCTCTTTCTGAGCCCACTTGAGTATTCTTTATGGTTTTTCTGTGAAACCGGTAACAAGTCGGCGATACCGGTTAACCGCGCTCAAGTGGTTAACTAAATATATCGATCGTAGATAGATAGATAGCTATCTATCGTCTATCTATCGTCTCGTTTCATTCTCACTTCTCGGTGTACAGGATCACTTTATGCATTTCTTCTCAGGTTTTGAAGTGAATAAAAGCATAACAAGGGCAACAGATTTGAATCTTGAAAGATTTTTAATACAGTGATCAAATTAGCTCTCGGATGCCATACAGAAAGTAATGAATTTACTGAAAATATCAGCTCTGTCAGTCAATGAAAACGCGATAACATGATGATCCGTGAAAAAATTTTAAAATCCGTTTTTTAGCTAAATATTTTTTCTGAAACCTGATGGTAATTTTTCAAAATGTACGTACCATCAAAACGAGAGAGCATGTCGAGTCTTCTGTCTCAGAGTTCAAAGAATCTGGGTTCCTGTCGGCCATCTATGCTAACTGCCTTCCTAGACTAACTACAGACATAATAATCCGTAGAAGCTACCGCCAAGAGCAGAGGGTTATCTGTTGTATCATCTTGGAAAAGTTAATTGTAGTTACAACGACGGATATGAGGCAGGTGATTATTTGAGTTTGTCGGCAACACTTCAACCTGAACACGTTCCTCGCCTATCAGATTTCCGAGCTCCGGTGTAATGGACTGCTAACGCACCGTTCAACAAAATCAGCAAACGTAATCACAAGAACACCCCGACGTTCCTTGCTCGTAGCCAGGTAGCTGCAGTTCTCCGCCATTTTAAATTAAAACGAATAACGTAAAAATAAACAGGAATTGCCTTCAGGTGAAATTCGAATCAGTTGAGCGGGGCCTTTCATCACTTTAAAATGTAATTTTTTCTCAAATCGTTCAATAGTTTATAAACCGAACAGTTTACGGAATCTCCGGATTTTCAGGAGTAAAATGATGTGGCCTAATCGTATTAAGATGTATTTTTGCCGAGCACGCACGCTCGGGCAACTGAATTCATTTTCAAGCTAAAACGGTTCATGAAACCGTGTGTGTTTAGCACGTATTAACTGATGCTGGAATCCACATCCTACGTCCTTGAATTCCCACCTCTCGTGGATTCCGAGATCCTACGCAGAAATAGTCTGGTAAACAAACATCGAAACACTGAATGTCGACCGACGGTGCTCTTGTATTCGGCTGTGAATGAGGACGAATTACAATAAGAAACCATCTTATTGGCTGCCAGTCGTTTATAAATTCATCGAGGTTCCGCGCTAACGCGGTGAAAATCCTGACGGAACGAGATCGCAACCTACAAATTACTGGATGCTATTGATCAAGTAACCGTTCTAACCCTAAAGAAAGTGTGAATATGAGGATGGAATACGTAGATAGTAATAGACACGATCACTTGAAGCGTACAACCGCCTTGAAGATCGACTAATTCAACGAAATTACCATACTAACAATAAAAAGGCTGATGAATTTAAACGAAGCGAGTTTAAACGATTTGAATATTTAACAATAAGTATTTCTGGTATGTAATTTTGAATCTGCCTCTCAATTCGATCAATTTTCAATGCTGTTTTGCATAAAAACTGAGAACATTTTTCGAAAATTACCCAGCAGTCACGCCGGTGGAAATATTTTTGTTGATATACGATTAAAAAACGACCGTGGATTTGAATATTGATGGCGGGTACGCGAATTTATAAAATTCTCGATATTTTTACTTGGGGATCGGGGTCAGGGGGCCCGCTAGCCTAATTGATGCGTGTAACCTGTTTAAATCCATCTTTGTCCGAATGCTCTAATGTCGAGCTGAGGATATAGAAGCCACGATTTATACTGGTAGGCTGCAGTCCAGTAGGATTAGGCAATGGTTATAGAGGACGACTTCGGAAGTAGATGAAATTTTAGAAGTTGTTCGGGGTTCTGATAAATACTTAGGTTTTCTCCCTCATGAACCAGGAGGAACTTTGAGGAGGGACGACGGAATTTGAACATTTTCTGAAATTTGTCTCCTCTTCGCTTGGAGTTTCCAAGTGATTTTGACTGAAACTTATTGAAAGAAAATTAGAGTACTGCAGGACCACGGGAGGAGGAAGTGATTTCAGCATATGTGAAAATGCGGAATCTGAAATACCGAAGATGTCAATTTCACAAAAGGCTGCTCCCGTCCTCCTTAGCGCAGCAGAATTGAAGCTGCCATGTGGTCCTTGAATCCTCAAAGTCTGGGAGAGGCTGTGGTTCTTCCCGTACACCTTGACCACCGACAACACACACTTCGTCCAGAGTTTCAACACGGCCCGCCATTAAAAAAAAAAGAAGTGTGCATTGTTCTATAAGTAATTTAGTAGTAATTTAATCTTAATACGCAAGTTTTTATTTGAATCTTTCGGTCAATCACTACACCAAAATATAAACCTGTGAGGACCTTACTGCGTTCCAGCCTTTAGCTATTGATGAATAGTTATCATGTTTCTTTCAAATACCAATGGTCATCCAGTTTTAAAGGGCAAAACCTTCTTCATTCTTTCATCAACAAACATTTTTTCTTTACGAAATTGTACGAATTTTATGCCTTTCAACTTTGAAATGATACGTTTTAGTCGAAAATCATCTGCATGATTTGCACTCTGTATTTGTTAAAAACGTCAGAAAAAATGTAGGTTTGTCGGCCATCTCGAGTTTCCTCCGGGTTTTTGATGAAGAAAACCCAAGAGAAGCATCCTACGAGTCCCGAACAACTGAAAGTTTCTTCAATTTCTGAGTTCGTCCCAGATCATAGTATAGTTCTACTAGTGCTTGGCCTACACTTCAAACATTTCACAGGATGAAGTTTGAACAAAATTGGTGGTCATAGCACTCATCAATACCTTCTTGATGTCATTCGGTGTAAGTCGCTTTTACATTTGTGATTACATTTTAAAATGATCAGGTCCCTGCATCGGAATTTGCGGCGGAAAACCATGCAACTGAGTGAAATGAGAGATAGGTTCTGTCTTTTTTTTATTAATTTTTTGCTTCTGCTATTCATCTTCAGTGACATCTTCAACATCTCCATAGCGAATGGCATTCGTTGTCACGCTCGTGTGATTGACGAAGTTGTCTCTCGTGACGAATCGAAAGGTGTTGTCGCTAATAAGCGCTACCCTGAGGAAACCATTGTAACAACTGAGTGCTAAGAGGGTTTCACCAATGTCAAATGGGAAGCCTACCAAACGCGATAGCCTACGATACGCTATTACGTGCATATATATCCCAGGCCGGTTTTATTGAACGGCATTCCGGTTTCTGTTCTATCTAATAAAATTTGTTTGGTCTATTTAATTGTCTATTTTATAGAACGATCCCGTGCGGGACCCTGAGTTAGTAAACATATCCAATGAGTTAATTCGGTAGTAGGGATGTTTATATGGGCTATGTGTATGTGGGTGACGTAGTCTGTATCGAATTAATCCTTTTTTTTAATTGATTTGTTTATCTTGATGAATTTGTCATTGATTGTGATGAACATTTTTGTAATTTTGAAAGCTCACACATCGAGAAATACTTCAAAAAAAGAATGCGGAACAAGGTAAATAGCTATCGAAAACTGTGAACAGGGAGGCAAAATGAATCTTTTTTGATGAAGTACCTACTACCCATATCCTTGTAGACGTGGAGATTCTTACGCGAAAAAACCTTGTTTTGTAGGTAACCCGCGATGTGATTTATTGTTTGAACGGAGGGAAATTCGTAGAAATGATATTATTATACGTCTCAAGGTGACCTGATAGTCCTGTATTAAACGTGGCGTACGCGCATGAAGTGGAGAAAAATGGGTTTATATTCACTTATCTGAAAAGTGCAAATATTTGATCAGATATTCGTATCGTCGAGGGTATTTCACAGGAATGGGAAGTTTTTGCGGGCTTCAAGAAAATAACGTACCTCAAGGTTATAAAACTAATGAGGCATTCGGGTTTTTTTCTTATCTCGATGCGGGCGCCTAATTTCTTAGCCGTACGTACTAGAACGGCCTCGTTTGTGAATGCGATAGGGTATAGAGAGGGCTGTAGAGAAACGTTTAATGAAAACCAATAAAGTTAATTCACTATCTCGCAATCAATCATCAATGAACTGCAATTATTTTATTTATTCAATTTATTATTATTATTATTATTATTATTATTTTTTTTTTTTTACGGGAGACGAATGACTGAAATGGATGATTAAATGGTTTCTAGGGAGTTACGTTGAAAGAGGATAACACGATATTGTAATTAGCAGATACAGCAGAAAATGTCAGTTTCACAAGCCGATGGAATAATTGTCTTCTCCTTGTCAGTTGAATTCGCTCATTACTGCCCTATTTCTTCCGTGTCATTTTCATATTTACACAAACGCAAAAACTGCTCATTTAGTATAGTGCAGGAAAAATAAGCCTTTGAGGGAAATTAAATGGGTGACACGAGGGACAAAAGCACCATGGAAAATGATTAAGACCGAGGTAAATACATATACTGGATGCATTTTCACTCATTCAGTCATGTTTCATTCGAAATTTCCCGTTTTATTCATAAAACAGTCACTACTCCATTCCATATTTCTGCCCCTCTCCTCACATTTTTTCTTCTTGAAAAGCCAAAAATTTGTTCATTTTCGCTCAGGAATTTTGTGAGTAGGTTCTATGCAAAGACATCCGCCTCAAGAAGCTAAATATAGTTTAACATTAGTTTCTTCCGGTTTGTGTCAATTACAAACCTGATTTTCATCTACGATTGGCGAAAATCAGCTAAAATTAATCGCTAAAAAGCTTCTTAACAACCTTTGGAATTCGCTTGAAGCTGCTTTTCGTTTTTACGAGGATATTGGCCTGCTGATTGTCTTGTTGTTCTGATTAAGAATGTCGACCAGCATTCATGCTATCAAGTCAGATACCTTCAAAATGCATTAAAAAAATTTAATTTAATTAAAAAAAAAAACTGATTTAAATCTACACTGGGACCACGTTGCTCCCTCTCACAGCTGTCAGTCTTCCTGTGATTACGACTTCTTTTTTCGGATAAAACTCGCGTTGTATGAATACCCTTCAAGCAATAACGTGTTTTCGTCCTGAAAAAAAAAAATCGGTTACATTACCTACATAGGTTACAGCGAAACAAATGGGTTTTCTCGTGTTAGCTTATGAATCGTTCTGAGGAGAAACGCAGAACTCTTGATTGTCAAGATGATTCTTGGTTCTACCCCTGATCGTCGATTCTCTACAATACTGCGCCGATCGAAAGATTTTTGAGAGAGGGATTCTCTCGGAGAACTGGAAATTGGGCTTTTCGGGAGGCTTTCAAGTTTTTTTGGTGGATGAAGGGATTTCGTGAAAGTCATTTGGCAACACTGGTTTTCTAAATGAGAGCGGTCACATTCCAGTCAGGGAAGAAACCCCTTGCTGGAAGCCTTCGCATCTCTTGTATTACTGGGTGGAGAAGTGACGTTGAGTAGGTATAGGTATATCAGTCCGCTTCTGTGCGTCCTCTTGATCAAGTTCTGCAACATTGCCAAGGTTAATAGGTACCTGTTTCTTACGACTCAAGTAGGGACAACAGACACCATGTCTTGGCTATTTTTGTTATGAACACGGTTCTGCCCTACGAGTAGTTTCTGTGATCTTTTATCAGACTATCGCTATGGTAGTGTAGGCGCTCAATGCCTACCGTAACATCTCACAAACAGAAAGAGAGCTTCAACGCCTAACTTCATCATTTCATGTGAAGATGGAAGAGATTTTATGTTCAAAACTCTCAAAAAATTTGACAGTTTGTACACTTGATATGGTCGGAAGTTGGGCTAGGCTAGGTCCCTTTTTAGCTAAGCAGTTGCGCGAGGATAGAGGCTGTGAATCGAGAACGGTTTCATAAAGATAGATCATTCAGATTTTTGGAGACATATCGGGAATCACACTTTATGAAAAGTAGTATTTTCTATTAGAAATATATATTGAAACGAATATCGATCTATTGTTTCGATTTTCTCTCGTCAATCACACGTACATCGAATAAAGGCTTTAGATTGACTACAGATCTCAAGAGTTTCGAAAACAGAGTTTGTTGTTGATAGATAGAACAGTGTTCTCAAGCAGGTAGGTGTTGCGGAGGCAATATCAGACAAAAATATTCGGTTTGTCAAATCCAAAGTAAATAGACTGGTTTTTCGTTAGTATACCACCTGCAATTGTGAAGGTGTAACATATATAATAGTAGTACGTTTGACGTCATGTCAACCAAGCAGCGCGATTAGTTGATAGAATAACTGTTTTTGTTTTTCTTATAATAATTGTACCCTCGGTTGATAGATAATTTGGAATGTTATCAGGAAGTACGAAAGACGTCTTCGGTGACAGTGATAACTAGACTGACAGCACGTCAATAATGACTTCCACGGCCTGTCTCAGGTTCTTCACCACGTCAAAAAGAAAATGCTTCACAAATAATTTACGACACGAAATGAATTCCCGAATCAACCTTCAAATCTATCGATTTATCTCAGAATCACCTTAAAAATATTATTTTATCCATTTAGAGTTCAATAAGTCCGTGAGAAGCGCGTCGTAGATATAGCTAAACTTATTTTTTAGCAGCTATTTACTAAAAACACCTACAGCAGACGGCCGACCAATGTTTGTCTTTTTCAACATGTTTTCAGACCCAGACAATGGGGAGTATCAGCTTGAGTATTGGTAAAATCAGTTAGTATCGAAGAACAAACTCACGATTATCTTAATTCTGTAGGGTCGCTGAAAAAGTTGAAAACCAAATTGAATCAATCTGTTTCTAGTGGTAATGAGCTCTCAACACCGCGTGTGCAAGTAAATTTATCTTATCGCACATCCTCTCCAACTCGTTCGTTTTCGCTCGCAAGAACGGAGCTGACGTGGCTGGCGGAATTGAATTGCCAACCATCCAGTAGATACGAACGGAATGAGAAAGATAATATCGTACCTATTCGTCATCCAATCGTTCTACACATTGGCTCAGTCGAGAGCAATTTCTTCTGCGTGGTAAAAAAGTATATTCATCCCTTTTCTTATTAAAAGATAATTATAGCCCTCCAGCTCCTTATCAAATTGCGATGATTGATTTTCTGTTGCGGCCTTAATTAGGATGGAAAAGCTCTTTTCACTGATTTTCCCGAGTATACGGGTACCTTCCTTCAGGATAAAGTTAACCGTTAAATGTTTGATTAGAGGGGGAATACTTTGCTGTAGAACTTTGGAAAACAGACAAAATTGCCTGATTTTCAAGCTGTCATTATGCCAGAATTCTATTCATCGAACGACTGCACTTCCTAAATGCCTTTTTCTTTACTGTTATATGCTGGAAACATGATTTCTTTCCTACTTAGAACATACATAAACTGAAGTAGGATAAAATTGAATTTTCGGATAAATATGCAAAACTCCATCCTGCACAGTACATCAGAGAGATGGTCGTCATTCCCCGCGCTGCCATCGTGATTATTTTCATAATGGCTGTATTCTGAGTTGTTTTACTGGGATCGCTTTTTTGCTGGAAAGGCCTTGCCCGATGAGTGAAGGCCGCCAAGGTCATCACTCATTCGTTTTACCCCGGACTGTAGAATCGAAAAACACGTGAATCACCTGCTGTAATATTCGGGTTGGCTACAAAGCGACATAATTTCTACTTCATTATAGTTCAATCAGGATTGTGAGTGCTCATATAAGTAGGTAATTACTGGTAACGATGAATTTCTGTAGAAAATTAAGGATACGAGATGTACTGCTTGCATAAACTGCTTATAGTGCAACAACAGTTATTAAGTACATATAAACATTTCCACGCCAAACCAGCAAAAGTAACACTGTATCGTTTAGGAATTAGGGTTAATCGAGCCCATTTTTTTCTCTTAAAAATTCTTACAGGTAAATTAAGGAATAATTACGACATTTTTGAGATTTAATATAAATGTTAACAAATATTTGAGCAATTTAAATTTAATAAGAAAGATGATTAATAATAGAGAATATTAAGTAATAATATATATTATTTTGGTTTCACTCAAGAAGCCAAGTGATTGTTAATAAATAGCTGCGCCTGAGCAACGTGAAAGTGAAACTAAGTGTCTCATGAAGTCATGACGTTGTTTCAATTTAAGCTGGGTGATAAGATTGCGTCACTCTATGCCCTGAATCGATCGAAATATGGCGCCAGCTCCTTGCTCATGTCACAAACACCAACTATTTGGCTTTTCAGACACCCATGAAAAACTCAGCAAATTTTTCCAGGATGAGATATTACTATTCTAAGAGCGTTTTCCACCAAAACCATTCATCCGTCGAAGCTGCTGGAATTAGTAACCGGAGGGATACGCTGATTTTTTCTTTCATCGCCGCTGCCGTGTGTTAAGTCCTTCTTCCATTCAACGAATCTTCACGATTTATTTGAAGTTGACATTAATAGGAACATCACGTTGATACCATGTTGATAATAGTAAACCTACACCAAAAGGCCAACAATTGTACCTCAGGATGAAGTATGAGGTCAACAATTAGAGTAAAGGTACGTGGATGTGGACGAGGATGTAGGATTTCATTTGATGTTATACTCTGAACGTTCTTATTTTTTAGTATTTTCTGAATCCAATTTCCAAGAACGAAATCCATGTGTTTTTTACACTACACAACTCGAAAATTTTGAGTTTAGACTCAAGATATTTACTCCAGCGGTCTCAAATATACACTTTCCTACACGTGCAAGATCCACCTAGAATGATGAACCATTTAAGAATAATGCGCAACGTTCTTCTTCAACACATCGTTGATAATCGCATAGTGGGAAAACAATAATGACGTTCATAAACTGCAACTCTACCTACTTTTTGACCTACTGCCCTTAGCGATCCACTTCTTTTTAGGCGAACTATTGTCTTTCATTTTTCGTGACCTGTCATTTTCGCTCTTCGTCAACCGAGAAAATCAGAAATTCTTCAAGATGTGTGGACAAACCTCTCCGAACGCTTTCTAATAGATGTGGGTACTTTGACGATTTCAATTTTGATTATCAAATTGCTTTGATAAGCTACTGTGTTAAACTAGACATCTCTTTGATATCATTTCCGAGGCAAAATTGTGGTCACTATCCGGTCAAAAACTTTAATAGCACGATGTGACTGGGCCCTCCGTTTTACTCAGTGAAAGTAGTCTCTGGTCGTCGATTGGTGGGTACAAAAATATCGGGTGGCACTTAAGTATCGCTTATGGGTTGGCTGAAACCCGTCAATTAGGATTTCGTTCGTTCGAAAGATAAGTTTTTAGACTGAGTTAGCGGGGGTTTGTGCATTGTGGGTCAAACTAAAAAAAAAAAAAACTCCAGCCATAAGTCAGTTTGGAAATGTTATTAATGAGCTACGAAAGTAAGCAAAATAGTCGTCCGAAGTTTATCAACAGCTTCGTTACTTGTTTTGGCTGGCGCTCTCTTTTGCCCAACTGGAGCCCCTCTCCTCTCATTCTTTCAAAATGGATTTAACTATTCAAATGATAAAATCTAAATAGGAACTTAAAATTTAAAAGGAACAAATTTAAAAGGAACTTAATTACAAATAATTTAGGGAGGGCTGCGTTGGCCATAACTGAGAGGCTGTAAATCATTCCAAAATTGTTTATTATTCTAGGTGGATCCCATACTCATAACTTGCGGTCGTCAGTGTTGGTGATATCTTCTTACAACAAACCTCTTTTAAAGTACCCATTTTCAGAATACCTGTCTCAGCCCAAACAGGTCTTAGCCCATTACCCTCTTCTAGTGAGCGGCAGACGTCGGTCCGCGACCCTTCTGAATCGAAATTTTTAACAAATTTATAGTCCACGTGCCTACGTCCCCGAAAAATCTCGAAACGCTTATTTTTTTGAGCAGTTGGGCTGAGTTTTGCTCAACTAAGACTGAAGCGCATGTAATCTGCGGAATGTTTTATATTTTTCGAAGCATTTTGAAGGGCACTTTCGGCACGTACGGTTTTTATGCCGGATTTGGAACTTACACACCTTGAAGCGTTAAAAAACTTTTTTGGTCGATATAAAAGTACGTTTTTGTTTGTCGATTCTTTCTTGGCCATGGATTCTTTTTCTTTCCACATGGGGATTTAGGGGCACCATTCATCAAATTCAATTCCGAAACCGGTCAGCTAATCGGCGTTGATTTCTTAAAGTTTCACTTATTAAAATTTGATACTAAGTATTATATTTTAATACTTTGGAATGAAACAGTCTTACGAAGTACGTTAGTTGACCGTTAATGACCAGCTGAGTCACAATAACAAACCTCCATTAATAACTCAACGTTTCCTGTCGTACTTACCATGTTGTCAAAAATGTAGGTAGGTATTTCAACTTTTACCAGATTTTGAATGTCCACGCTTAGTATTTACAGCCTATTCGTCAAGATTATACGGCCAGGAGATATCAATTCTTTCCGCCGTGTAACCTGAACCAGGCCAGCCAACTTTTTTATGCGAGCAAACCTCGAAGTATCCCAAGGTTCCGTTCTGACGAACATCTCATCCCGGGGGTAACTGGTTTCGGCTACGTAGGTGATAATCTGATCGCGTGTGGCCAACTTTCTGACTGAGTGGATATTTTCACTGCGTGTGTCGCTATTAGGGTTGAGGCAATGCGCTAACAGAGAAGACAATACGTGGAAATGGGAATGGAATTTGTCGCCCGTCGATTTCTTCTGCCAGCAGTTAACGTGACAAAAACAACTGGAATACGCGGCCAGGGGCACATGAGATTCCTCGTGACCTTGAAGCTATGTCATATTTAACTTCCAGGAAATTCTTCGGAAGCAACTTTACTTCGAGGAAGCAACCGGTTCCAGCATCAGGCAATCAATTGATGAGGACGGAGACGACGTTCTGGCCAATCAATCAACAAATAACGTAGTAATGAATATAACCAAGCTGAATTGTGTCAGCGCACGCTCAGAGAGTACCACTGATTCGATCCTTATGAATCTGATGATGTGCCATCAACAGCTTAAACCGAAATATTCCTGAAGGTCTGATTGAAACTGGACCTAAATAGCAGTTGTCGCTGCAGGCAAGGAAATGTGAATGACGAGTGCAGAGCATTACCACCGGTTTCACTGAATAAATGCTGCGTGGAATTAAAAAAAAAACCTCATGCGCCTCATCTCTGTAAATCCGGAAAAAATTCAAGGAGTGGCGACCGTGACGAGAAAATTACGTTTGGTGAATTTGGTGCAATCGAATCTAAAATTATTGTGAAAAATATTGTTTAAGCAAGAAAATGCAGACAGACAATATAAAAAAAAAAAAAAAAAAAAAAAGATTAGCAAGTTTTGAAAGGTGAACTTTTTGATTTTGCAGCATTTTTTTTATATTCGAAAAAGAAGGCTAAGCTTCCTCTGCTAAATACATAGTCAAAAAGGAATAGTGAAATTATCCAGCGGGTTATGAGATGGAAACATCTCAGATTGTATCTTATTTTGAGACTCCTCACAATTATTTTCCTCCTTACGAAATAGGTTGTCTCATCGCTTTATTTATTTCCCTGATACGCTTGGTTATCATTGGAGATGATTTAGTTTGGCCTTCTCATCCTTCTCATAAGATCTCGCCAACAGACATTTGCTTTCTTTGTTTGAGAGTTTATCTTCATCGCAACATACATTTTTCTGCCTTTCCGGCAAGTTATAGCGTATCTGCAATATTCAATCGCCTATCGCAAAATAATATGAGCTGTCCAGAGAATACAACTAACAACTTAATTTATGTGCGCAGTTCGTCGAAAATAATAATTGGTCACCCAATTATCAGGACGATTATTAGGTACACCCTATCTTTTATAATATCAGTACCTATTTGTATCAATATTGTATTATCAATCATCGCTACTGGTCAGCTTACCTGAATATTCAGGTATTATAATTTAATTTTTCACACTCAAGACTTCCGATCCGATTTCTTCAAGTTTCGTTTTTAGTCAGGGTGTCGGAAATTTATTACAAACTTTGTTGGATTAATGCTTGTATGTTCAATGAATGCGATCGAAATAAATCCTTTAATGTTTAGACTGAATTAAAGATGAATATGCTGGGAATGGATTGATTGGAATCAATGGAATTGGGAGTTTTCTTTCTAGTCTATCGACGCGATTGAACAAATCGTGAGTTTGTTCAATACCACTTCGTATTCATCGTTCATAACGCTGACACCCCAAAACATTCATTTTTCCATAAATGTCCAGGGATAGACTGATTCCCCCTCCCCCTCCAAAAAAAAACAAAACAACATGCTAATTAGGATGCCCGGAGAGATGTTAAGTAAATCCGTCCGAAAGAATATTCAGGATTTTACCTTTAAGTGGTAATTTTATACCAACCCTTAATTATCCGAATTAAGCAGCCAGAAGCGCACGACTTCACATTTTCATTCGCTGAAATGGCAAGAGTACCCTTGAACTCCTTCCCCTGATAATCCATAATCAGGTGCTTCATTTATTTGTTGTATAATTTCCATTGAACGTACAATTGTTCAAACTTACGATCTCATCTCTCGCCTCCGGTAATAACAGGCGGATGCTATTGCGCGCCGGAAAGAAGTCCTGTCGAGAAATTGTTCGAGGCATTACAAGGACACACGTGAGATGTCAATAACCGCTCGAGGCACGTTTATGATTGACTACACAACGATTCTAATTTATTTGAGAGCCAACGTGGTAGACGAGTAGTTTTTTGTCACCTGGGAACGTTCCTGGGTAGTCGAAACCCCCAACCTGTTGCAAATTTCTTGTTGTTTATTATGAACCAACAAGCAAGAACCATGGAGTAGTGCAATACTTCTTAGTGGAATCTCTGGCTATACGTTCGCAATCGGTGTTTGCTAAGGTTTCTGTATATACATTTTGTTAGCGAAATGTGACCTCATAATGAGTTCTTTGAAATGTTAATTTAAAAAACTGGAGAAAAATCTGACCAGTTGAAGTAATGGCAGTTTTTGGTCGTTCAAGATTCACGCACACTTACACAAGGGGGTGGTGAAGGGGGGTTAAAAATATAATATAATTATATCTAACTTTCTATAAATATCGTACACAATGGGTAGATTATAACGGCGTACTCTTGAAATAACATCGCAACCAGAGTACGTCTACAACGTTCAACCGTTGACCGTTTTCACAACTATGAAACTTACGCCGCCTTAATATTCATGGGTACACTCTGCATTGCATTTCAATTGAGCTGATGGAACGTAAGATTGAGCGCCGGTAGGCAAGAGGAACGGAAACAGACTTTTCTATGATGGGAAAGAAAAAATCCTACTTTTGGAAGACCCGAACCTTTTGAATTTTTACTTGAAAAAAAAAAAAAAAAGAAGTTTAGTTTATGTTACGGCCTTATTTACAGTGTGACAGATGTCAGAACTTATTACATGCTAATCTGGAGGGTTTATACCATTCTCTCAAAGGTCCGTGTCTACCTTCTCTCTTGATAATTCATTTCAAATTAAAGTCTATGGAAATAAACAAAATGTAATTTAAATAAAAGAATCAAGCCTTCAAATTCTTGAAAAATAATCGTGCCATTTGGCATGGCTCTTTTTGGCTCTTCAACGTATCAAAACTTTTATTTTAATTTTATATTTACGCACTGTATGAGGTGTGCGCAGCGAATAAAAATACCATTCTCACGCGAAATATTACGGATGAAAGTCACCAGGGTTTTCGTTCTGTCGGGGAGAATGTATATTTTTGCTATGCTATCGATTTCCTGACCATGGTGAATTCTTATTTTTGCCATTCTTATTTCAGCCAGTTTTGGGAATAGAACTAATGCATTGAAGTAATCAAAATGTACGTAATTAATCTCATCTCTCATTCTAACTAAGAAAAAGATGCGATTCAATTACAAAAATGGACTCCTACTGCTATAACTGCAGTAAGTTGTGTTTGGAAGGAAACGGGCGTGTTTAATTTCGTGGCCATGGGCTGGGCCTGTATGTACTTTTGCGCAGCTTGTAAACATGCAGGGAGACAGGTAAATATTTGCTAGAAACTCCTCTTGTATTAGCCAGATATCGCTTCCAAGAAACACCGTGCGGAAGGCCCTAGATAAACTGAAAAAGCCTCCAGCTTCTTGGAATCTTCAAGGACGCGCGTAAAATGGTCAAACTGGCCTATCAAAACTCGTTCTAGTAGGTCGTGTTTGGTGACCGGTCTGTCTCCCCTTGTCAATAACCAATTCAGTGTGACTTCGTTTGGGTCAACGGCATTCTAGGAGAAAGAAGCCACTCTCATTGCCTACAACAGGTAGTATTGGTTAGCAGTACATATTAGTTCTCATGTGCGAAGAACATGGTGCTCTGTACCATGGAAGATGGTACCCTCCTTCTTTCATGTCGCTACCAAAAATAAACTTCCGAAACTTTTAGAAAAACAATTTACTCCGTTTCTGACTTCGTTTTAAAGCAATAATATTCGAAATTTTCACCTGATGTTGAGTAATTTTATCGGATCATGCACAGTATGTTGAGTATTCTGTGGTGGGACCTACCAAATTGGAAACAACGATGGTGCAAGAGCAGTCTCAAACGTCCCAAGCGAATCATTTAGCTGCCCGCAAAGAACGAACACTTTTATGTCATTCATAAGAACATAGAGCTTGTATTGAAGTCGTTAAATCAGAGTTGGGAAGCAATATAGGATCCTACAATACATAGTACTTAAATTATTGCAATTACCAATTAATTTAACATTTTATGAAAAAATGGCTCTAACATCAAATTCTACCCATTGAATTTGACTGACATTTCAATCCGCATTTTGCTCGCGATTATGTAGACTTATTGTAATGTATTGTAATCTGTTCAATGTTCCAGATTTTTCCCGGAGAATGATCACACCACAACTCAACTCCGCCGCCTTTCGCCGCTGAAACCACCAATTGAGTAAGTTCCCTTTGGTCGAGCACTTTACTTCTCCGCTGCAGAACCTTTTCCTGCCGTCATCGGGATGAAAGCCTAGCCGTTAATGGATCTAGTTAATGATCCCAAGCAGATTAGAGATATAATGTGATGCAATCCGGATACGGTGCCCCTTGGTTGCGATAAGTGTGTCTCATTGTTTGCCTTATGCCTCTCAATATTACCTCGGTGCACAGTAGGAACAACACTAAAGAATCAAAATTAGTATCACAGATCCGTTGTCTCCAATTAGAAGAAAAATTCTCTGATTGAAATGATCTACATAGTTGAATCAGCGCGTTGTTCGTGCTCAATAGTTTCCAGTCACGACATTGGTTAATTGCCAATAATAAATTATGTATTTAGGAATTCATGACCAATTGCTTACGAATTTAGTAAGCTTCTCATTAGTTTTGAAATGCATTCGAGGAAGCGCGTGTGGTATCAGAAGCAGTGGTGAGAAGAGTAGGATAGGTAAGAAAAAGCAAGGATATTTGGTAATTCGGGAGGGCTTAATAGTTTAAAACTTGAACTAAAGTTCACCATGTCCGGACCGGTGTTCACCCGATTTTGTTCCATCTTAAAACAACGAACGTAACAGAATAAATATTTATTTATTTACAGAATATTTATTTATTCAATAATTAATCAATACTTTGAAATATATTGCGCTAATTGGCGGAGCCATAAAGTCTGTACGAGTGGCGGAGGTGCATAATATAATAAAATGAGTTCTGGATTCCTGCCAAACAGGGGGGTCACCTTGATGATCTAGTGCTACGTGCCAAATGTGAGCATTTTCGGGAAAATTCACGGGATTAAGAAGGCCCGGGGGAGTGAATTGCCCCGGTGACCGGTTTATATCTGCCTTTATCATCCTGCTTTCCTACTAATATTCCATTACAAAAACCGACTTTTCCTGGCAACAAATCGAATGGTATAATTCTAACCGAAGGACGTTACACTGGAACAAAAGAAGGTTGTAAAAGGCTATTTTTCGAAGAAACGTTTCCATCGTCCGTAGACTATTAGCGTCCCTCCGCCGATGGATGGCATATCACGACTTGAGAACCTAATTTTGCATAGTGAGCGCTGACTATTGCTCAAGTCGTCAAACGTAAAATCTTGACACTCAACGTATTGTGCACCTCCCTCGTTGTATCGAGCGTAATGAGGAACAGTGCTACATCCATATTATGATGGGTTCTATTCAGATGATGATCGCTAGTTGTTGGGCAAGAGGACGTAGATAAGAATCGACTACCCAAACGCAGCAACGGCCTCCCCGTGCAATGCTAAGCCATCCATCCGAAGGTTGCTTCCTTCTTCGCAGTAGAGTATGGAATAAATCAGTCAGAAGTGAGGGACCCCCCACGAAGAAGCGAGGTCGTTGTTCCAACATGTGGAAGAGCAAAGAAACATCAATACAACACCTTGTTTGTTACTCAGTTGCTACCATTTCACCTGCCAGGATCACCTGGCAGAAAGTGCACCACTGTGACCACACGTGTGCGGCTCTGATTCCGATGAAGAATGAGTTAGTGTGAAAATGGGCATCGTCAAGGAGTTCATTGAAGTTATTTGAATACCTACTTAACATTTACGAGTACTAACTGCTTATTCAGTCAACTTTTTATATATATGTCCCTTTTTCTGCGTCATTTAAAAAAAAAAAAAAAAACAACTTTTGGTATTGTCTGAATTCTATTCAATGATGCCAATACATTGATTTGTTCGAAAACCAAAACAACTGTTGGGGGTTGGACCTACCTGCATGAAGTTTTTTTTTTTATCGGGCGATTGATACCGTCCAGAGAATTCGCGTTTTTCGTCAAGAGATGCCAGTAATGGGTTTCACATATCCTGAACGTAGAAACGTACCTATACTCTTCAGGTTTTTATGGTCTCTAATAAGCCCACTTGGCTTGAAGCCAAGATTGGCATGGAAGGGGGCTTGAATGTTTTCCATGGGGTTGAGCGTTCTTAGTTTAAACCGTTGGTCAAATGCATAAGAAAATATGGGGAGGATATTGAGTGGGGGGGTGTCTCGGACTCATTCTAATCGATTGAGCGTCCAACTTAAGTAAAAAATGACTCCACACGCCTAGGTACCCGAAAATCTTGAAAACCCATTTTCGAAATTGGTAAGTGGGTACCCATTGTGACCCATGCCCAACTCCAATGGGCACCAATCGGTCCGGCACCCGTCTCAATGGATTCAGCGTCCACAACTAAGTATAAACCAACCAAAAGGTGACAAATTGGCGTACTCTTGGCGGGCCACCATAATGTCACATTAAACTGCCGTTGGGAGAATTGCTTTGAATATAGGATTTCTCGATAGAATGGGCTATTTTCTTGAAGATGCACCTCGGTTATCCGTAAGTCGTTCACGGTTGCTAGGTGAGGCAACGATCTGTCCATAAGAAACCTGTCACACGGACGCAAAGCGTGACGAGTTACGGTATTGCTACAGCCTCTCCAACAGGGTTTTCAGCTCTCTAGAGTCTAGACAATTATTATACCAACATCCAAACTACATGTATCATCATCGTGTCGCCCACTAGTCAATAGCTTGTGACGGTATCGCTAACGGACGATGAGGTTAATTTGCATGGACCTCATCTACGCTCCGTGTTCTTTCTGTTTCAAGGACTCTTCGGCGTTTATCGTCTTCTTCCTCGAATTTACATTTATTTAGCCGAATGCCTACCTGTTACCCACACATCATCCGCGCTGTCCCTACTCATGACTCTGTTTCATTATTTACAGGTATTCGAAAATGCGTATAAAGGAACCCATTCCTTCTTTGGAATTAAATTTCCAATGCCTCACACTCGAAGAGGCACCCAAAGAACAAACTGATGGAAAGAGCACTTCAAATTCAGAAAAGAACGGTCATTCAGTAAAAAATGAAGAAGAGAACGTCAGAAATGAGTTTGAGGAGACACACGAAGGTAAGTTCAAAATTATAGTAGAATTAAAATTGACAACTTAAAATCATATGATTGGATCTGAATACATAACCTCTCTAGTGTAGTTTTGTTCAAAAACATATATTTTCATGTAAATGCAGGTCTCCTGGTGCCCAAGGGCCTGGAAAAGAAGGACCACTACTATTACAGCAATGCAAGGCAATCATCACATCCATACGTAAGTTGCGCGTTTCCCTGTTTATGAATTAATTATAATTAAATTGTTTCTTCAAGAATTCCTCAATTTGCATCCATATCTATATCTTCTACTCTCTTTAAAACCGCGGTCGCCATTTTAATCATAATGAAAGGTTTTTGGTGGATTTAGGCGAAAGTATAGTATTACATGTACATTATATACGTAATATTTGTTCTCCTTAGTTTTTCATTTACTCACAAAAACAAAGAAGGAAGATGGATTTAAACACATACAAAAAATGAACTGCATTGATACATTTATTAGAAAAACTAATAAAATATAAAAATAAATTATTGCAAAATTATCTGTCGAATTAACCCCAGACGATTTGGTATATTTCTTGGGCACCCTTTAACCATTTCACGTTGTTGAACGGAAAATTTCGGCCTTAACGAATAATCTTAATTGAAGTCTTCATATTTTCTTGCCGGGACTTCAAAAATTACAAGAACTGCGAGGCACACAATTAACGCATTCGGCACTAAATCATCACCTATTTCAAATCAAAATCCCTATTAAACATGAATCTGTTATCAATTTCGCAAATCCATCATGTTTATAAATGTTTTAAAAGTAGATAGTTTGTTTATTTCTTTTAAGCTTAGTAGGTACTTGAGATGCAAATTTGTCGACCAGACAATGGTCAACGTAATTCCATAGCCGTGTCAATATTATCATCCAGCCTGCCTAACGACCTGCGTTTCTTTCTCTTTTTTTTATTTAGTACCACCGTCAAAACGAATTGCGAGATTGTTTGAGCAGTTCATTGTGTGAAATCTACCCACTTCACAGTTCCCCTTTAACTGACTATCAGGTGAGTTCGCAGTTAAAAATAATAATAATCAACGGGAAATCAGACAACGCTTTCTGTATGCACAGAAAAATCGTGTTTCTTTTTTGTCAGCAAGTGTGGCTTTACCATCGCTAAAAAAACGTATAATTTTATGTATTTTTTAGGCCAACATTCCCACAACTGTCCTCGAACATGAGACTTCCACTGAGGGGCAAGAGCTGTTTGAAAACAACGGATTCGATTTCGATTTGGAGGACTTCATGAAACTTGGGCCGTACGTCGATCACTTGGCCAACAACAATCCTTTACCTTCACCAGATTCAGCTTATCTGAGAACGTATTCCCCGTGCGGTAATTCCGGGCACACGCCGTCATCATCTCCACCCATGAGCCAATCTGACTCGCAATTGACAGATGATTCAGCGTATTCCTCTGCTTCGTCTTGTTCTCCTCAAACTAGTCCACCTCAAGGAGAGCCAAGCTATTGGAACATCGACAGTCGGCAGAATTTGGAGTCAGTATTGCAAGAAGTAGAACTCTTGAACAATCAAAATGCCACTTACACAGATCTTCAAACATCTACAACGACAAGGAAGGATTTACTAGGAAGCTATACCCCTGTGCTGGGTGGCCACTCATCAGCTAACTTCACGCAAAACAACTACCACAGTTTCCAACTCAACATCCCCTATTCGACCGCCAATAACCTCATTCAGCAATACCCGGAGAGAAAGACCGTCTCCCCAACAATGCCTGACCTTTCGAACACGGCTGAAACTCATGCTATGAATATACCAAGCAGTACTGCCCAATCAACGGCCAAAACAGAACAGCAGAAGAAGACCAATAATTCATTTCAGCGGTAATTAAAATGGGCAATTGTTAGATCCGAACAATACTTTTCCTCTGAAGTCTCACGTTCACCGATTTCGTTCATTCTCTCCACTATTAGTTTCGTTCATATTCCTTAATAACTTTTAGTTTTTTGTTTTTGTTAAACAGAGCCGTAGCGCGCCCTAAGCGACAACCGAAACTTCTACCCTCCAGCGTCGGTCCTGCAAAACTTCGGACGAAATCTACTAAAACGCTAAGCCAGACTCCGAAGGACAAAGTTTTTCAACTGACTAAACCAGAGAGGATTTTCGTAGTGTGGAAGACGTTAAGTAAACAAACGAAAGAGGATTTTAACAAAAAGAACCAATCTCTCCAAACGTGAGTTAGTTTGTATGCGAGATGATTTCTTACACGAGTGTTTTCCTCGATAGATTGGAGTGGCGATCTTTAATTACCTCTTGGGCAAAACATGAATATTTTTGCATCATTAATTAGAATTCTTTATTATTCTTATTCATTTATTTATTTTTAATCGCGGAAGAATACCTGCGTGTTCTTAATTGGTGTACGCCTCTTTGCCAAGGATCAATTCAGCGTTCAAAATTTAGTTAAAAATTATGCTTTTCGTGGACACAAAAATATTTGAAATATTTTAAAATAATACCCCTTTTTACCCACAATCTCCAGTCTGTGGCAATTTGTCCTGGGCTCATCTCCATTTATGAGGAATTCAGAATTCAACTAGCGTCATAGCTTGCGATAATAAAAAATGATTCTAAAGATTGGTTACAAATCTCCAGGAACCTCATGCAAGCCCTCCTTCGCTCCCCGAAACCTCCTCAACTTGCTGAATTGGTTTACTGCTGTGTGGAACGAATGAAGAACAACAACTTGGCGGACTTGTTGACGTGTAGAGATGAGTCAGGACATAGTGCTCTCTACCAGGCAGCAATTATTCATCCCGAACGTCCCGAAATTGCTGCCTACATTGCGTACTCCTACGCCGAGCTGGGTCGTAACGTCAACGAGGTAATTATTGTGAATAGGAAAACATATTTATTTATTGTAACTGTTCTACATTATATTATATTCGTTTTCAGTGTATGTAGTTGTTGTTTGAAATTAGGTTTCGCTCATACCACATTAAGTAAATTAATTACCCAATAAAATACTAAATAATAATATTTTCTTGCTTAGAGTGGATTTAATTGACAACAAAGTTTTCACTGCTTAATTCGGAGATCACGGCTAATGAGTAGGACTTGCTGAGAATTTTATTGTTAACTGATATAGACGGCTTTCAATTCGTCAAACGTCAATCTTTACAGGTCTTTGCTGACGGTAACACCCTTATTCACAATTTGTGCAAACTCGGATCGCATCAAGTCCAAGTCCAAGAGACGAGAGCGTCTGTGAGTTACGAAGCCATGTTGAAAGAGTTGTTGGATCTGAAGAAAGATGGAATGAGGCTGTTCAACCCGAACATTCGCAACGACGACGGCAATACAGCGCTGCATATCGCTGCCCAACGTCACCAAGAACACAATTCCACGATCAACTTAGCGGATATATTGATGAAAAGAGGGGCCGACGCTTCTATCCAGGTAGACATGGCGCCTTTATCTCAATGATATATGGCTTAAGAAAGCTGTCCCATTGGCCCTCGGTTTAGAATTACATTATAATTGTCTATGGTAAACATTTTCGTAGAATAACAGAGGAGAAATCCCACTTCACATTGCTGCAAAATCTGATTCGTGCGAACCTCACTATTTCAAAAAACTACTGGAGCAACCTGGAACTGCGAATATCCAAGACGAATGCATGAACACTCCTCTTCACCTCGTTGCGTACAACGTCAACATTAATAATATTCGCAAAATGGAAAGAGTAAGTGAAAATAAGTCCACAAATGTTACTAGACATAACGCCAATAACTTCGGATGCTTGAGGGCTCTATCGGATGAGGAAATGACCTGCCTAGCTGTCAAGGAAGCAACTCCGAAACTCGTTGATAATCAAAGATTGAGTCAAAGAAGGAGTGGGGTAGAGGCTGAAGGAATTAGGTGTGACGCTGTTTAGGGTGAAATATGTTGTTCCTGTTGGGCTCGAAAGTTGTCAATCAGAAGACGGAAGAGATTATTCAATTTGGCCCAAAACGTTTCAGGAAACCATGTTTCGTAAAAATGCACACCTTTGATTTTCTTTGACCAGGTTGGCCAAGTCACGTATTTTATCTATAACCCAAGCTTCAATGGGCATGATCGACCATACGGGGCTCGCTCGAATTACAATAATAAAGTTATGCTTTAGCTAGGTTGCCCTCCTGTTAACGACAGAGGTAACTCTGCTAATATTGAAACATTACGATTACCCTCCTCATTTTCTTGGTACAAAAACCAAGCCGGTACATGCATACGTACCTACATGCACGTGCTGAGAGTCATCACACTAGAAGGTGTAATGTTTTGACAGAGCGCACATTTTTCGTACAGTTCATTAAAGAACTGATCAATATTTGATGGCATGTGTTTTCCCTCGAGTCTCAAAGATTTTAGCTGTTCATAGAATTGATTGATCTTCCCAACAGGTGATGGAGCATCTTTTGACAAGTTCCGCGAGCACGGAAATAAAAAACAACATGGAGAGAACACCCATTATGAACATTCATCAGGATTGTAAAGAGGTAAGCGATTGTATTAATTTTTTTAAAAATCCAAATAAACGAAAATCGGTATTTACTGCATGATTAATACAGCAGCTCATAGATCTTTCAAGGGTAAAAATATCCAGTCGTTGTCAGGTTAGAAGTAATGGCAGGCCGGATGATAGGGTTCTTTATCATGAAAAAATGGTTTTGAAGATTCCCCCTGAGTAAATTACTGGTCTCATAGGAGTGGATTTTGTAATTTGGTTGTAAAAAGTTGTAGGAGTTGTAAAAAGAGTTTCAACGTGGTATACAGCCAGTAAGCTGAATCAAGTTCGAAAAATTCTAATTTTCCAGTTATTTTTTTCCAGGAATTCAGGGCATTGTTCCATTCAAAGAAGTTGTCTTCAAAATAAGCTCCTCGTGTGATCTCGACGCTCTAAGAACTTGGCGTGTGTACAAATTTGCTCGGTGATTTTATTTTTCATGAATTTTGTTATTCATATTTTTTTCAAGTTTATAGATAATACAACGGATGATAGGAAATACTGTTTGAACTTATTGAAAAAAAAGTACGGCACTGTTTATGTTGCTGAAATTACAATAGTGTTAAGGAAAATTAAGGAAAGCCAAAATCAGGCTATAGTATGTTGAGAGGTTTGAAGATTTTACCATTGTTGTTTAATGATTAAGTGGTATTTTCTCTGCATTAGTCTAGATCTTCCAGTTACGTTATTTTCTTTCCTCTGCCCAATGTATCTAAGAGTACTACTTCAGTTACATTTATGTTTCAATGAGTAGAACTTATGTGTTTTCCTTTCATTTATAGAGCGGTGCTCGTAAGAAGCCCAAAACCATAACAGCGAATTTAATTGCGTGGCTTGCATTAGTATGTTACAGGTAGACACCATCATAATTCAATATCCAACTACACTACCTATCCATTTACTTAAGCCTATCTTATCTTACTGATTGGTACAATGTTCTCGTGAGCATCTTGGTGTGAATATATTACCCATTTAGTAGATAGATGACTAACTATACTTCATAAGGTGGGCATTGTCGAGCCGTGAATAATCCGTTAGGAACATGAACCTCGATGAACCTACTCTAGTTAAATCTTATTAACTACACAATTTGTCAACTGAATCCAACGTAGATCGAAACTACTACTAGAAGAATATCGATATTCTGGCTTTAATTAGGTAGTGTTTGAATGCCTACAATGAACTTATCAAAATGAAGTTGTAGTTCAACTAGGTAGGATTGCTTTGACTGTGTAATAAATTAATTAGTGTTTCTACGGTGGGATATAATGTTATCTCCTGGACCTAACAATTGTACAACCATCTGTACTTACCAACCCTTAACACCATTGGCGAGCACTCCATCAGTAATTCATCATTACTCAAGTTCCCTGATGACCTTTTATGAAGGATTGTAATTTTTGGGAACTTCATTTTGAAAAAGCTTTCACAATTTCGTGTTCATCAATATCATGTTATTAGCTGCGTACATGCATTTCAGTTGTGAGAAGGAGAAAAGCAAAGTTATCAAGTTTTTTGTTGTGTTAAGAATAATGTTTTGCTCAACCATAATACATTATTATGTATCATTGCGGGTAAAATTTTATAGTCATTAAACCATTTCTAGATCAATAGGTGGCTTTATCGAATTCTCCACAGATAGTATTGACCTTCTACAGAGTTGAAGGTCAACCCCTACTTCCACATAGACGACATAGGCTATCAAAAGGTTTCCTTCATCCCTCAACAGTCAATTCAGTGAATACGTCGATATCTATTGTACATAGGATATTTTGATTATCCTGCTTTTCTGTACAATAAACATGTACTCGTACTTCAAAAAACATTAGGTAGGCCAAAATACTCCATATTTGAAACGATGAAAAAAGTCCACTACCCAAACCCTATTGTAGACACCTTGGTACTAGTTATGAACAAATCATACACCAACGAAACCAGAACTACTCGTTCTTACCAGCCTCACGAGTACTCAATATTATCTGCGTGTAGACCAGGATGAACGCGCATAAAAATTAATTATGTATCAAACTGTTCCTGCTGGAAAAGTTAACAACCAGAGGTAAAAAATCCTGATGTGAAAGTATTCTTGCTCACCGTTATTTCAACGATCAGAGAAAATTACTAGAACGTGTATTTCGAAATTTTAGACGATCTATATCGTGTCGGGTATAATTTTTGATTAAATTTTGGACGCTGAACCCAATGAGACGGGTCCCTGAACGATCGGCGCCCACTGGAAGAGGTTATGGTCAAATAGGTCTATGTACCTATTTGGAAAGGGGGTTTCCGAGATTCCTGGTACCTAGGCGCATGGGGTATCATTTTCCTCTAAATTTTGGACGCTGAATCGATTGGAATGAGTCTTCATGCTCCTGGTGCGAAGAATTACGAACCCCTGTGAAAGAACTTGCAGCGTTTGTCCAAGTAGACCTTTCTCGACGGTACATCCGGTACACCAGTGCATTTTTTGGTGAGTAACGACGGTATTTTGCGGAGTTTTAGTTTCTGAAGCAGGAACTTACTCACTTCAAAGTTTGCATTATTTCTGAACGATCATGAAAACTCCGAGAAGCACCAAGATAAAAAGCTCTTGAGAATCTCGGTGTTTTCTCTGCTAGGAATTCCGCTCGAGCCTTGAATGTTAGCGGGCGATTGATCCTTCCAGCTTGACTGAGCAATCGTTTCAACTGGTCTTCGGTAGATGTTGAATTCGCGGAAGGCGACTTGGCTATTTATTCGAAGGCGACCCTCCTCCCCTCACCACTACCCACCATCCAAGATCACCGTGCATACCGCATAGAAAAGTAAAAGGGGAATCCAACCCTTTAAGGTTAGCGAGTAATAGGGCCAATTAAATGCCCCCGACAAGGAGCTACTTTGAGAGAAGGGCCGGGAGAATGAGGGATGCTGCAGGAATGGGAGTCATGTTCGTCTGACAGATACACGGCCACCCGAGACCTTGACCAGACTTACAATCCTCGTAAATAGAATTGTAAACGACAGTTCAAACAGGAATGCGACCATTGTTTTAGTTTAAAGGAGGAACCTTCGGGAACATTTAGACTTAAAGCGAAGGTAATGTAGAGTTCGTGTCAACTCCACACACAAGTGGATTGGTTGGAGTCTGAGTACGAGCTTTAGTTTCTGACAAACATAACATCTTGACCAAACAAGTAGATAAACTTTCCTACATGGCCGAGTCTCACTTTAATGTGCTTGTGGAGCGATATCTGTAATTAATGAAATTCTCTCTTGCAATCTCCATTCGTTACCTCCGAACGCGAACAATTTAATCCAATCATTCCATTGATTAATACAGTAATTACATACCCAATTATTTTCGTTGATATTTGCTCTATTTAATGAAGCCCTCGCGTAGGGACTTGGGAACAGCAATCGATACATAATATATCGATATATCAATTTTTGATGGTATAGGTTGTAGAATATTGATGCCGATATATATCGTTGGTTAATCATTGGTACTAGGCTCCATTGATTGTATCGGCCAAAAAATATAAATAGTTCAGAAGAATAGTTGTAAATATTGGTATAAATAAGTTGAATCAATACATTCTTTCTCCATTGCGTTCCTAAGCCTTTAAAGAAACTTATCATGTTTTTAAACAGGAAAATACTAAGTTCAGTAAGCATAGGTTGTAGTGAAACATACAGATTTCTCTTGAGTTAATGTCTGCCCAGCTGCTGAAAACAATCGTTCTGCAGAAACTGACGTTATCACTGAGCCGAAGTAATTCAAAGCCACTTGGCTGAGATCTGAAGCAGCTGAAGCCATTGGGAGCCAGTCTCAGATGGGTTCATGTTCACGTCTGCAGGGGATATTATTAATGCGCTAATCAATCGATATACTACTTCCCACTATTCCGCCATTTCGTCCTCCACGTTTGTATCACATTTAATTATTATTATTATTTTTTTTTAGAAACAGGTCGATGGTAAACGAGTTTAATCTCAATTTTCGAACGTTTCTATTTAGTCGGTGTAGTTATCACACCAAGATATTAATTGGTTGGGTTCTTCGGTAGTGAGAATATTACCCCTCTCTGATATTACCCCAGCGACTTCAATACGAATGGTACACCTGACCGTGAAGACCTATCAGTAATGCGGGCTAAACAGAATACATAATTCCATCCTTTGAGGGGCTTACACGTCCAGTCGAGCGCATGCATCATCGCCGTATAACGTGTATTCAATATTTCCATGAAAAACTTTTAGATAATGTTACAATTTATTGACTGAAGATGAAGGCAGAGTACCGATCCCCGTGGTGTTGAGTAATGTAATAATAAATAACAGTACGGGCTACTATCTCAGTAGTTGGTGATCTTTCCCACAAACCTGATTTTAGAAAAGTGGCATTAGTACTGCAACGAACTGTTCATTGAGCGTTTAATTATATAAAGTTATTATTGAATGTCTGAAATTGCTCTGTATCGCATAGACCGATACATTTTCGACGTATTACTAACAAAAGGTCGTGCTATTTTTTTTTTTTTTTCAAATAATTAAATCGAATTATAATTAAGTTCCCAATGAAATGAATGGAGATCAGATGTACTGGTCTAATAAGTGCTGTTGCACTTTGCTATGCTCTCTTACAACGGTTGACACAGCAAGAATCACCGTTTCAGCAACATTACATTTTGGTTAAATCGCAGTAAAGAAGTTTGTCCTTGAGAGGAAACATCCATTACAAGAAAGGCAGAAGATGACGTACAGAGGCATGTACGATGGTTCATGCTCTCCTGGATATGTGGTAACCATTTTAAACATTTTGTATTATATCACCTCCCTGTAATGTACGTTGAGCTTTTTTTGCTGTTGGTGCATTAATTTATCAGCAAATTGGGAATGCAACATCACGAGCCCACATCCTTAGAGAGAGCTTAGGAAATAGGAGTTATCGAGGAGTTTAGAGAAGAAGATTAATACCGACCGAAGTTAATGAATCCAGCGCCGCAGTTCGTGATTCATTATTCACGGTGATTATAATGGTATACATAGGGCGGAGAGCCGAGTGCGCCATAGATGGAAAACCGACTGCACCATCGCACTTATTGACCTCTCGCAGGCACTGAGTAGATCTGCTTGTATGTTTACATAAGTAAATACCTTCTTTAATGAGTGGTGGGAAAACGAGAGGACCCCACACGAAGTTTGGTACGAAAGGTAGGATTCAGTGTCTTCAAAACCTCTCTATACCCTCCTATATAACCAACTTGGGAGAGCTCCGGCAACCTGAACAAATGACCTCATCAGTTTATGAAGTTTATTGTGCCCTGTGGTTCAAGATGGATTGATAGGCTTCGGGTAAAGTTGTTTTCTTGTAAATGGATTTTTAAATTGGTTCTTGCAGTCTCTAGTCTGTCAAGAGCCCTTCACTAGCTTCACTTTAGCTAGACGTCGTCAGCTCGTCTTGAAATATTACCATCATTATCTAACTGTACATGAACATTGTATCAACTTCCACTAGCATCCGTTATTTTTCAGTCGCTGTTATTTTGAGAATTCAGTCTTCTTTCGATAATACACGTACAATAGTGGATTAGTCACCACCTATTTCCAGGAACATTATCTCTGATTGGGATACTATTAGAAAAAAATGGTGTAGTGTTCCGGCTCAGGGTTGTTATAGGGTTATTATACATCATGGCTACCTATCAAGTACCCACCTTTAGTATAATATTCTCAATGCTTCTTGTCAGGAAACACTATTCGACGCAATAACTATGTATTTACTCGCATCCTGAGGTCAGAAGAATTCATTAAGGTCGAACTTTATACCCCCCCCCCCCCCCATTCTTCCTTTGATTTCGACACCGCCCCTCCTGAGGTACCTCAATCTGTTTACTATTTCCAACTAGGCTTCATATCTGTTTTCGAATGTAGATGGGTATCTACTTATCTCAAGTTATGACTATGATAGTGAGCTAATCGTAGGTTCCTCCACTCATCTTTTTAAGAAGTCGATACCTACCGATGAGGAGGGTCGGCATAGAAACGGCAATATTGGGAAACACCCACGCCTGGCATCTGCTCGTACACTCTCTCCTACGGTTTTGGTAATTTATAAGCGCCGAGGCTCTTAAATTCATTAGACGCATAATTCAGGACCACTTGGCCCGCGGTAATCCCGACAAATTAGCCGTTCGAGACGCTCCAAGTTTTGAACAAACATGAGCAATCATAGCTTATAATGGGTTATAAGGGAACGGATAAGCGTTTCTTCATGTACGGTTCGCTGGATTTCCTGTTCTCTAAAATACTCGTATCTTTCGACCGATCCGGATAAGGTCCTTCCACCCCTCCTTACTAGTTTTCTAATCACGAGCTGATGTTTCCACCAAACCATTTCTTTAATAAGGGAAACTTTGATTCACAATCACACAATTTTGTTTGAGAGGGTAATACTTCACTTACTTACTCAGTTATTAGGTTTAAGTCCGTCTACTTTTGGATTTACTCGGATGGATCTCATAACTTATAACTTAATATATTATTATATATTATATATTATTATAACTTAATAACTTACATATTACCCTTCTAATCAGATACATCTATCTTCAGCACGTTTTAGAAGCATTGTAAAATTCAACTTTGATTTTGGATATGCCCTGCTTCAAATCGAGAAATTCCTCATTGTCTCCTCTTTTCATTTCAATGCCTATATATCAGTGCGGTATACATGGACAGAGACATTCGTAGACCTAATTGCAATATGAAGCATTAATCCTAAATAATATGCCCATTACACCTACTTTGAAATTCTGCTACCTTTTTTTAGCGGGTTGTTATTGACCTTGAATAGCATTATATTTATTCGCATCCAGAAGGACTATACCTAGCACGTGCTAAACTTCTAACACCTTGCGTTTCGCCGGTTAAGAATAATTGTTTCGTCGACGTTTGTCCAAGGTCTTAAAATAACGAATCCAGGAGGCTCCTTACTGCCCAACTCAGCTATTTAGTACGTATCACCGCCCTTATCTTGTTAGTTTCTTTTGCCTTCGGTGTTCCTGATATTCATAGACTACTTTCATGTTGTCCTACCGTTTATGAATTTGATTTTTGTCTTACTGAGATATGAAGGCGTTGTTTGCTCTATGCCCTCAGTAGCAGATTAAGACTTGTGAAGAAAATAGAGCATTGTGAATTATGACTAAAGTCATCTGTCAGATTTCCCCCCTGCCCAGCTCTCGGTTCGAACCCTATGAATACGATCACGTGAAACAGGGAGACCTATAAGAGCGGCTTATTGAGATTTAGTTTCTGTTAGCGCCTGTCTCGCGAATTTACATAAATATTAGCTTTAAAGTTGAGATAATTGGTCGTAGGAGAGAATAATTGTTAGAATTTACATCGGCCCAGTTTCCGAGTCTCCTTGATACTAGAGAGGTTTCCCACGTGTGTTAATGTATTTCAACACCTTCCCACTCAAATATTACTCGAGCCATAGGAGCTCCAAGAATGGTAGACGTGGGGGTGGACCTTTCGCACATCTTCATTTCCTGTTGTTGACCCTCGGGCGATTGAGCAATCAACCATTCTGAACCACATACTTCAACGGGATTTCCTTCGTTTTTGATTTACATACTATCCTGAATGTCAGCCGGAGGAATAACTAAGTTGACTTTTCAGTTTTACTGCGAAAGCCATATTGCTGGATGGAGAGTGGCCTCTTTTGAGGTTACTCATTCTAATATTCTCACTCATTATACGCAGGCTCTTTATCAATGCCTCGGGTGGAGGGAAAGAATCGCTTAGTCCGGGAGGGTCAGGAAGACGGACATGCTTAAATTCAGGACATATTTCTCTGGAGTAGGATTCCCTCTTTCAATTCCACATGGAATCTCCCTCTGATGCAAGCACAAGAGAGGTAGCCTTGTGTCTAGTCTTTTTTTCTACCAATAAGTAAGCGCTAACCTGTCGAGTGATAACACCACCGTAATGATTGTGGGGAAGGTAGTCGAGGGTTTGAGCCTATGATGCATATCAAAACCCGTATGCCTTCCGTTAAGGTAGTGCCCATACACGACGTCGTGCAGCTTCTTCGGTCAGTTATTGTAGGACCAACTGGCACCCCTTTTGGATTTAGGTGGGCACGAAGACAATATGCTGGATTCTTGACCGTAGAGCGCATAAACCTTTCAATTGGAGACTCCTTTGACACTTTATGGGTCCGATCTTCCTCTCAATGCTGTACAACTTCACAAGCGGGTCATTCCGTTGAACGACCTTTTCAGGCGTATTGAATTTATTTCTTTTTTTTCTTCCTCTCTCGTCTGTCTGGCTTCCGATGGCTGTTAGCATAAATCGTGCACCTCCTAATGGGCGGGCCCGCCCATTCCAATTTCTTCAATAACATCCTCAATAAAAGTTACTGTCTTCATTCTGAATTTATTATGCATCGTCTGAGGATTCTACATTGGCTGTTGATAACGATCAGATAGCTCCTTTAAAGCTACGAAAAAGCGTGTAATGATCATTCCCAACAAAAAATTTGAACAGGAAAGCTATCTTGAGCCATTTCTCTATCGTCTTGCTCACATCGACAGTATTTCCCCTCATGTCGTTCATCTTTGCGCAATTATGTGGTACAAGATGACAGAAGATTCGTGTATTCAAATCGACATTCTTTAACTACCGATATATAAATGTTTTTAATATAAGTCTCGTATCATGTTGCGCGTCAGTATTTTTGGATATAATGTTGTGAGACTCTGAGGAGTAATTATGAAAGCGTACTATTAAGGGAAAGCTGGATCTCATTAATGTGAGAATGATTAGTAAGGCTTCGACAATGCATTTTGAGCCCAACTAACCAGGATTCTGAACTGCTTCGCTGCTCGTGATGTTTCCCTTGAGAGAGGGATTCAATCAAATCACAAATGACTCTATCCTTCCCTTTTTGTTACCTAGCTGGTAAGCCGCAAAGTACACATTTGCAATTCCGATGTCCTCACAGGACACTAGGTAGGAAGCTTTAAATTGGGAGAACACTTTAAACCCTAAATGTCGAACAAAAACCTACGAGAACGGCTTCTCTCCGATCAAAGAGGTTCAGGCGAGTTTCTGAGATCGTTCCGTCCTGGAGGGGTCGATGATGTTGCCCAATCAAATCAAGAGAAAGGTCTCCAAAACAACTCAACTTTTTTTTTTTTTTTTTTTTTTGAGATACTCTCTAAATAGTTGGTTACTTTTGTTCGTAGAGGGGGGTTGTTTTTACTGTTTAATTGAGTGAATTGAAAATATTTGAGTGATATAATCCAACTTAACAAATTATTCCCAAATGTCACCACAGCGGGTAGATCATATTGAGTTTCTTCTGAAGAAATATCTCCAGAATCATTATCTGGCTCATTTGGTAGTGACCTCCAACTGTCAAACGAGACATAAGAGGGCGATTCTCCGGTACGCTAACCGTCAACATGACCCCAAAGGCAATTTCACATTATTAGCTTCATAAGTGGGAGGAGCGAAAATTGAAAGAAAAACCATCCAGCGAGGTATCAGAAGCTAGTGAATTACCCGGCGGCATTGGAAGATAATTATGACAGGCCGAGAAAGAGAACAGCTCTTAGAGGGCCGTTAACCAGGAAATTCAGCCAGTAGCAGCAAATCTACCTTCTCCTCTCTGACCGTGATTTCAATTATATGAGCCCCAAGCACCCGTTTATACCCTACTTAATAGACTTATTTATCCGGAGCTCCCTACAGGCGTTTCTATTCTCGGGATTACCAGCCATATCTCTGGTTATATGAAATCAGCACGATTCGTCTACTGGATAGACCTCTAACACGCTTCTGAAGGGGCTATCTGGACTAAATCAGTTTCTGGTGGCTCCCTTCATGTCTCCCCTTGGGCGATGGAGCTACCTGATACCCCAACGTTATTATTACACCAATGGAGAGTAAAGTTCTAATTCGGTTTGAAATTCGTACGATGTGGAAGCCTATGTATCAGTCCTTCCCAAATAACCAGGCACCCACTCTACAATTTAAATATTGTAATGAGGAGATATTCATTGAGATATTGATACTGTAGGAGCACGCTTGCTTTGTTTGAGAGACCCAGGCTCTCATTTTATCTTCTCAGTATATCACATGAATTATTATCACACTTGCAATACATTTTCGCTTCTCTTAGAACTTCTATAAAAGCTTCCGTAGACTTTAATGGGGAGCGTGATAGAGAAGCCTTTACTACCGGTAGAGGGGGACTGATTCCTATTTAGGAATCTTTTAGGTAAGCTCATGGCATTATACCTAGCTGAAGCAACTCGACCCGAAGTGGGTTTTGCTGGTTGCTAACAGAGGAGATTTGCATGAAATCTATGAAATGGTGCACTTCCTTGAGGTGTGAAGAATAGTGCCAACAGGCCGGGGTTGCTCTTTCGACTATACGAGTTTGTTACAGTGACCAGGTGCTAGAAAAACATGAAAAACCTGATAAAAGTGTGTTAAAATGAAGTATAGGATGCTTCCCACACAAGCAAGCACAAGGCTATATTTTTGTAGTGACATTGTTTAACTAAATTTTCTGTTGGCATTAATTTTTTTGAAAAATTGTGCAACACAAAGTTCGACAGAAGCAAAAACGGTGTGATAAGAATACCTCATCATTCCTAAAGATGAGTCAAATAATCTTAATAACTGCGTTTTAAAAGTATATTTTTACTCATCTATATTTATTTTTTTATTTTCTAGTCTAAAATCTAGTAAGAAAGTTCATTATTTTCGATCAAGCAAACAAAAAATAAATAAATAGATAAAAAATAGAAAAACCGTTGAGATAGTGGTTTTTACGGTACCATCTAAAAACACTTCTCTCTAAAATGATATAAAGCGGTTGTAACGACATTCACATTAGGAGCTACGCCTACATTTTCTTCGCAGCTTTTCGTTATTTCTTTCAAAACCCAAATTACAGTAGTCGGCAGCTAATGCTCACCTATCAATGCCCCCGACATACGAGTTGATAGGGTGCACCCTCGTAGGAAATACCACCTAATGGCCCCCGTCATTATTATGAAATACTTTTACTTCTTGTACCGCATTTTGTATCTCTAACCATTCTCACCTACGACGTGTAACGTTATCTTGCGCATTAGGTATTTCCCAATCCAGGGTTGCCTCAATACCTTATACTCGCACTTGATTGTTTAGAGGAAATAAGGATGCTGTTGAAACCAAGTGATCATTTCGGTATCGGTGATTGTGGTCCAATCAATCCCTTCAAAATCTTGGAAATTGCGACAACTTTTCGTTCTGAACTTTTTTGTCAAGAGGTGATACTGAATCAAAGAAGGACGGGTCCTTCCGAAGCATCTCGAAAAGGCGGTCCATATACCGGTTCGCTACACCGGCAAATCGGACCTTCTTCCAAACTTAATCTGTACAAAAAATTGGATGAAATATGGTGACCCACACGGCCAAGTCCCCGAGCTTCCCGGTAAATTATTTTCCTGAGACGATAATTTCCTACCCCTCTCCCTCCTATACATATCTTTGTTTTTAGGGATCCTCTATGTTGTACTATTTTGCAGAGTAGGGCCTGTGTAAAGAAATAACAGTTACGTCTAACTCCTATTTTCTTTTTTCCGGTGTAAGTACATTAGTACTGTTAACCCATTCTTTCTTCAACATCGATTCCTAACCAGTATTTCTGCTGCCCGTGAAAGTGCAGTTGAAATTATCACTACGTATTTCTGCTTTAATACAGATTCATTTTGTGAGACTGGAGATAATGAGAGCACAATATCGACGATTCACCACCCTCGTTTGTACAAATTATATCCGTGGCAAACCTTCGTGCCTCTCTCTATTATGCACTTCAACACTAGCTTTCGTAAGATGAGAGGTTGCTTTGGATTCACGTAAGTGGGAGAGGAAACGAAAGAATCCTTCTAATAAGAAGGGAATCCGCCAGGAAGAGGTAACACTGGATCAAAGGAGGGCGGGTCCATGCGCAGCATCTCGAAAAGGCTGAAGCCCTACCGGTTCGCTAGGGCGGCAGATCGTACCTTCTTCGAATCTCAATTGTAAAAGACGTTCTAGAGAGAAGCCTACGTGAATGATTCATGGGAACCATCCACTTTCATGCCGCGTTTTAACTTCAGGCTTTCCATTGGCCGCCTTGTGCGATACGAGCGACGAGCTTCTAACTTAGTAACCGAAAGGATGCAAGGACTCAGCAATGTCGAAATAGACGGAGCTCCCACAGCCACTTTAATCGCATTAAGCCATCCGCCAAGCCGTCTGAGAGTACGATTTTTTCTCAAAAAGTGGTCCTGTTCAATACTGTTTGGTACTAATTTTTAACACTGACGCTCTATTTACCGCTAATTAGTTGCCTAATAGAAAGAGCTGTCAAATTGGCTGGTTGACGATCATGTTTCACCCTTAAATCGAATTGAATAAATTGTCATCTTACGTCAGCTGATACTCGACAATTGCGCGCAGAATAATTTATGAATTCTAGGTTAAAATATTTGCTGAATTCCCTCTCACGTTTCCTTGTGCTCATCCCTCGCCAATTCTCTTTGGCACCATTTTTCTCTCAATAGAAACTAATGAAAAGCATACTCATCCCATTCAATGGCCAACTGGATACTGTGCAGGAGCGTAGGGTGGCTGAGAAAGGGAGGGTATTCCACTCCTTCCCTACCCACTCAGTATCACAAGACAAACATAAGGTTCTTGAAGACCTGTAATATTTGATAGTATTGTATTTTCACTGAGCCAAAGGCACTACTGTCGCGTATGATAACTCTTAAGATAGAAGTACGTTGTTTTATTCGTTGGGGAATACTTATCTTGTTAACAAATCAAATTCAATCAATATCTAAAACTGTTATAATAAGGTTCACGGAGCTGGCGAGGAGCTCTACTTTCAGTAGCTCTGATGATACTTGATTTGAGGAACGATAATAGGAATAGACGAGGGCGGAAGTTCGTGACTCAGTCCCATGGGAACTACCGTATCAAGACAATCGGAGTTTCTGTTCCATATGCGCCTCCGCTGCCCCCATCAGTCCGTCCGTTCTCTGCGAGTCTTCATGAAAAACCGTCCCGACTCACCCGGTCGGCTGCTCGTGGTAATGCCTCCAATTTTCCAATCAGAATACCTCGCCATGACAGGAGCGGGCATCCCGTGTGAATTGCTGAGTCCAGAGCAGGTACATTTATGAAGATAAGGAGTCTGGGAAACGGGAGTGGGCCCTTTCTATAGGAGATTTTTGAAGAGGAGCTGTCGTATTATCTAGGTTACTCTCAACCTATCCACCCTACATCCGTCAGAAGTGAACCAACCATGATTTCATATTTTTCCCATGTATTTTCTTGGTACTATTTCTCCCTAACATCATCTGTTGCTGGAGAGACACGACGTATCGAACTGAATACCGAATCCTCGCCATTCCGAAACCCGCAAGACAGTAATTTTGTTGGAATCACAGGGGAATTGGCCTACGGGTGATATGTTAGCTTGAGACGCGACACTTACGAAGTGGGACCCAGCACAGCGAGCTCTTGCATTGCGGGATTGCTAACCTTTCCTATTTGACGGCGCACAGCAACTCGATTTCTCCTTATTATCGTATTTATATTTATACAATGTGTAAATATCTTCTCTACAACATTAAGCTGATTTACTATCCAAATTGTTTAATGAATGCTCAAGTAAATATACTATTATATTCGTCAGCTGCGTTTTAGCTACGGTTTTACGTAGACCTCATGTATATGTAAGCCTCTCTCGAATTAAAATCTGTTATAATTTTAATTCGGGTTTCTTCGGAGGTTTTGAATGGACCTAGCGAGAGGTTACACAATGTAAGTCCAAGACTTACGACTGAGCAACTAGGGATACCAAGGATGAGCATAAAATACATTGATACAAAATGAATTATAATTGAAATCAAGGACACGTTGCAAAGGAGAATATGCCTCAACCTGGGCTAGAATTGATACAAGACAAAGTAATTCGACAAAGTAAATTAGACAACATGTGGAGCATAAAATACAATTAATACATGATACATGAAATTATGATATACATGAAATACAATTTAATGAGCAAGCGCAACGATACCGGCTGACAAAAACGGCGTCGACGTCGAAGGAAAACAGGAGGGGGCACGCTGTCCCAAAGGTACACAGCGAGGCTTAATAAACTTGAGTCCTTTATCTCATAGGGAACACAATATTACAGCTTCGGTCGACTTCAGCACGGTAGCAGAGTTCACTTCAGAGCGAGCACAGGACAAAGCCAGGATGGACTGAGTGAGATGCACTTGCATGACAGGGTTACAAAAATATATGACTCCAACATGTTGGGCGCCTCAACAACGACCGCCTGGTTGGACGCCTTTGCAATGAGTGAAGCCTGAAGCCCTGGAGCTCTCCAAATGCAATGTCCGGGCAGGAGCGGCGCGCGCATCCTGGCGCATGCTCCCTCCCTTCTGGCCTTCTGGAGGCAGCAAGCCTGGGGGCTTACATATAGTATCGTAAAATCTATCCGGATCTTCACCAACCTACCTTGGTAAGGATCTGGATTCGTTCATGATGCAGGTTGAGGTGTCTCCTCCACCCATGGTTAACCAGTACCTGCTGTGTCATCATCACTCATACGAAGTCTCGCTCGCTGCGACTCGCTTGATGTTGAGCGTAGAGCAAATACCATGTTGAAGCAAACACGTTTTTCCATTTCTCCTAAACGTGTTTGATGAAGTTGAATGATATTTTTGAGGCGTGAGTCACTCGGCATTACTACCATTTATACGTCTGTCTTCTAAGTGGATCTCGTTCCTTGGGAAATCTTATTTGAAGTACCTACTCTTGCTTTGCGAGAAGAAGAATGATGAACCGTTTGGGTTTATAAGAGTTGTATCAAGTGCTGAGTAAATTATGTGAGGTACCAATTTCGTGAATCTTTTGACCCATAGGTACCCAGCACAATTCCATTACATTCAAATTCAACGTCCGTTTTCAAGATACACCTTTCAATCCACACCCTGCCTTGGTTCGTAGCAATCGGTCCCCAACTTATCTCAATATATTCACCACCCAAAATTCATTGGAAAGTGATACCTCATACGCCGTGGTCTCCATGAATGTCGAAAATGTACGAATACAAGAGCATAATATCATCTCAACAAGGGTGGGAGACTTGGGGGCAGGGTTTTTCATATAAAAAGTCCTGTACCTGTTTTATGGCACCTCAGAAGAGTAACTTATATTACCAATAAGGACTATTAAAATATAAGGGACAAAAATGAGAGAAAAAAATCCCGTTCAAAATCACTGGTAGTCTAAGTATGGCTTATATGTTTCACAGAAAAAGCAAAGTGGCTTGGGTTTGTGAATGCAGATGAATTAGCGTCTCATTTTTTCACATACATGTTTTTATTATTTTCTTTCTTGTCCTAATATTCATGGACAACTTCATTCCATCAAACACTAGCGAATAAGCAGCGATCTATCCTACCTAAGTAGCTAATTGAACGGTTGTTGACAGCAAACAACGACGACACGAACTTTACAATAGACCTATTATTTGTTGCCGGCTATTGTTTAAAATTTAATTTCCTGGTCAGGAACTCCGCCTTGATAAGTCCCTTGGAAACCACCGAGTGACCAATACAGTTCGAACTGGGAGGGAGATATCGAGTTACTGAGTAGACTCAGATGTTCCTGCGGCAAGAGGTGCGGGAGTGACCCTTGTCAAAGGAGTTGCGATTGGACCTTTGCCTCTTGCGGTTACTCCTTTTCTCCACGACCAAATGCTACATCATATCAGCCGCCCGGCTCTCAGTGAGCTTGACTTCACAAAAGGACAATACTTTGCTTTGCGGTTGCCTCGAATTTCATTTGAGGTTCCCAGCTATCGGGGTCGATTTCGTAGTTCAGAAGTTGAACTTATTGCCCCACAAAATCTTTGAAAAACAAACTCCCTCCAGTTTTCACAATACTTGAGATTACTCCGACTATGATATTATTTATTATACTAAATTTCCGATCGAAGTCAAAAGTAACGTAAAGTTTGGGTCAGGGGTCTGTTCCCGGCCTAGGACGGTCCTCGAAACTTTTCAGCCCGATCGGACTAAGTAAATTTGGGCGGGGTAGGGGCCAAAATGTGTTTTTTGAATAATGGATTTTCGAGATTTTGGGCGATCTAGGCTAGTGGGGTACAATTTTCTGCTAAATGTTGGACGCTGAATCCAATGAAATGGGTCCCAGAACGATTGGCACCCACTGGAAGAAGTTATGGGTCAAATTGGGTATATATCACCGATTCTGAATATGTGTTTTCGAGATTTCTGGAACCTGGGCGTGTGGGGTATCATTTTCCCCTAAATTTTGGATCCTAAATCGATTGGAATGGGTTTGGGACCCGCCGCACCCACTTTTTTCCCCATTTTCCCCATGTTGAAGAAATGAATCTCCATGCGGTAGTACTCCCACAAGCGTCAGAGAGGTTCAGTAAAATCGCACGAGTACTCAACCTGTTGGATGGTGGCTGCAGAACTCTTCCTCCAACCCGAGAGAGAAGCTGGCTCTTGAAAGTTGAAAGGTCGGGCTCTCCCAGATGGGTCAAGCTTTCCACGTTCTTTCTTCCTTGATTCCTTACAGGTATTTTTATCGCTCTTGAGTTGTTAAACTGTATTTAAACCGGTACCTTACGGGTTGGTGTTGCCAAGTCCGCTCTTAGAAAGGTGGATCCTCCCGTGTGGAGAAATATAAATAAATAAGTAAATACGAGTAAATGAAAGATGAGAACTAATTCTGTTTAGGATAATGATGGTCGTGATGACGATTGAAATAGTGCGTGGTTTTCAACTCGTCTCAAGATCTGGTTACCCATGGTCATTATTCCTGGAAATTTACCCGTTGGTCTCAGGAATCTGGGTCATTTGGGTTTGTATTTGTTAATAACAAACTTGTAATATTATGTTGTATGTGTTCATGTGGATGCTGGCCATACTTGTGCAACTGATTCATATAAAGAGACCGTGAAAATTGCTATTATGAGTTAGAACATGGTGAAAATAACCGAATTCATGGACTCATACCCACGGAACTGTAAGCTACAGAGAGAAAATTTTATTGAGTTTTTATAATAGGCACATAAAATGTTAGTATATAATCCTTCAATGATTGTTGTCCATTTAGAATTCCATCTCGTCACGATGTGCACCGGTGTCAAGCCATCATCGCGTTATCCGTGGTTGAATAAATCAAAACCCATAAAGTTCCTTTCCCCTGATTCTTACCTGTAATGCTGATATAATCGTTTTATATAATAACTATTGATTAGAAGGGAGATGGCGAGGTTAAATAACGTTTTGGCCGGTGTTAATGGATAGATCGTGATAAGCGCCTCAACCCGTTCGAATGAAGAGTGTGATTTAGGACGAAGGTATTTACCTACGCTCGAAATCCCAATTGGCGACACGATTCAAGACTTACAAAATCAGGAATATGAGCTAGCAACCCACAATTATGCTGTACATCGTAACTGCAAGCATTCCTACCATCGTATCAAATAGGTCACACGGCAGAAAGTGCACTATACGAGCGAGATCTACTCACAATAATGACCCAAATATAATTAATTATGATATATTTGAAAGATAATATTAAAAAATGGATTTAAAATAATAAATTGATGATATAATACATTTTTACGTAACAAGAAAAAATACCTAAGGAAAAAAAAAACGCTGTTTATTCTTTTACAGGGGTTGGTTATTCCTGGACCAGGAGAACGGAGACCCAATTTCAATCGATTCAGCGTTCAAAATTTAGAGGAAAATTATACCCTAAATCTCGACAATTCATTTTTCATAAAAATTTCATTTCGACCCCTACTCTCCCCCCTCCAAATTTACTGATCGGGTTGAAAATTTTCGAGGACTAAGCTCTACGACAGATTGATTTGCTATGGATTTTCGTCCATCACATCCGCACTTTACATAACCTTTTCTGCCAAGTCAAAAAGGAAAATACATTACATTAAAGCTGGGACATACTCGTGATTTCAAATCAATTCTTCTAATAATGTAGGACGTGTGAAATAGTCGTAAATTCATGCGTTCATCCGTAAATTTACGGAATCATTTTGATTTTGGTTAGTTATTCCTTTTTGAGTTCTGATTCAGAGTAAGTGAATTCTTGCAAGTCCGCAGAAACGAATCGTTGCACGGATATTTCTCCCTCTTGCGCGATCGACTAAACCTATCCAATGTGTCTCCTAGCTATCCTTATACTTGTCGGTGGATAAAATGATTCGTTGTTATTCGCTTTGAATTGAAATTGAAATACTAGTTTGGGAAATCGCCTGCTTGCTCAGACTAACTCAATAATATGTATTTAATATGATGAAAAGATAGCCATATGCGCACTTGGATGCAACAATATTTCATTCCGTGGACACCTCGCGAACCTTGCTTGAAATAAGTGGGTAGCATCGTTTCGTAAAAACTCTATATAAAGGAACTATAAGGTACGGGTCAAAACGTTTAACGAAGTTGGGATGTTTACCGTGTTCATTTCCCTCCCTATATACTTGACAGTCTTGAAGGTACGCAACCCAACTCCATCTAGGGGATCCTTTAAGTTGACAGTCTGGATCTCGGGCTAAGGAGATGTGGGACATATTGAGATAGGCTGAGATAACCTCATGTAGGAGACTCGAAGAGAATATAGAAGTCTCAGGGTGGTGCAACTCTGCCGACGCGCCTACCACTTTCTTCAGACTCATCCGCAAATAGATTGCCTACTCTGCTCCTCCGAGATCTACTACAGATACCTACCTTACGAGGATGGAAAAAGAAAACCTTTCAAGTCTTCCGGCTCCTTCTCGTGGGCGCTTCCATTTTCATTGTTCTTCTTTTTTCTTTTTCGAAAACCTGTAAAACTACTCTTGGCCGGTCCTTCTACTTTCCCTCGCAGTCGAAAACGAAAACGCCATTTATTCCATTAATATGCAAAAATATTATACAGGTTAATACGAAGGCCCCATATTTTACAATTTCGTTCCAGATTTCCTGTATTCTTGGTCATGAACAAACAGCAAATAATAGTTTTGAGATCGACTCACTTTGTCTTATTAATCCTCGTGATCAACAAAGCTCTGCGTTATTCATGCAATGCCGAAGTACGTACGACAGAGTGATCATTCTATTATCATTCAATATATGTAAATGAAGCCGTTCTCGCGTTACTGCAGGTTTTGTTTCTCAGCGATTGTAAACTAAATTTATTTATCGTTTCTACCGAGTGCCGCAAGCACTCATTGCGAGACGCTGTAGAACTTCTCCATTTCGTAGTCCTAATTTCTCGGACGGCTCCTTGTCTTGTTACACATTGATGGATGAGTTGAGGGCTACAAATTATTTTCGAAAGAGAGGCGGTATTAATCTATAAATTTAATTCCGTTTCAGAGAAGATTGAAAACTTGAGACGTAAGGGAATGATGGTGGATGAATTGTTACATTTTGGCAGGTCATCAATAAAGAGGGAAAAGTTATCGATATAACTGGGACCAAACTTCGTAATTATGGCAAATCTGAATAAATTAGCGAGCCGATGATAGGTTTATCAAGTGAGATAATGACCGGTTCTTGGATCTGTCGGCGGACTAAGTTGCTTGACACCTGTAGTCTAGTGCACAGTAGCTCCCCGCTATTCCTCCGAAATTAATGTGGGCGTTATAGAGTTGAACCGACGAGAAAACACGTTGCTTCAACTATCCTCTAATGATCTACCGTCTCAGTGAATAGGTGTCCATGCAGGTCCTAGAAATAGAGACAAAAATGCTCAATTTTCACGACACAACGTTTTTCTATTTCCTGATGAAATGCAGGTTTAGTCTATAGTTCTACGAACGCATTCAACAATCTATCTCAAGTTGAAATACTACCACAAAAATAAGAATGAATATTTGTCCTCCTAAACAAATTAAGAGTTTGAGGAAAGCCCCGTTCACCATGAAGCAAGGGATTTTGAAGATTTTATCACCTCCCTTTACATTCCAAACTGGTGTATAAACTAATTCACGATGGTTAATTATTGTAGGTAGATCTCGCTCGTGTAGGAAAGCATATCTTCGAGGCCTTTACAGTAGACATCTATTTGAAAACAAACTTCTAATAAGTATGCAATTTTAGATCACATCCTGCCTCCAGTTGCGGAAATCAGTCCAAAACCCATCTCAAATGTTTCAACGAATGAAAATCAATGGAAAAGTGTACTCAAATTGTTTGGTTGCCTCCTTATCCATGGGGTGAAATGTTTTGAGGACAAATGGAGCCCGAAAGGAGTCAGTCAACAAAATGTTTGATTTTGAGAATAATTGTTTTCGCCCTACAAGTTGCCCACAAGTTGGATGGTACTCTGAACATTTTGGAACCGTTAGGATTATTAGGTTATTGGAACCTATTCAAATTTTAGGTAGGAATCCACCGCAGGCATGAACATGCAGGGTGATAATTCAGCGAATATTACCAACCTGTACTCTACAAAATACTGTTCGAAAGAAATTACATAGTAGGAGTTACGCTCAGTAGAATCAGAGATCTCTTCAACTCATTGTTCAATTATGTATTCATTGCAAGGATCAACACCAAAGTAACCTGAGAACAAATACTTATTTTACCTTCTACACCAATACCATCCATCCTCATTTCAATGAAATACCATATAATTATCCTGCATTTTCCAGCAGTCACCTTGCTGTTATATTTCTAAAGCCATGTTAAAAGGATATCATCTCAGAGCTTGCTGAATTCCTGGACTGATGTCGTTTTATAACATACAAAGTATTCCGAAATTGTGAATGTGTGTATCATATGAATCCCATTTAGGAACTTGAACTTCTTAGGACAGTTCAGAGTCACAACCTTGAATTGAGGAAGACCTTGGAGACCTTTCCGAAAGTCCAGAATCCGTGTAACGGTTTTCATCCCAGATCTGAACCTCAGCTGGCCCAACTTCCATTTAATTTTCAGGGCGAACGGAATGCGCAACGTTGTTAGTGAAAGGACCTTCGACTAAGACACAACCTAATGCGAAGATTACGTTGAATTTTACCTTCAAGGTAGGATTAGTAATCAAACACAATCCCAAACTTCTCCCGACTTTTGTTAATATTAATCGGGAGCTATTAAGGATCTGTCAGAGGAGCAACAGGGTCGTTCTGAAAAATTATCGTTCCACGCCTGATGGGAATTCGGCAACGCAGTCAAAACATACTTGGTCATTCATTTTGATTGCGCAAACACACGCGTTTTATTAGAGTGATCAGATAATTTAATCTGCAATCACTAACTTATGGTGCAATCATCCCATCAATAAAATATCAATAATCCTGAAAAATTGGGGACAAATTCAATGCAAATTTCCGTTTCCGTTTCGTGTTTTACACGACCAATCGTTAACATTCTTACTAGCTATTATTTAAATTTAAAAGACTATTATGATGATGGACACAGTCCACTCTTTCATGTAGAAGTCAATCTCTCCGATTCGGCCCAAAAATTTTTCCTCAGTGTTTCATGGTGTCTAGATCAAAATAAGCAAATTTCCGTCCGCCGTCCACGTCGATTTTGGGAGTATACTATTTTCCAGAAATCATACATATAGGTCAGGGAACCGTTTTTGGCTCTAGTTGTTCCTCGAAACTTTCAGCCCGATCGGGTAGGGGTCAAAGTGCGTTTTTCAAAAAATGAATTTTCGAGATTTTTGGCGATTTAGGCGCGTTAGATATAATTTTCCACTAAATTTCGGGCGCTGATTTTATTGTTCATAACCAGAGAAGATTTTCGCCTGTATTAAAAGAAATAGTTTTTTTTTTTTTTGTGCCGGGTCGTGAGTCTCCCTGCGTACGGAATATGAAAATCAACAAAATCTGCATGTAATGATAATCCACACAACAATAATAATTAACGCTTTAATAAGTATGTAATTAGAACCCAAGGTACTGAGCCTCCTAGCACAATTTAATTCCAGAATTTAATAATGTTTCCCTAATAATATCGGATTGATATTATGCTGATGGGGAACGCTGAAGTACCCATGTCCGAAAGCTCTACTAACCAGCACAAATAACCAAATGAAAGAAACGAAAATAATAAATTATAAAAAAGAATAGTGAAGAAAATAATAAATCATCAAATGAAACGAAAGACAGTTACGCTTTTATTATTAATCAATTTATTGTTGTTGTATTGTCGTGAAAAAATCCTATCTGTCAGTTCACTTTACGACTTCTCTCGCGTGAGTGTCTTTGATTTTTTCTTCACAAAACTGAGTATTATTGATAAAATGTGTTTAAAACCTTTGCACAATCTCAACATCGATGTTCTTAACCCTTCAGAACTCGCGCTTCATTCAGACCCGCGAGCACTCACGTCGGGTCCTTTTGTCTTTTCATGACTTAAATTTGAATTTCACGCTGTATAAAAGATCTAAACTGGAAAAATTAGTCATGAGCTGAAAGAGAAGGTAATTATAATTATCTTTCAATTATAAAAGAGCAACTTCATAGAAAAATATTATTCGATCTTAAAATTGCAACCAAAAATCAGTCTCCGTAGTCTCAAAACTCACCAAAGGCCACAGTTTGAGTATATTTTATTGTTATAAAATGATTCATCTAACTGTCTATTACAATTTTCAACAACATCTAGTAGGTAGAACAATATTAGCAAATTATTGGGATATCAGATTCAATGAGTGGTTTACAAAAATTACACTCGTCTCAACATGTTGGGTAATCTTTATTTTGGTTTTGTTATGGAGGTACTGGCGGAAGGAACAACACCCTCGATATGGTACCAATTGTTCATCGATCGTCATGTATTTGTGTGAAGTATATCTCTCAACCTCTTCCGAACTATCATTTCCTCATAATATTTGTCTAGAAGCAGATAGCTCACTTTCGGAATCGTGCTCACACACCTTTAAAGCATCTGACGTGATCACTATCTGGAACCATTTCGGTTTCATTTAGAAGGAGATTCGGCATTCTGTCGTTTGTCACTTCACAACTAATTCATCGTCAGTGACAAAACGTCGCCCATTTTGCGGTACGTGTTCTTTCGCGTTGGGTCAACTCATGTAGAAAAAATCTGCAAATTCTTACACACGGGTTGGTTATTCCTCGAACGAGGCGCATGAGATTCATTTCTTCAACATGGAGAAAATGGGGGAAACAGGGGGTGTGGTGGGTCCCGGACCCATTCCTGTCTCATTGGATTCAGCATCACAAAAATGTAAAGAGAAATGATACCCCACACGCCTAGGTACAAAAAATCTCGAAAACACGCATTCAAAATGGGTAGATACATACCCATTTATATGCGTGGCCTAACAACTCAACATGTTAACAATTTCTTCAGTAGATACCTTTTTTTGACGCATTGCATTCCTCCAATGTTCAAAATTTGGGAAGAAACCAACCTCAATCAATTCAGCGTATGAACATTTTGTGGAAAGTAATATCCTTGTGTACTCACATTAAGAAAAAATTCCCTGTTCGTCATTAAATCATGCCATCCCGGTTATTTTGATTTCACTCCCGAAAAGCATTCATTTCGTATGCCGTGGAGTGGTAGGGGGGTGAGGGGTGGGGGTGGGGTGGAGAAGCCGAGGCTTAATGACGTCAACAGTGAGGAAACGAAAGGGAGCATTCCAAAGATTTGGACAAACCCCCGTTAAAACGAAAACTCGGCCCTCCGGGCCTCTGATATTATGGTTTGACCATCAAATAGTGCATGCAGGCGTTGAGAGTGATTTTTCAGCAAAATATTGGACAAGGTCTGATTGATATTCATCGGACAATTTTTTTTGGAAATGTAGTTTCTAATGATGAACCATTGTGAGAATAGCCATTTTGACGCACGTACGGACTCCAAGCTCATTATTTAGATGGAAAAAGATATATGTTCATGTGTGAATCATCCCTATGTATCGATGTCGGTATTACTATACAGAATAAAATGAGGAAAATGGAATTCGCTTTTAAATTAGGAATATAACAAGAATAACTGAGTTTGTGAAGTGAACCAAAATTTTTGACAAGGCGCCCCCAGGATACGATGTGGGATATTTATGACAAGACGGGGATAAGGCACGATGCTTGGAAGGAGTCCAGATGACCGACCCATCATGATAATCAGTTAACACCGTGGAATTCCTAATTCCTTCCAGTTTCCTGTTTCACGCGCTCCCTATCGTCTTAGGCGATCGCTAAATCATTCCCATGGGTTCTACACAATTGCTATGAACGGTCAGAAAACCGAAGGTATCCAGCAGATTCTACCCTAACCAACGTGTGGTACGTTTTCCACTGCACATTTCACAACATCAACATTCTCGTGTCGGGTCACTGGGACCCTTCCTATTTCCTTCGATATTTAATTCTTGGAACTGATACCTGGTCCCCCCTTTTGCTATTCTCCTAAAAGCGTGCCCCAGACATTTTAGTAGAGTTTTTGATGTCGCGGACTTCACCAGAAAGAATAAATAGGTGTTTTGACCCGACGCGAGTGATGAAGTAACTTTTGGTTGGTTATTCCTTGAATAATCAACCTATGTTTTCATGCAAAAGGTCAACCTCTCCGATTCGGCTCAAATTTTTTTTCTGGACGTTTCATGGTGTCTACATCAAAAACGCTGCGAATTCTCACGCACGGGTTGGTTTTCTTCGGACCAGGCGCATGGAGTCATTTCTTCAACATGGGGGAAATGGGGAAAACAGTGGGTGTGGCGGGTCCCGGACCATTCCAATCGATTCAGGATCCAAAATTTAGTGGACAATGATACTCCACACGTCCAGGTACCAGAAATCTCGGAAACACATATTCAAAATGGGTAATAGATACCCCAAAAAAGTGGAATGTGTAATTTGCATCATCAATTTCATTTTCTCTGTAATTTCTGATCGTAATTATTCTGTCTTATTTCCCTTATCTCCCAGACTCTCAGATATTATACTCGTATAGCCTACTCTCAGTTGTTTGTATCACAATTTGGAAAGTGACTTCTGAAAATACTATGACATTTTGATGTCTTGTGTAGGTCATTTCCCACTTTAGGAATCAGTGACCCAAGTCTTACAAGTTTCACCTTTCAATTATTTTGTCATACATAATTCTCTCTCGTGGAATTATAAAGGTCGAGAAACAAATAAGGTGCACGTAGCAACCCAAACACGTTCGCACATACTCTGCAGCACTCTGTTTTGCTTTTGTCGTTTATGATATCGTTTATTTATCCCCGGACCATACGTTTATTTTGTATATTTTTCAATTGTCTAATAACTATGTTGTGATGTAAATTTCATCGGAAACTTGGGAACTTGACATTCATTACAAAAATAGATATCTCATCAATGATGCATTATTGTGCTGAAAAATAAGAATTAATCTATCATTCGATCTTTTTATGTATTTTTTCGAATGTATTCCCAGAGATAATAGATTCAGCGAGGTTCATCCTCTTCCTCTCAAAGTGTTCTTCTTCTTTTTCTAGTTCGTGGGACTTGGCGGAAGGCTGCATAAGTGGCATGTGGCGTGTCCTTCCCGCACCGACCTCCGCCAGCTGACCCGTCCGTCTGTGAGCCCGCTAACCTGTTGATCCCGTGAGCGGCGGTGAGCCCCGCTAAGAGGCGGTGGAAACGGCGGCGGGCTCCGTTGAGAGGCGGAGGTAGCGGCGGCGGGCCCCGATGAGAGGTGGAGCCCCGCTGTCAGCCGGTGGGGGGGACCGTCGCTCGTCAGTTGAGCTCCGCAGGTTGGTTAGTGAGCGTCCCTGTTGTCTATCGCGTCCGTTCGCCCCCATACGAACTTAGTGTCAACGTACTATTGGAATCACTTTTTTCAAGGTAAATAATACACATTTCAAGAACATTCTCGATTGTCCTAACCATATGACCAAGAGTCTGAAGTTAACATTTTTATTTAAATAATATATTTTACTCTATATCAAAAACCAATTTTTCCAAATTTTCCGATTTTTTTTTCAACTACGGCATATACGAGGCAATGATGCCTTAGGAAAATAAACTGAACTGAAGTTTCACCGTGAAGTAAACACGCAATTATCAACATTTTGATATGCTATCTTCCAGTCAGAAAATAATTATTTAGGAGCATTTTTGGATACTATAATTCGTCTAAGCAGATAGGAGCAAAACCGATTTGTTTAACGACAATTCAAGAACGGAACGTGAATCTGTTCCTACAAGTCAACAACAATCAACCACCAATCCGTGAATATGATGACTGCGATTATCCGTGTTCGCCTCGGTAATACTATTTTCTGGGAGTCAAATAATTTCCCATTTGAGCATTAATCCATCCTTTATTGCAGAGCATGGAGTACCTTCCTACTACTCTCTGTAGTGTGTTAGAATTGCTCTTCTCCTCATCTATCGTAGACGTAATGGACCTGCAAGATGAGTTGGTTTATTCATCAATTGTTTTATAATAAATTTGCGAATTTAGATACAATTTAACGAAACCTGAGCTATGGTGCCTATCTTCATAGTTAGTAATGTTTCGTATGAGTTACTCTCGGTTGTATTTACGTTATTCTAATACAATTTATTTACTCCTACTTACCCATCGTTCTAATGATAAACTCCAAACAGAAAAAATACTCCTATCAAAAATTGTCTATGGTATTTTGGCCATTTTCCTATCACCTCACCATACAAGTCGCCGTCAACGCAAGTTGTTCCCACTGATGATAATCAACCGTTTGATTTTAAACTCAGAATTACTTTTCAAGCATAATTTAGTTTTATCACTTACTAAATATTACCCCATGTGCCTCAGTTAAATCACTCCGAGTTGCCTAAAACGTGAACAATTTAGACTTAATGATGTCTATAATTCACAACCAAAATTACCAAATGCCTTTGGCAGATTTTTTTTAAATCTAAATTTCGGTTAGTGATTCCATTTAGGCTTTAAAGGGCCCTCAGAACTTTTCAGCACGATCGCTCCACATAGAGGCTGGGTATTGATGAAAATATGTATTTTGAAAATGAATTTTACAGATTTTCAGGGATCTGGCGCGTGGGATATCATTTCAAACTAAATTTTGGACGTTGAATGGATGAAGATAGATTATGGCCCTATTGCCAAAATCGTGGGGGACAATTTTAGTAAATTTCAATATTGGGTGCTAGCAATGAATTTAACAAGAAAATATTCAATTTTTTTGTGACTAGGCTTATTTTGCGATCTTTATGATAGCGATTTTCAGGCGTGCGAGATCCATAGATTAACAATCCGTTGTCAAATTACTTGCTGCGCTTCTATCTGGATGAATAGACTGGATGGTTCAATCATTTGAGGAATACTCTGCAGATCGAACTCTCGCTACTCATCATGAATGATCTGTTACGATTTATAATATTCATTCGATATAGGTACCAGAAAACTGCTACAAAAGAAATTAGGCAAATAAACGGAAGCGGTATCCACTTCTTTCACATTCAAGTGCATGTGATTCAAAAGCATTATTCTCCGAAAAGATACCAACGCTGACAATCGGACAATCTAAAACCACCAATAAATATTTGATGTCAATACCGGAGGTTCCGATAGGGCGAATAATAGATCTCCCGTATGTGAAAAAAATTAAGTAAATAGACTCAACTTGTGGGAATAAGGCGCATTATTTGTGCACTGGTAAAAAAGAAGTTTTCAAACAGTCGGTGGTCTTATCTAGTCATTTCGTTCACAAGTGGCTCGAACCAATGGCTCTCGGAAGTGTTTAACGAGATTTGAGCTTGACGTTAGGGATTGAAAAATTCGTCAGTTGACTCAGCTGGTGGGTCTAGGCCATATTAAATTGAATTGGAATAGTGGGACACATTATTTGTCAATTAATGGGTCGACAACTTGAGGAATTCTCAGCTGAATTCTGACTGACTTTATCCGATTTGTGAAACTCCTTCCAGTGGTCAACTTGAAATCGATCATGACGTAACAATAAGAAAGTGGTAATTTAAATTTAATTCAACATCGTTGATCGCCCGTTGTATTACCTTTACGACAAATAGGCCGTGTGAAACATCCAAATTTGGGACCGAACCCACTAGCCCAGACGTAGTTTTATCAACATCCACGTTTTGAGTTGGACCCCTATTCCTACCATTCGACGTTATCATTCATGATAACGTTATTCGATAAAACCCCCAGTCAGTTCCGTGTTTATAAGCGGGTGTGTCGTTGCTAAGGAACTATTAGGTCGGTAGCGGTTTTCCACTCTCTGGAATCCTACGTTTCATAAATAAATGATAGCATTATTGAATAGCGTTGGTTCTTTTCATATTGATTTCGCAATATTATCTGTACAAAACCCCACTGGTCTCCGTCAGATTGTCCCGCAGTTTTGGGTTGTTTCCTTCAAAGGGGTTAATACAGTATCTCATTTAGTTTCGTAGTTTGTATTGTTGAAGAAATCAGTTAATTTTAACTAGTTTAAAAGAGAAAAAAAGTCACGGTATTTACCCATCTTTTCGGAGTTTTGGTTGGTTATTCCTTGAATAAGCGTCCAGAAAAAAAAAATGTGGGCCGAATCGGAGAGATTGACTTTTTGCATGAAAATGTAGGTTGATTGAAGGAATAACCAACCTACCTACCTTAGTCAATCTCTCTAATTCGGCCCAATTTTTTTTTTTTTTTTTTTTTTTTTTTTTTTTACGCTTGAAGGTGTCTTGGTAAAATTTAGGAAATGTCCGTCCGCCGTCCACTCCGACTTTGGTAGTAAACAATTTTCTAAAAATCTGAAATTTTGGTCAGTGACCCGTTTCCGGCTCTAGTCTGTACTCGTAACATTTTATCCCGATCAAACCAAAGTTGAAGGGAGGGGTTCAAAATGTGTTTTTCGAAAAACGGATTTTCGAAATTTTTGGCGATCTAAGCGTGTGAGGAATCATTTTACACTAAATTTGGACGCTGAATTCAAAGAGACGGGTCCGTGGAACGATTGGAAACCATCGGAATGAGGTTGTTAGTCAAAGTGGAGTCTCCATGCTCCTGGTCCAAGAAATAACCAACCCCTGTAAAGGAAGTTGCTGCGTTTTCATCTTTTGGTGGGCTAAGTTAAAAATCTGCAAATTCTTACACACGGGTTGGTTATTCCTCAAATGAGGGAAACAGTGGGTGTGGCGGGTCCGGGACCCATTCCAATCGATTCAGGGTCCAAAATTTAATGGAATATGATACCCCACACGTCTAGGTAGCAGAAATCCCGAAAACACATATTCAAAATGGGTAATAAATACCCAATTTGACCCATAACTTCTTCCAGTGGGTGCCGATCGTTCTGGGACCCATTTAATTGGATTCAGCGTCCAAAATTTAGTGGAAAACTATACCCCACATGCCTAGGTAGCAGAAATCCTGAAAACACATATTCAAAATGGGTAATAAATACCCAATTTGACCCATAACTTCTTCCAGTGGGTGCCGATCGTTCTGGGACCCATTTAATTGGATTCAGCGTCCAAAATTTAGTGGAAAACTATACCCCACATGCCTAGGTAGCAGAAATCCCGAAAACACATATTCAAAATGGGTAATAAATACCCAATTTGACCCATAACTTCTTCCAGTGGGTGCCGATCGTTTTGGGACCCGTTTCATTGGATTCAGCGTCCAACATTTAGTGGAAAATGACACCCTACTCGCCTAGATCGCCCAAAATCTCGAAAATCCATATTTCAAAAAACACATTTTAACCCCCCCCCCCACCCCCCAATTTGGTCCGATCGGGCTGAAAAGTTTCGAGGACCCGTCTCGGCCGGGAACAGACCCCTGACCCAAATTTCAGATTTTTAGAAAATTTTCTACTACCAAAAACGGCGCGGACGATGGACGGCGTACGGCGGACGGACATCGACCTTTTTTGATCAGGACATCATGAAACGTCCAGAAAAAAATTTTGAGCCGAATCGGAGAGGTTGACCATTATCTTGATAACATAGGTTGATTATTCGAGGAATAACCAACCAAAATCCCAGGACATGGGACACCGAATTCAGATCAAGTGAAGGAGCATTTTCATGAGTGTTTGTGTGACTGCAAAAAGTGCGCTTTGGTATGGAGTTCCATTTAATTTTAAATGACATTAAATCAACTAGGATTTTTTATGCATCACAACATTATTTTATGTAGTAGGTAGACGATTTAAAATATGATACCACAGTGACAGGTGTATTGTTCTGTAATTACCCTGAATATAGGAACCGATTCAACTGGCTATCATAACACATGATCCTATGTGGTTCTTATCTTACTGAGCAAAGTCTTTAAAGAAATCTGAACGTATGCGAGGGAAACTCCTTGTGGAGAAGGAATAATTTATAAATGCTAGATAAATTCACTTACGTATAAATTCACTTAAGTACACGTCTGCTCTTCTCTGCGTACCCGGAATAATCCTCAAGTTAAAAGTTCACCGTAAAACCCGCAGAGAATCGCGTGCGACTTGACAAGGTTGGTCATTGAAAGTTGTGTCGTTCGTTAAGATTAGGGTCGTACGGTACCCAGACATACCTTCACATTACACGTTTCACGACATAACTTGCGGATGGTTGACGGTTAACTATCGTCTTTCTGATCCCTTTGTTGGTAAGCCGTAACTTGGAATCGTTGTATAAGTCAACTTACGTCCGGGCATCCGAAGGTTACTTGTGGCCATAAATCCCGATTTTCTTTGTTGTTTGAAACTTTGAAGATCCGAGTGTAAGTTCAAGTTGATATTCCCGTCACTTTCTTCTTTATTTACGTTCTTAGCGCGTTTTTGAACCTTTACCAGTTATCTTACCGCGATGCACCTGAATAGCTACACGAATCTCAATCGCCAATGTTGTTGATCAAGAGAGATTGCATCGTTTTATCGGCCATTTCCCCCTGCCTTTTATAGTTTCATACTAAATGTTTCTGGCAAACACAGATATACTTATAAAGGATTACTAACTACTCCTCAACGAAATATAACGTTTGAGAACGGACGGTTTAATGCTAGACCGCACTTCTGCAAGGTTTTGGGTGTTTTCTGAATAATAACCTAGCTTTCATGCAAAAAGTAAAATATGTATTTCAAAAATGGATTATGAGATTTTCGGCGATCTAGACGTGTGGGGTATCCTTTTGCACTAAATGCTGGACGCTGAATCCAATAGGACGGTCCTGGAACGATTGGCACCGATAGGAAGAGGTTATGGGTCAAAATGGGTATCTACTTACCCATGTTTTCGGTATTTTTCGTACCTAGGCGTGAAAGGTATGATTTTCCTTTAAATTTTTTGATGCTGAATCCTATGAGACAGTTCCGGAAAAAAATGGCGCCCACCGGAGAAGGTTATGGACGCTGAATCGATTGAAATGAGTCTTCATGCTCCTGGTCGAGGAATAACCAACCTCTGTGATTTACAATCGTGTTGTTGTCTTTTATTAATTTTCAATTCATAACTCGAAACATAAGCGCCTACACCGGCGGTATTCCAAATCATCGTCCATTGGATGAAAATCGATCGAACACAAGAGAAGTCCAGCCTCCGGAAAACGAAAATTTAACATATGGCGAGTAAAACAATGATCGAAGATAATACTAAGAAAATGTCATGTTTAATTGTTCACATGTTTAGACTTCAAGCGTAAGGAGGTTGATTTTAAACGCGTATGGGATTTCAAACAGATAATTCATAAACTAATATTGACAGTCTTGAATCTTCAATGAGGAAACAAGAATAATTTTAATTAACGACTTGGATAACATTGAAGTGTATTTTTGGTTGATTTGTCATCCACCACTAGAATTAGGAAGCACATGCATAGATCCATTGGATAGTGATAAAAATGAGGCAAATTGAATCTCTTTCACTTGTTGTGTTCCCCTTTATGGGATGTTACTTTTACGATTAAAATCTGCCGAGAATTTATGATAAAAAACTACCGAGAAAGGTTGACTGTGGTACAATTTCCTGCAATTCTCCACATTCGTCACTGTCACGATGATAACTCAGCATTTTTGTATGTAATAATGGTTCGAAGAATATTACTTGGCTTGTTTTACATAATATTTAGGTTTTTAAGAAAATATTAGATCTATTAGTTTGAGTAAATGGTTCATTTCAGTTCAACCTTCATGGAAAGAAACTCATTGCTTCCTCCTTTTTATTCTCGGTTGTCTTCATTTGTATGTGAGACCTCAATGATCGGTAAAACTAGGTGAAGAAACCTCGCGCCTGTGTGGTCTGGTTGTAAAGGTTATAAAGCAAAGCTCTAAGGGAGACGATTAAATGTTCTTCAGTTACTTTAGTCGCTGCATCGGTGTGAACCCGTGAGCTGAGCTTGTTTTTTCTTTTGGCTGAGTTTGAGAAGTGATAACACGCGTGGTGAGAGGCGAAGTCACTTTATTCTTGCGTCACATTCAAAATGTACAGGTACTTCACCGTTGAAATAGTTCGATTAAAGAAAAAGCATTAATGTGTACAGAATAAAAAGCTCACCATCTTATCGGGTTTGGTATATAGGGAATACTTGGGATAGGTATATAACGAAACTAAATAGGTTTTGTGTGACTTCATCGGTGTTGAGCGGACTTGTGGAGTTAGTGCTGCTATTCTGATGCTATGTACCATTTCCATCTGGGGGCAGAATATGTGCTTGTGTTTTCAACATTGGAGCAGCATCTTCGACACCTTCCCATGAGCAGAGCTGAGTCTAGTTGCTTGACATATAAACAAGTGACATTTCCTCAGATATTATAGTTCGGTACCAGAGAAATGTTGTATCTACGTTGAAAATAAGTTGGATTAGATTTTCATTTGTAAAAAAGTGTGATTTGAAGGAACTGCTCATTAGCTTCCATCAGAATAATGAGCTTTTCCGTTGCTTAAGAACAGAAAAGAACCAACTTACGATCTATGCCATCTTCCACCAACATCTATTTCTTCGGACAATTAAACGGTCGATCACCAACTGTTGCCATGTTCTAGTTTATTTGCTCGGACGTTCTTATAGTGTCTCGCGTCGTTCGATTACCAAATAAGTCTTGAAAATGCTTGGGCACCAGGTTTCCTTATTGCGAAGTTCATACTCATTAAATGCCCCTACAAGTAAAAAGTCGTGCTCCATTCTTGCGTTCACGATGAATGGTTCAATCGTGTGTTATTTTGTTCATACAAAAAAAAAAAAAAAAAAAAAAAAGTCTGGCCATCCGAAGCAGTGGTAGTTGTTGTGTCCACAGTTGTGATAAAGTTAACTCTCTGTTAGTGTCAGTACAGTTTTCTTTTCCATCGCCATTATAAGTTAAGAACGCTGTGTGTTTCGGAGTGCGCGCCACTGGGAGGTGGCTTCTCTGGCTTACTAAAAAAATTATTTGAAAAATGTCCGTTTATATGAATCGATTGAGATGTGTTTTCGACCGATTTCCGCAAGCGGATCTGGGGTAAGAAAAACAACGTATATCGACAATATTTTTCTACTGACCATAAAAAAATCAAGATTTCTTCTAATTATGCTAAAAGCTAAGTACTTATTTCGTAGAATTTTCTCGCGGGAGCGAAATTCCTATAGAATAATAAACCATTGTGAAACAGCTAACAATTTGGTTTTTTAAAACGTTCTTTTTAACCCGCTTTCTTGTTTGTTTGTCTGTTTGTCCGCGAAATCTTTCAACTCAAATTTCGACCATTTATCGGCAATCTATAGTTCTGAAACTTTACATATAGATCAGAACCAGATGACAATGCAATTTATAATACTTTGATGATGATTTAAAGAGCTTCTTGAGTAATTTCAATAAAATAAAATTATAAAATTATATATCACTAGGTTGGGACCCGTCAACAATGACGGGAGAAAAAAATCTGCAAATTCTTACACACGGTTGGTGGTATGTCCGGAATCGGAAGTGGGGGTGGAAAGGTGTGGCGGTGTCTCAGACCCATTCCAATCGATTCAGGGTCTAAAATTTAGTGGAATATGATACCCCACACGCCCGGTACCAGAAATCCTGACACATACCAAATGGGTGGATACATACCGCATTTGTGACCCATAACTTCTTCCGGTGGGGGCCAATCGTTCTGGGACACACATCAAAAATTGAATGTCGGAGCGTCCAGAGAATGTAGGGTGAAAAGATACCCCAAACACGCCTAGTAGCAGAAATCCGCACGGGCAAAAAGGGGCAGCGAGTG